>CM053028.1:338301837-339501837 GCA_028564925.1 Lithobates sylvaticus | reverse complement strand
CCTTATGTACCTTGAAGAGATCTGAGGTCAGCTCAGTTGCCATTTTTATGGCGCTTAAGTTGAGGGGAAAGGCCAGTAGTCTTTGTTTACCCTTTTATGTGGTTATGTTACGCGATATTTACTTACACCTATTTTTTTTTTTTTTTTTACATTCTATACGTATTAAGTATATACAAAACTCAAAAATATTAAATATTCCTGATCCCAGCGCTCAAAAGAATGTATGAAATTAGAAATAAAAATAAAAAAACTAATCTAAAACAAAAAAAACACTAGTGTTGAATACACACTACAATAAATAATAGCTGCCGCTATAAACCTACGGTTAGTGTCATTAAATAGAAAAAATGTTCAATTAAAATAAACCAAAACATTAACAGCGCTGTGTAACATAAATCAAACAAAAATAATAATAAATGATAAAATTAATATCACTCATTCAATAAACGATGGTGTGTTAATAATGATAAGTTGAGCAAGTGCAGCTGAAACTGATTATACCCATGTGTGAGTATCGGAAACTCATTCAGCAACAAATAGCATGAAAATAACAGTCCATCCAGAATAAAATGAACAGCAGGCAAGGAGAAAAGAGTGTTGGCAGAAGTGAAGTTAAGTCCACTACAGGAACGGAACAAATTACAGGTGCTTTATTCCTACACCAACACCGATTGCACCCCGTGCACTCCCCAGTGGATGGATGCTTACCAGAGCTGCCAAAATATGAAGCCTTAATCTGGATCTCACTTAGAGCAAATCCTTGCACTACGACCTCTTATTCCTCCAATTGCAATCAAGATCTCATCACAAGGGGCGTCAGCATATAAAGATACAAACAAAAAGGCTTGCATAGTATTATACCCTTTATTATGCAGAAGAATGCCCCAACTACAGATCGCACTTACATTAAAAACAAACAAATGAGCATGTAGGCAAACTCAATTCAGATCAGCAGAGTCTCTACCTCACCCACGGCCGGCATTGATTCGATACGAACGGCTGGATGAGTCCCGGGATGAGCTCGCTGCCTGTGAGTGTAACGTCGCGTTGCCACGCTCTGACGCGTTTCATGATTGCGTCTTCAGAGATCGCTCTCAGTGTTGGTGTAGGAATAAAGCACCTGTAAATTGTTCCGTTCCTGTGGTGAACTTCACTTCTGACAACACTCTTTTCTCCTTGCTCGCTGTTCATTTTATTCTGGACATTTATTCTGGATGGACTGTTATTTTCATGCTATTTGTTGCTGCATGAGTTTCCGATACTCACACATGGGTATAATCAGTTTCAGCTGCACTTGCTCAACTTATCATTATTAACACACCATTGTTTATTGAATGATGGATATTATTTTTATCATTATTATTATTTTTGTTTTTTGTTGTTTGATTTATGTTACACAGTGCTGTTAATGTTTGGTTTATTTTAAATTGATTTTTTTTTCTATAGTATACGTATTAAAGAATAATAATCTCATAAATACAGATTGGTTTGTGTAAATTGCTTCTTAAAAATTCCTTCAAGTAGGTTTGTACTGCGTGAATAATTTCTGGTGTTGTACTGGTAAAACCCAAGAATATACAGTAACTATTTTTCTAAATATACTTATTAATTCTTAATACTTTATTCTATAATAGAGATAATAAGTTAGAGTGTTCTCACCAATCACTGGCTTCACATTGTGAAATCTTTGATCTAGTTCATCGTTCTTTAGGTGAAGATGATCACTTGCTGTTGGACCGGAGGACATGGATGCATCTGTGTAAGCAGGAAAATCTTCCTGGTTAGATGATGGCTCTTCGGAGTTTACCGAGCCATACAACTGACTTGGTATATCACTTTCCTTTAAAAGAGGCTCATGCTCTTGATTTAATGACTGTGTGGAATTCCGTGGACCATCATAAAACATAAAAATCACCATGAATTGTATCAAAGTCCATAGAACACACATGAAGATCTGAAATATATATATTAAAAAAATAAACTGCAGTCCAATTCTGTAATCAAAAACATTTATTATACATTTACTTTCTGTATGTTGTGTTCTTAAAGACCACTCCAGCAAATAATAGTTTAATTATTTTTAATGCCAGCTGGGCTGAGTCAGTTCTTATGGTCTTGTCATAATTGTCAACGGTCTCCACATTTACCAGAGAGTTTTAGGTGTTTCACATACATCTTTGTGTGTTCCAATGCATTCCAATGACCCTTTAAGCAACCCACAGACAGAAAACCATCTAACCAATGTTTCAATGACCATAAAGGCATATAAAAGATGCATGCTAGCGTACTAGGTTTCAAATAATTTGTCTTGGAGACAACCTCAGAGCCATTCTCAAAGAAAAGAAAATTACTGCATTTATCAGCGTATAACACGCACCGGCGTATAACACACACCCCAAGTTTAGGAGGGCATTTTAACCACTTCAGCCCCGGACCAATTGGCAGCCAAAGGACCAGGCCCCTTTTTGCAATTCGGCACTGCATCGCTTTAACTGACAATTGCGCGGTCGTGCGACGTGGCTCCCAAACAAAATTGGCGTCCTTTTTTTCCCACAAATAGAGCTTTCTTTTGGTGGTATTTGATTGCCCCTGCGGTTTTTATTTTTTGCGCTATAAACAAAAATAGAGCGACAATTTTGAAAAAAATGCAATATTTTTTACTTTTTGCTATAATAACTATCCCCAAAAAATATATAAAAAACCTTTTTTTTTCCTCAGTTTAGGCCGATACGTATTCTTCTACATATTTTTGGTAAAAAAAAAAATCGCAATTATTGATTAGTTTGCGCAAAAGTTATAGCGTTTACAAAATAGGGGATAGTTTTATAGCATTTTTATTAATATTTTTTTTTTTACTAGTAATGGCGGTGATCAGAGATTTTTATTGTGACTTCGACATTATGGCGGACACATCGGACATTTTTGACATTTATACAGAAATCAGTGCTATTTAAATAGCACTGATTCCTATGTAAATGACAATGGCAGTGAAGGAGTTAACCACTAGGGGGCGGGGAGGAGTCAGTATGACGTGTTGTGTTTTTTTTCACAGTAGGGGGCGTGGCTGTACGTCTGACGTCATTGATCGGCTTTCCCGATGACAGGGAACAGCCGATCAATGACAGGCAGTGTAGGAAGCGCGGGGAGAGGTTTGTTTACACAAACCTCTCCCCGTTCTTCAGCTCCATAACCGATCGCGGGATACCAGCGGCGATCGGGTCCGCTGGTCCCGCGGCCGTGGTCACGGAGCTCCCGACCGGGTCGCGAGCGCGACCCACAGGCAGGCACATGCACGATCACGTACAGGTACGTGATTTTGCCTGCCCGTGCCATTTTGCCGACGTATATCGGCGTTAGGCGGTCGGGAAGCGGTTAAAGGAAAAAAAGTTTTAGGAGGGAAGTTTAGGGAAAAAAAACACTGAAATTTAAGCATCATTTGCAGCTTTGCCCAGTGTGATTTGCAGTTGCCCAGCGTCATTTGCAGCTTGTCAGCGTCATTTGCAGCTTGTCAGCGTCATTTGCAGCTTTGCCCAGTGTCATTTGCAGCTTTGCCCAGTGTCATTTGCAGCTTTGCCCAGTGTCATTTGCAGCTTTGCCCAGTGTCATTTGCAGCTTTGCCCAGTGTCATTTGCAGCTTTGCCCAGTGTCATTTGCAGCTTTGCCCAGTGTCATTTGCAGCTTTGCCCAGTGTCATTTGCAGCTTTGCCCAGTGTCATTTGCAGCTTTGCCCAGTGTCATTTGCAGCTTTGCCCAGTGTCATTTGCAGCTTTGCCCAGTGTCATTTGCAGCTTTGCCCAGTGTCATTTGCAGCTTTGCCCAGTGTCATTTGCAGCTTTGCCCAGTGTCATTTGCAGCTTTGCCCAGTGTGATCTGCAGCTTGCCCAGTGTGATCTGCAGCTTGCCCAGTGTGATCTGCAGCTTGCCCAGTGTGATTTGCAGCTTGTCAGCGTCATTTGCAGCTTGTCAGTGTCATTTGCAGCTTTGCCCAGTGTCATCTGCAGCTTTGCCCAGTGTCATCGGCAGCTTTGCCCAGTGTCATCTGCAGCTTGCCCAGTGTCATCTGCAGCTTGCCCAGTGTGATCTGCAGCTTGCCCAGTGTGATCTGCAGCTTGCCCAGTGTGATCTGCAGCTTGCCCAGTGTGATCTGCAGCTTGCCCAGTGTCATTTGCATCTTTCCCACATTTAAAATTGCCGCCTAGAAAGACCGCGCGGCCGGAAAAGACCGATCGCCGGCGGAAAAGCCCGAGCCATCTGTTCAGCTCCGCTCGCAGCCCCGCCTCCCTACTGTTTCGAAAGCGAGCGCAGGGAGGCGGGACTGCGAGCGAATCCGGAAAAGCCCGAGCCGTCTGTTCGGCTCCGCTCGCAGTTCCGCCTCCCTGCTGTTTCGGAAGCGAGCGCAGGGAGGTGGGACTGCGAGCGAAGCCGAACAGACAGATCGGTCTTTTTCGGCGGCGCTCGTTTTTTTTTTTTCCGGCGGCGGTCGCTGTTTTTCGGCGGCGGTCGCTGTTGTTCGGCGCCGTTTGATTTTTTTGGGCACTTTTTTTTGGGGTATCGGCGTATAACACGCACCCACAACTTTCCCCCGATTTTAAAGGGGGAAAAAGTGCGTGTTATACGCCGATAAATACAGTATATTAGTTTTAAATATTTAAACCCATGAAAATGCCAATATAGCTTTTCTCTTATGGACTTGGAGTTCTGCTGAAGGTGTTTACATCATTTCTAATGCCGTGTACACACTGCTGGACTTTGACAGCAAAAGGTCCAAAGGAACAAATCCTTTGTACAATTTGACCGTGTGTGGGCTTCATCGGACCTTTGCTGTCGAAAAATCAAAGAGACATTAGGATTTAGAACGTTTCAAATCTTTCCGACGGACTAGAGTCCGGTCGAAAAATCCGTTCGTCTGTATGCTAGTCCGATGAATGAAAACCGACGCTAGGGCAGCTATTGGCTAATGGCTATGAACTTCCTTATTCTAGTCCGGTCGTACGTCATCACGGTCAAATCCATCTGACTTTGGTGCGATTGTGTGTAGACAAGTCCAATTCAACGGAAGTCCATCAAAAGTCCATCGAAAAGTCAGACGGAATTCAGTCCATCTAAAAGTCAGGTCGTGTGTACACGGCATTAGGCACTTCTAAGGCAATTTCTCATGCACAGACGTATGAAAAAATGCTCTGAATATGTAGGCCAAAAGTTATCAGAAAAAAATGCCCCTATTTGTGCACTTATATGCTCATATACACGCATACGTACTTGTGTTTAGATGCGTATGAGTGTAAACTGATAATGGGTAGAATATTAATTTACTGTAGCCACTAGAATACATTTAGGCATGTTTAGGCGCATTTACAGGAGATCAAGAGTAAATTATTAATTGTCCTGGCTCCTGATTCTGTTCCCGCCCTGCTCCATTGCCAAATACATCTGACCCCTTCCAAGCACACCTGCCTTACAGCACATCCTGCCAGTTCCAGCTAATCTCTGATAATCAGCTCATCCAACCTCAGTAACTGGCAAACTGTGCTTCTTTGGGTGCTGCATTCCCTGTACCACTCTAAGGGGTGCGCTGCACTCAGCCGCAAAGGGGAGCCCTCTCAGCACCTCGGCCTCGCACTTGGAACCTGACACCTATGTACAGAAAGGTTTCCCCCATTGGGTGGGACTTTAAAGGCTCAAAAGGTGATGTTTTATTTTAAAATCTTTAAATTGTTATTGTTAATTTCATATAAAAGTTGTATACAAAAAGGTATTTCACAGTAAAATGGGTACAAAATCACACAACACAAAATCACATAATGTGTATGTCTATTTATACATGCAGATATTTCGTAAACGTATCCAACGCATTTCAGAGTCAATTAGCTCCTTCTTTAGAGATAGCTCTGCAGGTAGTATAGATTGATCTATGATAAGAACCGCAGCATATTAGAACATATATATATTTGATTTAGTGGTCGTGGGACATACAGGTACAATCTGTCACAAGTGTGGCACAGCCAACCTTGAAAATTCATGTAAATCAACAGGGAAGAGGGGGGGGGGGGGAAGAAATTTGCACAGGTTTTCTAACCTACTCAATTGATGTGGCCCCCCTAGAGTTATCAGCCCAGTGCACATCTGCCTACCACCACAAACATGAAATCGTGGGCAAAAACGGCTGTATGAGGCAAATACCATCTCACGTCTCTGGGCTGCCTATTTAAGATGCAGGATAGGACTGTTTAAATTACTACCCCACTCCCTACTTTTTATCTTTCTTAGGCCTGGTTCACACTGACAGCAGAAATGAAATGTAATGGTGCAAGTTCAGCTGAACTCGCACCATTTCATTCCTGCATGTCAGTCATGACTTCGGGGGTGATTTTAGAGACAACTGTGCGGGTTGCTGCACAGATGTCAATCGAAAAATCGCACCCCAAAATCACCAAAAGTAGTACAGAAACTACTTTTGGGAATGGGTGTGGTGCTGCAAATGCAGCGTCGCACCAATTCGGACGGTGCCATTGCTGGCAATTGCCACCGATTTGGCATGCCAAATCACATCAATGTGAATCGGGGCTTAGTCATGGCATATCTCTACCCACAGTAGACTAGGGGAAGCTACAGTAGTGTTATAGTAGCCAAGTTAAACTCCTGTCATCCTGTTTAGTACTTTGTACCATGTTGCTAGGTATTTCCTAAAGCCTAGTACACATAGTAGGTGAGGTTGATAAAAAACACAAGTCCATCAAGTCCAACCTATGCGTGCTATTATATGTCAGTATTACATTGTATATCCCTGTATGTTACATAGTTAGTCAGGTTGAAAAAAGACACAAGTCTATCCAGTTCAACCGCAAAAAAAAAAAAAAACAATATGATACAATCCCATATACCCAATTCTATACCCACAGTTGATGTTGTGTTCCTTCAGTTGCTTATCTACCGATGCTCCTCGCTGAGATTACCGCCTGTGGAAGGGAATGCCACATCCTTGCCGCTCTTACAGTAAAGAACCCTCTACGCAGTTTAAGGTTAAACCTAATTTCTTCTCATTTTAATGAGTGGCCACGTGTCTTATTAAACTCCCTTCTGTGGAAACGTTTTATCCCTTTTGTGGGGTCACCAGTGTGGCATTTGTAAATTGAAATCATATCCCCTCCCAAGCGTCTCTTCTCCAGAGAGAATAAGTTCAGTGTTCGCAACCTTTCTTCATAACCAATATCATCCAGCCCCTTTATTAGCTTTGTTGCCCTTCTTTGTACTCGCTCCATTTCCAGTACATCCTTCCTGAGAATTGGTACCCAGAACTGGACAGCATACTCTAGATGTGGCCGGACCAGAGTCTTGTAGAGCGGGAGAATTATCGATTTATCTCTTGAGTTAATGCCCTTTTTAATGCATGCCAATATTCAGTTTGCTTTGTTAGCAGCAGCTTGGCATTGCATGCCATTGCTGAGCCTTTCATCTACTAGGACCCCCAGGTCCTTTTCCATCCTTGATTTCCCCCAGAGGTTCTCCCCCCAGTGAGTAGATTGCATTCATATTTTTGCCACCCAAATGCATTATTTTACATTTTTCCACATTAAACCTCATTTGCCATGTAGTTTCCCACCCCATTAATTTGTTCAGATCTTCTTGCAAGGTTTCCACATCCTGCAGAGAAGTTATTGCCCTGCTTAGCTTCGTATCGTCCGCAAATACCGAGATTGAACAGTTTACCCCATCCTCCAGGTCGTTTATGAACAAATTAAATAGTATTGGTCCCAGTACAGAACCCTGGGGGACCCCACTTTCCACCCCTGACCATTCCGAGTACTCCCCATTTATCACTACCCTCTGATCTCGCCCTTGTAGCCAGTTTTAAATCCATGTACTGACCCTATGGTCCATGCCAATGGACCTTACTTTGTACAGTAAACGTTTATGGAGAACTTTGTCAAATGCTTTTGCAAAATCCAGATACACCCCGTCTACGGGTCTTCCTTTATCTAGATGGCAGCTCACCTCCTCATAGAAAGTTAATAGATTCTTCATGAATCCATGCCGATTATTGCTAATGATACGGTTTTCATTACTAAAATATTGTATATAGTCCCTTATCATCCCCTCCAGCAGCTTGCATACTATTGATGTTAGGCTAACTGGTCTGTAATTCCCCAGGGATGCATTTTGTCTCTTTTTTAAATATCAGTTAGTAGACTGTCAGTAAAAATTAGGAACAATGGTCTAGCAATTAACTGACTGATTTCCATAAGAACCCTCGGGTGCAAGCCATCTGGCCCCGGCGACTTATTAATTTTAAGTTTTCCAAGTCTATCTATAATTCTGACCTCTGTTAGCCATGAGGGTGCTTCCTGTGATTTGTAATGAGGATAAACACTGCAGTTTTGGCTACTGAAGCCCCCCCCCCCCGATTCCCTTGTGGAGACTTTTTAACTGTTTACTAATTTCTTAGGATTATTTTTGCTCTCCCCTGCTATGTGTATTTCGTGTTCTATCATAGCCGCACTAATTGCACCCTTACATTTCTTGTTGCATTCTTTGTAAAGTCTGAATGCCGATGATGATCCCTCAGCCTTATATTTTTTGAAGACCTTCTCCTTTGCTTTTATATGCATTTTTACATTGGAGCTAAGCCACCCAGGACTTTTGTTTACTCTTTTCAAATTAATTTCACAATGGGATGCACTGGCTCAAGCCCTTATTTAATATGCTCTTAAAGCAAAGCCATCTCTCCTCCATGTTCTTTGTTCTTAAGATGCTATCCCAATTTATATCTTCTAGCAAGGTTTGTAGTTTAGGGAAGTTGGCGCTTTTGAAATTCAGCCTCTTTGTATTCCCCTTATGTTTCCCATTTGTGTGATTTATACTGAAGCTAATTGACCTGTGATAGCCATTTCCTAAATTGCCCCTCATTTCCACATCCGTGATAAGGTCTGTATTTTTGGTAATCAGTAGGTCTAGTAACGCCTAATTTCTAGTAGTTGCGTCTACCACCTGACCCATGAAATTGTCCTGCAAGACATTTAGGAACTGGCGAGCCTTAGACGAAATGCGTGGTTCCTTCCGCCCAGTCTATGTCTGGATAATTAAAATCCCCATTATGATAACACTTCCCATCCTTGCTGCCAATCCAAATTGCGATAGGAGGTCCATCTCCCCCTCAGGTTAGGGAGCCTATAGCATACTCCCAGTATTATTTTCCCCTTAGTTTCATCCCTTTGAAACTCTATCCATAAGGATTCCACCTCCTCCCTAGCTCCCTTAGTGATGTCATCTCTCACATTCACTTGTTCAGTATTCTTGATATACAGGCATACCCCTCCCCCTTTTTTACCCTCTCTGTCCCTGCGGAAAAGGAAATACTCTTGAATGGTTGCCAGCCAATCATAAAAGCTGTTGACAGCTGTTATCAGGCGGCCTCGGTTGGTTCAATTCAGGCCGTGTGTACTGGAGTTGGTCCGACAGAAGCTGAAGGGGCATGACCGAAAAAGGTCTGCCAATTGGCTCCCGATCCCAGAGGCTGAGAGCGCTGACCCCCTGTTAGAATACAATAGCACTGCAGGGGAGATTGCTGTACTAACATTGGATAGTTAGTACAATGGCTTCTTCTGAGCAATCTTTTTTTTTTCAACCCTGCTGGATTGAACTAATATAAAACTGCTAGTGTGTACCAGGCTTAAAAGGAGTTGTAAAGGCAGAAGGTTTTTTATCTTAATAAAAAGCCTTCTGTGTTTAGCAGCCACCCTCAGCACCCCTAATACTTACCTCAGCCCCCTCTCTGTCTAGCGAAGTCCACAAATTCCTTGGCTGTCCATGACTCTCCCTCCTGATTGGATGAGACACAGCAGTGGTACCACTGGCTCCCATGGCTGTCAAAGTCAGTTAGCCAATCAGAGGAGAGAGGGGGCAAGGCAGAACGGCAGCTCTATGTCTGAATAGACACACAGAGCTGCAGCTCGGCTCGGGTGTCCCCATAGCAAGCTGCTTGCTGTGGGGGTACTCAATTGGAGGGAGGGGCCAGGAGCAGGCAAGAGGAACCCAAGAAGAGGAGGATCCGGGCTGCCCTGTGCAAAACAAACTGCATAGAGCAGGTGAGTACAACATGTTTATTATTTAAAAAAAAAAAAAGAGAATTTACAATCACTTTAAATCTATGTATAAGGTCCAACCTACCTCCTTTCCCTACCATAGCTAGGAAGGAGACATACTCATCATAATGGAAGCTTGTATCGGCTCTGAGCATTTTCAAGAGACAAGAGGAATACAGAGGAAGGGTGGATGCGTTAGCCTCTTGTCTCTCTACATTCCTCTTGTATGGGGAAAGCTACCATTATTATGAGTTTGCCTCCTTCCTACTTATTGTCAGATTTGCCATGTGGGGAGGCGAGGGGTCAGGGAAGATGCTAGATTTAGGAAGCACCTAGCAGCATGGGACGTCCCATGAGGGGCAAAACAGGTTAAACATTTTAATGATTGTTCTTCCTTAAGTTCTCTGCTTATTTATAGAGAAACATCAGTATTATTAATATTTTAGATTTCTGATGGCAACCTTGCCTGTTCTCACAAGGACAACATGTTAAAACCCTGCTCCAGATTTAAGAATATATGATAGTTAAACTATCATGGATTACATAAGAATGAAAGAAAATCTATGCCATACATAAAGATCCTAATCTACACCATTTACAGCTATCACAAGGAGTGCCGATATGTATATATGTCCTGGTAAAAGGCCTCTGTTATTTAAACTGACTCACAATTTTAATAGCCTAATATTACTTTAATAGTTTTACTACTAAACTAATTCAAAGAGGTTCCACTCCTTTTTCTGAGCTTTTCCCTTGGAACATCTTGTGAAAAGGCGAGAAGAATTACATCACATAGTAAGAAATGCTACACGGTCACTCTGCATTTTTTCCATACAAGGTAACTGCTGTTCTGTGTGTTGCATATGGCTTATCAACATCAGATAAGTCAGATAACCTTTGTAAATGCACATCAAAAGACTTAAAGTGGAACTTCACTTTGCCAATCAGCATTGACTATTATTAATCCTCATGCTACTAGCATTAGTAAATAGATAGGAAAATCTATAATTATTTACTTGTTTTAATTTATTTTATTTTTTTTACATTTCTTCAGTTTCTTCCTGGTTTCCAGGCCTAGGCAAAAGCCGTCAAATATCCCAGGGGTTTTCTCAGCTAAGCACACCCTCCTGTCTGGATGCCTGAGAGCTGGGCCGATGGATTTCAGGAAGTAAATGCTACATGAATCATCTGCCCTTACTCAAGATGGCCAATATCTGTTTGATCGCTACTACCTAATGATTTCTTGGCTGGTGGAGTTTGCAATTGCCCACTGACAATTATTTCACAAATACTTTCATGACTATGGCTACTCTATGCATAGACTGGCAGATAGATCAGAAGAACAGGGAGCTATCTGTAACCTGCATTGCTAGGAACTGATGGACTGAAGCATGCATGCTTGTATATACTACCCTAAAGCTTTTCCTTGTGCCTTTGGTGAAAATGTAGTGTCTAGTTGCCCACAAAGGCAATGCAATCACAAAAAAAAAGAAAAGAAAAAAGGCAGCAGGTGGGGCTTAGTCCTGAATTCAGCAAACAACAAAGTGAAAGTACCCTAAACCTCTATATATTAGTAGATTTTTCAAGCAAACATTTAGATGAAAATCCTCATTGCACTAATGACTTGATGAATGTCATTAAAAAGTACTTCGATAGGATTGAACGAAAACATCATACACTAAAGAAAAGTTTCCATCCTGCTCCTTCAAATTTTTGAAAAGGAATGTCGATTTGACCACACTAACTATTAAAAAAATTGAACGAAACATTCTTAAAACAAAAATTTTTAAACAAAATTCTACTAGTGCATGGCCAGACACAGAGAACAGTTTTATGGCTAATAAAAGGTATTAGCTATGATCTTAAGTTTCTGCTTTTAAGCTAGCCATACATGGATAGAAATTCAGCTGGTTTAACAGGGACCAGCCGAATTTCGATCTATGTATGGCCCCTGTGGTTGAGCAGAAGTTGATCTACAACCACCTTATCAGGTTTCCCTTCTCGATCAGCGCTGCAGACTATAGCCTGCAAAGCTGATCATGTATTCTGATGGCGGGGAAATCTCTTCGCTGTCAGAATAAAAAAGCTCAGCCGGGAGGATTCCCCCATCCACCTTAAATCTGTGGATGGGGGAATCTGGTCTTTTTTTTTTTTTTTTTTCGGTTAATGAAAAAAGCTAAGGACTAATCTATGGGCTGGCTTAGGCAGAATTTTAGCATATAAAGGTTTAAAATAGTTGACAGATTAAGTGGTCTTTAAAAAGGTACAATAAGAGCTGTCTCAGATGCGAACCAAGCATGCCATGTGTGAAGTACGAGACTCCAGTCCTGCATATTTGTTCCAGCTTAATGACTCGCTACGTAATGGAGCCGAGACCAAGGAGACAGTCCTGCAGCCTGTACGTGCAACAGGCTAGCAAAACCCTTTCCATATTACTATCTTCACCCGAACAGCTTTTAATAAAAGTAATGCTTTATACTTGATAAGAATTGCAATTCCATCACTTTGCAAATAGTAGTTATATTTAAATCAATTGTTACTATTGATTAAGCAATCATTAATATATGTTAGGATCGTGATAGTTTCCAATGTAAACTATGGAGTATATACACTTGGTCAGTTGCAGCATAGAATTTACAGATTAAAAACTAAAACAAAAAATTAGTTCCTGACATAAAATCAGCCTAATTGTACAGAATAAGTCATTACTCTGGAGAACCAGTGAATTAAGAAAAACAAACACAGACACATTAAAGCCCATCCCTGGGAAAAATGTAAAGTTATTTCTTGCAGTGGGGCTATGGTTGCCACCTTTTCTTCAAGTCAAACCCAAACACTTTAGCGGTGTACATCAATTTATTTAATAGTATAAATTATACATATATTTTGCAATTAAATAACATTTCTAATCAAATGAAGCTAGGAGTCCTTCTTTACATCAGAGTCCATAAGGGATGCTCTGGGAACCCTGATTTAAGGGGAAAACTGATAACTCTGAGGTACACAGTGTGAATTCACAAGGTGGGAGACATTGTGAGGTCAGGTAGTTCACAGAGAATGAGCTGCCAGAATTGTGGCCACCTATGCCCCTCTAACTGCCTTAGGCAGGCCATACAGGGTGCAAATTTTGCACAATTTCACCCATGAACACAGTGTTGACAGGGGAATCATCAATTGTCTTCTCCCAGCAAGGGGCGGGGGCTAGCCGTCCCCACCAGGAGAAGAAGGCATTTATCGTTAACGGCTATAGCAGCCGCTAGAGATAATAGCAAAAGAATCCGGCAGGCTGGCTGTACCCAAAATGATCAATCGACCAACTTGGTACATTCAGCCTGCCCATTAACAGTTCGATTCTCACCTGGTTCCTGCTGAACTGGCTGAGATTCAAACTGTGTATGGCTGGCCTTAGTGGTAGTAGTTCTCATAGATAATCCTTTTAGGGTGTGAGGAATTTTGCCCAAGTTGTTTTTTGAATGTTGACTGGAGACTCTAGTCATCCAAAAGGTTAAAACAACCTATTCCGACTACTGCTTTCAGAGCAGGCCTTCCCTGAACTCTCAACCCTTCCCATTGACATCGAATTGTAAGATTGGCCAAGCTGAGCTTTTAGGTTAGTGGAGACCATCAACATTTTAAGATACATACCTTCACTTATACTTTATGGTTCATTAATGCACTGATACATATGATAAAATAAATAATAATAGCAATATATAAGATATAAAAAAAAAACTCTTGTATTCTTACCCCAGGAGCAGAGAACTTATCAACATGGAATGGTCCAAGCTGGAAGGTACAATATCTAAGGAAGATATTAAATGCAGGACCTGAAATACCACAGCAAAAGAAAGTGTGAAAATACTTTAAACCGACATGACCAAGCACCAACACAATAATATATTATCGAGTTCAACAGCACAGTTTACACCCGTCTCAATAGACTGCTAATTGCCACAGGAGGGAACCATGCAGCTGTATATAAAAAATCTAATTTTAAAAGGCTTAGCTTTTTTTTGTATATTGAATTAAATTATTTATAGAGTAATTACAGATAACATTTGAAATCCATTAGTGCACTACTAATGCATTCCAGTACAATCCAACTATTCCAAAATAAAACATTTTACTCTATTTACATTAATATGCACGCACCCACGACACACATACCACCTTGCAAATTTAGTAGGAAGGCAGCAGGCTTGCTGTTTTAGATGCAGCAAAGAGGGTGTTCCAGTACCACAATCAGCTTTGTTAAAACCAGGATCACTGTGTTTTCTGGATTACTGATAAAGGGAACTGGGGTAGATTAGTGCTCTACAACCATGCCTAGATTTAAAAAAATAAAAATAAAATAAAATTAAAAGATACTAATCAGGTAAATTGTACTCTCCGTATTTATCTCAAGACTCCGTTTATAAATATGGGTGATGTGTACCTTTAATCATTTTACTGCCACTGCTCTAAGGCCTCTTGTACACGATACTCCTGTATGAGCATCTATTTTTGTATGTATTTGCGTGCATTTTCGTGCATATGCATTTGCGCATTTCTGCACATTTTCACGCGCATGCGTGCAACTTATTCTAGCGGTCACATTATTATTGGACATTTGCTCTCAAATGTGTGCATACACGTGTGCATTTGTGTGCACTTGTGCCTGCGAGGTGTAAATTACTGACCACAAATGCAGATTTTTCTTTTTTTTTATTTATTGAAGAATATACACTGCTTGTTTACGAGTATGTGTGTATAGGCACATTACAATTAATGGGCTGTATTTTAGCTCAGTAAAAAAATAAGCTGTACTGAGCTTTTTCAAGCTGCAGTGTGCAAGAGGTCTAAATATTAAAAGACGGTTAAAAACCAAGCTTATTCCCCAATAGCAGCCATAAGCTTTTCAAAATGTATTTAATCTATTTTAGAAGATGCGATTCAGTGAGCTGTATTGTAAACACACATATACATTTCTATATAGTGAAAAAGCATATGCCTCCCCTCTCTATATCACCATTGTGCTTCTTGCATTCACCTGCTTTCGCTGTGAGCCCAGGATCACTCTAAGGGGAGGATCAGGATGGAGACTGGTGTAGCTTATTTTTCTTTCAGTAAGGTAGGAATCACAGAGGTTGATTTTCTAAAGGCAAATAAAATGTGCACTTTGCACGTGCAGTAGCACTCATATTCCCCAGAGCTTAGTGAATGTGGTGAAGCTTCACTTGGTTCTAGAGAAAATGAGCGCCAAGCACATTTTATTTGCATTTAGTAAATCATCCCCACAGACTCAGAAATCCCTCTATCCTTTAAGACCTGGGTTTCAACAACCATGGTGGAATGAGCCAGTTTGATGCATGTAGAATCATAATTTTCTTCTCTTACTCTATTTTGTGGAGCAGGCAAGGTAGAATTTGAAGTGAAGGGAAGGCATAACATAGACTGACCTGAGACCAGGGGATAGAGCATTCAAGGCCAGGTTCTGGCAACAGAGTTAGGTTGTTGTTGTATCTGGAAGCTAGGGTGTCAACATCCAGAGTCCCCCCATCTTTGGCATATCAGATTGAGAAAACCCACCTGCCAGTTGTCCACTTGTTGTGGATTGTGGACTGCAGAAAATGCTGGGTAGTGAATTTTAGTCCATGAAAGAGGCTCTATTAGGCTTCAAAACAGAGTGGGATCGGGTTGCAGAGAGTGCGGTCCAATCCCACCCAGGTGTTTTACAACAGCAAATTAATATTCACTGTTGCAACACTGATCCTCCTCCCGGCTAATCAGGTAGCGGAAGTGAGGAGAAGAGGCGATGCATGGATGCCCGGTCCCCGCTGCTGCGCCTTGGATGCCCGATCCCTGCCTCGCCTCGGACATTTTTTTTCAGATCCTCAGAGTTCTTTGCCATGAGGTGCCATGTTGAACTTACAGTGACCAATATGAGAGAGTGAAAGCGATAAACACCAAAATTTAACACACCTTGTAACACTAATGAGTCACACCGGGAAAGGAAAATGGCTAAATGGGCCCAATTTGGACATTTTCACTTAGGGGTGTACTTGCTGTTGCCAGCGGTTTAGACATTATTGGCTGTGTGTTGAGTTATTTTGAGGGGGCAGCAAATTTACACTGTTATACAAGCTGTACACTCACTAGCAAAGTGTCATTTCTTTCAGTGTTGTCACATGAAAAGATATAATAAAATATTTACAATAATGTGAGGGGTGTACTCACTTTTGTGAGATACTGTACATTGTACATTCACATCAGCCCCTGCCCTCAAGGATATTACAATCCAAGGTCCTTAACTCACACAAATACTAGAGCCAAATTTAGATAGGATCCAATTAACCTACTAGCATGTCTTTGGAGCGTGGGAGGAAAACGGAGTACCCGGAGGCAACCCACGCAGGCACATGGAGAACACGCAAACTCCATGCAGGTAGTGTCGTGGCTCGGATTCAAACTGATGACCCTTTTGCTGCTAGGCCAAAGTGCTAACCACTACACCACTGTGCTGCCCACAATGGTTGAAACATGCCACTGTGGTGGCATTGCCTGACTCCAATCGAATCGGTGTGCCTTTAGAAGAGGGTCCAGTGTTAGCACAGTCTGACTGCTGTGAGCACCAAGATTCTGATGCAGAGTTCGGTTTTCTCTCTTGGCCATTTTCCCTGAACTGTCAAGGGTTGGAAGACTAATCCTCAGCCTGATTTGCATTAGTTGTAAGAATTTTCCAATTGTAGGGATGGAAATATTTTCCCACTGTTAGCGCTAAAGTGGTGACCCACCAAGACAACAAAGTTTTTGTTTGGCTGGATAGAAGCATGAGTAAGTCCAGGTCCAGGCATGAGTAAGTCCAGGTCCAGGCATGAGTAAGTCCAGGGAAAGAACCTGCTTTCATGCTGACAGAATATTTAGTTGGAGAGTTCTTGAGTGGAAATGGGGGAAAGGTACTGCCTCAAAAAGGAGGCAACTATTAGACCCAGAGCTCAAATCTCAATGTGGGATTTCTCGTGGATCTCAGTTTCACAGCACAAACTGAGTGAAAGAACTTTCTTTTCTGCTTGGGATCCAGGATCAAACTCAGGCCTTCTAGGCATGGGGGGCTGGAGAGCAGATTTGTTGAAATCGATCACCCAGTTAAAGGCCGGAAGCAGCTGAATTGTCTCTTAGACATTTGTAGGGAGTTGTAAGGGAGACGAATTCTTCAGGAGAAGGTCTTCTAGGTAGCCTGTCACTTGGATGATCTGAGTTCTGCGAAGGGCAAGCAAGGGTGTCAAGACCTTTGTTAACATCCTGCAAAGTGTAGAAATTGCTGCCAAGGTGGGTAGTTTGGAACATGCAGATAGGCATCTTGAATGTCCTTGGATGTGATGTATTCCCCTCGTCTCAGAGGGGGAATTACTGACCTTGCATATTCCATGCAAAATTTGGGAATTTGTAGGAATTTGTTATGTCCAGATGAATACTTCTGTTGGGCTTTAGTATTGTGAACAAGTTAGAGTAAAAATCCCCTGAACCCATCCTGTGGCAATACTGGTACAACTCCCTGGGACTGAAGTGGTTCAGGGTGTGCTGCAAAACTGACTGTTCTTGGACAGCTTTTGGTAGATTTAAAAGAACAAAGCATTGAGGCGTTAAAGTTTTGAGCTCTATGTTGTACACGGCAGATGCAGGTGATCTGCTCCTGTGGAGGGTGGTTTTTGAACCTTCCTCTGAGGAAGTAAAACCTTCCCACCTTTGACCTACTTGATGAATTAGTCCAGTGTGATGTACTCCAAGAAAAGGACTTTACAGGTAAGCCGTTATAAAAATCCTATATTCTTTAATCGTACATCACAGGACAAAGAGCCATAGTAGTTACTATGTGGAATGTTCCAGAGCAATGCCAACTGAGGGGAGGGATACATAACAAAAGTAGGGCAACCATGAGACAGAGGACTTATACTGCTGCCTGCAGCACACTACGCCCAAATGCAATATCCTCACACCTTTTTACATCCACCTGATAGAATCTGGTAAATGTATGCACTGAAGCCCAAGTTACGGCCTTGCAGATTTGAGCCATGGAATCTTGGTGATGCACTGCCCACGAAGCACTAACAGCCCTAGTGGAGTGTGCTTTGATTTGAGAGTGTGGAATTTTCCTCTTCAAACCATAAGCTTGAACAGTTAATTGCCAAATCCATTGAGAAATAGTACATTTTGATGCTGCCTGTCCCCTTTTAGGACCTTCAGGCAACATAAACAAAACATTTTAGAATCTGAGCAGTCGCCTTCAAGTAGACTTTGACTGCTCTCACCACATCCAGAGAATGTAGTGACTTCTCTTCCGTAGAACAGGGTTCTGGAAAAAATGAAGGTAGAACAATATCCCAAAGGGGTCTTCAGGGACTTGGTTCTATAGTGACGGACCACGGCCTTGGATCTGTAGAACACCCTGTGGCTAATGCAATGCATTGCACCCAGCGCCGAGGTGAGTGCTTCACACAGGATTCAGTGCCCAAAGCATTATTAAATGCTATATCCACAGCACGGGGTCCCGTTCGCAAGGTTATCTGGATGCACCGCTTCTGTGTAGGCATTATAAGTGAGGGTTGACTGAAGAATTCCAGGAAAGTAACAAATGAAAAAAAAAAAAAAGTGAAGCAAATTTCTCAACAAAGAACACTTCAGACACTAGCAGAAAAAAAAAAAAAACAACTGAGGACTGATGGAGTGTTGTAGGGTTATGGAGGGAGAGGCCACATGGGGCGTGTCCTCAAAAGCTTGCCAGTTCCCAATCACCTGAAGGCACAAGCCTATAACCCATAGTGTATGAAGAAGTTGCTGTACTGTATATTAAGTTGTTCTATTTGTATTTTATAGGTCATTTTCTTTCAGTAAATATACAGCTTTGGGAGTTTAACATGTGTGTGATGGAGAAAACATCTGGGCAAAAAAAAGGTTAAAGAATAATTTCAGCTATTTTTTTTTTTTTTTATAAAGTGGAAATTGTTAGAAGTGATGGGACAAAGAAAGCAATAAAAACCTAAAAAGCGCTATAAACCATCTCTATTCTCTAAGGTAAAGCAAAAAAAAAGTAGATTAAAGTAGATGGCTCAAGTGTTGGGACAGTGTTGCAAAACTTAGGGAATTTTCAGCCAAACAAAATTTTCATGGGCAGTTCCTCTTTTATTTAGCTGCACTTTTTTTAATTTTCAAAATACTTTACAATGAACTTAAAATGCTAACTTCCTTCATTTCCCCATAAGTAAAAAGAACTCACCTATCAAAAGACCAGCTTGTCTGCATGCCATTGCCATGGCAAAGACCGGAACACGTTCTTTGGCGCTAGAATGCTGTGTCAGATAGCCAAAGATTGAAGCCCCAGCTCCCCCACCAATACCTAAAAAGAAGGAAATTAATATTGTACTTTCAAACCACTTTGGGTCTTGTTTACAAGTGCAGTTGCATTATTTTTCCCCAGAGCTTAGTGAATGCGATGAAGCTCTGCTGTTTTCTAACCATGTGCAAGCAAAAATGTTGTGTTTTTTTTGTTTTTTTTCCCTTGCACCTGATTAGGGATTCTTTACAAAGTGACAGTTCACCACATTCACTAAGCTCTGGGAAAAGTCAAATCCTGTGTGTAAATACCAAAAACATGTTTAAAGTAGAACCAAACAAAAAAGTGAAGATTTGCTATGTTATGGGGAGAATTTTGAAATGTTAATTGCATCAATGCAGTTCTTAAAAAATATAACCTCAGTCTGGAAGTCCTCTTGAAAAATAAATATCTATGTTAAAAAAAAAAAAAAAAACAACAACACTGCACTATTCACAAAGTTTCTTATTTAACTAAAAAATGTGATGTGCTCCAATTCTTTCTAGAAATGATTATGTGTCACAAAACGACATATGTAAAATAAATAGGGAGTAATGGAAATTGTTCTAAACATTAATGTGATTGCTAAAAAAAAAAAAAAATTCACCTGTTTGTTTACATATCATGGAAAACAGGAATGTGCCAAAAAGTCTAGTGATCAGAAAAAAGTTTTAAAAGTAGTGATCCTTCATTATTTAAATCTGGTTTTCAAAGCTACAGAGTGCAATCGCACCAAAACACACCATCCAACAACAAATGGAAAGCAAAGCTCACTAAATACAAGGGACCTTTTACTACAGAATTTCAACAACACACAGAAATTATGGCAGTCGCCAGTTTTGCATATACACTATATTACCAAAAGTATTGGCACACCTGCCTTTACACACACATGAACTTTAATGGCATCCCAGTCTTAGTCTGTAGGGTTAAATATTGAGTTGGCCCACCCTTTGCAGCTATAACAGCTTCAACTCTTCTGGGAAGGCTGTCCACAAGGTTTAGGAGTGTGTCTATGGGAATGTTTGACCATTCTTCCAGAAGCACGTTTGTCAGGTCAGGCACTGATGAACGAGAAGGCCTGGCTCACAGTCTCCACTCTAATTCAACCCAAAGGTGTTCTCTTGGGTTGAGGTCAGGACTGTGCAGGCCAGTCAAGTTCCTCCACCCAAAACTTGCTCATCCATGTCTTTACTGACTTTGATTTGTGCAGAAGAGTTGAAGCTGTTATATAGCTGCAAAGGGTGGGCTAATTCAATATAGACTTATGAACCCTATCTACTTCCCACCCGGCCACTGTATATATACGTCCGGGTGGGAGCCGTCTACTTCTGATAGGACATTCCTGAACGTCCTTCAGAAGTAGGGGGATCGCGCGTGCGCGTGCCCACGCAGCGGCGCGATCCCGATGCGCTCGTGTCACCCGGACACGTCGCATCTCGGATCGGCAGGAGGGCTCTGCGATTGGCCCTCCTGATCACATGATGGCCGTGTCCAATCACAGCCGTCATGTGATGTAAGCAAACAGCCGGTTGCTAGGAAATCGGCTCTCCTCTCCTCACACGGAAGTCGTCGCTGAGGAGAGGAGAGCGGATCGCTGCAGCCGGCTGGTGATCAGTGAGTATTAGCTGTTTTTTTACAGCTTTTTACTCACTGATCACCAGTCTAGTGTAAACACACATGTCCCCAAATAAAAACACATGTCCCCAAATAAAAACACATGTCCCCAAATAATAAAAACACATGTCCCCCACATATTTCCCAGTAAAATAACATGTGCCAATGATTATCTGCACACATATGTCCGTGATCACCTGCACACATCTGTACATGATTATTTGCGTACATATGTCCGTTTATGAAACCAATTATTATACACTTAACGCAGAATACATTTTGGCTTAAATTTATGACAAAATTTGATTTTTATTGGATTTCTTTTAAAAAAGAAAAAAATTGTTTTTTTTCAAAATTTCCGCAATTTTTTCGCTTATATCGCAAAAAATAAAAAAACGGAGTCGTGAATAAATACCACCAAACTAAAGCTCTATTTGTGCAAACAAAATGATAAAAATGTAATTTGGGTACAGCGTTGCATGACCGCGCAATTGTCATTGAAAGTGCGAGAGCGCGGAAAGCTGAAAATTGGTCTGGGAAGGAAGGGGGCGAAAGTGCCCTGTATTGTAGTGGCTATAGACTTATGCAGCGTACACAAGATCGCACATTCTGACAACAAAACCCATGGGATTTTTTCCGATGGATGTTGGTTCAAACTTGTATTGCATACACACGGTCACACAAAGTTGGTCGGAAATTGTGAACGTCAAGAACGCAGTGACGTACAACACGTACGACGAGCCGAGAAAAATGAAGTTCAATAGCCAGTGCGGCTCTTCTGCTTCATTCCGAGCATGCGTGGAACTTTGTGCTTCGGAATTGTGTACACGCGATCGGAATTTCCAACAACGGATTTTGTTGTCGGAAAATTTGAGAACCAGATCTCAAATTTTGTGCGATGGAAAATGTCCGATGGAGCCTACACATGGTCGGAATTTCCAACAAAAGGCTCCCATCGAACATTTTCCGTCGGAAAATCCGACCGTGTGTACGGGGCATAAGACTAGGATGTCATTAAAGTTCATGTGTATGTAAAGGCAGACAAAGTTGAACAGTGGAGACACATGCAGACAGTGAGTTAGGCATCAGAGGGCTACCTGCTAAAAAAAAAAAAAAAAAAAAAAAAACTGACATTACCTGCTACCAACCGACTAGCCAGGAGAAACCACTTGGAGATTCCAACAAAGTACATGAAATTACCTATTGAAATAAAACAAATGAGTATGGTAACACATAACAGACACAGAAAATAGGAATAGTTTAATACAAAAGGATGACATTTCACCAATTGATAGATCACAAAAAATAAAAAATAAAACAAGTGTACTTTTGATACACACTAGCTTTTTAAATATACAGTGCCTTGAAAAAGTATTCATACCCATTGAAATTTTACACATTTTGTAATGTTACAATCAAAAACGTTGTGAAGTGGAAGGAAAATGATAAATGTTTTTTTTTACAAATAAATAAATCAAAAAAGTGTGACGTGCATTTGTATTCAGCCCCTCTAAATCAATACTTTGTAGAACCACCTTTTGCTGCAATTACAGCTGCAAGTCTTTTTGGGTATGTCTCTACCAGCTTTGCAGATCTAGAGAGTACAATTTTTGTCCATTGTTTGCAAAATAGCTCAAGTTCTCTCAGATTGGATGCAGAGCATCTGTGAACAGTAATTTTCAAGTATTGCTTCAGAGTCTCAATTGGATTTTGGTCTGGATGTTGACTGGGCCATTCTAACACATGCATATGCTTTGATCTAAACCATTCCATTGTAGCTCTGGCTGTATGTTTAGGGCCATTGTCCTGCTGGAAGGTGAACCTCAAGCCCAGTCTCTTGCAAAGTCTTTTGCAGACTCTAACAGGTTTTCTTCTAAGATTGCCCTTTACTTGGCTCCATCCATCTTCCCATTAACTTCGACCAGCTTCCCTGTCCCCGATAAAGAAAAGTATCCCCACAACACGATGCTCCCACCACCATGTTTCATGGTGGGGATGGTGTGTTCAGGGTTATGCACAGTGTTAGTTTTCCACCACACATAGCGTTTTGCTTTTAGGCCAAAAAGTTCAATTTTGGTCTTATCTGACCAGAGCCCCTTCTTCCAAATGTTTGCTGTGTCCCCCCACAAGGCTTCTGTGCAAACTGCAAATGGGACTTTTATGGCTTTCTTCTTACCACTCTTCCATAAGGGCCAGACTTGTAGAGTGCATGACTAATAGTTGTCCTGTGGATCTCTGCAGCTCCTCCAGAGTTAACATGGGCTTCTTGGTTGCTTCTTTGATGAATGCTCTCTCTTTGCCCGGCCTGTCAGTTTAGTTGGATGGTCATTTCTTGGTAGGTTTGTAGTTGTGCCATACTCTATAAATTTTCAGATGATGGATTGAACAATGATCCGTGAGATGTTCACAGCTTGGGGTATTTTTTTTATAACCTAAACCTGCTTTAAACTCCTCCACAACTTTATCCCTGACCTGTCTGGTGTGTTCCTTGGCCTTCGTGATGCTGTTAGGTACACCAAGGTTCTCTAAAAAAAAGGGCTTCACAGAACAGTTGTATTTATACTGAAATTAAAAGGACACAAAAGGTGGACTCCATTTACTAACTAGGTGACTTCTGAAGGCAAATGGTTCCACTAAATTTTTAATTAGGGGTATCAGAGTAAAGGGGGCTAACTACAAAATGCACGCCACACTTTTCAGATGTTTATTTGTAAAAAAAATTGAAAGCCATTTATCATTTTGCATCCACTTCACAATTATGTGACACTTTGTGTTGGTCTATCACATAAAATCCCAATAAAATACATTTATGTTTTTGGTTGCAACATGACAAAATGTATAAAAATGTCAAGGGGTATGAATACTTTTTCAAGGCACTGTATCTGGATGAATCAAATGAAATCTCTGTATAATCGTTCACCTTTTCCCTTCTGCTATTCTTTCAAATATGAGATCATTAAATTATCTTGACAGTTTAAACTCCCTTTTTTCTAGATTACATTTTTCAGACCCTGAAATTCATAAAAAGTGTGTAGACACTCATTAGAAACCTGTCCCTCGTTTGTGCAACTTGCAACAAATTCATGTAACGGTTGGTAAGGAAAGGTGCATATGGAATCTGGTGCAGAATTATGCTTCAGACATTATTTTGTTACTTAAACACAGTGGCGGCTGGTGCTCCGTCGGCCGGGGGCGGCAGATGGACCTGACCATGGACCCCTCCCCGCGGTCGCCCCCCATCAGCCCTGCAAATACCCTGTGCAGGTCACGGCTCAGTAGACACACACAGGGAAGGTGTGAGGAGCAGAGCATACACAAAGGAGCAGAGTGCACCTCGCTCTACTCCTTTGTCTATGGATGGGATGAACAAAGCAGGCTAGGCAGCTATCTCGGGACTGTACAATCCCTGTAAAATTTCCATAAATTTACCAAAACCATGTTATATAAGGACATACCTAAACAATTCAGAGGGCTTCAGAGGGATTAGAATACCTTTCAGGTTTTTATTGTGTTCCTGTTAGGGATGTTCACGCTCTCTATTGGCTTCTGTTTATCGCTCTCATTGAAAGTAAAAAAAAAAAAAAGATCCCAAATTTTGGGTTGTCCCAAGAGAAGAGATATAGCGGTGGAAATCTTCTAATGGGGACACTAGTTCTGGTGACCTGGGGGGCCCCAAAAGGTTTCCCTAATTTGCAGAGATTTCCTCACTTCCTGTTTTGGCTATTAGACAGGAAGTGAATGGAAACCTCCCAAATTGGACACAGGGGTGTCATGGTTATGCAGTAATCTTTGTCTGTCAGCTTACCTCTCCTCTATGTGTTTACCTTTAGAGGCCAGCCACTCTCACCTGACTGCTTATATAATCTTCCCTCAGCATAGCTCCACCTCAGCCTCTAATTAGGAATACTATATTAACCTGTGAATTGCAAGCCAACCTTGCTGATCAACCATTGTGTGTTTAGCTTTCGTGTGCAACTTGCTGTGTCTCCTACATCTAATTCCAGTTACCGATCTTGGCCTGTTCTCGACTATCCCTGTCTGCTTGTGACCCTGACCTTTGGCGTGTTCCATGTTTATTCTTGTCTGCTAGTTGCCCCGACCTTTGGCTTAGCCCTTTACTATCCTTGTTGTTCCAGCATGCTGCTTCCTTCCTCTTTCTCCTGTAAGTTTACCGTGAGCTGCGAGACCCTGGGGACGCGACCTGGAGCCAGACTGCAGCGCAGTCCATCCTCACCATTAGAGGCTCGGATGAACACCTGCTGGCTCTTAGACCCCTTTCACACCGAGCCACCCCAGGCATCGGTGGTAAAGCGGCACTATTTTTAGCCCCACTTTACCAACATTTTAGTGGCGCTTTTCGGCCGCTAGCGGGGCGGCTTTAATTTCAATGGGGAGGAGCGCTGAGTTCACCGCTTCTTCACCGCTCCAAGGAAGCTGCTGGCAGGACTTTTTGTGACACCCTGCCAGTGCACCACTCCAGTGTGAAAGCCCTAGTGAAAGGAGACGCTTTTTTCAGGCACTATACATGCGCTATTATTAGTGCTGTAGCGCCTGAAAAACGCTGCCAGTTTGAAAGGGGTCTTAGACTCCACACCCTGGGGAATCTATACTCTAGCTCCCAGTGGGATCTGAATTAGTGCTCCAGTGGTCCTGCTTCCTGAACCTCCCAGAGTTCGATCGGCAGCAGTCAGTCCAAGGGTCCACTACCTTAGCGGTGCACTCCTGGCTCCTACTGTCACCTGGACTCAGGTGACCTGACACAGGGATTATACATTTTTCTTACTCTATCCACAATGAAAAAAATGTATGTTTCTTTTAGTTATACTTAAAGATGCTCCCTCAACCCTGTTTCACATGAATAATAATGATAATAAAAAATAAATAAAAATGGCCCTACAATACTAAAACTTTTGTTGCAGTAAATGCTGCTCTGAGCACTCAAGGAGGCCAATCATGTTACCATATGCCTAGAAACCTGGCCTAGTAATTGCAGCTGAAGGAACTGATGTTTCTGCAGGGCCATCCAACGGGAGATTTTGCCTGAACTGTGATCCTGTCCTTCAGCCAAGATCATGTAAATGAAGTCCTATGGACGGGATTAACTAACCATGCCATCAGAAATGTAAACTTATTCTTTAAATAACATTGTTGACACTAGTGGGTGAGAAACAAAAACCATACTACACTGAAAAGGTTACGTCCATGTGAGTCCCTTGATAAAAGTGTAAAACATAATATTCCTTGCCTGCAATCTCAAAGCAATTACTTAGTAGGATGACATTCTTTGTTTTTCCCGTCCTGTCTGACCAGTAACCAAACACGGGACCAGACAATAATTCAGTTAGACTGAAGGCAGAGAGAACAAGACCCAAGAAGAAAGGCTGTGCATCTAATGTTTGCAGGTACATCCAAACAGTGGGTAGGATCACCGCTAGAAGAGGAAAACAAACATGAAATTAATTCTTTATAAAATACACATATAAAGTTAATAAGCCTCCAAGGAGTTGGTATTTTTAGTTAGCAAAGCAACTTTTGACAAAGGTAGTGCCATACACTTAAAAAAAATAAATTTTTTTTTATATATATTATATATAAAAATAAAATGTATGCATGGGGAGTTTACAGTAGAGGTGCACCGAATGGAAAATTTTGGTGCTGAAACTGAAAATTCAGGCTGCACTTAATATATATATTTTTTTATATATACCGTATTTATCGGCGTATAACACGCACCCCAAGTTTAGGAGGGCATTTTAAGGAAAAAAAGTTTTAGGAGGGAAGTTTAGGGGAAAAAAAACAAAACACTTACATTTAATCGTGATTTGCAGCCTTGCCCAGCGTCATTTGCAGCCTTGCCCGCGTCATTTGCAGCCTTGCCCGCGTCATTTGCAGCCTTGCCCATGTTTAAATTTCCCGCCGCCGAGACAGGTCGCACGAGCGCTGACGAAAAAGACCGAAGCGCCAATGAAAAAGACCGAGCCGACTGTTCGGCTCCGCTCGCAGTCCCGCCTCCCTGCTATTTTGGGCGGCACGTGATTTTTTTGTACCTTTTTTGGTGGGGGATCGGCGTATAACACCCACACACACCCCCCATTTTAAGGGGGAAAAAGTGTGTGTTATACGCCGATAAATACGGTAATTGTAATATATTGGACTTTTTAATTAATATCATGAATTTAAATGAATAGGACTTTATTTCCGGTGATTATCAGCACCTTTAGCGCAAGAAAAGCTCAAGGAAAATGCATCCCTTTAAATCCTACTATGTGTTCACACTGGTCTGTTGCGCTTCCTCCCCGCTGAAATGCATTGAAAACGCAGCAAAAACACATCAATAAGGCACCAGTGTTATGTTTTTGATGTGGTTTTAGAGAGACATGACTTCTGAAAAACACATACTATAAGAACAGTAAAATCGCAGTAAAAATCACTGGATAAATCGTCACCATTATTGGCATCTTTTTCTCGATTAACAAAATGCCGAAAACACAATTTTCGGCCTCCGAAATTTCAGCACATCTCTAGTTTACAGGTATACAATCCATGAGCATGATGTAACCATGTGCCTTATGTAAAACTGCTTAAAATACAGTTTATTTTTCACTTGTACCATTAATGAACAGAATATGTCTGAATATAAAAATTAGATTTTTGTAACTACCATAAAATACCTTTCTTGGAGTCCACTGAAGGACATAGGAACTGGAGACGACTGGGTTATACTGCTGCCTACAGAAAGATTTGGAAACTGGCAAACAAAAAACAGTGAATGGCCTGGTGTAACCCTACCAATACCAGTACGCATCAGTTTTATACAACGTAGAAGAGCAATATAAAGAGCAAGATCATAGACACAAGGGGATGGGACCCCCATCCAAAGGCCTCCAAGAAAAGGACTTTGTGGTAGGGAAAGCACTGAGATCGGACCCTATATGGTACTCGGTGCCAATTGCTGATCGCTGTCTAATTCTAAAAAGTCAGGTTTCATCTCACAGGCCTTTCACTGAGTAAAGTATGTGTTCCATATGTAATGGTAGACCTTGCGGGAAGTGAACTTCCTGACTTTTCACTTTAGGGAGATCACCAATTTGGAGAGGCTCTGTCCCTATAAACTGGGGCTCCAACAGCTATGCTGTTAAAGTCAACACCTGTGAAGCAGAATGGTAAAAAGGTCCTTGGGACAGAAGATTCTGACAGTCTGGCAAATGGAGCATCTTCAAGGAGTTTGATTAGCTCAGATTGCCAATCTGCCTGAGCCAATACAAAGCTATAAGTATTACTGGTTTCAATCCCGCACAGCAGAAGCAGGAGGAGTTTCAGGAGAAGCAAGGTATAAATTAGGCTGTACTTATCCCATGGAGCCACCAGAGCATTCACTGTTTCTGCAATAGAAGCTCTGTAAATGTAGTCAAATCTATCCAGTTTGTTGTTAAATCTAGAGGCCAAGAGGTCCACGTCCAGCATTCCTACCCATGACACAGGTGTAGGACCCATTCCTCTGGATCCAGATGCTGACAGCTGAGGAAGTCTGTCTACCAAGTCTTTCACTACTGGGAGTTAAACATGGCAGTTTGTAAAGGCTGGTTTTGGCCCAGAGAGAATCCTTTCTACTTGCTGTAGAAAGACTTCTAGTTCCTCCCTGATGGTTAATGTTGTGGCATTGTTCAACTGGATCACGATCAGATGATCCTGCAGTTGGGGTGACCAGCACTATAGGGACAACAAAATTACACAGAGCCTGTTGGGCTGGCAATCATTGTAAGGATTTTCCAAGAGATTAGATGAAACAATTTACCCATCTCCAAAACTGGATTCCTGAGCAGGTCCGAGGCTAGTCCTTAGTATCAGGTGAATCAGTTTGTCCAGAGCCTGAACCAATGTGTCCTCCAATGACAGGAAGTTGAGTTGTAGTGTTCTAAAATGGAAATGGATAAATGGGGATGCCTTGGATGAAGCTCCCAGCAGCCCCAAGACTCATGAAGTTTTGCTTTGGAAACAAAAAAAACTCTGGCTTGAGCAGTGTCTAGGATAAAACCCAAACACTCCAAGCAATGAGTTGGCTCCAACACTGACTTCTGAAGGTTCAGAATTCAACCAAACCTTTTTAAAGGTCTGAATTGTCCATGCCACATTGTTGGTCAGACTGTTCCTTCAGCCGGAAGTTATTCAGATATCCCTTAATGGGAATGCATTGGGAAGGTAACAAAGGAAGCATAGGGCAAAAATCTTGTTAAACACTCATGCCGCGTACACAGGGTCGGAATTCTCGTCGGAAAAAGCTCTGATGGTTTTCCCATCGGAATTCCGACGGAATTTCGCTCAAACTGTCTTGCCTACACACGGTCACACCAAATTCCGACGGTCAATAACACCGCGGCATACAACACGTTCGACGGCACTATAAAAGGGGAAGTTTAATGCTTCCGAGCATGCGTCGAACTGTTTCGGAGCATGCGTCGGAATTTTGCGTGTCGGAATTGCATACACACGATCGGAAAATCCGATAGAAAGGTTTTCCGTCGGAAAAAATAAGAACAGGTTCTCAATCCAAAGTCCGTTGGAAATTCCGACAGAAAAAGACCGATGGGCATACACACGGTCGGAAAATACGATGAAAGGCTCCCATCGGACTGTTTCCATCGGAAATTCCGACCGGCATCAGAGTGAAGAAAACAGGCTAAATGGCAGGGCCAGGAATTGGAAGTACTGGGGACTTACAGCAAAGCATAGGAAGCACTTGTAAAAATGGGGACATGCAAGTATGCATTTGTGAGGTCTACAGAGATCAGCATGACCTGATGGAGAGAAGTTTATGACTGGTGAACTTTGGACAAGTGCATTAAGTGCTCCAGCGTTAATTTCAATGGCTAGAATACACGATTATTATTCTGACCAAAAAAATGAAGTAACACCTTAATGCAAAGCGTTTTTCTGCCAAAACGCTGCTGCAAGGAGTGAAGGCATTAAGGAGAACTGGGCAAAAGCTTTGGGGGTTATTTACTAAAGGCAAATCCACTTTGCACTACAAGTGCACTTGGAAGTGCAGTCGCTGTAGATCCGAGGGGGACATGCAAGGAAAATAAAAAAACAGCATTTTAGCTTGCACATGATTGGATGATAAAATGAGCAGAGCTTCCACTCATTTCAGATCTTCCCCTCAGATCTACAGCGACTGCACTTCCAAGTGCACTTGTAGTGCAAAGTGGATTTGCCTTTAGTAAATGAACCCCTTTGTGTGCATTAGGCCTATGATATTAGCAAATAACTGGGACATTTTAGGAGTGGGAGGGGTTACACTGGAATGTTGTTTTTGATTGCCAGTGTCACAATTCTTCTGTAGGTGGCAGTAAAACACAATAGTCCAGGGGTGTTGAACTCAATTTCATCACAGACCACATCAGCATTATGATTGGCCCCAAAGGGCCAGTTGTATCTGTAAGACTATATAGTAATTTATCCAGGGCTTTTTTTTCCCCTCAGAGAATAGGAGCTCAACCACACCCTCCACCAAACCACATCGAACGGTTGGTTTGGCCATATTGCACAGCAGCAGTGGGAGGATCTTAAATGGGCAATAAATACCAGAAGTGCGTTAGGTGCAGAGTTCAGGAGTGCCCTTTGCACAGACTGCAGGGTTTATGAGTGTGCTACATACAGAGTTCAGGGTTTAGGGGTGTATTATTCACAGAGTGCAGGGTTCAACTCTCTTTCACAGGCTGTCCACATCTCACTTTCAACCCTCTTCGTCTCTGACCTCTGCGCTACTCTCCCCCATCCCCCACCTCTGCACACATCTCCCTCCACAGCCCTCATCCCCCCAAAAACACTTCCTCGCATCTCACCTACCCAGCCCGGCTTTAGTACTTTCTGGCACTGTAGGTGGCTTCGCCTCTCTCTCCCTCTTGCAGGAAGATCATTGGTTGGCATCTGTGCACCCAAGCACAGATAGAGATCACAGTGCAGCTTACCACGTGATTCCCCATCTCACACTGTGCCTGTATCTCCACCTTCTTTGTCTCTGCCATAAGTACAGGGCAGGCAGGGATCTGTGAGGCCACAGAGGAAAGCTGTCCTTGTAAACAGAAGGCTTTTTTGTTTACAAGGACAGTGGTGAGTGGGGGAGTGGAGGGTGAAAGACAGGAGGTTTGCGGAACGGAGTTCTGCCACGTTCTGGTGGAAAAAAAGCCCTCTGGCTTTGTGTTTGACACAATAGTCTCTGAAGCCCATGTCCCTTAATGAACAAGAAAAAGTATGTGCCCTAGATGGAATGTATATACACATATTTTTTTTAGTAATTTCATTTATTTACTTGACAGCAGTTGTAAGAACTACAGTTAGGCAATATGTATTACTGACCATATTCAATGCCACTGAGCAAAAAGATGAATCCAATAACAACATTTGTAAGTTTTTGCTTTTTCTGGAGCACACCTGTTTGCAAAAAAATAAAAAATAGTAATTAATATTAAACATTTGTCTGATCATAGTCATCAAAAATATGAGAAACATTGGGTCTCATTAATTACTGCTTAACTCCAGTTTAAAATGACCAAGTATAATAACAGTCCATTTTAAAATGCAACTGGTGTAAGTACTTGGATTTGTCATGGTCTCAACTTCATTGGACAGTAAACCAGAAGAAGGAGGATTGGAGCATGACAAGGGACATGCTACAGAAGGAGAGAGCAGAGCTTATCAGTCTTCTGCTGCATCACCATCTAATCATGGACTGGTGACATCTCTGCATTGCTTATTTGCAAAGAAGAAAAATCATGTCACCAAGTGGTTTCTGATGTCAAACTATTTCCATTTAAAGTATGTATGTAGTCCAACCTTGAAACAAGAGAAAGCAAAAATTTGAAAATAGGTGTAAATGCTGTCCATAGCAACTAACTAGAATTATTTCATTTTCAATAAAACGAAAAGTGGAACATTACTGAATAATATTAGCAATATTGCTCTTATTTTATTTCTTCAGTTTTAACGAATGAGCCCAATTGAAAAATAGCAAAAACTGTACAAATAATTATACAGTGGAACCTTGGATTGTGAGCATAATCCGTTCCAGGATAATGCTTGTAATCCAAAGCACTCGCATATCAAAGCAAGTTTCCCCACAGAAGTCAATGGTAGATAATTTGTTCCGAATCGACTTCTATTGCATGCAATACCACATGTGACCAGAGGTGGGGGGGGGGCGCTGGAGAGCCTCAGAAATACTCTGACAGCTTGGCTGAACTCGGAAAGCCTCGGAAAGGCTCAGAAAGAGTATTTCCGAGTGATTCCGAGTATTTCAAAACGGGTGTCACTGGCGCCACCGCACCTCTGGCCAAATGCGGTACTGCACACCCCCTTATGTTGAATTTTGCTCCTTCTGCGAGACAAGACTCAAGAACCGAGTCAGAATTTAAAAAATAAAAAATAAATAGTTGCTCGTCTTTCAAAACGCTTGTTTTTTTCAAATATAAATGTTATTGTTATTTTTTCAGGAACAGAAAAGAAAGATAACAAAGTATTGATATATAAAACATGGTACAATGTTCATCATCAGGCTTAATGTGTGTAAATACGTACATGGCATATTGGTAATAATTACATTGATAATTGCAATTACAATTAAGCATTCAAAGTTCGTGATTAACGTCTGCTGATGGAACTTAACTGAAGTGGATGGGAATGAATTGCTTTTGGCACCCTTTCTACGTATTTTTTTTAATTGTATGTCTGAGTGGACACTGTGCACCCTTTGTCCAGATGCATCTGAGAAATATCTCAGAGATCCAGTAGTTGGGAACATAAAGATTCCACAGAAAGTGGTAATAGAAATTAGATAGAGGAAAAAGATGTGAGAGACATATAAGGGAGGGGGGAGGGATAGGGGGAAGGGGGAGGGTATGGGAGTGATGGATCCCGGTTTACTGTGTGTAAAACCTTCCGTGGTGTTCTATCATTCAAGTGGCCAACATAGCTATTCCTTCGTCTGAGTATATGAACATAATCCAGGATGTCCATGCCTGAGAGTGTTGTTCCTGTTTATTTTGCGCTGTAGATACTAGATCCTCCAATCTCCTGATCTCTTCCACTCTGCGTAGCCACATCCCTATAGTCGGAGGTGAGCTTTGTTTCCACAATAGTGGAATGCAGGATTTAACTGCATTCATTAGATGTTGTATTATCGATTTTTTATATTTCCGTGTCGGGATTGTCATGGCATGTAGCAGGATGAAAGCTGGATCATCACTTATTGGGTGATCCATGAATTTTTCAGTAATCATTCGGACTGTAGTCCAAAAATGTTGGAGCAGAGGGCAAGACCAGAAGATATGGAGGAGTGTCCCTTTATCTGTTTGACATCTCCAGGACCTGTCTGAAGTAGCTGGGAAGAATTTGTGAAGTCTGGTAGGGGTGTAGTACCATCAAGTCAGGATCTTGTAGTTAAGTTCTTGTGTCTTTGTACAAATGGATGATTTCAGAGAGAATCTGATGATCGTTTGTTTTTGGGCCTCAGTGAACTGACGCTGTAGGTCAGTTTCCCATTTTTGTATGAACGTCAGGTCGGGTTGTTCTGGGGGGGAGTTGCGCAGGACGTAAGTTTTGGATAGCACTTGGGGTAAAACTCCCTCCTCATTGCAGTATTCTTCAAAAATAGTCAGGTCTCTGTTAAATTGTGCTGGGTTGGGTATTGAGTGTAGAAAATGGTGCAGTTGTAATGCGTCCCAGAATGGCAATTGGAATTGACCATTATCGGCGGTGAGGGCTTGTATGGAGGGCCAGGAATTATCTACCAGAAAGTGTGAGGCTCTATCGGATGAGGTAAATGTTTCATATCTTGCTTGTTTCAGGCCTGGGGGAAAAGCAGGATTTCCTAGAATAGGATATAGGGGAGAGTTATTTGTGGAGAGGGCATTTGCTGCTATGAAGGACGCCCCTACCCAGAGAGTGATTGGATGTGACCTCAATGTGGGTGATAGCTGGTCGTAACACCAGACTGCTCCTTTCAGCTTGGCGTCGGATTGCGCCTGCTCCAACTGTGTCCAAAGTTTATTTTTGCTATGCCGGTTCCAGTCTATTATTCTGCCCAAGTGAACAGCCAAGTAATAGTTCTTTAGGTCTGGGAGGGCTAATCCTCCGTGATGCTTGGGTAGGGTCAGATAGTGTCTACATAGCCTAGGTTTTGAATTTGCCCAGATAAAACGAATAAAGAGGGAATGTATTTGCTTAAAGTATTGTTGTGGGATTTTGATCGGTAAGGCTTGAAACAGGTAAAGAAATCTTGGGAGTATGGACATTTTAAGCAGATTACACCTACCAAACCAGGAATGTAGTCCTTTATTCCATTCTTCTAGCAGTGATCTGGTCACAGTCAATAGGGGTGGAAAATGGAGTTCAAATGTGCGTTTTAGATTGTTCGGTATTAAGGTTCCCAGGTACTTGAGGGAGGTGTCTGACCATTTGAATTTAAATTGTGATTTGAGAGAACTCAATATAATATAATCTTTTGGGCTTTAGATCCAGCAAAACAAGTTTCCCCCTCCCCCCTCATTCATAAGGGTCACATAGGCCACATATCTACCTTCATTATGCCTCTTCCAAATACCTTGGATGTGTAACACATTAGAAAACACACCAAGTGAAGCCACCAGGGACCAAAACAACAAGATTTTCTAAAATGATCCTAAGGGCTCTTTCACACGTACGTGTCCATGTACGGAGCCCGCTCTGCTCAGCAGGGGATCGCTCCGTCGATCCCCGCTGAGCAGGCAGATGACAGGTCTGTCTCTGCACACTGCGCAGGGATGGACCTGTCAGAGTGCCGCTCTCCTCTATGGGGGATCGGATGACGACGGACCGTAGAGTCCGTCGTCACCCGATCCGATGACGGATGGAAAAATAGGGTTTTCCACCGTCACACTTTTTTGGGTCGGATGTCAGCGGACATGTCACTGCTGACATCCGTCCCTCCATAGAGGTCTATTCAGTGTCGGTTCAGGTCCGCCTAAAAAAACTGACAGGCGGACCTGAACGGACTGTCCGTGTGAAAGGGGCCTTAAGAGACTTTGCATGATTCAGCAGATTACAACAGCAATAAAAACATATAGCCATAACAAAAGCCAGTGGTTCTAACCTTTCAGCTCTATTCAATAAACATTTTGGCTGAAGTTCTCTTTTAAAGTGTTACTAAAGCCAGGACCCTGCATTCACTATATCTGGTCTCCCACAGTACACAGAACATGAAAATGCAACTATTTTAGTAAATATAAACTGCTACAGTGGATATAAAAAGTCTACACCCCTGTTAAAATGTCAGTTTTCAGTGATGTAAAAAACATTTCAGAACGTTTTCCACCTTTAATGGGACCTGTAAACTGTACAACTCAATTGAAAAATAAACTGAAATCTTTTAGAGGGGGGGGGGGGGGTAAAAATAAAAAAATAAAATAATGTGGTTGCATAAGTGTGCATACCCTCTTATAACTGGGAATGTAGCTGTGTTCAGAAATAAGTATTCACATTCAAACTCATGTTAAATAGGAGTCAGTACACACCTGCCATCATTTAAAGGGCCTCCGATTAACCCCAAATAAAGTTCAGCTGTTCTAGTAGGTCTTTCCTGACATTTTCTTAGTCGCATCCTATAGCAAAAGCCATGGTCTGCAGAGAGCTTTCAATGCTCTCATTGTTAAAAGGTATCAGTCAGAAGGGTACAAAATAATTTCCAAGGCATTAGATATAGCATGAAACAGTGAAGACAGTCATCATCAAGTGGAGAAAATGTGGCACAACAGTGCCATTACCAAGAACTGGATGTTCCTCCTAAATTGATGAAAAGACAAGCAGAAAACTGGTCAGGGAGGCTGCCAAGAGGCCTACAGCAGTATTAAAAGGAGCTGCAGGAATATCTGGCAAGTACTGGCTGTGTGGTACATGTGACAACAATCTCCCATTTTCTTCAAAAGGTATGGGGTAGAGTGGCAAGATGGAAGCCTTTTCTTACGAAGAAAAACATCCAAGCCCAGCTAAATTTTGCAAAAACACATCTAAAGTCTCCCAAAAGCATGTTGGAAAATGTGTTATGGTCTGATGAAACCAAAGTTTAACTTTTTGGCAATAATACCAAAAGATATGTTTGGTGCAAAAACAACACTGCACATCACCAAAAGAACACCATACCCACAGTGAAGCATGGTGGTGGCAGCATCATGCTTTGGGGCTGTTTTTCTTCAGCTGGAACAGGGGCCTTAGTCAAGGTAGAGGGAATTATGAACAGTTCCAAATACCAGTCAATATTTGCACAAAACCTTCAGGCTTCTACTAGAAAGCTGAACATGAAGAGGAACTTCATCTTTCAGCATGACAATGACCCAAAGCATACATCCAAATCAACAAAGGAATAGCTTCACCAGAAGAAGAAGAACGTTTTGGAACGGCCCAGCCAAAACCCAGACCTGAATCTGATTGAAAATCTGTGGGGTGATCTGAAGAGGGCTGTGCACAGGAGATGCCTTTGCAATCTTACAGATTTGGAGTGTTTTTGCAAAGAACTTGCCGCCCGCCCACAGTGAAATGATGGAGGGACAGTGCAGCTCACCTTCTGGGTAGACGTCACATGACAGAGCCCAGAATGGCTGCTCGGGGAGCACAGTGCGGCGGCCACACCTTGTTGCTAGGACACAGTGTGACCCCGATCTCTGTAAAGAGCCGATAGCGTGTCTCTTTACCCATGTGATCAGCTGTGTCCAATTACAACTGGTCACATGTAAATGCGGAAGTGCTGTAAATCGTCTCACACTGACAGAGTGTGTGGCGAGGAGAGACGATCAGCGGCATCTCCTCGCAGGGAACACCCGGACATGTAATCAGGGCACAGATCATCAGTGCCCCGATTACAGTAAAGCCCCCAGTGTCACCAATCATTGACCATTAAAAAAAGGGTTGTGTATACTCCACGCCTGTATAACAAAATGAATCTAAAAAAATATAAAACAAAGCTGCTCCCCTAGTTAAAGTAATAATAATACTCAAAATGTGATTGGAAAAGATGAAGAGGACGCTATACAATAAGTGATAATCTAAACGTTTTTTTAAAACAGAATCATTCATAAATCTTCTGTGCAGATAATCTTCCAAAAACAAAGTGAGTAATCCTTCACCACAAACTGTAGAAACACCCCATGTGCTCTGAGTAAATATTCTGCTTACCAGAAGGATTTGACTACCGTACTTTAATTAAAAAGTGAGTCAAACAAAGCTTTAGCAGGATAATGCCTGCTACATATATTGGAGATGTATGGAACTCGTCCTCCGCAGGGATTAGACATGGGATAAAGAAGAAAGAACATGGAAACCCATAGCATAAATTCTATTTATTTAAAATTACATGTATGAGTGCCTCAACCCGGCACTGTTTTTTTTTTATTTATTAATTTGTATTTGTCTAACCTCAACTTGTAGCATATTTCTAAAAACCTCTATGAAGTGACGAGTACCCTTCTTAGGATTGAACACAGAGTTGTTTTTAAGCCCACTATGTTGGTATACATTATCGCCATCTACCAACATATGGGCCATTGGTTTGTTTGTTTGGTGTTTTTTAATATTTAATTTTCTAATATATTTTTCAATGTCAACAAATAAATCAAACTTAGACATTTTTCTCTGGTGCAAATTTTAAACCCTCAGATAAAACTTCCAATTCTTTTTCTGAAAACTGAACACCTGCTAGATTGAAAATTCCTAAATTTAGTTGTCTCTTTTTTTATTTTCTCCCTCTTCTACCTCCTTTTTCTTTATGTTCCCTGGGATATTATGGTGGGTTGGATGGGATCCTGTAAGGCTCCTGCAATCCTCGCCATCCCCCCCCCCCCCCCGATTATAATTTTGGTAAGGTGCTGGTCTCCCCCTAAAATTACCCCATGGCCCCCTCTGGGTGGTCTAGGTGGATATTGGTTGCGACTTTGATCATAATAATTATAATCAGGTGGTCTGTTTTCTAAAGGTGCAAATCTGTTGTGTGTCGTTACTGCATATGGTGGGGGATAGGAATAAGGATTGAATGTGGAATAATTTTTTTAATTATTTGGGGATTTGTTTTCTTAGTTGGCCAATTTATTGTTATGAGCACATGTTTATATCACATGAATGTAGCTTAATTGTTATTTAGTTCATTGCATTTTTTTTTTCTTTTTTAAAGGTTAACTTTTTTATTGTTTTATAAACACAACAAATAGCAGTTACACAGGTGTATAATCAGAGCGAACATTGCTTCAGTCATAGTGCAACACATTTATCAGGTATACATCATGAAACAACATACAAAGTGTATCATCAATCAGAACAGCACAGTCTACTCCATTCAGGGTTCAGTCCCTGGTATTCCATCCGTAATGTCCCTATTACCTTCTGTATCCTAAGGGACAGGTGCTATCTGAGTTGACCCTGGAGTTCCATATTTTAGAGAACTTTTTGGGCACCCTCTAGCTCTGTATGTTAACTTATGTAGTGGTATTGCTTGGTTGATAATGGGAAGCCAGAACTTTATAGTAGGTAGGGATTGAGATTTCCAATGCATGGTTATTTTTTTAGTGTAAAACATCACTATACGTATAAAGGATTGTACATTTTTGGACAAATCTTCATCGTCAATGTATCCAAGAGGATTGCAAATGTTAGGTATCTTAGCTACAGAACTTATGAAGGCTGTAACTTCTGACCAGAACTTCCTTATCGGAGTACAGTCCCACATAAGATGAAAGAATGTGCCATCAGCCATTCCACATCAGGAGCATAAGGGAGAGGATCATTTCTTCAATCTATATAACAAACATGGTGTAAAATAGGATCTATATAGTAGTCTAGTCTGGATCACCTTGTCCCTTGAGGAAATGATGGAGGGCACCTGCAAGGGAAGAACCTCCCCCCAGATCTCCTCCGTCACCTCAGGTATGTCAGAGCACTATCTATGTTCAATGGTGGTAAGCCTATTAGTTGTGGAGTGGAGTAGAGTCTTATAGTAAGACGAAACCAGTTTGGTGCGAGAGGGATCAGTCAGTAGGCGTTCAAGTAGGGAAGGTTGCATCTCTATATTTATACAAGACCAAATTGTGCACCAGCAGTATGCCTTATCTGTAGGTACTGAAAGTAGGTCATGCGTGGGAGACCAAAGTCCCTTTGGAATTCCGCAAAAGTGCGGAATGTGTTATCTGCAAATAAGTGCGATATTGATTTCACCCCTTTTTTGAACCAGTAGCCCCCGTCAGTTCTGTGGTGAAATTCTGGTAGGCATGGGTTTCCCCATAGTGGGGCGTTGGGAGAGTATATGGTATGGGTACTAGGTGGTAACAGCTTAGAAATTCTGAAGATCCGTAATGTCATGGCCAGGACATTCACCCCTTCCCTCCCCCTAAGCAATATACAGTGTATGAGACTCTGGAGAGATTCATATGAGGTGAAAATAGCCTCCAGGGCAGCAGCTGCATTGTTGGCCTCAAGTTGAAACAACCAATGGGCGTGCGCCAGTTGTGAGGCGATATAGTACGTTTGGAGACAGGGGAGTGCCAGGCCCCCTTCCAAAGTAGGTAGCTCCCTCCAGATGAAGTTGGTGATTATGGAGTCTATCTCTTTAAATTTTGCTTTGGTAATGTATATTGGTGAATTGCTCTGGACCTACATGAATCATGGGAGATAGATCATTTTGAAAATATTTGTTCTTCCTAACACTGTAAGGGGGAGATTGTTCCACGTTTTCAAGGTGTTTTTTTAATCTGCTGATAAGGGTGGGGGTCTAAATTAATCTTGGCATAAGAGGAGATAGGGTGTTGTATCAAGACCCCGAGATATCGAAAGGTGTGAACTATTTGTAGTGGGCACACTGGAGGCAGTACTATTAGTGTCTCCTGGTCAATTTGAAACAAAGGGGATTTGTCCCAATTGACCCGGCAACCTGAAAAGTGGCCAAATCGCCGGATAATATCCAGCAGGGCAGGGAGTGACGACCGGGGGTCCTCCAGATATATCAGCATATCATCTGCATATAAGGATACCTTTTCCTCTAGACCCCCAATTGTCAGTCCCCTAACCTCCCCACTGGACCTCATCATTGCTGCAAGGGGCTCCATCGCCAGCGCAAATAGTAGTGTCGACAGAGGACATCCCTGTCCTGTGCCTCTCTATCAGGAAGGGGTCTGATATGGATGCGTTAACTCTCAGTCTAGCGATGGGAAACAAGCCAGGACTTCAAAGAGATATGGCCATTCGACTGAGTCAAAGGCCTTGTGAGTATCTAAAGCCAGTACAGCTCGGGAGCAAGTGGTGTCATGAACTGCTTGTATATTGGTAAAGAGTCTGCGCAAATTAATAGAGGTTGATCGTGCAGGCATAAATCCAGTTTGGTCTGCCCCTATAATAGTTGTGATTACTGTATTCAGTCGTTGGGCAAGCACCTTGGCAAGGATTTTAACATCTGAGTTAATAAGCGAAATCAGTCTATATGATTCGCAAAGGAGGTGATCTTTATGGGGTTTGGGAATCAGGACTATCAGTGCTTCCAACATGGAGGGCGGCAACTGTCCCATTTTAAGAGCAAAATTGTACATTTTCAGCAAGTGTGGGATCAATAGGTCCCGAAACTGCATGTACCACTCGATGGGAAATCCATCTAATCCTGGTGTTTTATGTCTGGCGAACGATTGTATAGCCTAGCCCATTTCTTCCGTAGTCAACGGAGCATCAAGTCCGGAGACCTGATGGTCCGTTAGTTTTGGGAGTGAAATGTCTGAGAGATAGTCATCTAGTTCCACTATTATATAGTAAGCTTTAGTAGCATAAAGCATGGAGTAGAAAGCGACAAACACTTTCATAATTTCATCGTTTTGCTCAACTCTTGTGCCAGCCGAGTTTGTTATTCTAGGGATATTACATGGTTGATAATCTGGTTTGGCTAAAAAGGCCAGTAGGCGGCTATATTTATCCCCAAATTCAAATATTCGTTGGTTCTGGTATAGTATTTTTTTTGTGTGCGTTCTAAAAGTACTAGCTCTAATTCCCTGGCCTTATGTCGCCATGTTGCCTGTATTTCGGAGGTAGGGGGTTGCAGAATAAGCAGTTTCCACATCCCAAGTCCTCCTTCTGCGTCCATCAGTCTGGACTGCGACGCCTTGCGGGCTTGCCCAATCACTGCGGGAAACGAGCCTCAGGCAGTGGCCTTAAAGGCATCCCAGACCATAGGAAGGGACGCACTTTGTAAATCGCCCAAAATTATTTCACGTCTACCGAACTCTGGTCTATCACAGCCTTGACTGCCAACCACAACTGGCTCAGTCTCCATACCTGGTATGAGGAGGGAGTGCACAGGACGAGGTCCACCATCAAAGGTGAGTGGTCGGACATCGTTCTGGGGAGATATTTGACTCCAGCCACCAAGTGAAGCATATCTGATCAAACAAGGCAGAGATCTATACGTGATAATGTACCGTGAGAATCAGACTGGCATGAGTATTCCTGCACATTCGCATGTTTCCATCTCCAGGCCTCCACCAGGTCAAATTGAGTTAGGAAAGATCCTAGGGGCGTGGGGGTAGCGTAGAACATCTAAATCTATCCATAGAGTTGTCTAGAATTATGTTGTAGTCCCCAGCTATTATTAAGGGGCCTTCAGCAATCTCCAGTATCGTGCCCATCACCTTCTCAAAACCATTTTTGGTTAAAGGTGGTGGGACATAGATGTTCATCACTGTGTAGGCTTTACCAAGAAGTTCCAGCACAAGGACTACAAAGCAGCCGTTAGGGTCAAGTTTGAAGTTTTTAATAGAGATTGGTGCCAATTTGGCTATAAGGATAGAAGTCCCTCGGGCGTATGTGGAGTACGTGGAGTGAAGGGCGTACATTATTTTAGCTCTTTTAAGGGCCATAACCCTGGAGATGGGTTTCCTGGTGAAGGATAACATGCGGTTTGTGCTGTGCTAAATAGTCAAACATTATAGAGCGTTTCACTTTAGAATAAAGCCCCCTAACATTCCACGAAATCAGGCGTAAGCCGGCCATGTGTGGGTCAAAAATACGAGCGCCCATCTCTCACGACACCCCAGAGTCAACCAAACTTTGGAACCCTGTGCATCCCAAGAGGCGGGGGCGAACCTTGATAAATACATATAAGCGAACATTGTGCGTCTATTCAATAATACCTAGTAATTAGTACCCTGATGGCCTGTCAGAACCTGTAAACGAATAGTATAGAATAACAATCATTTAACAGTCATTTAAGAACAAGACAGACAACAGAATAGGGAAAATTCCCTTACCCTCCCAATCCACCCAAACCCTCCCGGCTCCCATACCCAAACACATGAGAGCTTTGTTCCCTGAACTAGAACTACGAAGCAGGGGGGCTTTAAAGTAGTCCCGCGGCCAACAAACCCTAAATAACAAAGGGAAGGACTGTGGTCGTAAGCTACCGTCTGTGCCCGCTTAATGAACTGGATAGTTAGTAGCCCGGCCATGTCAGAATATTCTCCAAAGCGGCTGGAGGATGTCCACAAATTAGGCCAACAGTCAGTTGTTGGGGACAGTCAGCCATAAGAGATCTTGGTAGTGTGGTCTTTGGATTATTACCAGGTGTCTCAACCTTCTTGTAGGTGGAGAGGTGCTAGTATGGGCATGCCCGATTCCGTGTGCTGACCCCTAGTCTCTCCTGCTAACAACAACAACAAGCAGGGGAGTCTGGATATCAAAAAAAGGAAAACTTTTTTTTTTTTGCACGCGCTTGATAGGGTGTCATGATAGTCAGCGAGGAGGGGGATCTCCGTTGCTGGTTCCTCTGTTCCAAAGGACCTAGTGTGTCTGCCCAGTGAGCTGCTTCTTTAGGATCAGTGAAGAAGTGAGCCTTGCCCAGGTGGATGACCCGCAGACACGCCGGGTATAACATGCTGTATGGCAATTGAAGAAGATCACATAGTCGCTGTTTAAAATCGCTAAAAAAGTGGCGCGTTGCTTTTGAGTGGCTGCTGAAAATTCTGGGAAGATGGTGATGCCGTTGCCATTAAAGAGCAGACGACCTTTCTCTCTGGCTGCTCTGAGCATAACCTCTCTGTCTCTGAAGTGCAGCAGTTTAATAAGCATGGTGGTGCCCCAGGGGGTAGGGGCGTAATGGAACCCTATGCCCTCTTTCAATGGCACACAGTGCTGAAAGGGTATTGGTGCCAAATGTGGATGTCAGCCCTCACATCCCGGTCGTTGGTCATGCCCTGTCGTTGATTGCATTTTCAGCACACTTATGAATGATTCTTTGTTTTAAAAAATGTTTAGATTATCACTTATTATTATATAGCGCCCTCTTCATCTTTTCCAAACAGTGACCATTATTGATGCCAGTCACTGCTGCCTTTCAGTGCCTGCTCATCAGTGCTGCCTATCACTGCCCATCAGTGGCCACATATCCGTGCCCACCAGTGATTTTTTTTTCAAAATTTTCAGTCTATATTTTCTTTTTTTTGTAAAAAAACAAGCAGTGATTAAATACCACCAAAAGAACGCTCTATTTTTGTAAAAAAAAAAATGATAAAAATTTTATTTGGGTACAGTGTTGCATGACCGTGCAATTCAAAGTGTGACATCGCTGAAAGCTGAAAAATGGCCTGGGCGGGAAAGGGGTAAAAGTGCCCTGTAGGCAAGTGGTTAAGGGTGTGCACACATATGCAACCATATTATTTTATTTTTTTATTTTTACTTCCCTCTACTGAAAAGATTTCAGTTTGTTGTTCAACTGAGTATTACCGTTTACAGGTCACATTAAAGGTGGAAAAAGTTCTGAAATTATTTATCTTTGTCTCATTTTTTATAACCACTGTAAATACCTTTTCTCATCAGCAGTATATAGCAGTCTTGTGACTTCTATCAGTGCCTGGTTAAAGCTTGTAGGAGGAATGTTCATACTGCACTGGCTGTCCTATCAGGATGCAGGACCACTGACCCTCTGTTTGGAGAGTGCCGATTGGACCTGTGCTGATCACATGCATTCTCCCAAGAAAAAGAAAAAAACCTCTAGCAATGCACACCAAACTGAGCATGTGAAGCCTGACTCCACTAACGCTGTCTTATCCGGACCTGTTTTGGAGTCAGTGGAAGAAGAGGAGGATCTGTGCATACAGGATCAAACAGCCTTTTTACACAAGGCAGAGGATTAATCCCTTAGGTTCCACAGTGAGTGTAACAAGCATGCTTTGCTGCATATACAGGCTGATTTTACTATTGTGGGTTTAGTAACACTTTAGGGCCTGATTCACACCTATGCAGGTTGCAGCTTGCATACTCCAGGTGCATTTTGCATTTTTCAATACACGTTTTTGATCTAGTAAAGCTTATGGAACCCAAAACCAGAAACAAATCCCTGGCTCTTTCCATAAAATGCACAGATGTAGTGCGTCTCTGCAAGACTGAAAATGCACTAAAAAATGCATAGGTGTGAACCAGGCCTAAGTCTTTATCAGAGAAATATAATCTAGTGAAAGGTGCTAACACTCAAATTAGGAGGTTTGCATTGGCAATAAGGCCCCTTGCACATGGGGCAGTCTAGGTGCAGTGCATCCCCTCCCAGAGTTTTAGTACACCTGGGTGGGATGGGTACATCGCCCAGCCGCACTGCCCAAAGCCAAATCACAGTCTGACTGGCTGTGACTGGATGGGATTGAATGCTGTACTGAGTGGTACCCGCACTAAAATACCAGGAGGCACTCGCATCTAGACAGCCCCATGTGCAGGGGGCCTAATTAACTGAAAAAAAATGTACTCTGCTATAATGGATGATGTTATACAAGCACTAGATTACCATACAACTACTTCAAATTAATAAGATGCAATTGATGAATGTCAGATTTGTGAATTTTAGAGATAAGTGAAGATCTCCTAAGAAGCAAAAGAGAACTGTTGGCCATTAGAAGTGCCTTCTGGTCCAGTGATTCACGTAAAAAAAAAAAAAAAAAAAAATACCTGTGCTTTAAAAATGGAAAGCAGAACCATTTGGAGAAAAAGCACATCTGTAGTATTTTTGGCTGTGAACTTCATCTCTGTTGGGGGGTTCAGAACTGACAAGCACTAAGGAGGGTGAGAACTGACAAGCGCCAACAAAAAGGGGGGGGGGGGGGGGGGAGTCAGAACTGACTGGCAGTGGGACGCGAGAACTGACTGGCAGTGGGACGCGAGAACTGACTGGCAGTGGGACGCGAGAACTGACTGGCAGTGGGACGCGAGAACTGACTGGCAGGTGAAGTGGGTACATATATTACAATACATCACTAATTAAAGGGGAACTCCCAGCAGAGAGAAATAACACCAAAAAAATGCAAAACACAATTACATTTCTTTTTAAATGCAACCAGTACAACTACCTGAGGCCCAGCACCAGCACCTGGTCAGGAACCAAGCTGAGCTGCCACTTTAAGGCCCCTTTCACATGGGACGGATCCGTATTGATCCGCCCCGTGAAGATCCGCTGCTCAGCGGGGATCACTCAGCTGATCCCCGCTGAGCCGGCGGATGACAGGGCGGTCCCTGCACACTGTGCAGGGACCGCCCTGTCAGATCCCTGCTCTCCCCTATGGGGGATCGGATGAACACGGACCGTCTGTCCGTGTTCATCCGATCCGCTCTGCAGACGGATGGAAAAATAGGGTTTTCCTCCGTCTGCAGAATCGGACCATATCGGAGGTGGACGATATCGGGTGTCAGCGGATGCTCATCCGCTGACACCCGCTATCCCATAGACATGCATGTATGTCCGTATTTCATCCGAAAACAGATGGATGAAATACGGACATATGGTCCGCATGTGTGAAAGGGGCTTAAAGGATGTTCAGGGCCCTTTTTTTGTTGTGTCTTTAGCTCCCTAGAGTTTTGGATAGCGCATAGAGGTATTAGAACACCCGTCAGGATTATTTGTTGCAATCTGCAAGGGAAAGAAAATCCCAAATTTGGGTGGTCACCAGAATGGGAATAGAGAGGAAATCTTCTAATGGGGACATTAGTTTTTGTCCCCCTGGTGACTGCCAGGGATTTCCCGTTTTGGCTATGGGACAGGAAGTGTAGGAAAATCCCTCAATGGGACACAGATGGCAAAAAACAAGACAAAACCCTGACACCGGTTACAGCCTTCCCCTACTCTACCCAAAATGAAAATACAAGGTTTGGGCTTTAGTTCTACTTTAAGAACTCAGCTGGGACTAACATGGCCCACCATGCTCTTCGAAGAAGTAGCAGAATCTTGCACCATGAAATAATCAGGTAAAAGGCCACACAAGCGTACACCAGTCCGAGGGATATGCTTTTCTACACAGAGATGCACAGGTGTTCCATGCATCCCCATGCAGGCTGTCCCATTCATATCAATTGGGATGCAGCAGCTGCACCGAAACAGCCGCTGCTCCCAATTTGACAACCGTTTGGGTTGCACTGGGCGCACTCTGCCTGCGTTTCTTGGGGCAATGCATAGGGTTGCCACCTCATCCCTTTAAACCCAAACACATATGAATTACCCAGGTCCTGAGGCTAATTTATTGCAGATAAGGCACCGAGTGGGTTTAATTACCATCTTAATTAGCCACAGAACCTGTGTAACTAATATGCGTTTGGTTTTAAAGGGATGAGGTGGATCAACTGTGGGTATAGAATGGGGTATATGGGATTGTATGATATATATATATATATATATATATTTTTTTTTTTTTTTTTTTTTTATTTGTGGTTGAACTGGATGGACTTGTGTCTGTTTTCAACCTAACTATGTAACTATGTAACCCTAGCCATGCACCCACAGAGCTGTCAATTGGGAGCAGCAGCTGTGTCCCAATTGATGTGAATGGGACTGCCTGCATAGGGATGCATGGAACACATATGCATCCCCATAGGCAAATAAGGGTGAGCTCAGGCGTGTTCGCAAGCCACACGTGCAGAGCCCACCAGGAAGTCGGCACTGCACATCGCTAATCACAAGGAGCGAGACATTTCCCGATCTCTGTAGCCGCGCATCGGGACAATGTCTCACTGCTTGTGATTAGCGCTGTGCAGTGCGGACTTGCTTGCGGGCTCTGAACTTGCGGTTTGCGAACACGCCTGAGCTCATCGCCACAGGCAAACATGGCCTCACACTTTGGTATGCTGTAGTACACCTGTGTGTACTAGGCCTAATTATCTTGCACCATGCAACTTCCGGTCCACTAAGAAATTAAGGTTCTTGTAAAATGTATTAGGTCCACACACCAAAAATATAGGAGCTTTGAATAACAATAATTAAATATGAAAAAATATAAAAAGTGCGGACATTTTTGAAGACTGTGTGTGTGTGTGTGTGTGTCACACACACACACACACGAGAGGTCTTCAAAAAGTTTCTGCACTTTTATATTTTTGTTGGAAATGGAGAGGGTGCGAGTAGTAATTGGTCATGTCTGACTGGGGAAAATGCATTGCAAAGGAAGGGACTATGTTGAAAAGTGATATAGCTTGTTTTTGAAACTCTTAGTAAAAATAAAAATAAAAAAAGAAGGGAGTTAAAAAAATTGGAGCGGAATTTTTTTGAGGAACCCTCGTATTTAAAAAGCCATTCATTCCTACGTTTCATAACAATACCAATGACAGTGCAATTTCCTACTACATACTACACACACACCCATAGGAAAGGAAAACAAACCCAACACATGACTTAACTGGGTGTGCAAAGAGCAATTATTATGTAGTAAGCCATAGCAACCAGACATCGCTTTAGTACACTAAAGACAGCACAATCAGGTTTTTCTGCATACACCGCTAAATATCAAATTCCAACACACATGTCCACCATTCACAGGTAATCACACTAATCCTGTGTCATGGTCATTTAGTAGGGCAGTTTTTAATCTCCATTTCTAAATAATCATTCCAGGTAAGATAAGATCTGCCTGGATAAAGAAGTGGAAAACATCAGATGGGGTCATTGACAAGGAGGACTGTAGCTGAGACCAGACTGAAACAAAAGAAAGTACATTTCATCTTACTGTCATTATCTGCCTGGGGATCCATGTGCTCTGCCTCCATTATTAAGAGATTTTATATTTCTTTATCATCTTCAATGATATCTCCAGCCTCTTCTACAATGCATACAACTTTAGCACAACCAATACTTGTTACTGTTTATTTGCACCTTGCATCACCCCCTCTATCTAATATATGATAGTTCCTGTACAGCAGCGTGCCTGCACAGCTCTAATCACCCCATGTAAACAATCCCTGCACTGTGTTCCATCTGATTCCTGGATGATGCTGGCTCCTCCCACTTCCCTGCTGCCCTTCAGTCTCAAGTCTCAGCCTTGGCTCACTTGTTTGTACAAAGACAGCTTTATTGGACGTGTGAGAAAGACACAGTGTCTAGGATGCATTTTGATCAGGTTCTGTGCAGACCTGCAGCAGACTTGTAAATTGTAGTTGTTGCAGCTGCACAGAGATAGCTACATCTGAGTTTACACTAAAAACAAATGTGTAGCAGATAGAAGTGTCTCTAAACCCTGAGCCTCCTGTGTCAAAAAATAAATAAATGGTAAGGTTTGTGTGCTGCCCCTAGGCACTGATTTGCCTCCGTGCTGGTTCACATATGTGCGCTCTGCGAGATCGCATGTGATTTAAGCCATACAGATAGTATGGCTAGGGTTGCAACTTTATCTTTAAGCCAAACCCAAACACTTTAGCAGCACAATTTTTATTTTTTTAGTGGAGTGTACATTATAGGATTGTAAAAGACCTAGGACACCTTTGAGTGCCTCAAGGAGAGTAGTAATGCAGCGCGCTAGGTGCGACACGGTGAACAGTGAGTGTTTGCCAAATTGCATTGGGAGGGGCTAAAAGGAACATTGCTAAATAAAACAAAAGCATTCTTGTACCCATAAAATATGATTAAGTTAATAAAACAAATGTCACTGTAAAAATATGAATTAGCCTACTTTAAAAGCGGACAGTGTCAGTCAGTAGAGCAGCGGATGGTGTCAGTAGGGCAGTGGAAGGTGTCAGTAGGGCAGTGGAAGGTGTCAGTAGGGCAGTTGAAGGTGTCAGTAGGGCAGTTGAAGGTGTCAGTAGGGCAGTGGACGGTGTCAGAAGAGCAGAGGATGGTGTCAGTAGGGCAGTGGAAGGTGTCAGTAGTGCAGAGGAAAGTGTCAGAAGGGCAGTGGATGGGTGTCAGTAGGGCAGAGGACAGTGTCAGTAGGGTAGAGGACAGTGTCAATAGGGCAGAGGGCGGTGTCAGTAGGGCAGAGGATGGTGTCAGTAGGGCAGAGGATGGTGTCAGTAGGGCAGAGGACGGTGTCAGTAGGGCAGTGGATGGTGTCAGTAGGGCAGAGGATGGTGTCGGTAGGGCAGTACGCGGTGTCAGTAGGGCAGTGGACAGTGTCAGTAGGGCAGTGGACAGTGTCAGTAGAGCAGTGGGCGGTGTCAATAGGGCAGAGTATGGTGTAAGTAGGGCAGAAGACTGTGTAAGTAGGGCAGTGGATGGGTGTCAGTAGGGCAGAGGACAGTGTCAGTAGGGCAGAGGACAGTGTCAGTAGGGCAGTGGACATTGTCGGTAGGGCAGAGGATGGTGTCGGTAGGGCAGAGGATGGAGTCGGTAGGTCAGTGGATGGTGTCAGTAGAGCAGTGGACGGTGTCGGTAGGGCAGTGGACAGTGTGGGTAGGGCAGAGAACGGTGTCAGTAGGGCAGAGGACGGTGTCAGTAGGGCAGAGGACGGTGTCAGTAGGGCAGTGGACGGTGTCAGAAGGGCAGTGGACGGTGTCAGAAGGGCAGTGGGCGGTGTCAGTAGGTCAGTGGGCGCTGTCAGTAGGGCAGTGTCAGTAGGGTAGTGGACGGTGTTAGGGCAGTAGGCGGTGTCAGTAGGGCAGTGGACAGTGTCAGTAGAGCAGTGGACGGTGTCGGTAGGGCAGAGGGCAGTGTCAGTAGGGCAGAGGACAGTGTCAGTAGGGCAGTGGATGGGTGTCAGTAGGGCAGAGGATGGTGTCAGTAGGGCAGTGAATGGTGTCAGTAGGGCAGTGAATGGTGTCAGTAGGGCAGTGAATGGTGTCAGTAGGGCAGAGGACGGTGTCGGTAGGGCAGTGGACGGTGTCGGTAGGGCAGTGGACGGTGTCGGTAGGGCAGTGGACGGTGTCGGTAGGACAGAGGATGGTGTCGGTAGGGCAGTGTCGGTAGGGCAGTGGACGGTGTCAGTAGGGCAGAGGACAGTGTCAGTAGGGCAGAGGATGGTGTCAGTAGGGCAGTGGATGGTGTCAGTAGGTCAGTGGACAGTGTTGGTAGGGCAGAGGATGGTGTCAGTAGGGCAGTAGGCAGTGTCGGTAGGGCAGTGGTTGGTGTCAGTAGGGCAGTGGATGGTGTCAGAAGGGCAGTGGACGGTGTCAGAAGGGCAGTGGGCGGTGTCAGTAGGTCAGTGGGCAGTGTCAGTACTGCCCAATAATAGAAATTTAAATGGGAATTCACACACACACATGAAATTGACACTCACAGTGATACTGACAGCAGTGTGCAGGAGCACCGATGATGATGACACCTCACCGACACGACACGTCCCCTCCTGAGTCACAGTGACAGTATTTCTCCATGCTAGGTGATCCCTTTAGTCCACTCCAGTCCAAACAGCACTGACCGTCCCACTCATGGTTTGCTTTGCTCCAGACACGCAGGCCCACGCTCCCAAGGTCCGGCCATGCCGCTCGGCTCCCTTGCACCATGAAGTCACATGACACGCACAGGCACTGCTTCTGCCAGACCGATGCCACGTGAACACACTGTAGCAGGCACTCAGATGGTCTTGGTGGAGTGTCACAGACATATTTTACTGGCAACCTTTTCCTGTCATTGGCATTTACTGGCAGGAGAAAAGTGACAGTTCTTTACTGGCTGCCAGTAAAAATACTGACGGTTGTCAACACTGTATACTGGTACAATATTGCTCGGGACCAATGGTTCTTCACCCCTATGTTATTATCAAATGTTGCAAATTTGCAGGGAGGAACTTCCTCTCTACTTGTTCATACTTTTTCACAGATTTCTGGAATACGAAACAGTTTGCTTTTTCTTGTCATTTCTATAAATATATAATAAAATTCAAGTGAAATTGTTCTGTTAAACAAAAATAAAATAAAAATAATTAAAGTGAAAGAAATATGCTTATATTTACGTCATACATGGCCTCATAAGTCCATGTGTATGAACACTTTGGGTACAAGGACTGTGGCATATGTTACTGTAATCTAACGTTTTAAGCCCCACCTATTCTTAACGCAGTTTTGCCAGACCTAGAATTTACCCAAGGTTGCACCCCCCACATTTTCCTAGGAAAAATAAATATCTACGGCCCTGCACACACAGGAGGTTAGCCATAGCTGACTAAGCTCCTGTGTGTGTGAAACATGTTAGAAGTCTATGCTCACCCCCCTTGCAATTGATTTTATGGATCAATTAAAAAGCCATGTGTGAATGTGTCGGTGTGACACTATTAGTTATTTCTGTAACAGTGATTGCCAGTGAAGAGCTGTACGAGCACCTGACTGTGGCAGGCAAGAGAGGACTGACCTGGAGTCACACCATGGTTTATTGATACTTATTAAATACAGATACAGTATGTATATGTTTATGTGATCTACTAAGCAGTTACACACGAAAAAAAAAAGATCACAGCCCTGGAACATGCACCTTCAGAAATGAATCCCCATGAGAGATAAGCATTTGGCCATGTATTACAATGCATACTCTTTGTAGCCTGTACTAGCCTGGACCTTGTTTTAAAGTTGAAAAAAATCTAAATTCTGCTCGACTGTCCTTGAAATTCAATACAATCCTAGGGTCTTGAGGATCTGGGCTGTGTCCCAGAGCCAAGTGTTGAAAGGCTTGTTCCAGCATTCAAATCCAGCTCTATGCAGACTCTGTGTGGGAGTTTTCTCCTACCTGTCAGTCTGCATTGTTCCAAGAGTATTAGGAGGTAGATGGCAGATGGTGTGAGTAGCTGTGCACAACACAGCTCTAGGTAAGTGCTTACACCAATTCATTTTTTTTTCTGCTACCACTGTTGTTCCTCCCCACTTATAACTAAAGACCAATGTCCCTCATCCCCACCACTGAGCACTAATGTTCTCTTCTACCTCCCTCTTAGTTCAAATATCAGTCCACCTCCCATGAAACACCAATGTCCTCCCAGCTCCCACTAAGCTCCCACTCCACAGGAACAAGAATATTCCTCCCACTTCCTATGTAACTCCAATTCTCTCTCCACCGAGCACCAATGCTCCTCCAAGTCCCACTGAGCACCAATATCCTACCCCCCACCTCCTACCTAGCAAAAGGGATTCCCTTGGCCTGCCACTGATCACAATGCCTCTTCTCCCCACCCCCACTGGGCACCAATTTTTCCCAACCATTGATCACTTATGAATTTTTTTCCCCATTGATCACCGTCAGGGCGATTCTCCCTCAACAGACACCAAAGCCAAAATATTTTTTCCCTCTAAGTAAGCTCAAAAAAGTGTTAGCTCTATCTATATCCTATTTTTTATTTTATTTTTTCTGATCCTTCATCATAGCACAGTAATTAAAGAGTATTTTGTGATGCAAGGACTGTGTACAGTTTATACTACAGGTAGGCTCAGACATTATTTGTACTTTAGATTCGATCCCAGTTACTTTTGGGGAAACCGGCCGCTAGGGAGGGAGCCAGAACACTGACCCCCTCGCTACCAGAGGACTCGTCACCTAAGCCAGGTACCATGCTTTATTGACTGGCTGCTATACATTCCCTATGGTTACCCATGGCAACTATTGTCTTCCTCAGACTCTTCTGTCGAGTTAACCCTTTTTGTGATGGCTTTCCTCCTGTACTCCATGTGTGCTTTACAGGCCCTGCTCTTCTGATATGCCATGTACTACCATGTACCCCTTTGAATAACTTCAGACCAGGCTTAGAACAGTTAAAATGCTTTACTGAAGCTCTCGTAGTGCAAACATTACAGTCACATAAATAAAATTCACAGATTCCTCCTAACTTACTACTTTGGGCTGCCCAGGCATACCTTTGCAGGTAGAGATCCATGCTTGGTAAAGTCCTTGCAGGTGAATCCCCTTAGGGTGGTAGTCAAATGTTGATCCGGGCTACATCTCCTCTTTGATCTGGACCTTCTCACTTCCCAGTCCCCCTGGTGACACCTGAGCCCAGCCTTCCCCCTACGTATTTATATACAGACCAGGGTGGAGGGCAGAACCCAAAAAAAACTGTGAAAATGCAGATCTCGAATTAACTCTCTCCCTACCTAGGCAATGTAAAACTAACTAAACAATAGCTCAACATTTGTAGGCACCTGCCTAAATAGTATAGTGGTATTACATAGTTGCTAAGATGCCTGGATCCTGTGAGACATTTCCAGGGTTCTAGATACTGTCACGCAGTGTCCTCACTTCACAGGCTGTCTGTTCCACCATCCAGCACTGCAGTTTTGAATATGCTCCTGCCCAAAAGCCATAATATAGTCCTGGAACCAGCAGAGGCAGAGTGGCAGCGTGTGTAACCATAAAACAGCATTGTTTATTCATAATTTTGCCCCCATTGACACCAACGGAGAGTCCCCCTCCTGAAGAAGGCACATGTACAGTCATGCCAATAACACATGATCGGATTTTCCGACAACAAATGTTGGATGTGAGCTTGTTGGATGAAAGTCCGACCGTGTGTATGCTCCATCGAACATTTGTTGTCGGACTTTCCGCCAACAAATGTTGGCTAGCAGGTTCTCAAATTTTCGGCCAACAAATTTTTGTTGTCGGACTTTCCGATCGTGTGTACACAAGTCCGTCGCTCAAAAGTCCACGCATGCTCGGAATCAAGTATGAGCCGGAAGCGATCGGTCTTGTAAAACTAGCGCTCGTAATGGAGATATCACGTACGTCTTGTACATCACTACGTTCGTAATTGTTAGCCAACATTTGTGTGACCGTGTATATGCAAGACATGTTGGAGCCAACACCCTTCGAACAAAAGTCCATGGTTTTGTTGTCGGAAAGTCCAATCGTGTGTATGGGGCATTAGAAATGATTTAAAGAAGGATTGGGAGGAAAGTGCTGTGGTCAGATGAGACCTCTTTGGCATTAACTCAACTCGCCGTGTTTGGAGGAAGAAAAATGCTGACTATGACCCTAAGAACACAATCCCTAAAGTCAAGCATGGAGCTGAAAACATAATGCTTTGGGGCTTCTTCTCTGCTAAAGGTACAGGCCAACTTTGCGGCATTGAGGGTCCAATGGACAGGGCCATGTATTGTAAAATCTTGGATGAGAACCTTCTTCCCTCTGCCAGAACACTGAAGATGGGTTGTGGATGGGTCGTCTAGCATGACAATGACCCAAAACATACCGTCAAGGCAACAAAGTAGTGGCTCAAGAAGAAGCACATTAAGGTCATGCAGTGGCCTAGTCAGTCTCCAGATCTTAATCCTATAGAAAATTTATGGAGGGAGCTGAAACTTTGAGTTGCCAAGCGACAGTCAAGAAACCTTAAAGGAGTTGTAAAGTCTCAAGGTTTTTCAAAACCTGCGCTGCAGTTGCCCCCCAGAGCCCCCCTTTTTCTTACCTGAACCCAATCGTTCCAGCGCTGGCCATAAGCCCAGCGGCTCTAGCCGCTGTCTCTGTCCTCATTAGATAGATTGATAGCAGCAGGAGCCATTGGCTACCGCTGCTGTTAATCAAATCCAGTGACAGGGGAGTGGGGGGGGGGCAGAGCCAAGTCCTGCAGTCTGTGACACTGGACGCAGCAGCGGGACTCGTGAGCATGCCCACACAGGTGCCCCCAGGGAATGTGTGGGTGCCCAATGAAGATGAGGAGCCAGGAGCCCCAAAAGGACACCCCAGAAGAGGAGGATTGGGGCTGCTCTGTGCAAAACCCTTGCACAGAGCAGGTAAGTATAACATGTTTGTAAAGGTTTTTTTTTTTTAAATAACAATCACTTTAACCACTTGCCGACCGCTGTCAGAAAATATACATCGGCAGAATAGCCCGGCTGGGCAAAGTAACGTACCCATACATTACTTTGAATTTCCCGACATGCCGCGAGCTCCGTGACCATGCCCGCAGGACCCGCGGACTCGTTTGCTGCTGGGATACCCGCGATCGTGTCACGGAGCTGAAGAACGGGGAGATGCCGATGAAAATTGAAAACAGCATCTCCTCATTCTGCCTAGTGACAGGACACTGATCGTCTGGTCCCTGTCATCTGGAGCAGCAATCAGTGTTGTGTCACACACAGCCTATCCCCCAGACAGTTAGAAACACTCCCCCAGGACACACTTAACCCCTCCCCGCCCCCTAGTGGTTAACCTCTTCACTGCCAGTGAAATTTTTACAGTAATGAATGCAATTTTATAGCATTGATCGCTGTATTAATGCCAATGGTCCCAAAATTGTGTAAAAATTGTCCGATGTGTCCGCAATAATGTCGCATGTGTTTTTTTCTATATTTTTGGGGGATATTTATTATAACAAAAAGTAAAAATGCGTTTTTTTCAAAATTGTCGCTCTTTTTTTTGTTTATAGCACAAAAAATAAAAACTCTATTTGTGAGAAAAAAAGGACGTCAATTTTGTTTGGGAGCCACGTCGCACGACCGCGCAATTGTCAGTTAAAGCGAAAAGTGCTCTGGTCAGGAAGGGGGTAAATGCTTCCGGGGCTTAAGGAGTGGTTAAGGATTTAGAGAATATCTGTAAAGAAAAGTGGACCAAAATCCCTCCTGAGATGTGTGCAAACCTGGTCACCAACTACAAGAAATGTCTCACCTCTGTGTTTGCCAACAAGGGTTTCTCCACCAAGTACTAAGTCATGTTTTGCTTGGGGATCAAATACTTATTTTACTCACTGAACCGCAACTTAATTTATTTTATGTGTTTTTTCTGGATTTTTGGTTGATATTCTCTCTATCATTTAAAATACACCTATGATAACAATTATAGACCCTTAATTTCTTTGTAAGTGGGGAAACTTACAAAATCTGCAGGGGATCAAAAAAAAATGTCTCCACTGTATTATACATAGCCAGGTGTGAAAAAATGCTTTAAATTAAAAATGCTTTCAGAAATTGAAGTATTGTTCTACTGTTATAAGAAACACCTTTTCAACAAACTGAGATTGAACACAAAAATAGAGTACCCTCCTAGTAACGATTGTAATGCTGGCTCCTGACGAGCATGCGCTACGTGTTTTTGAAAATTAATATTCCTGAAACCACAGTTGGGTTTTAGGGCTAATTCTGCTAAATTATGATTTCAGTATCAGTCTAGCTGGATTGCACTGAGTTCTACTTGGCCACGGGTGTTGCTGTCACCACCGGCAAGTGTGAGAATGCAGTTTAGCTGGGTGTATTGGATGCCATTCTTTCTCTCAGAGCCAGCCCAGTGGGAGTGTTTATCCTGCTGTGAATTCTGGGAGGGGGTATTTAAGGTACTGAGATCACATGCTTCGGGGTTCCGGTCCAGAAGATATCTTATGTCTGTTTGGTCCTGGTCCTCCTGACCAGCCCTCACGGCCCTCCTGGCCTGGGGTGCGGATACATGCAATTCCAAGTCTCGGGGCTGGATAGCCCGAGGCGAAGCAACAGCAGGGACAGGCCTGAATGGATATCGGGGCCTAATGAATCAAGAGTGGTCTGGTGCCGCCTCATCGAAGGAGAGGCCCAGCAACTGGAGAAGCATCCAGGGGAGGATTCTTCAGGAGAAGGCCATGCACCAGGCTGGTTTCTCTGAAGGGGCCTGGAGGCTCAGTTGAAGGACACTTTACGGATCTACACTCATACAGTATCGCCTGACCGGCTGAGAGATACTGGTACCGTATGATAGCTCTCTAAATTTGTTTATGTCCCTCAGTTACACTCGAGTCTGTGGCAGAGACTTTGTCTTCAAGTATTCTACATTCAAGTCTGTGGCAGAGACTTTGTCCTCAAGTATTCTACATTCAAGTCTGTGGCAGAGACTTTTCCTTTACTTAATACCCTTCCGGCTGCTAGGCCTAGTGAGAGGAGGTCTATCCGGGGGTCGTGAGAATCCAGCTATGAAATGGTTGTTCTTTGGATTTCTTCTATAAGAGACTTCTATTCTTACAGTCCAAGAGTACCTGAACTTTCTTCCTAACCCTCTACCCTACATTAAGGGACTGTGTTGTCGTTTGAATAAATAACCCAAAAAGTAAGGTTCATTGTCAGTTTCTGCATTTCTTTGGGCCATCTACCACGGGAAACCCTAGAAGGTGACGAGGTAAAGAAGGTAACGATAAGCCCAATAAAAACCAGCAGCTCCTTAGGGGGGTTAGTGCTACATGATTTTAGGACACAATTCTACGGTTTTATACAAGGATTGCAGGTATACTAAAAAAAGGGGTAAGGGATTGGTGGGACTTTATATGAAGGCATGGCCTGGTAAGGCCATGCACCTCCATCCCTGTCAGTATACGAAAACAGAACAGAAGGTTAGGACTTTGAGCGAAGCACGTGATAGCAAGAGAGTAACTTGATGACTGTAAGATGTTTGTTAATTCATATACATTGTTTAATTTATATAAAAAAGTGTACAGACATGATCTCAATGTCTGATTGAAAATAGTTAACATGATACTAACACGGGTAGCAATAGATATCGCAGGGTTACAATTTCAAAATTCATCAACATTGCTATATATACACACACATAATTATTATGAAGAATGCCTGCTTGGCCTATGGCCTCATGGATCCCTATCAAGATTGGTAAAAGCATATAATTGATAATAAACTCATGAAAAATTGTGGGGAACACGGCATATGTAAGCTCAATGTGTTTCAGGGCTGTGGCCAATCTTCAGGAGTAAGCGCGTGATGTATCTGAAATAAAAAAAAAAAAAATATATATATATATATATATATATATATATGTCTAAATTATTTTGACCTATATCGACACATAAGGAGGTAGGGTGAAGACACTTCCCCCAAGGTGGTAACTTACATGGGTCTGTGCAATTGGAGGAATAGTGCCGACAACCGCGAGCCATCCAAGGGCTGGCCGGGAGCTGTGGCGGTAGGCTCAGCCAACACAGACCACACCCACGGAGGATCTGGGCCAGCAGGGCTCTAGTGATGAAGTGAAGGTGGATGAGCCAACCAAGTGTAGCCTGTATGGAAATATGTGTAAGAAAAAAGCATGGTTGGAATGGCAGTGATAAATTAGATGAGGGTGAGTGCAGAGTGAGGATGGTGAGGGGTGGGGGGGGGGGGGGCAAGATGTGGCAGGTAGGAGATGTGGAGAAAAAACCAACACCAATATAAGAAGTGAGAAACAACCAATCAAAGGGGTCTCATAAGTGTAGATGGGTACCTGATGTAGGGAAGAGGAGGACAGAGGTCCGCGTGGTGACGTGCCTGCCAAAGAACCCTTAGTGCCCAGCCCACTAATGGGAGGAAGCCTAAATAGGCACCGCCATCAAGCAGCCGCCAACATCACACATGCATGCACAATGGGAGGGAGGCGCCGTCCCCTAGACGACCTGCTGCCCAGGAAGCGGCGCCGTCACCCTCCACTAATCTCGCAGAGATGGAAAGTACTCCTGCCGGTGCAACAGCTTCATGAGGACGCTGCACGCTCGGCGTGTATGGCGTGATGTCGATGCACAGTGATGGCACACCCACCCCCCACAGACCGCCCATGAAAGGGCAAGGGGAGGGGGGAAGGAGTATTGCAGGTATGACAGTTCCCAATAGTCCTTAGGTAGCTGAGGAGTTTTGAGGTGACCCCCAAAATTGCACAATAATAACCCCCAAGCAGTATAGCAATCAGTTGGCCCCCTTCATTGTGCAACATACAACATACCATACAGAGTAAGGGTTTTTACGAATATCAAGTGCAAATCAACCAATCTAATGCAATATAGCAGAGATGGTGTTACCCTCTTTGCAAAAATTGTTTGCTAAATTACACAGCTGCATTGTGCAAACAATGGTGAACCCCTCTACGTACAATTATAATAGCATAGTGCAAATCAACCAGTATATTACTGTAGAACATAGCAGTGATGGTGTCACCCTCTCAAAAAATAAGAAATGTTGCAGAGCTGCAATGTGCTAATAGTAGTGAAACCCCCTATATATAACAATAAAAATATAATAATAACGTAAAATATGTACATCACTTTTACATTTAATATTATTATTATTATTATTATTATTATAATATAGGGGGTTACACCACTATTTGCACGTTGCAGCTCTGCAGTAATTCTTAACTTTTGCAGAGAGGGTGACACCATCACTACTATATTGAAATACATTGGTTTATTTGCACTGGATATTCATATATAGGTTTTACCGTTGCACTTATAAGTTCACTTGTACAATTTTATAAAGGAAATGTAGGATTGCGCTGCATTTTTAGCTTGTATTGATTCACATTGGATGTGGGAACACATATCAATGCTAGCAGCAACCAGCTAAAAAGATTATGTGATTATTTCTTATAAGGGTAGCTAGTGGCCCTGCATACTGATGGACAGTGTGCCCCTGTATACTGGTGGTAAAAATATATTTGTGGAGGCCTAGTGTGCATCAACACGGCCTATACCCCTGAGAGAAGCTTGGACAGATAGACATAGAAAATGTATGCATATAAACAAAAGTAAGTTTTATTAGGGCGGTGGGCCCAAAAAAAAATTGGGTTGAATAAGTGAAAATACAGTTTTACATAGAATCAAAAGTATACATGAGAACGCATGTGACCATAGACATGTACATAAATGCAAAAATTGCACGACAACTTGCAATATTATCAGGGTCTTTCAGGAAAATGCCGACATGTTTCGGACGGGCGTCCTTTTTCAAGGCAATTTACAGTTCCTGTGTTTGCTCAATATTACTGTATGAAACAGAGTAAAGGCATTAGTATACAACATGTATTTTTTAAAAAATAAAGAGCTTGAGTTTTTGCCGTTTGAATGATAATGGTACTCACTTGCAAAACATTGGAGGGGAAGGGCCAAAGTTGCCCGGTGGTCTTGAGGTACAGGGATATGGTCTTGAGGTGGTCACAAGATATGTTTGATCTATGCTGTTAAAAGCAAAAGGCTGCTGGGCGCTCGATTGGCTGCAAGATCTCAAGCCAGGCACCGTGAGGTTGCTGTGGCTATATATACCTAGGCCAAAGACAGTGGGAGGCTGGGGGGTGGATAGAGTGAAAGGGATGGTATTAGACTCAATTACAGGTCTAAAGAGTATGTAATTAGAAAAAAAACATGAGGTTTGAAGAGTAATTTACCTGGTAAACAGAGGTCCTATATAAAGATGCATCAGAGCGCCGGCAGGGAAGTGTTATGTCTGATCCCGCCATTGCTCAGGTTTAAATAAGGGTGGGAAGTACTAACAGCTGAGCGGGCCGTCACATGTGGTCGGTACGCTCAGCTGTGGGGTAATGATCAAGGCCAGGTAAGGGGATAATGGCACAGAGGCCGTGTGTATTCCCCAAGAGATCTCTGAGGCGGCGGCGCCGTACGCCGTCACGCCCTGGGGGGGCGGGGCCGCGTGCGGCGTCGGAGCGTCACCGACGCGGGCAGACTGTCCCCTCCCCGTTCGCTGGAACGCAAGCGGGGGGCGCGCAGAGAGGAAGCGTGCGCCTCAGGGGATAAAGGGTGCGCACGCACAAGGGGAAGTCCGCGCATGCGCACTGTCTTACCCGCGCCGGGCAGCCAAAAAACGAGTCCATGCAAAAAAGCCAAGTACAGGTTTAGAAAGTATTGAAATATATTGAAATAGTACTTCCCTGCAATTGGGTTATGCAGCGGAATATCAATGTGTTGCAAGTGGGCCAGGATATCATATAAACGGACTATACACCCCCTATTGGAGAGAGACAAGTAGTGCATTAACATGACAGATACATTGGTATTCAGGTATATTTTTATACAATGAAAGGAGTAAGCATTTGCATTGATCAATTTAGATAACAATATGTTAGGCAGTACAGACAATGAAATAGGACTGTCATATATGTAGACATATATATTTGATCAATAAGAAAAGCAATGTAGTAGACACCAGAAATGGTAGAGCAAGATAGCTATCATATAGGTGGAATACTGTGGGTTAAATGGAAAACAGAGTGAGGTCCCGGGGTAGAGATATTGAGTGGGACCCGACATGGCTTCAAGGGGATTAGAGGTCAAGTTCACATACCCCTGATTCAAAACCTTCAAGGTAGGGCTTGAAGTTGAATGCCTCGTTGAGGCCTGGGGGAGATGTGGCATTGAGATGGAATATCCATCTAAGCTCACTTTGGAGCAAGGCTTTATTGTAGTCACCACCTCGATTGGGTGGGGGAATGTGGTCAAGTGCTTTAAATATAATTTGGGGGGTTGAGTCTTGATGGACAGTTGCACAGTGTCGCCCTAGGGGAAGATCAGGGTCTTTTTGGTTGATGCTCAGGGTATGTCGATAAATACGTTTCCAAAAAGGCAGTTTGGTTTTCCAAACATAAAAACACCCGCATTCGCATTCGAGTAAGTATACAATGCCGACCGAGCGGCAATTAACAAAATGTTGGGGAAAGAAGGGTTGTCCATTGGGTAGGGTATTGGATCTGTTAGATTTGGATAGGTATCTGCAGTATTTACATTTCCCACATGGGAATGTACCTTTTGTTTGTTTATGCAGGTAGTTAGCTGCAATATATTCGCTTCTAATTAGTTTATCACGGAGAGAGGGAGCTCGTCTGTAGGTGCGCAGCAAGTGCCCATGGCCACGCCCTGTACTTGGAGGTAGTGGGAACCATCAAAGGAAAAAAAATTATGGTTTAAAATGAAATTGAGTGCATTAATAATAAATGCAGAAAGGTCAGCAGGGTATAAGGAGGTGGTCGTAAGTATATGTCGGATAGCCGAAAGCCCCAGAGAATGGGGGATCGAGCTATACAGTGCCTCGACGTCGATCGCGACAAGAAGAGTGTCGGGACCGATTGTCAGGGAGGACAATCCTTGTAAAAGATGGGTAGTGTCTCGTATGTAAGAAGGAAGTTGGATAACTAGAGGTTGAAGTAATTTATCAATATATCAATTTTCCTTTGATGGTTCCCACTACCTCCAAGTACAGGGCGTGGCCAAGGGCACTTGCTGCGCACCGGCCTACGCCAATCTGTACTTGGGGGAGTGGGAACGCCTACTTTTTGCAGATTCTTCTGCCAATGTCTATACAAAACATGTTGTTACCTTTCGCCGATATATCGACGACATTTTTATTGTCTGGCAGGGACCCAGTCAAACACTACAGGACTTTTTGACCTACCTTAATACTTCTAACCAACTAAACCTTAAATTCACCATGACATACAGCCCTACATCTATCTGTTTTCTAGACCTTACTCTTATAAAAGACCAGGAAGGACACATCCAAAGTCACTTATACCGCAAACCCACTGCAGGCAACACTATTCTAGCCGCCTCAAGTTTCCACCCTGAACCCCTTCTTAATTCCATCCCATATGCCCAATACCTCCGTGCCCGTCGCAACTGTTCAACAGAGGCTTCTTTCGAACATGAAGCCTCCGTTTTACGTAACAGGCTTCGGGCACGAGGATACTCACATACAGTTTTAAAAATCGCATATAAAAAAAGCGAAATCTAAAACACGTACTTCCTTACTTGTTTCTCCTAAACCCAAGGAAATGAATACTCCTCTGAGAATTATCACTAACTACTGTGAACAACACTCCTCAATCACTCAGATCCTAGAGAAACATTGGCACATTTTAACTACAGATCATTCTCTGTCTCCCTTTGTCCCTGTACACCCACTACTTACCTACAGACGAGCTCCCTCTTTCCGTGATAAACTAATTAGAAGCGAATATATTGCAGCTAACTACCTGCATAAACAAAGAAAAGGTACATTCCCATGTGGGAAATGTAAATACTGCAGATACCTATCCAAATCTAACATATCCAATACCCTACCCAATGGACAACCCTTCTTTCCCCAACATTTTGTTAATTGCCGCTCGGTCGGCATTGTATACTTACTCGAATGCGAATGCGGGTGTTTTTATGTTGGGAAAACCAAACTGCCTTTTTGGAAACGTATTTATCGACATACCCTGAGCATCAACCAAAAAGACCCTGATCTTCCCCTAGGGCGACACTGTGCAACTGTCCATCAAGACTCAACCCCCCAAATTATATTTAAAGCACTTGACCACATTCCCCCACCCAATCGAGGTGGTGACTACAATAAAGCCTTGCTCCAAAGTGAGCTTAGATGGATATTCCATCTCAATGCCACATCTCCCCCAGGCCTCAACGAGGCATTCAACTTCAAGCCCTACCTTGAAGGTTTTGAATCAGGGGTATGTGAACTTGATCTCTAATCCCCTTGAAGCCATGTCGGGTCCCACTCAATATCTCTACCCCGGGACCTCACTCTGTTTTCCATTTAACCCACAGTATTCCGCCTATATGATAGCTATCTTGCTCTACCATTTCTGGTGTCTACTACATTGCTTTTCTTATTGATCAAATATATATGTCTACATATATGACAGTCCTATTTCATTGTCTGTACTGCCTAACATATTGTTATCTAAATTGATCAATGCAAATGCTTACTCCTTTCATTGTATAAAAATATACCTGAATACCAATGTATCTGTCATGTTAATGCACTACTTGTCTCTCTCCAATAGGGGGTGTATAGTCCGTTTATATGATATCCTGGCCCACTTGCAACACATTGATATTCCGCTGCATAACCCAATTGCAGGGAAGTACTATTTCAATATATTTCAATACTTTCTAAACCTGTACTTGGCTTTTTTGCATGGACTCGTTTTTTGGCTGCCCGGGTAAGACAGTGCGCATGCGCGGACTTCCCCTTGTGCGTGCGCACCCTTTATCCCCTGAGGCGCACGCTTCCTCTCTGCGCGCCCCCCGCTTGCGTTCCAGCGAACGGGGAGGGGACAGTCTGCCCGCGTCGGTGACGCTCCGACGCCGCACGCGGCCCCGCCCCCCAGGGCGTGACGGCGTACGGCGCCGCCGCCTCAGAGATCTCTTGGGGAATACACACGGCCTCTGTGCCATTATCCCCTTACCTGGCCTTGATCATTACCCCACAGCTGAGCGTACCGACCACATGTGACGGCCCGCTCAGCTGTTAGTACTTCCCACCCTTATTTAAACCTGAGCAATGGCGGGATCAGACATAACACTTCCCTGCCGGCGCTCTGATGCATCTTTATATAGGACTTCTGTTTACCAGGTAAATTACTCTTCAAACCTCATGTTTTTTTCTAATTACATACTCTTTAGACCTGTAATTGAGTCTAATACCATCCCTTTCACTCTATCCACCCCCCAGCCTCCCACTGTCTTTGGCCTAGGTATATATAGCCACAGCAACCTCACGGTGCCTGGCTTGAGATCTTGCAGCCAATCGAGCGCCCAGCAGCCTTTTGCTTTTAACAGCATAGATCAAACATATCTTGTGACCACCTCAAGACCATATCCCTGTACCTCAAGACCACCGGGCAACTTTGGCCCTTCCCCTCCAATGTTTTGCAAGTGAGTACCATTATCATTCAAACGGCAAAAACTCAAGCTCTTTATTTTTTAAAAAATACATGTTGTATACTAATGCCTTTACTCTGTTTCATACAGTAATATTGAGCAAACACAGGAACTGTAAATTGCCTTGAAAAAGGACGCCCATCCGAAACATGTCGGCATTTTCCTGAAAGACCCTGATAATATTGCAAGTTGTCGTGCAATTTTTGCATTTATGTACATGTCTATGGTCACATGCGTTCTCATGTATACTTTTGATTCTATGTAAAACTGTATTTTCACTTATTCAACCCATTTTTTTTTGGGCCCACCGCCCTAATAAAACTTACTTTTGTTTATATGCATACATTTTCTATGTCTATCTGTCCAAGCTTCTCTCAGGGGTATAGGCCGTGTTGATGCACACTAGGCCTCCACAAATATATTTTTTCATATTTGAGAAGCGATAGACCATATTTGCTACCAACCACTTGCCCAACTAATTTTCTTGTATACTGGTGGTAAGGGCTTTTTTTTTCTCAAAGAACAGGTGCAGGATCTCAACCATGCCCCCATCACAATGCAAATGACGCCTTCACCCCCATTAAGGGGGAAAGCACGCTGCATCAAATGGTGGGTCTAGACAAACTGTACTAACAGGGGCATTGTTAAATACCAGGAGTGGATTACACACAGGGTTCAGGTATGCTAAGCACAGAGTGCTGGGTTAAAGAGTGCGCTATGCATATAGTGAAGGGTTGAGGTAGGTACAGAGTGTAGAGTTCAGGAGTGTGCTATGTACAGAATGTAGAATTCAGGAGTGCGCTATGTACACAATGTAGAGTTCAGGATTGCGCTATGTGCAGAATGTAGAATTCAGGAGTGCACTATGTACAGAATGTAGCATTCAGGATTGCGCTAGGTACACAATGTAGAGTTCAGGATTGCGCTATGTACAGAATGTAGAATTCAGGAGTGCGCTATGTGCCGCAAAGTCATTTGAAGTGATGAGACCAAAATTGAGCTTTTTGGCCACAACCATAAACGCTACATTTGGAGAGGTCTATGATAAAAGGTCATTCCTACTGTGAAACATGGAGGTGGATCGCTGATATTTTTGGGATGTGTGAGCTACAAAGGCACAGTAAATTTGGTAAAAATTTATGGCAAGATGAATGCAGTATGTTATCAAAAAATACTGGAGGAACATTTGCATTCATCAGCCAGGAACCTGCGCATGTGACATACTTGGACATTCCAACATGACAATAAGGCCAAGTTGACCTGTCATTGGCTACAGTAGAATAAAGTGAAGGTTCTGGAGTAGCCATTTCTGTCTCCTGACCTCAATATCATTGAGCCACTCTGGGGAGATCTCAAACATGCAGTTCATGCAAGACAGCCCAAGAATTTACAGGAAACTGAGGCTTTTTGCCAAGAGGAATGGGCAGTTTTACCATCTGAGAAGATAAAGAGCCTCATCCACAAATACCACAAAAGACTTTAATCTGTCATTGATGTTAAAGGGGGCAATACATGGTATTAAGAACTGTGGTATGTAAACTTTTGATTAGGGCCATTTGGGTAGTTTCTGTTGCCATTATGATTTAAAAAGAGTAAACAGAGTTAACTGATAAGAAATGGCTTCAGCCAAACACTAACCATGAGTGAAAGAAAAGTTTTTGTGTTATCATTCATATTCTCTGAAAAATGGCCAAGAAATCATAAATTCTGCCAGGGTATGTAAACTTATGAACACAACTGTTTATATACAGTATATACTGTATAACTTTATCAAGATTTTTCAGATCACAGAATTAAAAAATACTTTTATATTCTGTCTTTCATATGGGCTGTTTAGGAAATCGAGTCAGTCTTTGGGTCAGAGGTTAGATGACAAGAAATTAACTTGTCACTAGTTTCCCCTTATCAATCCGTTATCTAAATGACAAGTTCACTAGACTTAAGCACAAGACTTAATTTCAAAGAATGTAGTTTCAAGTTATGCTGGTTTTTGTAATTTTACTAAAAATAATTTACCCAGTGGTCTCATGATTGCACAACTGTTATCTAAGTTTATCTGTAACTTGTCAGACTTTTGAACTAAAATGTATCATTGGCCCTAATTGCCTTGTCTCTATGTACACATGATCTTCTTGTACTGCATTTTATTGCAAACCCACATACTTAAAACCAGTAATGGGTGAACGTACGTGACCTTTTTTTAGAAAATCAGCGCACCACAATGCAGAGTATGTGCGTTTGGGTGCTCAGCAGTGTATTGTAGTGTACTGTGCATTGGAGTGTCATTTACAATGAATAGCACTACAAGGCACCACACATAGAGCAGGTGAGTTGTCATTCACCAGAAACACTGTATAATGCACAGTGCTCTGGATAGTGCTATGAGAGGCCTGCAACGCTGCACAGTGCACTGGATGGTTGTATGAGGAGGCCTATAATGCTGCACAGTGCTCTGGATGGTGAAATGATAGGCCTGTAATACCGCACAGTGCTCTGCAGCATTACAGGCCTCCTCAAACCACTGTCCAGAGCATTGTGTAGCATTACAGCCACTGTCCAGAGCACTGTGTGCAGCGTTACAGGTCTCCTCAGATCACCGTCCAGAGCACTATGCAGATTACAGACCTCCTCAGCTCAAACCACCATCCAGAGCACTGTGTAGCATTTTAAAATATACTTTCAGGCAGGCAGGTGATTCAGTGATCTGCAGTGAATTAAATATATATACAGTCTCCTACATATATATATCCACAGTATTCTAGTCTAGCCAAGCCTATATCTGACTGCAGGCCATTCCTGGTGTACGTTTTCAAATACACTTTTAGGCAGGCAGGCAGGCAGGTTATTCAGTGATCTGCAGTGCATTAAATATATATACAGTCTCCTACATATATATATTTACTGCATTCTAGTCTAGCCAAGCCTATATCTGACTGCAGGCCATTCCTGGTGTACTTTTTCTAGTAAACTTTAGGCGGTGTTTTGCTAATAAAATTTTACAGCATGTCTGGAAGGCCACCAAGGAGAGGCAGATGCTCACAGGCCACTAAAAGAGGGCAAGCAGGCTCTGTGTCTACAGCCAACAGTGCTGGTCGTGGACATGGTGCATCCTCAACACGTGGCCATGGGGCCTGCTTGTCCTTTTTTTCGGAAGCTGGCCATGTTGATCCACAACATGCAAAAGAGTTGGTAGAGTGGATAACTAAGCCCTCCTCATCCTCCTCATCCTCTGTCACCCAGGCTCAGAGTAGTTTACCTGCCAATGCAGCTGCCAAAGCGGCCTACTCCATTGGCTCAATGTCATCAGTCACTCCTTCCCTAGCCCCACCATCATGCACGGAGGAGTCCCCCGAACTGTTCGACCACAGTGATGGGTACATGCTGCAGGAGGATGCGCAGCGTTTTGAAGGCTCCGATGATGGTACCAAGGTTGAGGAAGGCAGTAACGTGAGCCCAGAGAGAGGGGGTGCCCAAGAAGGACAAGAAACTGGCAGTCATGTTCCCCCAGCTGCAGCATACTGCCAGGTTTGCTCCAGTGACAAGGAGGGAGTGGATAATGAGGTCACTGACTCTACGTGGGTGCCCGATAGGAGAGAGGAGGAGGAGGAGGCACATCTCCAATGAGGCAGGATGCCCTCCAGGGACCAGCTTAAGGGCAGCCACCCGACTGCATCACACCGCAGAGCTCCGCATGTGCAGGGCGCTGCTGACTCCCCGCATATTTTGAAAAGTTCTTTGGTGTGGGCCTTTTTTGATACGTGTGCAGCAGATCGCACCATTGCTGTTTGCAAGATATGTCTGAAGCATATCAAGCGTGGCCAAAACAGCAGCCGCTTGGGCACCACATGCTTGACCAGACATATGTCGACCTCCCATTCAGTCCGTTGGCAACAGTACTTAAAAGACCCACACCAAAGAACAAGGCGGACCTCTCCTTGCTCCTCATCAGCTGGGATCACCAACCCTACTATACCTTCAGTCCTCTAAGAAACCTGGAGTGAGGGAAACACTGCGCTAACTCAAAAAGTGAAAATGATGAAATCAATCCAAAAAATAATACTATAGTGTACTGTGTACAGTGAATATCCTGAAAATATATGTGAAAGCAGCCAACACTCTAACAAACAAAGTCAAACAAGCAAATAACCACAATGTGTAGCGCTAACAAAAAATAGAGCCAATAGACTCATAAAGTGAAAGAAAGTCTGGTGCAATATAATATAGTGAAACAATGATAAAGTCCTTTGTTAAAGAAAATTAATCATATGGCATGGATCATCCTTGCACATGAGATGTATGTGGAGAAACTCTGCAAACACAGATGCTAATGTGTATAGACGAGTATATAAACCCTCCAATGGTTATGGAATGCATACGCTTACCAGCGATGTTGGACCCACCTACCATACGGCAGTGGGTCAGTAAGGCTTATGGTAACTCCTGTAGGTGGCGCCCAAGGGATGAAAGCTAGATTCTGGCAGCACTCCTCCAGGTCTGGGATGGACTCTCGGCTGGATATTCCGGAATCCTCCAAAACGACACACGTGTGGGGCACGACACCAGGAACAAACCAGGAAGCAGGATACGGAGAAAGGAAAAAGGAACTCCAATAGTGTGATTCCACCACTAATTTATTGGGTATGGGGTATAAATAATGGTACAAACAGGGGAATTCACCCAAGCAGTACAGAGCATATACTGATAAAATCAAAAAATTTTGATTTTATCAGTATATGCTCTGTACTGCTTGGGTGAATTCCCCTGTTTGTACCATTATTTATACCCCATACCCAATAAATTAGTGGTGGAATCACACTATTGGAGTTCCTTTTTCCGTATCCTGCTTCCTGGTTTGTTCCTGGTGTCGTGCCCCACACGTGTGTCGTTTTGGAGGATTCTGGAATATCCAGCCGAGAGTCCATCCCAGACCTGGAGGAGTGCTGCCAGAATCCAGCTTTCATCCCTTGGGCGCCACCTACAGGAGTTACCATAAGCCTTACTGACCCACTGCCGTATGGTAGGTGGGTCCAACATCGCTGGTAAGCGTATGCATTCTCTAAGAAACCTGCATTGATAGGAATGAAGGTGTGAAGGTGTAGAATTAGGTGTGCCAAGTACTTGCGGGCAATCTGCTATCGCTACACCAACATCCGATTGTAGCAGGCAAATTTCCCTACCCCAGTTGCTAAACCGTCAAAAGAAATTCGGTCCCAGCCATCCACATGCTCAATGGCTGAATGCTAGCTTGGCTACATTGCTAGCACTCCAACTTCTGCCTTTTCAGCTGGTAGACTCTGCCCCCTTTCGTGAATTTATGGAACCTCAGTGGCAGGTTCCAGAACGCCATTTCTTTTGACGGAAGGCCATTCCGGCATGTGGAAGGCAATGTCTTGGCCTCGTTGGACAGGGCGGTCAGCGGTAAGGTGCATATTACTGCTGACTCATGGTTCAGCAGGCATGGACAGGGACGTCACCTTTCTTTCACGGCGCACTAGGTAACTTTGCTGGCAGCTGGGAAGGATGCAGGACAGGGTGCAGCATTGTTGGAGCTTGTTCCGCCACCACGCCTCCAAAATGCTAGTAGTGGTGATTCTGCCACGCCCAGGGCTGGGGCAAGGATTTTTAACACCCTAGGCGAAACCTCATTTTGCCGCCCCTTTGGCCCCACCCCTGACTCCACCCCCTTTGTCCTGCCCATTTATACCCCACCTTTTTATAGATTGCTACCATTTTGGTGGGTGGAGTCAGTCACTGAGCCTGGAGGTCGTGGGGGCATCGGTACGGCGCCCCAGATTGATGTGTGCTCTAGGCCGGTGCCTACCTTGTCAATAGGTAGCGCCGACCCTGTACAGGGGATATGTACACAGATAATTTAAGGCACTGATGATAAGTGCAGGCCCATCAGTGCCCATGGGCACTGAGTGATACCTATATGCAGTGCCACCTCCATCAGTGCAGCCTATCAGTGGGAACCCCTCATAATAGGCACATCAGGTGTACAGACCTGAAAACTCAGTACAGAGATGGTGGGATAATGGGCACAGCAGGTGTACAGACCCGGGAACTCAGCACAGGGATGGTGGGACCCCTCATAATGGGCACAGCGGGTGTACAGACCCAGGAACTCAGCACAGGGATGGTGGGAACCCCTCATAATGGGCACAGCGGGTGTACAGACCCAGGAACTCAGCACAGGGAAGGTGGGAACCCCTTATAATTGGCACAGCGGGTGTACAGACCCAGGAACTCAGCACAGGGATGGTGGGACCCCTCATAATGGGCACAGCGGGTGTACAGACCCGGGAACTCAGCACAGGGATGGTGGGACCCCTCATAATGGGCACAGCGGGTGTACAGACCCGGGAACTCAGCACAGGGATGGTGGGACCCCTCATAATGGGCACAGCGGGTGTACAGACCCAGGAACTCAGCACAGGGATGGTGGGACCCCTCATAATGGGCACAGCGGGTGTACAGACCCAGGAACTCAGCACAGGGATGGTGGGACCCCTCATAATGGGCACAGCGGGTGTACAGACCCAGGAACTCAGCACAGGGAAGGTGGGAACCCCTTATAATTGGCACAGCGGGTGTACAGACCCGGGAACTCAGCACAGGGAGGGTGGGAACCCCTCATAATGGGCACAGCGGGTGTACAGACCCAGGAACTCAGCACAGGGAAGGTGGGAACCCCTTATAATTGGCACAGCGGGTGTACAGACCTGGGAACTCAGCACAGGGAGGGTGGGAACCCCTCATAATGGGCACAGCGGGTGTACAGACCCGGGAACTCAGCACAGGGATGGTGGGACCCCTCATAATGGGCACAGCGGGTGTACAGACCCGGGAACTCAGCACAGGGATGGTGGGACCCCTCATAATGGGCACAGCGGGTGTACAGACCCGGGAACTCAGCACAGGGATGGTGGGACCCCTCATAATGGGCACAGCGGGTGTACAGACCTCTGGGGGGGGGGGCAGCATTTACTAGAACTGATTGGCTATATTTTCTTCCTGCAGCTGCTGACTGCTGGTGGAAGGGACAGGAGAAAAATAAAATTTTCAGATGCTGCAAGTGGAGGAAAATACAGCCCAGTTCTAGTAAATGCTGCACTAGTATCAGCAGTAACCAGGAGAATCCATATGGACTAGTAATGGGCAGCAGCCTGGTCACCAGCAGAAGAAAGAAACATAAAGAGAGCCAACACACTGACTGCTCTGCACAGTACTGATATCAGTAATAGCATGTGTAGCTGGACACTGATAACTCACCCACATTCTCTGCTTTCAACCTGCCGCTGTGACCAGGGGAGGGGGGACATTCCAAGGAGCTGGGGGTTATCAGGAAGAGCTGAATTGAACGCTAATATCACCTCATCCTGTCCTGAAAGTTGCAGACAGGAAGGAACTATTTACTGTGCCATGTAATGGGTGGGCTGAGTGTGTGCAGAGCACAGTGTGCAGAGCAGTCAGTGGGGTGGATGTAAATCATGTAATGCATTTGCAATGTAAAGGCTCGGGGTCAGTGCTCAGTTGTGTGTATAGGGCGGCATTTACAAAAACACCAGTCTCTGTATTTTCCTCCACTGGTGTCTCCTTACACACGGGATCTGCGACTCTCCCCAGCTAGGACTTTATATGTGTGACTGTCAGTGCTCAGGATGAGTGGCTGGGCGGAAGACACTTCCAGGCTGCTCTGTGTATTGTTCCTAGGAGGGGAGCGCAGATCGCTCCTATACACATGTACTGCAGAGCGGCTCCACCAAAATTCTTCTGCTTTCTTGAGTTACTGAGCCGCGCCGTCTCTGCACTCCTCTCCTCCTCCTTGCGCTTGTCTGCCCTGTTATACTGACACCCGGCTCTACACACAAGGCTGTGTTACCTCCACACTAGAGAGCTGTGTATACACAGCAGCCACAGTTGCGCCCTAGTTGGCAGTGCGCCCTAGGCGGCTGCCTAATCCGCCTAGTGGTAGCACCGGCCCGGGCCACGCCTCTCTCCTCCACCCCCTCCTCTTCTTCCTCTATGGCCTCTTCCTCTGCAGATTTGTCCTCGGAACCAGCGGTGCTCCGTAGGCGTTCAAGGGGCTACGCAAGCACTCAGGCAAAAATATGCCATGCAGTGCTTGAGTTGGTCTGCTTAGGGAATAGGAGCCACACTGGGGCAGAGATTCTGTCAGCTCTGCAGGGGCAGAATCAGAGGTGGTTGACGCCATGCCAGGTTCAGACAGAAATGGTGGTTTGCGACAATGGCACCAACCTCCTCTCCACCCTCTGACAGGGACACTTGACCCATGTTCCCTGTTTGGCTCACATCCTTAATTTGGTGGTGCAGCGGTTCTTGTGCAGGTACCTGGGCTTACAGGATCTCCTACCAGGTGGAACTCAACGTTGGCAATGCTGAAAGCGGCTGCACATGCAGCAGAGGGCCATCAATGAGTACCTGTGTGAGTATGGCACCAGGACAGGGTCAGGGGAGCTTGGCTTTTTTTCACCACGCCAGTGGCTACTGTTTAAGGATGCATGCACTGTCCTGTCACAATTTGAGGAGGCCACGAGGATGGTGAGCAGTGACAGTGCATGCATCAGGAGGAGGATTGTGTCAGCATAGAGGTGAAGCCTAGCACTCAGCATTAGCAGCAGTCTTCAAGGGATCATTTTCAGTCCCCAGAAACACATGGACTTGTACGTGGCTGGGAGGAGGTGGCTGTGGATCATGTCATTCTTAGTGACCCAGAGGACTCCGGATCGAATGCCTCAGCAAACCTTCGCTGCATGGCCTCCCTGATCCTGCAAATCCTGTGAAAGGACCCTCGGATTCGTGGTATCAAGGAGAGGGATCATTACTGGCTGGCAACCCTTCTTGATCCACATTACAAGGGTAAGGTTTGCGGAACTTATCCAGCCTTCACAGAGGGAGCAGAGGATGAAACATCTTCGGGAGGCCTTGCAGAAAGGTTTGCGCAATGCGTTTTCCAGGGCCTGGGAGGTTACAATTCCCTGGTCCTCCTGGACAACGTTTTGCTGAGGCTTTGGTCAATCACAGAAGGAGCGGTGGAGAAGGTGGCCGTCTGACCGATGCGTTCAGACAATTTTTTAGTCCGCAGCCCCAAGTTCTGATCGGTTCCAGCAACCATCACCAACATCTGAATGAATGAAAGATTTGTATAGCACTGCAACTGCAAACTGAATTGCCTCGAGGCGCTTGATCCGACCTGGGTTGATTCCTTCTTAGAAGAGGTGGGTCTTGAGTTTTTTCCTGAAGGCTCGATGGTCTTTTTCTAAGCGGATGTTCGTAGGTAGAGCGTTCCATAGCCGTGGTCCTTGGACTGCAAATCTTCGTTCTTCCCTTGATTTGTACCGGGACTTGGGGACGAGGAGGAGGTTTTGGTTGTTAGATCGGAGGTTGCGATTGGGAGTGTAGTGTTGTATTTTTTCGCATAAGTATAGAGGAGCATCGCCTTGTGTGCATTTGTGGGTCAGGCAGAGGGTCTTGAATGTTATACGATCCTTTACAGTTAGCCAATGGAGGGTCCTCAGGGAGGGGGAGATCGATTCCCATGTTTTTTTTCCTGTGACTAGTCTTGCTGCCGTGTTTTGAACGACTTGTAGGCGTGCAATCTGGAATTTAGGTAGTCCTATGTAGAGGGAGTTTGCATATTCGAGTCGAGAGTTGATGATTGTTCCTACCACTATGGCTTTGTCCTTTTCTGGAATGAAGGGGATGAGTCTACGCAGCAGGCGTAGAAGATGGTAGGATCCGCTGACTACTGATCCTATTTGTGCATCCATTGACATTTCTGAATCGAAAGTGACTCTGAGACTTTTGGCTTTTAAGCTTAGGGGGATGGTCTGTCCAAGGATGGTGGGCAGAGTCCATGGTTATGTAGAATTCGTTTTCCTGTTTGCATTTAGGAGAAGGAGTTCTGTTTTGGTTCCATTAAGTTTGAGTGAGCTTGTGGACATCCAGTCGTCTATTGATGCGAGGCATTTTTCCAATTCCTGATATTGGTCTTTTTGTCCGAAGGTAGAGTTGAGTATCATCTGCGTATGAGTGGAAGCATAGGTCAGATTTGCTGATGATTTTAAGAAGTGGACTGATGTAAATGTTAAAGAGTACGGGTGATAAAGGTGATCCTTGAGGGACGCCATAGGAGACTGCGCGAGATTCACTGGTGAAGGCTCCAAGTTTCACTGTCTGTGACCGATTTCCTAAGAAGGAAGTGAACCATAGTAAGTCTGAATCTGTGACTCCTGCTACTTCTGTGAGGCGGCTGAGTAAAGTGCTGTGATCCAGTGTGTCAAACGCTGCACTAAGGTCCAGGAGTACCAGGAGACATGATTCTCCGTCATCTGCTGCTTCCAAGGCATCGTCCCATATTTTGAGGAGTGCTGTTTCTGTGCCATGGCCCGGGCAGAAGCCTGATTGCAGAGGGTCCAGGAGATTGTGCGTGTCCAGATGGAGTTGTAGCTGTTGTACCACTACTTTCTCCATAATCTTGCAGATGGTGCTCAGGCTAGTTATCGGTCTTCGGTGGTTAGGGTTTCTTGGATCCAAGTTGGGTTTCTTTAGGAGGGGTTTGACTATGCCTTGTTTGAGGGAGTTAGGAACAATTCCTTCTTTGAATGACTGATTTATGAGTAGCGTTATAGTAGGTGCCAAGATGTCAGAGCATTCTTTCAGAAGTTTTGTGGGGATGATATCATTGGGTGATTTACATGGTGCAGAAATACCTAGGGCAAGATCAGACTTGGAGACCTTTCCAACCGAAAATCCACTGGGTTACTGGGTCTTGAGGATGGATCACTGGCCAGAGCTTGCACAATATGCAATTGAGCTACTGGCCTGTCCTGCATCCAGCATTCTTTCTGAACACACATTTAGTGCTGCTGGAGGCTTTGTAACCAATCACAGAGTGCGCCTGTCCACAGACTCAGTTGATCGGCTCACCTTCATAAAAATGAATCAGTCTTGGCTCACCAGTTACCAAGCACCTGATGCTGATGTAACCGATACATTTTTCTATGAATGTGAGATCCCTTGAAGACTGCCTATGCTGAGTGACTATCCTGTTACGCTGAGTGACTATCCTATTCTTCCTCAATGTTCATGTCAATAGCTTCTAAGAACATTTTTGTTTCAGGGCACCACCACCAGTGCCTAAGGCCCAATTTGTCTGCCCCTGTTTTACAGGGGTGTATAATTATAATTTTTGCTGTAATATTTTGCAGCAGGGCTCATTCTTGCGCTCAACTAGAGAATCTGTGAGGGGTTGCAATGTTGTGGCACCACCACCAGTGCCTAAGGCCCAATTTTTCTGCCCCTGTTAAACAGGGGCATGGGTACCCATGCTTTTTTATTTTTTCAATAATTTCATCCATATTGCCGTGGCCCGACATTACATTATAACCGCAAGCAGTTTTAAATGACTTTTATTCCTTTAGAAATGTAATTTTGTGCAGGGACTGCTCTAAACACAGGAAACACACGCCACTTTACAGGCATACTATAGTCACCCCCCAGGTACGATATTTAAAGGAATATTTCACTTTTATTTTTTCACTTTAAGCATTATTAAAATCACTGCTCCGGAAAAAACTGACATTTTTAAAACTTTTTTTGTATTGATACATGTCCCCTGGGGCAGGACCCAGGTCCCCAAACCCTTTTTAGGACAATAACTTGCATATTGGCCTTTAAAATTCGCACTTTAGATTTTTCACGTTCGGGTCCCATAGACTTTAACGGTGTTCGAATGTTCACACGAACGTTCGGTCCATTCGCATGTTCTGCCGAAAACCGAGTCGGGATTGGAACTCTCATCGGGAGACCTGTAATGCACAGTGCTGCTCTAGACCATTGTCTGAGGACTCGGAGGCCTGTAATGCTGGATGCACAGTGCTGCAACTCCAGCTAAGCGAAGTACGCTACGGTCTCCACTGGCTTGCTTGCTTGCTGGGAGCGGAGGCAGGCAGAGCTCCGTCTGTGGAAACCGGAAGTTCACAAGTTGTTTACAAGTTAAAATCATTTTTTTTGCTAGAAAATTACTTAGAACCCCCAAACATTATATATTTTTTTCTAACACCCTAGAGAATGAAATGGCGGTCATTGCAATACTTTCTGTGACACCGTATTTGCGCAGCAGTCTTTTTTGGGAAAAAATTCACTTTTTTGAATAAAAAAATAAGACAACAGTAAAGTTAGCCAAATTTTTTTTATATTGTGAAATATATAGAATTGCGTCCGCTTGTGGAATGGCAACAAACTTTTACCCTTAAAAATCTCCATAGGCGATGTTTAACCACTTTCAGACAGGACCAATTTGCAGCCAAAGGACCAGGCCCCTTTTTGCGATTCGGCACTGCGTCGCTTTAACTGACAATTGCGCGGTCGTGCGACGTGGCTCCCAAACAAAATTGACGTCCTTTTTTTCCCACAAACAGAGCTTTCTTTTGGTGGTATTTGATCGCCCCTGCGGTTTTTATTTTTTGCGCTATAAACCAAAAAGAGCATCAATTTTGAAAAAAACGCATTTTTTTTAATTTTTTGCTATAATAAATATCCCCCAAAAATATATAAAAAAACTTTTTTTTTCCTCAGTTTAGGCCGATACGTATTCTTCTACATATTTTTGGTAAAAAAATCGCAATAAGCGATTGATTGGTTTGCGCAGAAGTTATAGCGTTTACAAGATAGGGAATTGTTTTATAGCATTTTTATTAATAATTTTTTTTTATTAGTAATGGCGGCGATCAGCGATTTTTATTATCGGACATTTTTGACACATTTTTGGGACCATTGTCATTTATACAGCAATCAATGCTATTTGAATGCATTGATTCCTGTATAAATGACACTGGCAGTGAAGGGGTTAACCACTAGGTGGCAGTGTAGGGGTTAAGTGTGCCTAGGGGTGTGTTTCTCACTGTGGGGGGGTGTGGCTGTCAGCTAGTGAATGCTGATCTCTGCTCCAATCACAGGGAGCAGAGATCGGCGTCACTAGTTGCTAGGCAGAACGGGGAGATGCTGTTTATTTCCGCATTTCCCCGTTCAGCCTTCCCGTGAGACGATCGCGGGTGTCCCCGCGGCGATCGAGTCCGCGGGACCCGCGACCGGCCTCACGGGGGTCCCAACCGGCCCGCGCCCGATGGCACAGCGGCATCTTAAAGGGGATGTATTTATACGCCCTTATGCCTGTCCATGCCATTCTGTCGATGTATATCGTGTGCCGGTCGGGAAGCGGTTAAAAAATTCTACAGGTTACCAGTTTTGAGTTACAGAGGAGGTCTAGGGCTGTGACCTGTGTGGTTTGAACATTGTTTTCATATGCGGGTGCTACTCACGTATGCGTTCGCTTTTGCACGTAAGTTCGTCGGGACAGGGCACTTTAAAAAAAAAAAAAATATATATTTATTTTACTTTTAATTTTTTATTTTGACACTGTCTTTTTAAAAAAGAATTTTGGGTCACTTTTGTTTCTATTACAAGGAATGTAAACATCCCTTGCAATAGTAAAAAGGCATGACAGGATCTCTTAAATATGAGATCTTGGGTCAAAAAGACCTCAGATCTCATATTTACACTAAAATGAAAATAAAAAAAAGAATAATTCCCCTGGGTGGTGTAACGATATCACGTAACGGACATGAAACGCTGTGGCTGGTTGCCATGTTGGAATTCAGCCATGACAGCTTTTCTGTAACATTACAGAAAATTCTGAACTCCCTCCTACCTCCTCCCTCTCCTTGTTTTAGGAATTCAAAGCTTTTAAAAGTTCAAAAGGAACAAAAGGTTATCTCAGCAGAGGAAGCAGACCCTGGCTGGGTCAGTGAACACAGCTCATGTCTCCTGGCAGGATATCAGGCCTGTCGTAAAACTGTCGCCCTCCCCATTCAGAGAACCAACAGACATCGGTCGTAAATACCTAACCGTGCAAACAGTCAGTTTGGTCATGAAATTACAGCATGTTTCATAACTGCCAAAGTAATAACAGCATAGCCATAATGTGGACATATTTAGTTTCCTCAGATAAATTGGAACATTTCAAGTCCAGACACCCCTATGTCAGGTCATATGGGAAGCCACTGGGACCCCTTATTCCTCCTAGGTAACCCCGAACTCGGAAACCTGTCATGTGTGTACTCATTTTGAAGCAAATATCACGCTGATCACTAAAATGAATACCTGCAGTCTATAAACAGTAGAGAGGCAGAGATATGAATATGTATCACAAAGTGTACCTGGGAGAGGGTCATGAGTGTAGACACCTCCCAGCAACCAACCCCTAAACAAGATGACCAGACGATTGGTCACTGGTCACTGTCAACACCCCCTTTGATTTGACAGAAAAGAGGAGAGGCCAAGACAATGAAGAGAGTTCTCCTATTACCATCCAAGCAGGAAGATCTGCCAAGTTTGAGAACCGATTACCTTTGCTTATCGATCGAACTCTGATCAACCCTCAGGACATTAATTGCAAGTATCCTTTCTTCCCAATTCTACCTTATCTCTTTGTGGCTGTATATTGTCTTTATATTTTGAAACATCCTTTTTCTGTAAATGTTTTATTTGCATCAACTTTGACCTTTTCATAATAAACCCTTATGTTGAAAAGTGTTAACCTTGTCTCTAAAGCTCTTAATGCAAGCTATAAACGAACCTGCCTCTTAGAAGAGCGCTACTGTTGTAGAATAAGGCTTCTGAGCAGACCTGTCTGTGGTGGCAGTGTGTGTTGTAGACGCTTATTCTAAAATTATAATTGGTATTGCTAAAATTACGAGTCCCCCCGGCTCGGTCTTTTAAAACGGGGGTGGTGGCAGTTAAAGGGTTAATTGTGTAATTAGCCCAGTGACAATCACTCTCAGGCTGCTTGCACATAGATTGTGGTCCCGCAAGCTGGAAAATCTTTGTGCTGGGCGCTGCTGAGAGTGGCATTGTTACGTAAGTGACAGCGTGGTGTAGGGTTGGCCGGTCCTGCCTCGCAAGTTAGCGAGGAGGGCAGGGACCTGACACCCGCGTTCGTCACATATTGGCTGGCAGCGTAGCGGGATAGTTTCGCATTAAGAGCATTCAGTGCATTGTTAGGAATTAGCTCTGCACTGAAGGATTGTAACCTTTGTGGAAACAGTCCTTAGAGACAAGCTGGTGCATATTTTTATTTTTATTTTTTTAAAGAGAGATATACAGCAACAACTCCTTTCTACACCTTCTTCCTATCTCTGCTTTCTGTTCTATCTTTTCTGCTTGCAACATGTCTGGGTTATCAGCATATAAAAAGATGAGCAAAAATGAACTCACTGCTGAGTGCACAGAAAGAGGAATTGACGTTGGTGGCAAAAATCGCGAAGGCTTGATACATGCCCTACAGGAGTTTGATATCCGTGCAGACCACAACCTGGGGGAAACTGGACCAGAAAGGGTTTCCGCTACTCCAGAGCCCAGTGGTTCAGAGGCGGCCTCACCAGATGGGCAAGCAGAGACTGACACTGGAAGACCACGGATTGTTACCTCCAAGGCACCGCAAGAGCAGGCCAGCATCAGATTGCCTGAAACCAGCATAGACTGTCCTCAAATGCAAGAAACGCTACAAAACCTCAGGGAAACGGATCCTGTGGTGTACCTGCAGTTTCTCGAGCGCCAGGCTGAGAGAGAGGCTGCGGAACGCAGGGCTGAGAGAGAGGCTGCGGAACGCAGGGCTGAGAGGGAGGCAGATCGTCGGCACGAACTGGAGATGGCTAGGCTCCAGCAGCAGCGACAGGCTCAGAACCTCGGATCCCTAGAGCACAGGGATGCCTCTCTGCCTGTGACCCCGGCAGCCAAATTTCCAGTTATGGAAAAGGACAGTGACATTGATGTGTATCTACTGTCGTTTGAAAAAACTTGCCGTCAGTACCATCTGCCCCCAGCACAATGGGCCCGGTACCTGACGCCAGGGCTACGAGGCAAGGCCCTGGATGCTTATGTTGAACTGTCAGAAGAGCAGGGCGGTGATTATGAGGCCCTAAAGGCTGCAATCATTCAAAAGTTTCAGCTAACCCCGGAAGTGTACCGGAAGCGTTTTAGGTCCTTACAAAAGGGGCCTGGGGACTCATACCTGGATGTTGTAAGTCGCTTACGCACCACATTCCGGCAGTGGACTAAAGGCTTGACAGACAATTCTTTTGAGTCCCTGGAAGATCTTATGATTGAAGATCAACTTTTGCACATCTGTCCCCCAGACGTCAGACAGTTTGTGCTGGAGCGAAAGCCAACCTCTGCCAAAGCAGCAGCAGAACTGGCCGATACCTATATCCACTCTCGGGTATCTGACCATCGCAAGGCTCCTCCAAATGGCTGGAAAGGAGGGAAATCACACATGGCAACCCCTCCTCTGCCTACCAACCAAGTTCCTCAGCGGCCGGAACCTGCAGCTCCTGGAGCCAAGGCCTTCCTGACTGACAACCGCAAATGCTACACCTGTGGGGCAGTCGGACATCTCCGGACACAGTGCCCTAAGCAGGAGAAGATGACAACCCCTGGCCATCCGGCCAGCAACCCTTCTGCTGTGCTGCTCGTCAGTGGAAAACCTCCTGGAACCAATGCCAACTTGCAGCCAGTCATCATAGGCCACCGGACTGTAACAGGCTTTCGTGACACCGGAGCTGAAGTCACTCTGGTCAGACCAGAGGTAATAGAAGAAACAGACATCATCCCAGAGAAGTTCCTTACCCTCACCGGAGTTGGGGGAACCCTTTCCCATGTACCCCGTGCCTATGTTTTCATCGATTGGGGTGCCGGAAGTGGGATGAGAGAGGTGGGTGTCTCGGAGGAGATCCCCACTGCTGTGTTGTTGGGTTCTGATTTGGGGACCCTTATTTCTTACTATGCCCCTGCTAAGAGCACCCAGGATGCTCCCACGGAACTCTCTGGACCTACCAAGGTACTGTGTACAGATGTTGGGGTAATATCTGGGCAACCTGTGGATGGACAGAGGGAGGGGGAGGGTGGAGTTGAAGTGCAAGGTCCTCCTTCTTCAGAGACAGGAGAGGAGGCCCCCTTGCTAGTGAAGGTAACTGATGTATGCTCCAATGATGCTGAACTGTTAAAGGTTAAATGTGATGATGATGATGATGATGATAATGATGATGATAATGATGATAATGATGCATTGCCAGTATTGGTGGTCACTCGCAGTGCTGCGAAGGCAGCCGAGGTGCAGGCCCTGATCGCAGAACAGCAGGAGGAGGTCTCCGGGCCCTCTCCCTGTTCTGACCCAGTGGACTCCACCTCTGTTGAGCCTCAGCAGTCGTCCTTGTTTGCCACAGGACTGCTGGCTGGGACTTGTTGTTCTGCCTTTGAAACAGCACTGCAGACAGACCAAACACTAGCACAGCTCAGGAGTCTAGCTGATCGCCCCCCTGCAGAGAATGACAAACAAAAAGTCTACTGGGACAAAGGGAAACTGTACAGAGAAAGTTTGCCTGCAGAGGGGGATGAGGCTGACATAGGTAGCAGGCAGCTGGTGGTACCCAGTCAATTCAGGGGACCGCTGCTAAAAGTGGCCCATGAGATTCCCCTCGCAGGGCACTTGGGGATCACTAAGACCCGAGGGCGTATGGTACATAAATTTTATTGGCCTACGATGCTCGCAGACATAGCTGACTACTGTCGGTCCTGTGTTACCTGCCAGCGAGTTGGCAAGGCAGGGGATGTACACAGGGCTCCGCTAAAACCTTTGCCTGTGATTGACGAACCTTTTAAGAGGGTGGCAGTGGATATCATTGGGCCTTTGGCCATCCCTAGCAGTTCAGGCAAACGTTATATCCTTACAGTTGTCGACTATGCCACGCGTTATCCAGAGGCGGTGGCTCTCTCCTGCCTCCGGACAGACAAGGTCGCTGATGCTCTGCTGGGAATCTTCACAAGAGTGGGATTCCCGGCCGAGCTCATTAGCGATCAAGGCCCTCAGTTTGTGTCCCACTTGATGCAAGCGCTTTGTCAGAAAATACAGATGACGCATATCATGGCCAGTCCTTATCACCCACAAACAAACGGCTTGTGCGAGCGCTTCAATGGCACCTTGAAACAAATGTTGTGCACCTTTGTGCACTCCCAGGGCAAGGACTGGGAACGATATCTGCCTCATCTGCTGTTTGCTTACAGAGAGGTGCCTCAGGAGTCAACAGGCTTTTCGCCATTTGAGCTTCTGTACGGACGGAGGGTAAGAGGGCCCCTGGACCTAATCCGTGAGAACTGGGAGGGCAAGATTGCCGACTCAGAGGTCTCTGTTGTGGATTACGTCCTAAAATTCAGAGATAAAATGGAGACACTGGTGGAAATTGTGCGGGAGAACATGACCGAGGCCCAGACCAAGCAGAAGGAGTGGTATGACCGTAAGGCTAGGGAGCGGACCTATGATATTGGTCAGAAGGTGTATGTTCTGCTTCCCCTGCGGCAGAACAAACTCCAAGCAGCGTGGGAAGGCCCGTACACCATCACCCAGCGTCTGAATGATGTCACCTACTTGGTCAGGTTGGGAGAAGGGAGTAGACGACAGAAGGCCATTCATGTGAACATGATCAAAGCCCATCATGAGCGCACGGCCTATGTCATGCCAGTCTGCAGCAGGCCAGAGCCTGAGGAGGCTGATCCACTTCTAGACCTGCTAGCTGACACCAGGGAGGTTGACTCAGAACTCCTGATAAACTCCAAACTTACCCCCATCCAGGTACCTGGACTGAAGCGAGTGCTGGCAGTACACGGTAGCAGGTTTACAGGAAAACCTGGGAGGACGCACCTCGCTGTCCACCAGGTGGACACTGGAGCACATCCTCCCATTAAACAGTCGGCCTATCGCGTCTCCCTGGAGGTGCTGGCCGACATGAAAAGGGAGGTGGAGGAAATGCTGCAGCTGGGGGTGATTCAGAAGTCCCACAGTGCCTGGGCATCCCCGGTAGTCTTGGTCCCCAAAAAGGACAAGACGACCAGGTTCTGTGTGGACTACCGGAAACTGAATGCGATCACCACTGCAGATGCCTACCCCATGCCCCGGATTGATGAGTTGTTAGATAGACTGGCGGCTGCCCGCTATATCACAATCATGGATCTGAGCAGGGGGTACTGGCAAATTCCTCTGGCCCCTGAGGCTCGGGAAAAGTCGGCTTTCATCACCCCATTCGGCTTGTTCGAATTTACCGTCATGCCGTTTGGGATGAAGAATGCCCCAGCTACCTTCCAGAGAGTCATGAATGACTTACTGGAGGGGCTGGAAACCTTTGCAGTAGCCTACCTGGATGACATCGCCGTGTTCAGCCCTACCTGGGAAGAACACCTGGTGCACCTGTCACAGGTCCTGGACAAACTGACAGCTGCCAATCTGACTGTCAAACCCAGTAAGTGTCAGATTGGCATGACTGAGGTGCAGTACTTGGGACACCAGGTAGGAGGAGGCACCCTGAAACCCGAGACAGGGAAGGTTGATGCCATTCTGGCCTGGCCTACCCCCCAAACCAAAAAGCAGGTTATGTCTTTCTTGGGGACCGCTGGCTACTATAGGAAGTTTGTATGTAACTATAGTAGCCTGGCAAAACCTCTGACTGACCTAACCAAAAAGAAACTGCCCAAGGTGGTGTCTTGGACACCAGAATGTGAGCAGGCATTTCAGGCCTTGAAGGAGGCGCTGGCCCGCGCCCCTGTGCTACAGGCTCCAGACTTTACCCGCCGTTTCCTAGTGCAGACGGATGCCTCTGCCTATGGATTGGGTGCAGTCCTGAGCCAGGTGGATGATGCCGGAGAGGAGCATCCCATCCTCTACCTGAGCCGGAAGCTGCTTCCCAGGGAAGTAGCATACGCCACGATCGAAAAGGAGTGTCTTGCGATCGTGTGGGCCCTCCAGAAGTTACAAACGTACCTTTATGGACGGCACTTCACTGTGATCACGGATCACAATCCCTTGAGCTGGCTAAATCGTGTTGCTGGGGAGAATGGCAAACTACTTCGGTGGAGCTTAATTCTACAGCAATACGATTTCACCATCCAGCATAAGAAAGGCAGCACCCATGGCAATGCTGATGGGCTGTCACGACAAGCCGAGCCCGCAAGAGTCGGTTGCGTCAGGAGGGAAATTGTAGTTCCCTCCCATGCAACCACCTAAGGGGGGAGGTGTAACGATATCACGTAACGGACATGAAACGCTGTGGCTGGTTGCCATGTTGGAATTCAGCCATGACAGCTTTTCTGTAACATTACAGAAAATTCTGAACTCCCTCCTACCTCCTCCCTCTCCTTGTTTTAGGAATTCAAAGCTTTTAAAAGTTCAAAAGGAACAAAAGGTTATCTCAGCAGAGGAAGCAGACCCTGGCTGGGTCAGTGAACACAGCTCATGTCTCCTGGCAGGATATCAGGCCTGTCGTAAAACTGTCGCCCTCCCCATTCAGAGAACCAACAGACATCGGTCGTAAATACCTAACCGTGCAAACAGTCAGTTTGGTCATGAAATTACAGCATGTTTCATAACTGCCAAAGTAATAACAGCATAGCCATAATGTGGACATATTTAGTTTCCTCAGATAAATTGGAACATTTCAAGTCCAGACACCCCTATGTCAGGTCATATGGGAAGCCACTGGGACCCCTTATTCCTCCTAGGTAACCCCGAACTCGGAAACCTGTCATGTGTGTACTCATTTTGAAGCAAATATCACGCTGATCACTAAAATGAATACCTGCAGTCTATAAACAGTAGAGAGGCAGAGATATGAATATGTATCACAAAGTGTACCTGGGAGAGGGTCATGAGTGTAGACACCTCCCAGCAACCAACCCCTAAACAAGATGACCAGACGATTGGTCACTGGTCACTGTCAACACCCCCTTTGATTTGACAGAAAAGAGGAGAGGCCAAGACAATGAAGAGAGTTCTCCTATTACCATCCAAGCAGGAAGATCTGCCAAGTTTGAGAACCGATTACCTTTGCTTATCGATCGAACTCTGATCAACCCTCAGGACATTAATTGCAAGTATCCTTTCTTCCCAATTCTACCTTATCTCTTTGTGGCTGTATATTGTCTTTATATTTTGAAACATCCTTTTTCTGTAAATGTTTTATTTGCATCAACTTTGACCTTTTCATAATAAACCCTTATGTTGAAAAGTGTTAACCTTGTCTCTAAAGCTCTTAATGCAAGCTATAAACGAACCTGCCTCTTAGAAGAGCGCTACTGTTGTAGAATAAGGCTTCTGAGCAGACCTGTCTGTGGTGGCAGTGTGTGTTGTAGACGCTTATTCTAAAATTATAATTGGTATTGCTAAAATTACGAGTCCCCCGGCTCGGTTGGTACTGCAGTGGAAGGCTAGAACCCCCTCATCCATTTGTTAGGTCAGATACTGATGTTGGATGAGAAGACCTGGCTCTTGATCAGCATTCCGATTCATCCCAAAGGTGTTCAGTAGGGTTGAGGTCAGGACTCTGAAGGCCACTCAAGTTCCTCCACATCCACCTGGTCACAGCCATGCCTTTAAGGAGCTGGCTTTGTACACAGGGACAATGTCATGCTGGAACAGAAAAGGGTCTTCACCAAACTGTTACAAGGCTGGAAGAGCACGATTGTCTACAATGTCTAAGCCTGGGTTCACACCATTGCGTTTTGAAATTTATGTTCGGCGTTACTGCGCACTAAACCGTCAGTTGTTCAGCGGTTTGTCAGCGTTTTAGCTGCGGATCAGTGAGCAGGGAGAGGGGGGAGGTGTAGTGAGGAGAAGGAAAGAATTTGTGTTCAGAACGGAATGCATCTGCGAATCAGATGCGTGCCCATAGAAGATAATGGGTCTGAATTCGCACCTGAGCTGGACCGCACTGCCCAAAAGACGCACACGTTTTTTCTGCAATGCGCAGTGCGAATGCACCGCAGATATGTGAACAAGCCTCCTTAAAATCAATATTTTGAAATGTCCTGCGAATTTGCAGCGTTGTTAGCCGCATCTAATTCGCATAGGTGTGAACGGGGGCTGAGAGTTGTAGTATTAACAAAACCCTTCCCTGGAGACACCCGAACTCCATCATGTGGTTTTGGAATGGTATGTCTTATGAGCTCATGCAAGTGGGATAGTCAGGTGTCCACAAAATTCCGACCACAAAATCCGTCTGATTTTTTCCGACAAATTTTGTCCGACACTAGTGTTGCATACACACGGTCGGACACAGTTGTCGGAAAATCCGATCATTCTGAACGTGGTGACATTCGTTGCGTACGACGGAACTACGTAGAGGCTAGTAGCCAATAGCTTTGGTCTCGTAATTTGATCTGAGCATGCGTGGCACTTTGTCCGTCGGAATTCTCTACACGCAATCGGAAAAAGTCAGATCGGATTTTGTTGTCGGAAAATTTGAGAGCAGGATCTCAAATTTTTTCCAGCGGAAATTCCGACAGAAAAAGTCCGATGGAGCCCACACACGGGCGGATTTTCCGACAACATGGTCCGATCGGACATTTTCCGTCGGAATTTCCGACCGTGTGTACGGGGCATAAGTGTCACCAAGCCCAAGGCATGCAACATGTGAACATTGACCTTTCTCCCAAGTCAGAGCTTAGGCGCATTCCCTGCCTTTGCATCTCAAAGTGCAGTGTAAGAGCCATAGAGGTATGGGTGAGCTACCATGCATGCTGCAGATTTGTGGCTGAATGATGCCCTGCACCACTGTGAGCCCAGGGTGTCATTCCCAGGCCCCTAGGGGTAAATCATCGGTCTGGCCTAGGTTCAAAGTACGGCACTTCCACCATGGAGCATACTGACCAGGGCACTACCTGCACAGAGTTTGAATGTTCTTCCTGTGCTTGTGTGGGTTTCCTCCGGTTACTCCATTCTCCTCCAAAGACTATGCAGCTATTATATTTAATCATACATGCGGGGTGGGGATATAAGCTTAACTTATGAGCTAAAGGGGATCCTCAAAAGCTGCCCCTGACATTACCCAAGGGCCACACATAATGTTCAATATATGTAATGCATGAGAGGACTGTCAGAGACTTCAGAACTAATAGAGGAGATGAGGGTCAGAGAGTGAGGACCCGATACCTTGTCAGCTGGGGAAGATGCTGCAGAAGACAATATCAAACTTGGAAACGTTACCTGAAGCTAGTAGAGATCAAAAGCTATTCCCCTAATCAATGTTCCCACTACAGACTGCTGAGGTCTGAGGGCCGCACATCATATACCAAAGGGCCACGTGACCTTCGGGCTGCAGGGTGGGCACCAGGGTCTTAAAATTGCAAGATCCTTGAGGGCAGGGACTAATGTGAATGTAAAAGTACGTCAAGGACTGCATAAACTGTGCTGCTATATCAATACTTGGCGTCATAGTAACAGCTCAAGCCTAAAGCTGGTTATATACGTGGCAATTTTCATCCACCAGCATATGTTCAGATCACTTCCAGTAATCCCCACAATCAGGGCTGCTGATAGGGGGGACCACCAGTCCTCCTGTAGGGGGCCCGGCAACACGAGGGGGGCCCAAACAGCAGAGGGAATCAGTGCAGTCGGATGGAGGGGCAATTAAAGGATGCCCTGTGCGGCTCTCTGCAGCAGCTGAAAACTGTTTTCTCTCCATCCCGCCAACTTGCAGCTGCTGCAGGGAGAGACACATACACAGCTGCCGGCTTCCCTGTTCAGTTAAAAATAAAATAACAAATTGTAGCCCTGTATTGTTTTAATCCCTTTTAAAAAATAAAAAAATAAATTTGAAACAGTTAAACATTTTTTTTTTTTTAATTATACAATGTTTTTGTTCAAAACTTAAAAAAACAATTAAAAAAAGGGCCAATTCACACAGCTTCTCTGTTATCTTTGTGTCCGCTAAGAATGATTGTAGTATATTTATGGTGAAAATGTAATTTTGATATATTTTTGAGGGGGCCCTGCCAAGTAGGCTGTATGGGGCCCAGTTATTTCTAACAGCAGCCATGACTGTACCTAGCGCACTCCTGAACTCTGTATATAGCGCACCCTTGAACTCTGCACTCTTAATGTTGTGCCCACCTGAATTCTATATGTAGCGTACCCCTGCACTCTGATTATGGCGGGCTTCAACAAAGGGTGAGGGCGGGTATGTGAAGATACGAGTATCCAGATGAACAACATAAATATCTTTGAATATGGGTCTATTTATAATAACCGCTTCCCGACTGCCTCACGCCGATGTACGTCTGCAGAATGGCACGGCTAGGCAAAACCACGTACCGGTACGTGGCCCTTTAAAGGCCTAGCCGGGTTCACGCGCTCGCGACCCGGTCGGGAGCTCCGTGACCCCGGCCGCGGGACCAGCGGACCCGATTGCTGCTGGTGTCCCGTGACCGGGTCACAGAACTGAAGAACGGGGAAAGGTCTGTGTAAACAAACCTCTCTCCGCGCTTCCTACTCTGCCTGTCATTGATCGGCTGTTCCCTGTCATCGGTAAAGCCGATCAATGACGTCAGACGTCAGCCCCGCCCCCTAATGTAAAAAAACACACACGTCAAAGCCCATAACCCCTCCCCTCCCCCTAGTGGTAAACTCTTTCACTGCCACTGTCATTTATACAGGAATCAATGCATTTAAATAGTATTGATTGCTGTATAAATGACAATGGTCCCAAAAATGTGTCAAAAATGTCCGATGTGTCCGACATAATGTCGCAGTCACAATAAAAATCGCTGATCGCCGCCATTACTAGTAAAAAAAAAATATATTAATGAAAATGCTATAAAACTATCCCCTATTTTGTAAACGCTATGACTTTTGCGCAAACCAATCAATAATTGCTAATTGCAATTTTTTTTACCAAAAATATGTAGAAGAATACGTATCGGCCTAAACTGAGGAAAAACATTTTTTTTTATATATTTTTGGGGGATATTTATTATAGCAAAAAGCAAAAAATATTGCATTTTTTTCAAAATTGTCCCTCTATTTTTGTTTATAGCGCAAAAAATTAAAACCGCAGGGGCGATCAAATACCACCAAAAGAAAGCTCTATTTGTGGGAAAAAAAGGACGCCAATTTTGTTTGGGAGCCAAGTTGCACGACCGCGCAATTGTCAGTTAAAGCGAAGCAGTGCCGAATCGCAAAAAAGGGCCTGGTCCTTTTGCTGCCAATTGGTCCGGGGCTGAAGTGGTTAAAGCTGAACTCTGGGAAAACTAAAAGTCCTCCCTTGCAGTTGAGCTGTGCCCACACTGTAATGCCGCGTACAGACGATCGGACATTTCGACAAAAAAATCCTGGATTTATTTCGGACGGGTGTTGGCTCAAACTTGTCTTGCATACACACGGTCGCACAAATGTTGTTGTAAATTCTGAACGTCAAGAACGCGGTGACGTACAACACGTACGACGAGCCCGAGAAAAATTAAGTTTAATAGCCAGTGCGGCTCTTCTGCTTGATTCCGAACATGCGTGGAATTTTGTGCATCGGAATTGTGTACACACGATCGGAATTTACGACAACAGATTTTGTTGTCGGAAAATTTGAGATCTCAAATTTTTGATGTCTGAAATTCCGACAACAAATGTCCGATGGAGCCTACACACGGTCAGAATTTACGACAACAAGCTCCCATCGAACATTTGTTGTCGGAAATTCCAACCGTGTGTATGTGGCATTAGGGTTAACAGCTAATTTCTGTCTAGTGGTCCAGGTAAAGCAATCTTACCCATTCCTCCACTCCTACAGGCTTCTTTGCACTGCTAGATCAGTCCTAGCAGCCTTTTCTCCCCTACACTCTGGTGTCTGAATGCCTCTGATGTCATTACGACAAATGCAGGGATCAGAGCTCTGCAATGGACATGAGGATGTCGGGACACTGTCCACCGATGGAGCATGGTGGAGCTCTTTCTGCCAGGGGAGCAGAGGAAAACCCTTGCAATGTAAACACAGCCCCACTGCAAAGGAGGACTTTTACTTTTTCCAGAGTTGGGCTGTACTGTTACTAAACCCACAACAGTAAAATCAGTCTGTATATGCAGTAAAGCATGCTTGTTATGCTCACTGTGAAACTTAAGGGGTTTATCCTCTGCATTGTGTAAACAGGCTGTTTGATCCTGTATGCACAGATCCTTCTCTTCTTGAATTGTCCCCACAACAGGTTCGGATAAGACAGAGTTACTGGAGTCAGACTGCACATGCTCAATTTGGTGTACATCGCTAGAGAGTTTTTTTTTTTTTCTTGGGAGAGTGCAATTGGAGGGCCAATCGGCACTGTCCAGACAGAGAGTCAAGGGTCCTGCATCCTGATAGGACAACCAGTGCGGTATGAAAACTCCTCCTACAAGCTTTAACCAGACCTTGATAGAAGTCACAAGACTGCTATATACTGCTGATAAGAAAAGGTATTTATCAGTTTATATTTACTAAAATTATTGCATTTCTATGTTCTGTGTACTGTGGGAGACCAGATATAGCGAATGCAGAATCCTGGGTTTAGTAACACTTTAAAGTGGTTGTATAGTCTTTTTTTGAACTTTTACCTACAGGTAAGCCTATAATAAATATAAAATATATATATATATATATATATATATATATATATATATATATATATATATATAAGGCTTACCTGTAGGTAAAATTTATATCTCCTAAACCTGTACGGTTTAGGAGATATTTACTTTTCATGCAGCCGCTGACGTCATGCAGTGCATGCGCTGTTAAGGCCCAGCTGAAGGTCCGGCAGAACTGCCAGACCTTGCCGAAAAAAAAGAGTCCCGCGAGCACGCGCGGGAGTGACGTATCGCGGCTTCGGCCACTCACAGCGCCGGAGCCGCGATATCCGGAAGACACGCCGAGGAAACATGTCAGCTCCCTCGGCGTGGATCGTGTGAGATACCGGCGCCTCGTTCTAAGGTGAGTATTTCATAATGAGCTAGCATGCGCTGCATACTAGCTCATTATGCCTTTGCCTTGCAGGCTTTTTTGTTTTAAAAAAAGAAAAAGGTGCGGGTTTACTACCGCTTTAAGTGTAAGTTATGGGTGCAGGGAGTGCAGACTACAGAAGTAATGCAAATATTTTGGTAAATGAAAGACAGGTGAAGATTCCCCCCATCATGTATCTTAGTGCTGGTTCACACTGATGTGATGCGGGAAACCGCATGTGAATCGCATCACATATGATTCTTTGCAGTGTGATTTGAGCCCATTCATTTTGAATGGCTCAAATCGCACCACGCCTTTTTTTGCCACACTGAAATCGGGTGTTCACGCGCTGACTTAACATTGATATCCGCAGTGGTTCACATGAATGGAGTGCGATTGTGATGCAGTGCAGGAAACGCACAGGAATCACTGCAAATCCCACACTGCATTAGTGTAAACCATGACTTAAGGAGAACTAGTCAGGAAGAGATACTTGTGAAAATCTATTTCTCCACTCTGACGCTGTATTTACACCTGCGTGTTTCCTAAACATGCGCCAAAGCACTCAAAAATGTGCGGGAAACCGCATGTGAATCGCACTGCATTCCTGTTCAAATCACACGTGATTTTATCAACCCAATGTAAATAAAGGGTTGATAAAAAGAGGGAGGAAAGAAAGGAAAGGGGACATCAGGTTACCCAAATAAGGGACGAGTCCCAAAGTTTAGCGGGAGGGCGGAGCCTGTGAGGCAGCCATAGTAGGGCCAATATGGGAATTGGCACACAGTTAGGGTGCTCCAGTAGTGACCACATCCATGGTCGCGTGGATTACAGTTAGTTGAGAGTATCGCGCTGTCAAATAATATTTTGTTATATTAGGAACTCCAAGTCCTCCCCGTAGTCTATGCATATATAGAGTGGAGCAAAGGACTATAGGCCCAGATAAAGGATATTCTGAAGCAGGTGTAAGAAAAATGTATTTTTATACATCTGATCGAAGAGGCACATTAAAAATTATAATTATTTTAATTAACATCTATTATAAGTAACACAAATTTGACTAATAAGTAATATTAACCACTTCAGCACCGGGCCATTTTACACCCTTCCTTACCAGAGCACTTTTTGCGATTCGGCACTGCGTCGATTTAACTAACAATTGCGCGGTCGTGCGACGTTACACCCAAATAAAATTTACGTCCTTTTTTTCCCACAAATAGAGATTTCTTTTGGTGGTATTTGATCACCTCTGCGGTTTTTATTTTTTGCGCTATAAACAAAAGAAGAGCGACAATTTTGAAAAAAAACACAATATTTTGTACTTTTTGCTATAATAAATATCCATTTTTTTTTTTAAAAAACATTTTTTTTCCTCTGTTTAGGCCGATACGTATTCTTCTACATATTTTTTGTAAAAAAAATCGCAATAAGCGTATATAGATCGGTTTGCGCAAAAGTTATAGTGTCTACAAAATAGGGGATAGATTTATTGCATTTTTTTATTTATTTTTTTTACTAGTAATGGCGGTGATCTGCGATTTTTTTTTCGTGACTGCGACATTGCGGCGGACACTTTGGACACTTCGGACACATTTTTGGGACCATGCACATTTACACAGCGATCGTTGCTATAAAATTGCAGTGATTACTGTGTAAATGTGACTGGCAGGGAAGGGGGCGCTGCAGGGGTTAATGTGTTCCCTAAGGTAGTGATTCTAACTGTGGGGGGAGGGGACTGACAAGGGGAGGAGACCGATCGGTGTTCCTCTGTACTGGGATCACATGATCGGTCTCCTCTCCACTGACTGGACGTGGAGCTGTGTGTTTACACACACAGCTCCACAGTCCCGCACGGTCCCGTTGTTTTAACGGGCAATCGCGGGTGCCCGGCGAACATCGCGGCCGCTGGGCACTCGCACTCGCCCCCTAGGCGGCCGGGAATGGGAGGACGTCATATGACGCCCATCCAGGATGGGAGATACACCTTGTGGGAGTCATATGTACATGGGCGGGTATTGAAGTGGTTAACTAATATTTTTCTAAGTTAAAATTAAAAGTCAGCAGCTACAAATACAGCAGCTGCTGACTTTTAATATATGGACACTTACCTGCCCAGGGCGCCCGCGATGTCCTCACCCGAAGCCGACCCTTCCCTCGGCTCCTGGGTGGAGGTGCCGGCATCTTCAGTAAGGGAATCAGGAAGTGAAGCCTTGCGGCTTCACAGCCTGGTTCCCTACTGCACATGCGCGAGTTGCGCTGCGCAATCTCACTGGTCCCTGCTGTCTTCTGGGACCTGTGTGTCTCCCAGAAGACAGCGGGGGGGACGGAGGAGGGGCCGGACTATGCCCGGAAGTGGGAGCAAATACCTGGATTATCCAAAAAGCATAAGTTCCATTTTTGGGTGGAACTCCGCTTTAAGGATAAAAAAAAACATTAAAAAGAAGCATAGCATGTGGGATGGTCTTAATATATTATTCTGCCACAGGATGAGGTAGGATGTTTTTTTTTAAACTGCATCTGACATTTGGTTAACCACTTTTACCCCCTTCCTGCCCAGGCCAATTTTCAGCTTTCAGTGCTGTCACACTTTGAATGACAATTACGTGGTCATGCAAGACTGTACTAAAACAAATGTTTTATAATTTTTTCACACAAATTGAGCTTTTTTTTGGTGGTATTTAATCCCCACTGGGTTTTTATTTTTTGCTAAATAAATAAAGACTGAACATTTTGAAAAAAATAAAAACGTTTTCATAGTTTGTTATAAAGTTTTGCAAACAGGTAATTTTTCTCCTTTACTGATTTGCAATGATGGGCACAGATAGGCTGCACTGGTGGATACTGATGAGAAGGCACTAATAGGCGGCACTGATGGGCACTGATAGGCAGCATTGATAGGTGGCACTGGTGGGCACTGATTGGCAGCACTGTTGGGACTGCACTGATAATGAGGACACTGATAATCAGTGCCCTCATTATCAGTGTAGATGCCCCTTTTAGAGAAGCTGGTTATTACCTCTCCTCTCCTCGTGCTGTCAGCATGAGGAAAATCATGGCGTGTCCTTAAGATACTGCGATCATAGAGCGCTCCACCTGCCACCCGCTGCAGGTGCGATCACAGGATGCTGTCATATGAAAGCATCTCAGAAGTCATTCAGCTATACTGTGGTTGGCAATTGGTTAAGCACTAACAAAAAGTTTAAACTGCATGTCAGGGCAAATAAAAGAAAACATATGACATACATATCTATAATGAATGCACATTTCCTCATGTTTTGTCCATTTAACCTCTTCAGTACAGGGCATTTTCACCCTCTTCCTGACCAAGCCATTTTTCAGCTTTCAGCGCTGTCGCACTTTGAATGACAATTGCGCGGTCGTGCGACGTGGCTCCCAAACAAAATTGGTGTGCTTTTTTTCCCACATATAGAGCTTTCTTTTGGTGGTATTTGATCACCTCTGCGTTTTTTTTTTTTTTTTGCGCTATAAACAAAAGAAGAGCAACAAGTTTGAAAAAAAACAATATTTTTAACTTTTTGCTATAATAAATATCCATTTTTTATTTATTTTTTTAAAACAATTTTTTTCCTCAGTTTAGGCCGATACGTATTTTTCTATATATTTTTGGTAAAAAAAATTGCAATAAGCGTATATTGATTGGTTTGCGCAAAAGTTATAGTGCCTAGAAAAATAGGGGATAGATTTATTGCATTTTTATTATTATTTTTTTTTTATTAGTAATGGCTGCGATCTGCGATTTTTTTATCGTGACTGCGATATTGCGGCGGACATATCGGAAACTTTTGACACATTTTTAGGACCATTCACATTTATACAGCGATCCGTGCTATAAAAATGCATTGATTACTGTATAAATGTGACTGTCAGGGAAGGGGTTAACCACTAGGGGGCGCTGAAGGGGTTACCATGTTCCCTGGGAGTGATTCTAACTGTAGGGGGTTGACAAGGGGAGGAGACCGATCAGTGTTTCTCTGTACAGAGAACACACCATCGGCTCCTCTCCTCTGACAGGACCATGGATCTGTGTGTTTACAAACACAGATCTATGGTCCCGCTGTGTTACCGGGCAATCGCGGGTGCCCGGCGGACATTCCGGGCACGCGCAACGAGTCCCCAGTAACACGGCGGGCGCGCTGGCGGCGCGCGCCCCCTGTGGGCCGAAAAGGCGAGGACGTCACATGACGCCCTCCCGCTCTGAGAGCTGCGCCGCCAGGCCGTCAATAGACAACCGGTGGTCAGCAAGCAGTTAAAGATCCTTGAAGTTTAGATCTGCCAGAAATAAATGTAGCACCCAAGTCCTGTTGTGGGATAACTGCACACAGCATTTTTGTGTAAGTAGTGTCAGCACTGCCCAGTTGTCTTTTGCTAAACTACTCAAACTCACCTACTAATTCTGTAGTCCAAGATATGAATTAGGAGGGCTAGTTGGACTCAGTTGGTCACAATAGGTATTTATGAACTAAAACGGATACAACAAAAAGATGTTTTATTGGTATAATTAACAGGCCAAAAATAGCAAACAAGTTTGTTAGGGTTTACAAAACAGTTTATTAGCACTTCTGTGGGTCATATTTTACTATATGTACCATATAACATTACCATGGGTTATGCTGTTTGGTTACATTACAAAGTGTTTATCCATGGCATGAGAAATATAACACAAAATGCTGCCATCGAAAGAGTATCCTCTGATGCACTCTAGTGGCAGAATATATTGTGTAACAAAAAAACTGCAGCAAATGTTGATAGAAAGGGCAACACTTTCACACTGGGCGGTTTTCAGGCACTTTAGCGATAGAAATAGACTCTGCTAAGCGCCTCAAAACCGCCTCCCATTCCTTCCAGTGTGACTTTTTACACTGGGGGGGGGGGGGGGCTTGCAGGACATACCGGAAAGTCCTGCAAGCAGCATCTTTGGAGCGGTTTGGGAGCACTGTATTTAGCGTTTCCAAAACGCCCTGCCCATTGGGATGAATGGATAGCGCTTTCAACGCTTTTTTGAAAAGCGATTCGGAAGCGCCATAACACATTCGTTTTTAAAACACCTTTTTTGGGACTTTAAATTAAAGACAGACCCAGCTCACAGCATTCTCCTTTTTGTCCTCACCTGACCAGGACTGGGGTCTCAATTTATCCCTTACCGATGGTTGCCCCAGCCAGATTCAGCCTCTCCTGGGTGGAAGTCATTCTTGTACAGCCTCTAAATGAGCTATATGGTTGGAGCTCCATTCTGGTGTTGCAGGCCTGTCAAAGAAACTTTAAATAAGCTTTGGCGTAAGTGGCAGTATTTTCCCTTTGCTTTCCATATGCTTGGAGGAAGCGGCAACTGACAAAAAAGGGGTTGTCATGGAAGTAGCAGCCTTGATTAACCACTTCAGCCCCGGACCAATTGGCAGCCAAAGGACCAGGCCCCTTTTTGCGATTCGGCACTGTGTCGCTTTAACTGACAATTGCGCGGTCGTGCAACGTGGCTCCCAAACAAAATTGGCGTCCTTTTTTTCCCACAAATAGAGATTTCTTTTGGTGGTATTTGATCGCCCCTGCGGTTTTTATTTTTTGCGCTATAAACAAAAATAGAGTGACAATTTTGAAAAAAATGCAATATTTTTTACTTTTTGCTATAATAAATATCCCCCAAAAATATATAAAAAACATTTTTTTTTCCTCAGTTTAGGCCTGATACGTATTCTTCTACATATTTTTGGTAAAAAAAATTACAATTAGCGATTATTGATTGGTTTGCGCAAAAGTTATAGCGTTTACAAAATAGGAGATAGTTTTATAGCATTTTTATTAATATTTTTTTTTTTACTAGTAATGGCGGCGATCAGCGATTTTTATTGTGACTGCGACATTATGGCGGACACATCGGACATTTTTGACACATTTTTGGGACCATTGTCATTTATACAGCAATCAATGCTATTTAAATGCATTGATTCCTGTATAAATGACAGTGGCAGTGAAAGAGTTAACCACTAGGGGGAGGGGTTATGGGCTGTGACGTGTGTGTTTTTTTTAACATTAGGGGGCGGGGCTGACGTCTGACGTCATTGATCGGCTTTACCGATGACAGGGAACAGCGGATCAATGACAGGCAGAGTAGGAAGCGCGGGGAGAGGTTTGTTTACACAGACCTCTCCCCGTTCTTCAGCTCTGTGACCCGATCGCGGGACACCAGCGGCGATCGGGTCCGCTGGTCCCGCGGCTGTGGTCACGGAGCTCCCGACCGGGTCGCGAGCGCGCCGCCGGCGGGTCGCGAGCGCGCCGCCGGCGGCGCGCGCGCGCGACCCACGGCTAGGCAATTAAAGGGCCACGTATCTGTATGTGGTTTTGCCTAGCCGTGCCATTCTGCCGACGTATATGTGCAGGAGGCGGTCGGGAAGCGGTTAAAGAATCGGCCAGGGAATCAACATACGAAGAAGCATACTCCTCAGTCTGCAGCTGAATTGCCTAGCACTTCTAGCCAGAGCCAGCAGGTGGTGTCCGAGTTGGGGAGCTTGTCAGAGAAGGAAGACATTAAAGGCTTTGACTTTTGCCTAATAGAGCCTTTTGCAAGGGCAGTTAAGGAGGCAATTGCCTGGGGTGAAGTGGAGGAAACTCTCCACAAGGTTAGAAAGTAAACGAATGAGCTATTGCACTGACTGGAACCCATCTGTCATTTAACAGAGCACATAAGAGGGCCAGGAGAATGGTAGGGAACACCAGGTTTAATGGATGAAGCTCCTCTCAGATTAAAGCTGGCCATACACCTATAGATTATCTGCAGATTTTCTATGGTTATATGGAAAAAGTGGGAGATTCCTCCATCCACACAGTTTAGCGAACATGGAGAAATCTGTTGCACTTTTTCCATCTAACCATAGAAAATCTGCAGATAATCTATAGGTTTATGGCCAGCTTAAGTCTTGAGATCCTAATGCACATATAAAAAACAAATACAAGAGGCTGCCTCCATCTAGGTGTTTATTAAAAAAAGGTATAAAAGACAACAAAAATGCACTCACTAGATAAAAGTGGATCAAGGCTTATCATAAACCCATATAGACCCCAATAGGATCACCATGAGGCTGCAGAGCTCTGCAGGCATGCGGCTAGTTGAAGCAGAGTTATTGATGGAAGTACAGCTGTCAGGCTTCAGGCTGGAACATAGGCATCAGCAGCTTCCAGAAGTAGCAAGATGGCTGCAGCTCCAAACAGCGCCTCTCTTGGCTGGTGATGACAGGGAGTGGAGGGGATGTGGCTACATGTTTCAGGGCAGACATTAGCGTCCCTTTATCAAACCATAGGAAAATAACTCTGCTTCAACTAACCACATGCCTGCAGAGCTCTGCAGCCTCATGGTGATCCTATGGAGGTCTATATGAGCTTTTGACAAGCCTTGATCCACTTTTACTTAGTGAGTGCATTTTTATTGTCTTTTATACTTTTTTAATAAATCGCTACATCGAGATGGAGGCATCTTATTGTGTTTGTTTTTAGAAAGTACTTTCTTTCCTGCTCTGGAAGACTTAAGAGCATATTCAACCGGGGCAGTGCCAGCTCTGTGGACAGTGCAGTGCTGAGTGTTTCTGAGGCTATTTGCAAGTCAGCATTATGGTCCTCCCAGAACACCTTTCTTACTTTTTATTAGGTGAACCCGGCTCAGCTCACTACAGTAAAATTTGGAAAATTTGTTGTCCAGGCACATACTTAACGCTACTGACCATTACAAATTTGTTTCTGCACCCTCCCGTATGGCATACTGTATGTACTGTTTGTATGCTGTCATGATGCGCCAGGAAAATTGTATACTCATCTTTCCATAATTTTCCTTTCCTGGTGCATCTTCATGGCAGCATACACATTCCCAGCCAAATGGTGGGAGTTACAGAGAATGCTGTTAGCCACGTCTGTCTTTGATTTATAGTAAAGCAGTCCTATCAGGTTGTGGGAGTGGAGCCACAGTATGCTGCCATGAAGATGCATCAGAAAAGGAAAATTACGGAAAAGTGAGTGTACAATTTTTTGTTTTATGACTTTAGGTCCACTTAAAGTGATACTAAAGTCTTGTTAATTTTGTTAAAAATAACAAACATGTTATACTTACCTGCTCTGTGAAGTGGTTTTGCACAGAGCAGCCCAGATCCTCCTCTTCTCGGGTACCTCTTCAGTGCTCCTGGCCCCTCCCTTCTGTTGAGTGCCCCCACAGCAGGCAGGTAGCACACAAGCTGCAGCTCCCTGTGTCCATTTAGACACGGAGCCACGACCTGGCCCCACCCCCTTTCTCTACTTATTGGCTCACTGACTTTGATCGACAGCAGCAGGAGCCAATGGTGCCATGGTGCTGTCTTAGCCAATGAGGAGGGGAGTCCCGAACAGCCGAGTCTCTTGTGCAACATTGCTGGATCTAGATGGACCTTGTGTAAGTGTTAGGGTTGCTGCTGCACACAGAAGGTTTTTATCTTAATGCATTAAGATAAAAAAAAACTATTGCCTTTACAACCATTTTAAAGAACATCTACCAAAAAATGAAACATTTTTTATTCCTTTCTGATCCATTAAAGTAGAGCTAAAGGCAAAACTTTTATCATTTTGTATAGTGTAATGGAGGGTTATAAACCCTGCAATGTTTTGTTTTTGCCATCTGTGTCCTATTGGGGAGATATCCCTTCACCAGGGTCACCAGATCTAGTGTCCTCATTGGAAAATTTCCTATCCTTTACTGTTCTGAGGACAACCCAAAATGTGGGCCAAATAGGATAAATCTCTACAGAGGTTACAGGTATACCTAACGGGTGGTCTAATCCTTCTCCACCCTATCCAAAACTAAAAAAAAAAGTTACAATAAACAGCACTTTTTTTTTTTTTTTCAAAAGGTACCATATTCAGAAGGTTTTCATTAATTTTGCACACAAAAATAACTTTTACAAAAAGGTCAGTTGGGAAGAATAATGGACAAGCTATTTGGTGCCCTATAATAATATTATTATGAAAAAATAAGAATAAAGGTTTTACTTTTTTATGTATGTTGTTTGAATCAGGTATAACGACATCAAACTGGGTGGAGTACTTAATCCCCTTTCTCTTGGGGTTCCTGTTTGTCTTACTTATATGGAAACACCACTAATCCTTTGCTGTATAACTTGTATTTCTTCTTTTTAGTATTTGAAGGTTACATTGAGGCCTGTTTTTCCAATTGTTAGATTGAAAAGGAAGCATGAATTTGCAAATATGCAAAGGTTACTTCTTTCCTTCTCATTTTCCCAACCAGCAATGTCTGCTAGACTATGGTATGCTGAGACACTGCATGATGATGCACATGGGCAGTAGCAGAGACAAGCAAGATTGTAAAGGTGGAGGGGTAAAATACTGCTTACAATGCATGGTATTTCAATTAATAATACACCTTCAGGAGTTTTATAGACTGCAAATGCAACTATTTAAATAGCTAAACTGTTTGCCTAATCTGAGTTCCTTCAGAACAGTAGATATCACTTGGCACTTAAAGGGTAAACTGGAGCTCATTATCCTTAAAATGGTTCTAAAAGCAAAAGTTTTTTTCTTACCTTAATGCATTAAGATCAAAAACCTTCTGTGTGTAGCTAATTTAGAAAAGGAGATACCCCCGCATAAAAACTGGGACTTTAGCGGCAACGAAATACAAAATTACAATATAATGTATTCAACAAAATATACATCTATACAGATATGAATTATCAAACCACTAAAAATTGATAACAATGATGATGAATTCCCATAGAGGTCCAGACAGTCCAACGCGTTTCAGGACACAAAACGTCCCTTCGTCAGGGAAGTAGTCAGGAAGGAATCACACTGTACGATAAAGATCAAATACATTAATAAGTAACAACATAATAATTTCCGTAATTTAGATCAGTTGCTTAAAGTGGAAGTAAACCCCTCTATCGTTTTCAGCCAAGGAAGCTGCCATCTTTGCCTCTGTTTAATCTTCAACTGCCACAGTGCTGCACATGTGATCCATTATGACACCAGCCATTGGATGGTTTGACTGTTTGGTTGAGAGCACAGCCAATGTGCAGTTAGCATTCCCGGCATGCCTTTTTTTTTTAAACTGTTAAATCGATGGGTTTACTTCCGCTTTAAAATAAAGGACATACAGCATAGAGATTGCATAAAAAGCATACCCAGGACGATCATCATGTAAGTTCACTGCTGGACTGGGGGCGGCAATTGCATCGCAGACATACACCGCTGATGTCACAAGAACATTGTTGTACCGGGTGGGTCACCAGATATCCACACAAGTCCCACACTGGGGCAGCAAGAAATGGCGCACAAATGAATATACCACTCAATATTCCTAGAAGCTCTCCAGAGTGTGTGATCTAATAAAAAAGTAAGGAAGGTATTTTATATATACCATGCATACCAGACTGCTCCATGTGCGAAGGATTTCGCCTTTTAACAGACACGAAACTGCAAAACCATTGCACAGAGCAGGTTAATATAACATGTTTGTTGTTTTGTTTTGTTTTTTTAAATAACAAACTGCCTTTAATATCACTTTAAAAACTTAAATTTGTATTCTAAGGGTAATGTGGTTTTATCTTAGATAAAGCTATTCTAATTTATCCTAAACTCTCACATTTTCTACTTTTGAATTCAACATGTGATCAAGTCATATTACACCGGGGAGGAAATTTGCACAGTATAGTCATAACATGTCCATAGTAAGATGTACAGTGAGGGGAAAAAAAGTATTTGATCCCCTGCTGATTGTGTATGTTTGCCCACTGACAAACAAATGATCAGGCTATAATTTTAATGGTAGGTTTATTTTAACAATGAGAGACAGAATAACAAAAAAATATCCAGAAAAACGCATTTTAAAAAAGTTATAAATTGATTTGCATTTTAATGAGTGAAATAAGTATTTGATCCCCTATCAATCAGAAAGATTTCTGGCTCCCAGGTGTCTTTTATACAGGTAATAAGCTGAGATTAGGAGCACTCTCTTAAAGGGAGTGCTCCTAATATCAGCTTGTTACGTGTATAAAAGACACCTGTCTACAGAAGCAATCAGATTCCAATCTCTCCACCATGGCCAACACCAAAGAGCTGTCCAAGGATGTCAGGGACAAGATTGTAGACCTACACAAGGCTGGAATGGGTTAGAAGACCATCGCTAAGCAGCTTGGTGAGAGGGTGAGAACAGCTGGTATGATTATTTGCAAATAAAGCACAGGTACAGGCCTGTCTGAAGCTTGCTAATGAACATCTTGAATGATTCAGAGGAGAACTGGGTGAAAGTGTTGTGGGCAGATGAGACCAAAAATTGACAGTTACTTACCGGTAATTGCCAAGTTACGCATGCACAGTGCAAAATTTCCCAGGGGAACGTCATTTCCGTAGCCAAAACACCGGCACAACCTGAGAGATCACTGGTCCACCTGACAGGAAACACAATCAACACATGAGGTTAAAAGGCCCCTCCCTTCCCCCTGCACCTCAGTTCTCCCAAAGTAATAGGTTATCCGGGTGCCAGAGAGAAACTCTTCCCATAGTACTTACATCAAACCAGGGATGGGAAGTAGGCCTGCCATCCTGGAAGATATCCCAGAAAAGCAGTTACCGGTAAGTAACTGTCAATTTTCTCTAGTCATCTTCCAGGATGGCACAACCTGAGAGGATGGACAAGAAGTTCAAGGCCTACCTTAGGGTGGGACCACCGCTTGCAAGACCTTCCTTCCAAACATCAGATCCTGAGGTGATAGCAGTTCCAGTGCTTCAAGAAGGTGTGCTGCTTTGCCCATGTGGCTGTTTGACAGATCTATTCTATTGATGCCCCAGCTCTTTCTGCCCAAGAGGCTGCCAAAGATCTTGTTGAATGAGCTTTAAGGTTAACTGGTACTGGGGAACCTGTCTGTGCATAAGCCATCCCTATGGTTTGTCTGATCCACCTAGCCACAGTAGATCTATATGCCTGCCCTCCCTTTCTAGGGCCGGTAAATAGAACCAAAGGGTGACTCAACTTCCTGAAATCTTTCACTCTAAGTATGTCAGCAAGCACCTCCTGACATCTAAAAAATAAAATTTTTCCTCTCTCTCGTTTTTCGGGTTTTCACAAAAGGAGGGTAAAATGATCTCTTGAGATCTATGAAACTGTGATGCGACCTTGGGAAGATATAGTGGGTCTTGTCTCAGCACCACTCTATCTTCCAGTACCAACAGAAAAGGCTCCTTAATTGACAGGGGCTGCAGGTTGCTTACCCTTCTGGCTGTAGCGGTGGCCAGTAAAAAGGCTAACTTAAGCGTCCAAAATTTTACTGAGATCTCCTGAGCTGGTTTGAAAGGTGCTTTTGTCAATGCCTCCAGGACCAGCATTAGATTCCATGGTGGGAAACTATTAGTTTTTAATGGGGGTTAACCTCTCCCTTGCTAGTAAAAATCTCTTGATCAGGGGCTCTAGTGCGAGCCTCTGGTCCAGAAATACAGACAGGGCTGCTATTTGTACCTGCAGGGTGTTTGGGGCAATCCCCTGATCCACCCCAGCTTGTAAGAATTCAAGTACCACTGGTACCAAAGGATTAGAAACCTCTCTATCCTGTCACCAGTGTGAGAAGAAATTCCAGATTCTTGAGCAGATCTTCCTAGTGACCGGTTTCCGACTACCATATGCCTCGTATCCACTGAGCGGAACGGTTCGGGTCGGTACAGTTTGGAAGGGTTAGAATGGTCTGGTCTATTCAGGTGAGCGTTTCCACTGCAAGTCGGACCACCAGGGGCCATACGGGGTTTAGAAAAAATGCCTAGCATGGCCTCACACTGATTGGCAGACATTTTTATGTCCGCAAATCAGTGGAATGTATCGCAGCTCCCTAACCGTACCGGACCATTTTCTATGGCCCCACATCTGAAGCAGGACCGTGAATGGTGCGGTATGGTTCGGTTGTATGGCCCGTTTTTATAATGGAAACACTCAAAATAGCGTACCATACCGAACCGATCCGCTCAGTGGAAACGTGGCATAGGAGGGTCTCAATTACTCTATTGGAGTATCCCTTATCTCTGAAAATCTCCCTCTCAAGAGCCATGCCGTCAACTTGAAGAACCCCGGTTATGGGGGAAAGACTGGCCCTTGTAGAAGGAGATCCCTCCTGGGCGGGAGATGGAATGGAGGAGAAATCGACCACTTTCTTAGAGTAGCAAACCATGTCCTCTTTGGCCACCATGGGGCTATCAGGATCAGCTTGCCCTCTGAGTGGGCCAACCTCTGTAGAACTCGTAGTATTAAGGCTAGTGTGGGGAAAGCATATGCTAGGTGGCAATCCCAGTCCTGAGATAGAGCATCCAATCCCTGCGATCCCCCCTCTCTGGTGAGAGAGAAAAAACACTCCACCTTTCTGTTCCCTCTGTGGGTGAAAAGGTCCATCTCCGGAATTCGAAACATCTGACCTATCTGGAGGAATATGTCCTGGTTTAATTCCCATTCCCCCTGGTGGATGGGCTGTCGGCTTAGGAAATCTGCCACCACATTGGCGGTCCCCTTTATGTGGACCGCCGATATGGACTGAAGGTTTCCTTTGGCCCAATTTAGAATATCCAAAGCCAGGTTCAGCAGCTTCCTGGACCTCGTGCCACCCTGACGGTTCAGATAAGAGACAGCTGGCACGTTGTCCGACAGGACTTGGATCTCTAGTCTCTGAACCCTGCCTCCGAAAACCTTCAATGCCTGACCCACTGCAAGGAGCTCCCTGTGGTTGGAGGAGGCCCTTGCTTGGGTCGGGGTCCAGGATACCCGTGCTTGGAGGTCCCCCAAGTGAGCGCCCCAACCCCAAGCGCCCCAACCCCAGGGACTACCCAGCATGAGCCTGTCCTGGCCCAGCCACCAATCTATGGAGGCCCTTACCCTTGCTGGAATGGACACCTTTCCGTCCAGCGACTCCCTCTTTTTGTCTCAGGAGGATAGTAGGAAAAACTGCAACTCCCTGGAATGGAGCTGAATGAACCACTGGAATACAGGAGGTCATCAAGCCTAGGACCCTTATAACCTGCCTGCGAGAGCAGTCCCTGGGTTCCGTTAGAGATGAGACTGCTGTTAGGATCACTCTGTCTACGTCTACTCTCACTTGTTCTAGACTGCTCATAGATCGGGAGGTCGTCCAGATAGGGTATAAGGGATACCCCCTGTAGATGCAAGTAAGCTACAACCTCTGCCAGGACCTTTGTGAAAACTCTTGGGCTTGCAGTTAATCCACAGGGAAGAGCTCGGAATTGCCAGTATTGTATCCCTTTTGCTCGTAAGGACTGCAAACCTCAACAGGGTTTGGTGTTCCGGGCAACCAGGATATGGAGATACGCGTCCCTCAGATCTATTGTGGCCATAAAAGCATCCGTCAATAGATGCTTGCGCACAGTGTATATGCTCTCCATCCGAAAGCTCTTTTGTCCCAAAAACCTGTTCAGTTTTCTGAGGTTTAATATCAGGCGAAATTTCCCTGATGGTTTTTGGACTACAAAAACATGGGAGTAAAATCCCTGGTAGAGCTCTTCTGGTGGACAGGGGAAAATCACCTCCTGGTTCGCCAATCCCTGCAAGTTGTCCACCCTGCTGCCCTCAAAGTATCCTTGGGGAGATGGGTCAGAATAAAGTTTTGAGGGGGAGGGGAGAGAAGTTCCAGCCGATATCCCTCTGTCAAGATCTGTAAGATATAGGGGCTTTCGAAGATCTTCCTCCACTGAGGGACAAAGCGTGAAAGTCTCCCATCTACCCTGACGCTGGTGTCACTTTGACTGCTTTCTGGTGTCTTTAGGTCCAGAAAAGAGCAGGCCACACTTCTGTCCGCTCTTTCCCTTCCCCCACCTTCTATTCACGTCCTTCTTGGCCTTGAATTGGCCCTGGTTGGGGGGGCATGAAAAAAAGTTTTGCCTTTCTCTCGACTGGCTTTTAACGGGAACTTTTTCCCCTTTTCCGCTAATCGTGATAAGACCTGATCCAAGCCAGGCCCAAAAAGCTGGGAACCCTCAAAGGGCAACCCGCAGAGCCGTGACCTGGACATATGGTCCCCTTCCCACGATTTAACCCACACGGCCCTCCACAAGGAGGGCCGCTGATTTAGCTGTGGTTCTGACAGTTTCCACTGCTGCATCTGCTAAGTATGCCACCGCCTTGCTTTTTATCTCTAGAGTCTGTGACTTCTTTGGAATTACTCCCTCTAGCAACATGGCCGGAGAGCCTGCCCAGCCAAGCATCCACATTCCTTGCTACGCAGGCTGACGGCCTGACGCCAAGGCGGGAGCCATGGCTGCCGCTGTAGTGTCATATTTTGCTCCCCATCGTAGAATGCTCTGGAAGTGACGTTGCGGCCAGAAATTTCGCACTGCGCATGCGCGAAGTGTTCCGCACACTTCCACCATGCGTTCCAAAGGATTTGCGGCAATACAGTTCAGTGAAACCATCAGTTAATGTCACGGAAGTGACAATACAGACAACACAAACACTGGGCTATGCGTTCCAACACTAATACTTCCCTTGTTACCTAGTATCCCCAGAACTACCAGCTGTCCATGTACAATCCAACCTGTGGTGTTAGGTTAGAGGCTGCGGACAGGATACAGGAAGTGGTTAGAGGCTGCAGACATGGTACAAGAGGTGGTCGGAACATGTGCACAGGATACAGGAGGCAGTCAGAGGATGTGGAAATGGTACAGGTGGTGGTCAGAGTATGCAGACATGTAGGGGAAGCAAACAGAGGGGTTCCCTGTGTAAGGGATGCACACAGAGGGATCAGTCATGTAGGGGGATCACACAGTGGGATGAAGTCCTGATAAGAGCTGTCACAGGAGGGCCCTCACACAGGACACATGGCAGGCAGGGCAGTGAGTTTGGCACACACAGGGTGATCAGGTTCCTGTTCTTAGGGGAGGTGGGGTCCTGATCCCCAGGGAAGATGGGGTCCCTAGGTGAGATGAAGTCCCTGTTGCCAGGGGAGATAGGATCCATGTCCCAGAGTGAGAAAGGGGTCCCTGTTCCCAGGGGAGAAGGGGGTTCCTGTCCCCGGGAGAGAAGGGGGTTCCTGTTCCCGGGAGAAAAGGGGGTCCCTGTCCCCGGGAGAGAAGGGGGTCCCTGTCCCCGGGGGGAGAAGGTTTCCCTGTCCTCAGGGTGGAAAAGGGGGTCCCTGTCCTCAGAGGGGGGGGGTCACTGTCCTCTGGGGGGGGGTCCCTGTCCTCGGGGAAGATGGAGTGGGATATGGGATGGTCTCACTTACCATGACAAGCAGGTCCCTCATTTATGGTCGTCTGGGCTCCCTCCAGCAGCACAGATGTGTGATCAGCATACCCCCAGGGAGCACAGCTGCGGCTTGACAATCTGGCAGCAATTGATGGGCACACTGGCAACAATTGATGGGTACAGTAGCTGCGTTTGATGGCACAGTGGCGGCAATTTTTGGGTACAGTGAATGCATTTGATGGGCGCAGTGAGGCGTTTGCCGGGCCCAGTGAGGTGTTTGATGGGTGCAGTGAGGCGTTTGACGGGCAGAGTGGCTGCGTTTTCCGGGCACAGTGAGGCGTTTGATGGGCACAATGGCAGCGTTTGACGGCCACAGTGAGGTGTTTGACGAGCACAGTGAGGCATTTGTTGGGTGCAGTGAGACATTTGATGGGCGCAGTGAGGCGTTTGACGGGCGCAGTGAGGCGTTGACAGGTACAATGGCAGCGCTTGACGGGCACAGTGGCAACGTTTGATGGGCACAGTGAGGCGTTTTCTGGGCGCAGTTAGGCATTTGCTGGGCACAATGGCAGCGCAATTGATGGCAGAACAATGTACTGTACTTGGACTCAGTGCTATGTACGGGGGCCCGCCCCCCTCTCCAAGCTCCGCTCTGTCTCCCCCTCCCACCAACTCTTCGCCTCCGCCCGCCCCCTTTCGAATCCATCATTTTTCTGGACCCTGGACATACATAACATTTGCGCATGCACGATTCACGTTTTTTTAGGGTGGTGGGCTGTTCCTGACGTTTAACCATCTCTCCACCTCCGCCTGCCTGCTTGAGAGCATAATATTTCTCGACCGCGGCTAGCTCCCGTGCATGCGCGATCAAGGGCCGTGAAATCGCGCATGCGCAGTAAAGCCCCGCCGTCATCTGTTTGAGTGACGAAGCTGCACCGGAAGTGACGCGGTTTGGTTTCTCCATGGGTCGCAGAAATTTTTACAACACCCAGCATTGCAGGATTTATCATAGGCACTACAAGTCCCAGCATTGCAGGATCTATCACCACAGGTAGCTCAGGATAGGCACTACAAGTCCCAGCATTGCAGGATCTATCACCACAGATAGCTCAGGATAGGAACTACAAGTCCCAGCATTGCAGGATCCATCACCACAGGTAGCTCAGGATAGGCACTACAAGTCCCAGCATTGCAGGATCCATCAGCACAAGTAGCTCAACATAGGCACTACAAGTCCCAGCATGGCAGGATCCATTACCACAGGTAGGTCAGGATAGGCACTACAAGTCCCAGCATTGCAGGATCCATCACCACAGGTAGCTCAGCATAGGCACTACAAGTCCCAGCAATGCAGAACCTAACACTCAAGGTTGGGTTGTACATGGACAGCTGGTAGTTCTGGAGATACTAGGTAACAAGGGAAGTATTAGTGTTGTCTGTAATGTCACTTCCATGCCATTATCTGATGGTTTTCCCTTAGCCTTGAGCAGATCCACTGGGTTCTAAGGAGACAAAAGACAAGACGGAACCCAAACTTTAACAGTCTGTACTCTTTCTCCTGCCCCCCCAAGGGGTGTGGGTAAGACCCCTCTTAACCCACCACCTGCCAGACAGAGGAATCACCACCCGTGGCCTCCTCCTGGGTTGTAGCCACTGCTGGGTCTTCATGCTTTGGGGGGGTTTTTTGCTAAGAGAACAGAAAGACTTCACTGCATCAAAGGGACGATGGACGGGCCCATAAAATCTTGGGTGAGAACCTTCTTCCCTCAGCCAGGGCATTGGAAATTGGTCGTGGATGGGTATTTCAGCATGACAGTGACCCAAAAAAACACATGGCCAAGGCAACAAAGGAGTGGCTCAAGAAGAAGCACATTAAGGTCCTGAATTGGCCTAGCCAGACTCCAGACCTTAATCCCATAGAAAATATGTGGAGGGAGCTGAAGGTTCGAGTTACCAAACTTCATTTTTGAAACCTTAAGGATCTGCAAAGAGGAGCGGGACAAAATCCCAACTGAGATGCGGGTAAACCTGGTGGCCAACTACAAGAAACGTCTGACCTCTGTGATTGCCAACAAGGGTTTTGCCACCAAATACTAAGTCATATTTTGTGAAGGGGTCAAATATTTTTTTCCCTCATTAAAATGCAAATCAATTGATAACTTTTTTTTTTAATGCGTTTTTCTGGATATTTTTGTTGTTTTTCTGTTTCTCACTGTTAAAATAAACTTACCATTAAAATTATAGACTGATCATTTCTTTGTCATTGGGCAAATGTACAAAATCAGCAGGGGATCAAATACTTTTTTCCCTCACTGTAGCTAGGTGTATAAAATCTTACAGGATTTTATGGGGAGAGTATCTGTATATAAGCTAAATTAATAAAAATTTAGAATTAAAAAAAATAAATAAAATAGCAGCGAAGAACAAATGTTTTATTTACAATGGGAAAATCATTTGACAACAGCTTCCAACTTCTCTAAAACGTATTACTGATAAGAAGGCTTATTTCAAAAACTAGTAAAATATATGTAAAATTAAATTCCACCAGTGCAGCTGTACCTTTATTAATAAAGGAAAAAAAAAAAAAAAAAAAACATGTAGTAAGCACTGGGTATTCTTACAAAATAGTACTATGTATGCTTGTTAGTTCTGATAATGAGCACTGCACACCACAGCCTGCTTCCAGTGTTCAGAGCCGCTGGCCACACTGTTTCTATTAGTGATTCATGATGTAGACAAGTGGACATTTCTGTTTCATACACTTCATGAAAGGACAGGCCAGAATTACCAAGAACAGCACAGCCACTGAAGGAAGGATGCATGCACTAATGGTCTGAGAGTACACAGTTATTTAAAGTTTTAGTTCACCTTTATAAAAAAACAAAACAAAACTCTAAGCCACGTGTCAATTACGAGACCCGTGGGCTGAATCCGGCTGCCAGGCCTGGATATGCGGCCCTCGCACCCAGTTTTGCAGCAGGAACATAGTGGAACTCCATTTCGCCACCTGCTCCGGTTTTTACCTGTATACACAAAAGCCGTCTGTGTATACAAGAGAAAGCTTTGCTCTATATGGCACCTGTATCTAATAGTTCCCTGAACGCACTCATGGCAGGGACAGATCTCCAAAACCAGAGAGAGAGAATCTTCCTACAAGGCGAGGCAGAGTTGCCTACACAGGGAGGTACTAGAGCCGGATACATGTGTAGTAAAGTCATCTACATAGAGGGTTACTAGAGCCAGGCCAGCTAGGAGAGAGTAGAGATGCAAGGAAGCTTTCGGAATGGGGGGAAATGGGGGTTGCACACTGTGCATAGTGTGACCCCTAAACCCTGCACACAGCACATCCCTGAACTCTGTATGCGGTGTTCTCCTTAATACGCCTAAGTAGCCAAATAGATCAGTAGTCTTACAGATACAACTGGCCCTTTGAGGGTAACCATAACGTTGATGCTTTCCACAATTATATTGAGTGTGACATCCCTGTATACTAATCCGATTTAAAAAAAATGCATTTACGCTCCTCCCATACCTGTAGACCATTTGTGCATGGAGTGAAGCCTGCCCAAACTTCCCTGACTGGCCAACGTCATACTATCAGCAGAGCAAGGGGCAGGAGGAGCTGCAGATAGAAATAGAGAGATCCTCTCACCCCCCTGTCCTGCTAATAGGATGACATTGTCGGCAGGGCAGAGGAGCTGGGAGAGGACACGCAGGCATGGCCGCACAGCAGGTGAGTGGCGACCGTAGTCTGCGGCAGCCGCTCATCAGCTTTCACAGGACCATCCTGTCCTTTTCTAGGACGAGTTAAGATTAGTGCCGTCCTTTTTCTGAGCCACGCACATGTGCATTGAGTTTAGTGGCTGCGACAGGAAAGAGAGCGTTGCAGCTGTTGAGGTCATCTTTGGCAACAAGAAACAGTATTGTGCATATGCTGGGTGCTCGCTCTTGTACCACTAGGGGGCACTTGCCCTAGCAGCTGACCCGTCCTAGAGAAGAGGACAGGAAAGAGCTGTAAAAACCATCAGAAGCATTTGGGCCAGGCTTCACTCCGTGCACAAATTACCTACAGATATGGGAAAAGTATCAATGCATCTTTTTCGTTTTTTGAGATTCGTTTAGCATTAAGGAATGTTTTTTTTTTTTTTTTTTTTTTTTTATGTACTGCACAGGGGTTTTTTTTTTTTTTTAAGGTGAATTTAAATTTATCTACTAGGGTAGCCCACTGCTTCTTTATGCATGGTATAAATGCTGCATATATTTTTATTTTTTTTAGAAGATATAGCTTCCATTAAACATTTTTCTTATGCAGTTTCCATACTGAGAACTGTGATAGCTTCATATAATATATTTTAAGGATTTATCCATCCTGCATGCAAAAGAAAAAGCAACCATAAAAAAATATAGTTTAATTAAATACAAAAAATACAAAGGTCAGAGAACTTTTGTAATTAATCCTAGGCTAAATTGTTAAATTCCATCAATGCATATTACTACACAATAACTCTTTCTTTTCGAAATAGCCATCTTTAGAAGGCAAGTTTCTTCATCATGAGGTAAATACGGGAATCCACTTCAAAACCATGAAGATTATTAGCATCTCCCTGTAGTCTCATCAATAGACCACCATATGATACATACGCAGACCTGAAGGAAAGGAGAACATAGTAAAAGTTTTGTAACAGAAAGATGACTGTGATAAAGTGTACAAAGAAAAAGAAATGCTTACAGGCGAGTAGCAGCTTCTGTTGATGTTTCGTCCCCTTCTATCCTGTAGACTTTTCCATACATGACATATTCAAACTGGTCAGCTCTGAAAAGAACCATAACATCTCATGAACTACACGAGTCACAAAGTAAACAATATCCTTTATTTTCCAAAAATAATCCACTTCCACTACTTTATGTCCTGTAATCCAGGAGTCCCCAAACCTCAGGCCATGGACAGCTGGTCTGTGGCCTGTTGCTGACTGGGTCGTACAGCGGGAGACGAGCTGCGACCGCAGCCAGCGCAGACCACGGTCGCGCTCACCTCCTGCTGTGCGACCATGCCCTCGTGTCCTCTCCCTGCCCCTCCGCCCACCAATGTCATCCTATCAGCAGGGCAGGGGGCGAGAGGAACTCTCTATTTCGTTTTACAGCTTCTCCCCCCAACCCCCCCCCCCCCCCCCCGCTGATAGTATGACATTGTTGGCCGTGCGGGGGAGCTGTGAGGACACACGGACTGTTTACATTACAGCCTCTGCTCTGCAGGTAGGAGTCCTGAGCAGGGGAGGCAGAGATTGATGTTAGAGAGAAAAGGAGGGGAGGGGGCAGACAGCAGGGACACTGTAATAAAAAGGGGGTCTGTGATGTAAAGGGGGCACTGTAAAGTCGCACTGTTACAGTGCCCCCTTTACATCACAGTCTCCCTTTTTTTTTTACAGTGCAGTCCCCTTTATATCACAGGGGACTGCACTGTAATGTAAGGGGGTCTGTGATGTGAAGAGGAACTGAGGACACTGTGGGACTGTTTGAAAGGGGGAACTGTGATGTAAAGGGGGACGGTGGACACTGATATAAAGGGGGGCTTTGCTTTCTGCCTAGAAAAATTGGCTGCCATGAAACCGGTCCCTGGTGACAAAAGGGTTGGGGACCGCTGCTGTAATCTATTGTTCAATTAATTCTTTCTTACTGTGTTTTTCTGCTGCTCTTTAACCCCTTGGAAAACAGCCGCCGTCATTATACTTACGGCAGGCCGGCACGTTCCCACGAAGCATCATAGCTGTATGTCGGCTCTTTAAGCAGGCATAGCAGGCGCGCTCACCCACTGCACTGCGGTGGGTGCCGAAGCGCTTGGCCGACAGTTGCGATGACCGCCAGTCACACGCGATCGCGGGCACGAGAGTCAGAACAGGGACATGTAAACACACAAATCCCTGTTCTGCGAGGAGAGACAGATCGTGTGTTCCTACTAGCTAGGAACATTGATTTGTCATCGCCTCTAGTCAGTCCCATCCCCCTACAGTTAAAACACACACAAAGTAACAGTTAACCCCTTGATCGCCCCCTAGTGTTAACCCCTTCCCTGCCAGTGACATTTACATAGTAATCAGTGCATTTTTATAGCACTGATCGCTGTATAAATGTCAATGGTCCCAAAAATGTGTCAAAAGTGTCCGATCTGTCCCCACATAATGCTGCAGTCCCAATAAAAAATAAAAATGCCATAAATCTTTCCCCCATTTTGTAGACGCTATAACCTTTGCGCAAACCAATCAATATACGCTTATTGCGATTTTTATTACCAAAAATATGTTGAAGAATACATTTTGGCTAAACTGAGGAAAAAATTCCCCTTTTCTTTTTAACCACTTCCAGACCAACGCACACCGATGTACGTCCTCACTTTGAGGACGGATATCGTTGTTATGGCAGCAGCTAGCTGCCATAACCCTGTTATCGCCGTGTTCAGCCGGCGGTCCGGTACAAGATAAAGGTGGTCTCTGCGGGGGATTCATGAGATCACTTTTATTGGTGCCCTCCCCTGCTTACCGGAGGGCACCAAGAAGGTCCTCTCGGCGGCTGTGCATGGAGACGAGTGAGGGGAATATGGCCCCCACCGTCTCCATGACACTGCAGGGCGGAAGCAACGTCAAAAAGTCACTTCCGCCAATAGCTCTTAAAGGGCCATTTTCTGTTTTTTAAATGACCAAAAAACATTTTTTTATTGCATTTCAGTGTAAATATGAGATCTGAGGACTTTTTAACTCCAGATCTCATATTTAAGAGGTCCCTTTTTCTATTACAAGGGATGTCTACATTCCTTGTAATAGGAATAAAAGTGACACAATTTTTTTTATTTTTATTTAAACAGTGTAAAAATAAAAGGTAAAATAAGAAAAAAAATTTCAACGCGCCCGTTCCGCCGAGCTCGCGCACAGAAGCGAACACTTACGCGAGTAGCGCCCGCATATCAAAACGGTGTTCAAACCACACGTGAGGTATTGCCGCGATCGGTAGAGCGAGAGCAATAATTTTAGCCCTAGACCTCCTCTAACGCAAAAAATGCAACCTGTGGAATTTTTTAAATGTCACCTATGGAGATTTTTAAGGGTAGAATTTTGTCGCCATTCCACGAGCGGGCGCAATTATGAAGCGTCACATGTCGGGAATCAATTTACCCGGCGTAACATTATCTTTTGCAATATAAAAAAAAATTGGGCTAACTTTACGGTTGTCTTATTTTTTAATTGAAAAAAAGTGTATTTTTTTTTTTTAAAAAGTGCGCTTGTAAGAATGCTGCGCAAATATGGTGTGACAGAAAGCAAATACGGTGTGGGGATATTTATTATAGCAAAAAGTACAAAATTGTGTTTTTTTTAAATTGGCGCTTTTTTTGCTTATAGCACAAAAAATAAAAACCGCAGAGATGATCAAATACGACCAAAAGAAAGCGCTATTTGTGGGGGGGGGGGGGTGTAAATTTTGTTTGGGTACAGCGTCGCATGACTGGGCAATTGTCAGTTAAAGTGATGCAGTGCCATTTTGCAAAAAATAGCCTGGTCATTGAGCAGCCAAATCAAGTGGTTAACATCCTCTGTGAGGATGGCTGATCAATTCAACTAGCTGGCTCCTATGCGCCAACTTCTTGTACAAAATTGTGTTTTTTTTTTCAAAATTGGCGCTTTTTTTTTTTTTTTTTTTATATAGCACAGGATGGCTGATCGATTCTATGTCTTGATTCAGCTAGTTGGCTCCTATGCGACAACTTCTTCTTTCCAGCCACACAGTGACCAATGCATGCTTTGCCACCCCCTCTGTGTTTTTACACAAATGTGATATCACATAGTGCTGATATGATGGAACACATCTCCTAGCTGCATCATTGAGCTCCATGTGGGTCTATGAAATATTCTACCTGTTTGTGTGTGTGTCCGATTTAAATACTGTGTAGCTTTCACCTGCACGAGCACTAGACTTAGGCTGGATTCACACCTATGCATTTTTAGTGCTTTTTGCATTTTGCAAGATTTGCACTACAGAACGTGTTCCATAGGAAACCATGTTAAATGGGCTGTAGTGCAAATCTGCAAAATGCTAAAAGCACTAAAAATGCATAGGTGTGAATCAGGCCTTAGACACCGGCACCGTGGAACATGTAGTTTTCTCACAAGTGTCAGGTCTCTCACTACAGAGAGGTAATTCATTACCATGTGCAAGCCATGTCTAAAATCTCATGTTTCCACACAAACAGCAACTGCGGACACAGGAATGTGAAGATTTACTCTAGGACATGCGTACAAGGCAACAAATGACACCATGAAACTCCATGATCAATGCACATCTTATGCACTGATCATTTGCAGTTGAAATAAGTAAAGCAGAATTTGCTTTTCACATGACTGAATAGTTAAAGTGAATATTCACAATAGTCACTTTTTTAAGTGAAGATTCTCATATTCTTGAGTAAATAAGCCCATTTATGAAGAGAAAGGGCTTATGGGAAGATGTAGATTTGGGTGCATGTCGAAGAACTGGGCTCTCAATAGTTGCCCCTGCAAGAATTGCAAGCTTGGTGATGTCACCAAGTAATGCTCGAACACACCCTTTAATTTGATAACCCACCCAGCTATTTAAGGAATTAGAATTGGTAATGCACCTGGAAGGGCGGTCATCATTGGGGTTGAACTCTCCATCATCTAATGTTCCATCCTCATATAGGGTATTGGCAATAACCAAGCGAAATTTATCACCTGAGAACAAATATACCATAGGAATTACAGGTATACATTACAAAAAAGAAGTCAATAAATTAGTCAGGACTTGTGTCAATGAGCTTTGGCCTTGCATCTATGGCATCAGTTTGACAGCCACTTTTCAGATAATTTAAAGTTCAAATTAAGTGCATTTGGCCCGCAGTCAACCTCTGACATGATTTATGCAGATTTTGCATTCCCATAGACTTGTATGGGAAAACAAAACAAAAAATCCCATTGACACAGGCCCCAAGTCTGTTTGCTGTGGTTTTTGAAGTCTCAGAGGGGAAAGCAGAAACATGGACGTACTTCCTACTGTTCTACTGTATGCAGTGCTCACCATATTGTTTCAGTCCACATTACTACTTTGTATATTGTGTAAAATATATTATACTTCTTCATTCCATGTATATACCACACTGAAAGCGATACACACCACAGTAGAGAATGTACATTGTGAATCACCAGAAACCGGATTGTGACAACATTACCATTCTCCTCCTTTTTATGAAGCTAGATTAATTTCAAATGGAGTTTTTATTTGCCATCTGTGTACCATTTGGGAGCTTTCTATTCACTTCCTGTCTCATATACTAGACGAATAGAGAGGGAGAATCTCAATTAAGTGGTGTTCTAATCCCTCTCCACTCTGTCCAGAAAAAAAATTAAGATTTTGAACAGAAAGCAGCACCATCTTACACAGCATCTGTCATGTATGTTTACAGTAACCTGCAGAGACAGTGGCAGCCAACAGATATGAGAGGGAAGAGAAACAATCAACCACAGGAAGCAGAGAAGAAAATAACTGGAACAGGATATGGGAAGCAAAGAAGCAGAAAGGGCTTACAGACTAGGCAAATGACAGACAGTAAAAATGACTGAGCTTCCAGTGTGTCTATGCATGTGGAGAAGAACAGAATAGAGATAATAATAGGCAGTACAATGGAAATCACAGGCACTAAAAAATAGTGGTAGTCAAATAGAAAGTCAGGTGGGAAAGACCGGTAGTGACAGCTGTGAGGTGATTTAAGGGAACAATGAGGCAGAACCAAGCAGCCTTACAGCAGGACAGCAACATATGCATAGTAAGAAAAATAAACGTTTGGTGGCAGAATACTTCAGGACTAAGAATCTGATATTTCATACTTTCTTTATAGTACATGAAAAGTGAAAGTATCAAAAACTAACCAAGATCCACAGGATATATCTGAATGTTCACATCAAGGATAAGGTCCATCTTAAAAGACTCACTTTCACAATGCAACCTGGAGACTGGGGGGAAAAATATAAAAATTTAACAGCGCTCTAGACAGACTTTAGATTTACATAGATTTTTTGTTTTTCCCTTTCTTTTATTAAAAGTTGTTTAATGTGAATAAAGCAAGATCATTATTCACTGCATCTAATCTATGCCAATACATAATGGTGCTCTTGTTTTCTTAGATTTATCTTCAGTTAAACTTGAGAAATAAGCTTACAGTGCATATGTAATTATTGTGCATATGTACAGTTATACAAGTAATAAAACAGTGGGTTAATCTTCAATTGTCTGTCTGACTTACATGTGCATTTATTTTATTACAAGGGAAAGCTTATGGTTTGGGTTTGCCAGTAGGAGGGTGCGTAGGAATAGGACGGAGGTGTAGGAATAGGAGAAAGGGAAGGTATTTGGAAGTCGTGGGTCAGAAAGAAGAGTCTGTTGAGGGTTTCAGGGTGGTGGGAAGGGAAGAAGATAATACTGCACAAAGTGCAGATTTGAATGAAGCAGTCAGGACGGCAAATTAAGGAAACAAGTTGTCATTTATTAATGCCAACCTTATATGAGATATCTTGCTTGATATCAAAAAGTCAAATTGTACAAGACTGGATTAGGAATGCAGTAGTTGCCAATTACTACTAACTACTACCACACCTCCTCAACATACAGTAGACAGGTGTGGGGTCAGTGGCAAGGGCTTGTAATAGATATATTGAATCCAGGTGGCCTATGTGTTATACAATTTATAATGGTGCTCTTTTAAAGCAAATGCATGCCCTAGTAATAGTTTTCCCTTTACCATCTTCTATAGTTATAAACAAGTTTTATTACTCCCTATTAGGTCATCAACAGGCTTTGGAAAATCTTGCAGGAGTAGCTGCTTGGGGGAGGAAACAGTAGGCCATTATGTCAGTACCAACTTATATAGGCATGTCCCTCAAAAGTCCACAGCATTCAGCCTTCCGATTGCCTAGAAAAACCCATCTAAATAGCTCAAAATCAATTTTAGATTTTGCACTAGAGAAGTTATATAAACTGAAAGGAGCATGCTCTGGAACAACCTCTCAACCTGGGTTTATTAATTTGTGGCCCGATCTACCTCCCATTTGATAGTGCCTAGATAGTTCTACACCAATGCCACTTGGCAGAACCAACTGCATGACACCAATGATTTTTTTTTATCTGTCTGTAAGGTGACCTTCTGTCCACCACTGTAAAAGGGGCATTTGTTTTCACTAGTCACTAATGTAAGGGATCTTGTTCCCACTGACTGACCCCAAGAATTTATATTAGCAGGATTGTAAAGAGGGGCAGGACTAAGTGGAGATAGGGAGGGATCAAAGCAATGCTAAGATGTGGAGAGGGGTGGGACTAAAAGGAGTCATGTCAGAGTGGGGAGGCGGGAACTATCTGTGCTTTGATGTATGCAGTGATCGGCATATGTCAGCATTGCCTGAAGAAGGCTGGTCAACGCTAATCTAAAAAGGAGTCTTATCTCCCAGAAAATAGAGGCGTGGTTGTAGTGACCAGCCCCCTCCATTGAAAATTGAAACGCTGACAACATGATTTTAAAGAGAACTGTAATAAAATTCCTTACATTGTAATATGGATAGGTCAAAAATGGAGACTTTGCTTTGCAATAATGTGGAAAAGCATCATGAACTAGGGCCAAGCCAGATTTAAACTTTACCTCGATCAAATTTTCTTCCTTCAGGGTCAATATCCTTTACATCAAAGATATCTTCAAACAGAATTCCAGCCATGATGGCCTACAGACACTATGGGGAAAAGAATAAATGAAGCACAGCATTACAATACTGAGGGAAAAAAGTATTTACTAAAAGGTTCAGGACGTTTACTTCTCACTCACTTGAGACTAGACTTCTCTAGTCTAGTGGATGCAGTTTTCATGAATAAACCTGTTTCCTTAGATCCTGTTTCGCACTAAATTTGAGCTGCTACACATCCTAGATTACTTGTGCTCAGACTTAAAGCTTAAATGAATATATATTCCAAAATGTAATAGCTACTACCTGAAATCATCTGTTGTCATAACTATTCCATCACCGAAAAGTTGAGGTTTAAAGATAGAAAGGGGGTCCTTCACTCAGCATAGGCACCATTTACAAAGCACCTTGCATTTTTGTTAACAAATGTAAATGTTATCCGATTGGACAAGGTGGGGGATTGAGATGCCACCATCCCCTCTTCTCCACCACAGAAAACATTGCGTTCATTAAGAAAAATGCAAGGCATTCTATGAATGGTGCCTGTGCCGAACAAACTACACCATGTTGTTACTATGCAGCAGGGCATTTGCAACTACTAGTGATTCTCTAATTCCACAATAGAACATTAGGTGCATAGGCCTAATCATCATTTCATATGCATACATGGAGTTCAGCTTTAACCACATGCCGACCGCGCTATAGTCGAAAGACGGCCACAGCGCGGTCGGCTTGTTCTAAGTGGACGTCCTACGGACGTCCTCCCAGAAACTTGCTCCCGCGCGCCCCCTGGGGCACGCACTCGGGAACATCCGTGACCGCCCGGTCCCGAGGACCCGGCGCATCACGGATCACGGTAAACAGCCGCTGATAGCGGCCGTTTACCACATGATCGCTCCGTCAAATGACTGAGCGATCACATGTACACAAACCGGCGCCACGTCATGACGCCGGTTCCTCCCTCCCCTCTCTGTACCGATCGGTACAGAGAGGGGAGAAGCGGAGATGGAGAGAGACGGACCAGCGCTGTGGGCTGGATGTGTAGTGCCCACAGCGCTGGTCAATGCTCTGCCACCACTGTGCAATACTGTGCAACACTGTAATACTTGCCAATACTCTGCCAATACTTTTTAATAGAAACAAAGAATTTTTATTTTTTTTACTGAATTTTCTGTATTTTTTGATTTATAGCGCAAAAAATAAAAAACCCAGCGGTGATTAAATACCACCAAAAGAAAGCTCTATTTGTGTGAAAAAAGGACACAAAATTCATTTGGGTACAGTGTTGCATGACGGAGTAATTGTCATTCAAAGTGTGAGAGCACCGAAAGCTGAAAATTGGTCTGGTTAGGAAGGGGGTTTAACTGCCCAGTGGTCAAGTGGTTAAAGTGTCTGTAACCCAAAAAAAAATAAAAAAAAAAAAAATTAGCTCCCGTTACTTTAAAGCCTGTTAAACAGCAGAGTGCTTGTGCTGTGTAATTTGGCCCCCTGTATCACCTGAAATACCTGGCTGATCCTGCCTGGTTCTGCCCTCCCCCTATAAACTGACCTTGGTTTATCATGGCTGCTGAGCCTTGACACTGTGGTCAGTTTACATGCTTCAGTCATCCACAGCTCTCCTCTCTCCCCTCCCGTCAGCTAGTGACAGTGCCCGCTCCTGCTGCTGAAATTACTGTGTAAATTACACACAATCCCCTGTTAGAAAACATACTATGCCCCAGTGTCTGTGCTTTTTAAAAAAATATGTCCATCTCTACCATATTCCAGCGCTCTCGTGGCTGCTCTCCTCTCGACTGACGTTAGCAGGGGATTCTTGGCCCCTCTTACTTAGCTGTCAGATCGGGAGAGGGAGCAGTGAGGAGCCACGCGTGCGCCTCTCTGAAATAAGGTAGAAATGGGCATATTTACAAAGCACAGACACTGGGGCAAAGGATGGTTGTCCAACAGAGCTGATTGCGTGTACTTTACTAAGTTGCTTAACAATCATTTTAACTACCTCAATACCAGGCACTTCAGACACCTTCCTGCCCAAGCTAATTTTCAGCTTTCAGCGCTGTCGCAATTTGAATGATAATTGCGCAGTCATACAACACTGTACCCGCACAATTTTTTTATCATTTTGTTCCCACAAATAGAGCTTTCTTTTGGTGGTATTTGATCATCTCTGCGGTTTTTATTTTTTGTGCAACAAATAAAAAAATACCGAAAATTTTTTCTTTGTTTCTGTTAAAATCTTTTGTAAATAAGTTTTCTCCTTCAATGATGGGCACTGATATGGTTGCACTGATGGACACCAATGAGGTGGCACTGATGATGAGCACTGATAGGCGGCACTCGTATGCGGCACTGATGGGCATCACTGTTCTCTTTTATTACATACTGGTGCCAATCAGTGCCATTGATTGGCACAGATTGGGCATTCATTTGAACATGTGGATGGCCAGGGGGTACATACCTGGCCATCCACATTTTGCCCCCCTTTCCTGGTGGTCCTAGTGGAGTCCCTGGTGGTCCAGTGTGGTCATCCGAGGGGGGGCTGTGCTGATAAAAAATCAGCGCGCACACCCCCCGTCAGAAGAGCCGCTGATCGTCTCTCCTCTACTTGAGGAAAAGCCGATCACCTGCTTTACCTGTTTACATCGTGATCAGCCGTGATTGGACACGGCTGATCACATGGGAAAGAGCCTCTGCCGGAGGCTCTTTACCGAGATCGGTGTAGCGGTGTGTCAGACTGACACACCGCTCCACCGATCGACCGCGGTGTGCACCGTGGCATGTTATCCTGAAGGACGTCATATGATGCCCAGTCAGGATAACAGAACCACTTCCCGGACGTCAATCTGCTATTGTCCGGGCGGGAAGTGGTTAAAGTATATCGAACACCAAACCTGTTTTTAAGTGTATATTGCAGCAAAAGAACATATACAATACAGATCTACTATCAGTGATTGGGAACAGTGATCTCTGTCATGTTTCAGTAAGCTCACCCCCCCCCTACAGTTAGAACACACTTAACCCCTTGATCGCCCCCTAGTGTTAACCCCTTCCCTGCCAGTGACTTTTACACAGTAATCAGTGGCTATTTATAGCACTGATCGCTGTATAAATGTCAATGGTCCCATAAAAAGTGTCAAGTGTGTCCGATCTGTCCACCGCAATTCCGCAAAAAAAAAAGAAGAAAAAAAAATGCAGATTGCCGCCATTACTAGTAAAAGAAAATAATAAAAAAGCCACAAATGTATCCCCTATTTTGTAGAGGTTAGAAACTCTTGCGCAAACCAATCAATTCACGCCTATTGCAATTTTTTTTACCAAAAATACGTAGAATATATATCGGCCTAAACTGGTGAATAAATTCATATTTTTATTTTTTGGATATATATTATAGCAAAAAAATATTTTTCTCAAAATTGTCGCTCTTTGTTTATAGCGAAAAAAATAAAAACCTCAGGGGTAATCAAATACCACCAAAAGAAAGCTCTATTTGTGGGGGAAAAAAGGACATTAATTTTGTTTGGGTACTGCGTTGCATGCCGAAGCAATTGTAAGTTAAAGCGACGCAGTTTCGTATTGCAAAAAATGGCGTGGTTATTAAGGGGGCAAATCCTTCTGGGGCTGATGTGGTTAAACGCTCTGCAATTAGAGAAAACATCAGTTGATCTGCTAGAAATGTACTTGGCTCCTAAGGGGAAAGTTTTTTCTGCAGGCGGGGGGAGGTGTAAGAGAGCCAATATCACCATGTTAAACCTCGTTTAAAGGGGGGGGGGGGAGATTTGATCCGCCATGGGCCATGTTTTACTGACATGAGCATGCACAGGTGCTGCGTGGATTCCTGTGCCGTGCAGTCCTATTGATGTCTCTGCTGCTTCCAATGTGACATATGTGTGGGTGCGCTGCCCTGAACACACTCAGGGCGAGTTTAGGGTCTTGCACCCGCATCCACACAGATGTTCTATTAGGACACAGTGGCTTGTCGCACACAAGGCCATCTAGGAGCAGGGCAGTACCTCTCTCAGAATTGGAGCACAACCAGAAGGAGAAGGGACAGTTGCAGCATCCAGCCTCACTGCAGGTAGCATGTGAAGACTTAAGGCAGGCTGCGGCTGAACACTGCACCACTATGAGTTCAGGAGTACCCCTGAACGCACTGGGCCCTAAATACAGGTACCACTCTGTACAGCGTTCTGCCCCATCCAGCCACAAGCTGCCTGCAGCAGGGCTGATCTGGTTACAGGAGACTGGAATGGGGGTGTTTTTGGCTACAGCATTGTGCACACATTGTTGGCTCTGGTTCAGTGTATAGGGCTAATTATCTGTGATGTGAGGCGATGGGATAATGAAACAGGAGCTTGCATTCCTACAAGTCTGCTCTATGCCATGTCCCAGTCCGATCAGAAAGAATAGCATGGCCGAAGACCAGCGCACACTGTGTACTCAGAACATTACACAGCACCCCTGACTTGTTACTTTCATCACAACGCAATGTAACATCGAATATAGAAGGACAAGGCACAAATAACAGTACATACCTCTAATCACCGGATAGACAGTCCTTTCGGAGCCTTACAGTCACGCTGCTCAGGAGTACCACTACTTCCGGGGGTCACCACTTCCGCTTCCTGTCAGATATGTAACCTTTGGTACTCTGCTGGAACGCACCGTGCGTTTCAGTGCAGAGCTCGTGGTGTGTCTGTGATCTGTTCCCCTGTTTCGTCAGATTAGGCGACCCCTCACAATGTGTAACGGAAGTGACGTTCTATCACCGCCATCTTGCTACACCCATCGGAGTTTTGCATCTTACACTTTTTTTAACAGTAAATTGAGTTTATATAGTGAAATACAGTACTTACAACTACCATAGCTCTCAACTGTCTCTGATTTGGAGCAATGTCCCTCATTCCTCCTCATTTGTCCCTCATTTTGGTCTGATATATATATAATTGTATATAACAGCGTTTCTCAACTCCAGCCCTCAAGGCGCCACAACAGGTGATGTTTTCAGGATTTCCCTCAGAAGAAACAGCTGTGGTAATTACTAAGGCAGTGAAACTGATCAAATCACCTGTACAAAACAATGGAGAGGCTGAAAACACGCGCCTTGAGGACTGGAATTGAGAAACACTGGTATATAAAATGCACTTTTTATCTATCAAAAAGTGTTTCCTAATTCTAAACCTTTCATCTGATTTCTAAATTGCTGCATTTGTAAATTCCAAAAGCCAATATAAAGGAATAGTAATGGTAAAAAAAGCACTTGTGGGTTTAAAGCGGTAGTAAACCCGCTGACATTTTTTTTTTTTATACACCTGTAAGGGAAAAGGCATAATGAGCTAGTATGCACCGCATACTAGCTCATTATGAAATACTTACCTTAGAATGAGGCGTCGGTAACTCACCTGGTCCACGCCGAGGTCGCTGACATGTTGCCTCAGCGTGTCTTCCGGGTATCGCGACTCCAGCGCTGCGAGTGGCTGGAGCCGCAATGTCGTCACTCCCGCGCATGCGCACGGGAGACTTCTTCCCGGCAGGGTTCGGATTCTGCCGGCCTTTCAGCCGAGAATCCCCCGTGCGCATGCGCCGCTGCAGTCAGCGGCGCATTGCACGGGGGATATCTCCTAAACCGTAAAGGTTTAGAAAATATTTTTTTTACCTACAGGTAAGCCTCATTATAGGCTTACCTGTAAGTGAAAGTCAAAATTTCGACTTTACTTCCACTTTAACCAATCTTGTTTTTTTGTACAATTCTCCTTGAAGGGGGCGTGGCAAGGGGTGTGTCCTATGCCTGCATACTTTTGCTGATAGGTGTCCCTCATTCCCATCTCAACAATTTTGGAGGTATGGACTACGTGTGAATGTTTACATGTTGAATTTTAAAAAGCAGCAAACTTCTGCCCCATTAGCAAACCTGTGAGATCAACAGGCTTGCCGCAGCTTTTAAAATTTAACATCTAAACAGTAAGACAGAGTTCTAAGTACTGTATTTCACTATATAAACTCAGTTTACTGTTATAAAAACGTGTAGAGTGCAAATCTCCGGTGGGTGTAAGTAAATGTCCACTTGCCCCCTTCTCAGTGTATCCTTACTGTGGATGGGTGCAGGGTGTAGCAAGATGGCAGCGACAAAAGTCACTTCCATTACACATTCTGATGGGTTGCCTAATCAGATATGCCGACCCTTTAGAATTGGTAACGGAAGTGCCGCCATCTTGGCTGAGCCATGAGAAACGAGCACAAACCATAGAAACCAATCAGATTTTACCTTTCAGTTCATGGGAAATTAGAACTTAGTTTTAGCTGCAATTCAGCCCTTGTGCTCTTTTTTTTCTCCAGTTTCAATGAACCAGTTCCAAAGGATCATTGCCACCTCATCACTTTAAACCCAAACACATATTAATTACACAGATTCTGTGGCTGATTAAGGTGGTAATTAAACTCACTTGGTGCCTTATCTACATTAAATTAGCCTCAGAACTTGTGTAATTCATATGTGTCCGGTTTTAAAGGGTTGAGGTGGCAACCCATATGCTTACAATTTAATTTAGCTAGGACCCCAGGCCAATACAGAGTCCCATAACAAAAAAAATAGCGCAGCTGTGTTTAGCAGTATTGGCGTGCTGGGGTTCAGGGTTTACTTACTAAGGTTGCATTCACACCTATGTGTTTTTAAATCGGAGTTCCACACAAAAATGAAACTTCTGCTTTTCAGCACCCGGTGTCATATTTGCCATCTTTCAGGAGGGAGGGGGTGCAGATACCTGTATAATACTGCACGTCTCTTTACCCTCGGTACCCCCCTGCACGTCTATTTCCCCTCTGTACCCCCCTGCACGTCTGTTCCCCCCCCCACACATATATCTGTTCCCCTCTGTACCCCACTACATGTCTGTCCCCCCCACACACACACATATATCTGTTCCCCCTCTGTACCCCACTACACGTCTGTCCCCCCCACACACACACATATATCTGTTCCCCCTCTGTACATCTGTCCCCCCCAAACTCACAGATCGGATCGTTCCTCGGATCAGAGTCACTGATCGGATCATTTTTCGGATCAGCAAATAATGATTGAATTAGCAAAAACCTGTGAAAATTCCACCACCATATAGTCCCCACTGTAATATCCCCCACTGTAATATACATCTCCCCCACTGTAATATCCACGTCATCTCACCCACTGTAATATTGGCTGAGTATGGCTGGGTACGGCTGGGTATCGCCAAGTATGGCTGGGTATTACAGAGTATTGCAGAGTATGGCAGAGTATGGCTGGGTATTACCGAGTATTGCAAAGTATGGCTGGGTATTACCGAGTATGGCAGAGTATGGCTGGGTATTACCGAGTATTGCAGAGTATGGCTGGGTATTACAGAGTATGGCAGAGTATGGCAGAGTATGGCTGGGTATTACCAAGTATTGCAGAGTATGGCTGGGTACTACAGAGTATGGCAGAGTATGGCTGGGTATTACCGAGTATTGCAGGGTATGGCAGAGTATGGCTGGGTATTACCAAATATGGCAGAGTATGGCTGGGTATGGCGGAGTATGGCTGGGTATGGCTGGGAATAACAGAGTATTGGCAGGGTATTGCAGAGTATTGGCAGGGTATTGCAGAGTATTGGCAGGGTATTGCAGAGTATTGCAGAGTATTGGCAGGGTATTTCAGAGTATTGTCGGGGTACTGGCAGGGTATTGCAGAGTATTGGCAGGGTATTGCAGAGTATTGGCAGGGTCTTGCAGAGTATTGGCAGGGTCTTGCAGAGTATTTTCAGGGTATTGCAGAGTATTGCAGAGTATTGGCAGGGTATTGCAGAGTATTGGCAGGGTATGGAGGTATGGCGGTGACTGCAATTGTCACAGAGCAGCGCTGTGGGCGCTACAGATCCAGCCCACAGCGCAGCTGCCATCCGATCTCTCCCCTCCACTGTACAGATCAGTACACAGAGGGGAGAGAGGAACCGCCGTCATTTGACGGGTGCACCAAGATGGCCGCCGCTCCGGAGCTAGGCCGAAGCCGCGGCCTTTCCTAAGGCCAAAGAGCGCTCCGCGGATCGCGGCGGGTAATTGCGGTAACACCACCCAAGTAATGGGAGCGGCGTTACCATGAGGGGAAGAGTAATCAGTTAGATTACTTGTTACCCTCTAAAGTAACGGCGTTAAGTAACGCCTTTACTTTAATTCAGTTAGTTACATCACTGGTTATAATTCACCAAGAACTCTCTGAAAGAGCAGGTTGAATTATATAGTTCTCTTTGCTAAAGGTTGTACTTGTTATTTACTGTTTCTGCATTTATGTGTGAAGGAGCAGTAGAGAGGGTCTGACACTCAGAAGAGCCATTCCTTTGCTCTCCTGTAGCCTGCTCACATAGGCATTACATGCACTCTATTGCGCACAGACATTATAGTGTTCACTGGTGAATGTTTGAATCTTATAGGTGATTGTTATTTAGTTATTAATAGCATTCCTGTAGGAGACAATATTTTAAAGTGTAAACTTAAGTTGACTCTCTGATTTCTTTTACTTCTATCTCATTAAGTAAATGTTGCTTATTCTAACAATTCTGGTGTATTTCTTTCTTCTTGCTGTCATTTGAAGGGAAGAGAAATAAAAAAGTATGAACCCAGAGTGTCAGCGATGGCAGAGGGGTGAGCTGTGGACCTAGGAATTTCATATGTGGGTTTGATGTTAGTATTTGATGGCAGTTGGTATACCATAGTTGTGTGGAGCTAGAATATGTAATTCTATGAAACTGCGTTCAACTATAATTATAATTATTGTTACTATGCTCATGTTTCAAGCCTCAGAGTTATACTGGGGGCCCAATGCTGAGACGTGTTTTTGTTGGGGAGTGAGGCCTGTTATCATACTATCCCCCAATTGTTATATGTGTTTTTTATGTGTTTTTTTTTTTCATGTCATTTAAAAATTCAATAAAAAGAATTTTAGAAAAATAAATATATCTGTTGATTTCACCAGAAATCTTGTGAGCTGATACTTCCTGTGCCCTTTGTGAACAAGGAGGGATTATAGAGATGGGAAGAGGTCTGTGTTCTTTGTAATACTTCAGAAATTAAATAGGCAAGGCTAACACAGCATGCTTTGGAACTCCAACTTTTGGGTGGGGTAGTTCTTCTCTGAGGGGGTCAGGCTCCGGCTCACATAGGCCACTGGTCGCAGCTGATCTTCATACTCCTGGTAGAGTACTCCACCTAGGCCCTCATGGCTGGCATCAACATGTAGCTCATATGGTCTAGTGGGGTCAGCATAGGCCAAAACTGGGGCTGTGGTGAGACTCCTCTTCAAGGTTCTGAAAGCCTCTTCACACCTTGAGTTCCATTGGTCTTGAACCGATTCACCGGGCTTCCTAGGCCCCAATCCATCTTCCTCTCCTTCTGTCTTGAGCAGCTCGTTTAGGGGTTTTGCAATACGAGCGAACCCATCCACAAACCTGCGGTAGTAGGAGCAGAACCCCAAGAAAGATCGAAGTTCGGTGACTGTTGTGGGTCTTGGCTAAGGATGGGCCCGGTGCTCGATGCGAACCCACGTTCGCATCGAGCACCGGGCGTTCGCTCGCTCGGCGAGCCCAGAACTATTTTGGCCGCTCGCATCACGTTCGTGTGATGCGCGCGGCCCCACAATGCATTGCGGCCGGCGCGGCCGACGCAGTGCATTGCTGGCTGATGATTGGCCAAGCATGCACTGTGACCCCGCATGCTTGGCCAATCACAGCCCCGGAAACTCGAAGAGCCATAATTGGCTACAGGCAGGACGCCTGTAGCCAATTACAGCTCAGGGGCTGTAGTACACGCCCCCCCCTATAAAACGCCGCCACGCCGTCTGCGCCGGTCACATGCTGTTCCGGCGCAGATTGAGCAGGCTGTTTCTGTGACACTCTGCTGCATTTAGATAGTTAGAGAGATTCACTTGCAGAGATTGAGTTAGATAGATTCAGTTACAAAGATTGATTGACAAAGAGGGCTTGTAGTGTGCTCGTGGCAGGCAGGCAGAGCTCCTATATTTTGTTACCAGAAGCACCTATAGGACTTGTAGTGTGTTCGTGGCAGGCAGGCAGAGCTCCTATATTTTGTTACCAGAAGCACCTATAGGACTTGTAGTGTGTTCGTGGCAGGCAGGCAGAGCTCCTATATTTTGTTACCAGAAGCACCTATAGGACTTGTAGTGTGTTCGTGGCAGGCAGGCAGAGCTCCTATATTTTGTTACCAGAAGCACCTATAGGACTTGTAGTGTGTTAGTGGCAGGCAGGCAGAGCTCCTATATTTTGTTACCAGAAGCACCTATAGGACTTGTAGTGTGTTCGTGGCAGGCAGGCAGAGCTCCTATATTTTGTTACCAGAAGCACCTATAGGACTTGTAGTGTGTTAGTGGCAGGCAGGCAGAGCTCCTATATTTTGTTACCAGAAGCACCTATAGGACTTGTAGTGTGTTCGTGGCAGGCAGGCAGAGCTCCTATATTTTGTTACCAGAGGCACCTATAGGACTTGTAGTGTGTTAGTGGCAGGCAGGCAGAGCTCCTATATTTTGTTACCAGAAGCACCTATAGGACTTGTAGTGTGTTCGTGGCAGGCAGGCAGAGCTCCTATATTTTGTTCCCAGAGGCACCTATAGGACTTGAAGTGTGTTAGTCCCATTACACACACAGAGCTATATTTTGTTCCCAGAAGCACCTATAGGACTTGAAGTGTGTTAGTCCCATTACACACACAGAGCTATATTTTCTTCCCAGAAGCACCTATAGGACTTGAAGTGTGTTAGTCCCATCACACACACAGAGCTATATTTTGTTCCCAGAAGCACCTATAGGACTTGAAGTGTGTTAGTCCCATTACACACACAGAGCTATATTTTCTTCCCAGAAGCACCTATAGGACTTGAAGTGTGTTAGTCCCATTACACACACAGAGCTATATTTTCTTCCCAGAAGCACCTATAGGACTTGAAGTGTGTTAGTCCCATCACACACACAGAGCTATATTTTGTTCCCAGAAGCACCTATAGGACTTGAAGTGTGTTAGTCCCATCACACACACAGAGCTATATTTTGTTCCCAGAAGCACCTATAGGACTTGAAGTGTGTTAGTCCCATCACACACACAGAGCTATATTTTCTTCCCAGAAGCACCTATAGGACTTGAAGTGTGTTAGTCCCATTACACACACAGAGCTATATTTTCTTCCCAGAAGCACCTATAGGACTTGAAGTGTGTTAGTCCCATTACACACACAGAGCTATATTTTCTTCCCAGAGGCACCTATAGGACTTGAAGTGTGTTAGTCCCATCACACACACAGAGCTATATTTTGTTCCCAGAAGCACCTATAGGACTTGAAGTGTGTTAGTCCCATCACACACACAGAGCTATATTTTCTTCCCAGAAGCACCTATAGGACTTGAAGTGTGTTAGTCCCATTACACACAAAGAGCTATACTTTGTTCCCAGAAGCACCTATAGGACTTGAAGTGTGTTAGTCCCATTACACACACAGAGCTATATTTTGTTCCCAGAAGCACCTATAGGACTTGAAGTGTGTTAGTCCCATTACACACACAGAGCTATATTTTGTTCCCAGAAGCACCTATAGGACTTGAAGTGTGTTAGTCCCATTACACACACAGAGCTATATTTTCTTCCCAGAAGCACCTATAGGACTTGAAGTGTGTTAGTCCCATCACACACACAGAGCTATATTTTGTTCCCAGAAGCACCTATAGGACTTGAAGTGTGTTAGTCCCATTACACACACAGAGCTATATTTTGTTCCCAGAAGCACCTATAGGACTTGAAGTGTGTTAGTCCCATTACACACACAGAGCTATATTTTCTTCCCAGAAGCACCTATAGGACTTGAAGTGTGTTAGTCCCATCACACACACAGAGCTATATTTTGTTCCCAGAAGCACCTATAGGACTTGAAGTGTGTTAGTCCCATTACACACACAGAGCTATATTTTGTTCCCAGAAGCACCTATAGGACTTGAAGTGTGTTAGTCCCATTACACACACAGAGCTATATTTTCTTCCCAGAAGCACCTATAGGACTTGAAGTGTGTTAGTCCCATTACACACACAGAGCTATATTTTCTTCCCAGAAGCACCTATAGGACTTGAAGTGTGTTAGTCCCATCACACACACAGAGCTATATTTTGTTCCCAGAAGCACCTATAGGACTTGAAGTGTGTTAGTCCCATTACACACACAGAGCTATATTTTCTTCCCAGAAGCACCTATAGGACTTGAAGTGTGTTAGTCCCATTACACACAAAGAGCTATACTTTGTTCCCAGAAGCACCTATAGGACTTGAAGTGTGTTAGTCCCATTACACACACAGAGCTATATTTTGTTCCCAGAAGCACCTATAGGACTTGAAGTGTGTTAGTCCCATTACACACACAGAGCTATATTTTGTTCCCAGAAGCACCTATAGGACTTGAAGTGTGTTAGTCCCATCACACACACAGAGCTATATTTTCTTCCCAGAAGCACCTATAGGACTTGAAGTGTGTTAGTCCCATTACACACACAGAGCTATATTTTCTTCCCAGAAGCACCTATAGGACTTGAAGTGTGTTAGTCCCATTACACACACAGAGCTATATTTTCTTCCCAGAAGCACCTATAGGACTTGAAGTGTGTTAGTCCCATCACACACACAGAGCTATATTTTCTTCCCAGAAGCACCTATAGGACTTGAAGTGTGTTAGTCCCATCACACACACAGAGCTATATTTTGTTCCCAGAAGCACCTATAGGACTTGAAGTGTGTTAGTCCCATCACACACACAGAGCTATATTTTCTTCCCAGAAGCACCTATAGGACTTGAAGTGTGTTAGTCCCATTACACACAAAGAGCTATACTTTGTTCCCAGAAGCACCTATAGGACTTGAAGTGTGTTAGTCCCATTACACACACAGAGCTATATTTTGTTCCCAGAAGCACCTATAGGACTTGAAGTGTGTTAGTCCCATTACACACACAGAGCTATATTTTGTTCCCAGAAGCACCTATAGGACTTGAAGTGTGTTAGTCCCATTACACACACAGAGCTATATTTTCTTCCCAGAAGCACCTATAGGACTTGAAGTGTGTTAGTCCCATCACACACACAGAGCTATATTTTGTTCCCAGAAGCACCTATAGGACTTGAAGTGTGTTAGTCCCATTACACACACAGAGCTATATTTTCTTCCCAGAAGCACCTATAGGACTTGAAGTGTGTTAGTCCCATCACACACACAGAGCTATATTTTCTTCCCAGAAGCACCTATAGGACTTGAAGTGTGTTAGTCCCATCACACAGAGCTCCTCTATTTTCTTTGCATAAGCACCCACAGGACTTCTAGTGTGTTAGTGGCATCACACAGAGCTCCTATATATTCTTCTCAGCAGCACCCACAGGACTTCTAGTGTGTTAGTGGCATCACACAGAGCTCCTCTATTTTCTTTGCATAAGCACCCACAGGACTTCTAGTGTGTTAGTGGCATCACACAGAGCTCCTCTATTTTCTTTGCAGAAGCACCCATAGGACTTCTAGTGTGTTAGTGGCATCACACAGAGCTCCTATATATTCTTCTCAGCAGCACCCACAGGACTTCTAGTGTGTTAGTGGCATCACACAGAGCTCCTCTATTTTCTTTGCATAAGCACCCACAGGACTTCTAGTGTGTTAGTGGCATCACACAGAGCTCCTCTATTTTCTTTGCATAAGCACCCACAGGACTTCTAGTGTGTTAGTGGCATCACACAGAGCTCCTCTATTTTCTTTGCAGAAGCACCCACAGGACTTCTAGTGTGTTAGTGGCATCACACAGAGCTCCTCTATTTTCTTTGCATAAGCACCCACAGGACTTCTAGTGTGTTAGTGGCATCACACAGAGCTCCTCTATTTTCTTTGCAGAAGCACCCACAGGACTTCTAGTGTGTTAGTGGCATCACACAGAGCGCCTCTATTTTCTTTGCAGAAGCACCCATAGGACTTCTAGTGTGTTAGTGGCATCACACAGAGCTCCTATATATTCTTTGCATAAGCACCCACAGGACTTCTAGTGTGTTAGTGGCATCACACAGAGCTCCTCTATTTTCTTTGCATAAGCACCCACAGGACTTCTAGTGTGTTAGTGGCATCACACAGAGCTCCTCTATTTTCTTTGCAGAAGCACCCATAGGACTTCTAGTGTGTTAGTGGCATCACACAGAGCTCCTCTATTTTCTTTGCAGAAGCACCCATAGGACTTCTAGTGTGTTAGTGGCATCACACAGAGCTCCTCTATTTTCTTTGCATAAGCACCCACAGGACTTCTAGTGTGTTAGTGGCATCACACAGAGCTCCTCTATTTTCTTTGCAGAAGCACCCATAGGACTTCTAGTGTGTTAGTGGCATCACACAGAGCTCCTATATATTCTTCTCAGCAGCACCCACAGGACTTCTAGTGTGTTAGTGGCATCACACAGAGCTCCTCTATTTTCTTTGCAGAAGCACCCACAGGACTTCTAGTGTGTTAGTGGCATCACACAGAGCTCCTCTATTTTCTTTGCATAAGCACCCACAGGACTTCTAGTGTGTTAGTGGCATCACACAGAGCTCCTCTATTTTCTTTGCAGAAGCACCCATAGGACTTCTAGTGTGTTAGTGGCATCACACAGAGCTCCTCTATTTTCTTTGCAGAAGCACCCATAGGACTTCTAGTGTGTTAGTGGCATCACACAGAGCTCCTATATTTTCTTCTCAGCAGCACCCACAGGACTACCGACTACAATGGCTGGAAGACCGCCAAGGGGAGGCAGAGCGTGCAGAGCCAAGAACACAGGGCAGGCAGGCTCTGTTTCTAGTGGACGTGGCCGTGGACGTGGACGTGGTCGTGCATCGTCATCAGCACGTGGCCATGGGACACGCGCGTCTTTGTTTTCGGCAGCTGGACATGTGGAGCCGCATCATGCTGAAGGCTTGGTAGAATGGATGACCAAGCCCTCCTCATCCTCCTCATCCTCTCTCACCCAGGCTCAGGGTACTGACAGAGCATCATCAGCCACCCCTTCCCTAGACCCACCATGTCCTCCTGAGGAGTCCCCCGAACTCTTTGAGCACAGTGTTGGGTACATGCTCCAGGAGGATGCCCAACGATTCGAAGGCTCGGATGACGATACCCAGCTTGAGGAATCTGGCAGTACAGTTCCACCAGCTGCAGCTTACTGCCAGGTTTGCTCTAGTGGTGAAGAGGGAGGGGATGATGAGGTCACTGACTCCACGTGGGTGCCTCAAGGGAGAGAGGATGAGGAGGAGGACGAGGAGGAGGAGGATGCGGCGTCACATGTCCAACGAGGCAGGATGCCCCCTGGAGGCCAGGTAGAGGCCAGCACAGCAACTGTACAACACCGCAGAGCTCCGCCTGTGCAGGGCGCTGCCTCTGCACGTTATCAGAAAAGTTCTTTGGTGTGGGCCTTTTTTGAGACGAGTGCAGCAGATCGCACCACTGCTATTTGCAATATTTGTCTCAAGCGTATCTCGCGTGGCCAAAACATCAGCCGCTTGGGCACGACAAGCATGACCAGACATATGGCGACCTGCCATGCAGCTCGTTGGCAGGCACACATAAAAGACCCACACCAAAGAACTAAGCGGACCTCTCCTTGCTCCTCCTCAGCTGGGATCTCCATCCCCACTACACCTTCAGTCCTCTCTGAAAGCTGCTCTGAGAGGACTGAAGGTGTAGAATTCGGTGTGTCACAACCAAGTACTTGCAGTACACCGACGTCCGAATGCAGCAGGCAAATTTCCCTGCCCCAGCTGCTGGACCGTAGAAAGAAGTACACTCCCAGCCATCCACATGCCCAGCGGTTGAATGCTAGCCTTGCTAAATTGCTAGCACTTCAACTGCTGCCTTTTCAGTTGGTAGACTCGGCCCCCTTCCGTGAGTTTGTTCAATGTGCGGTTCCTCAGTGGCAGGTTCCCAAACGCCACTTTTTCTCGCGGAAGGCGATTCCGTCTCTCTACCGGCATGTGGAGGGCAATGTCCATGCCTCGCTGGACAGGGCGGTCAGCGGTAAGGTGCATATTACCGCTGACTCATGGTCCAGCAGGCATGGACAGGGACGGTACCTTTCTTTCACGGCCCATTGGGTCACTCTATTGGCAGCTGGGAGGGATGCAGGACAAGGTGCAGTAGTGTTGGAGGTTGTTCCGCCACCACGCCTCCAAAACGCGACTACTGCTACTGGTTGTGACACACCTCTCTCCTCCACCCCCTCCTCTTCTTCTTCCTCCAGTGCTCTGTCCTTGGAACCAGCGGTGCTCCGTAGGCGTACAAGGGGCTACGCAAGTACGCAGGCAAAAAGATGCCATGCCGTGCTTGCGCTGGTGTGTTTGGGGGACAGGAGCCACACTGGGCCAGAGGTTCTGGCAGCTCTGCAGGGGCAGGCCGAGAGGTGGTTGACGCCACGTCAGCTTAAGCCAGGAATGGTCGTTTCTGACAATGGCACCAACCTCCTCTCCGCCCTGCGACAGGGGCAGCTCACCCATGTGCCCTGCATGGCTCACGTCCTCAACCTGGTGGTGCAGCGGTTCTTGGGCAGGTTCCCAGGCTTACAGGATGTCCTGAGGCAGGCCAGGAAAGTCTGTGTGCATTTCCGCCGATCTTATAATGCCAGTGCTCGGCTGACTGAGCTGCAAAAGGAGCTGAACCTGCCCAAGAACCGCCTAATATCTGACATGCCCACCAGGTGGAACTCAACGTTGGCCATGCTGCAGCGACTGCACACGCAGCAGAGGGCCATCAATGAGTACCTTTGCGACTACGGCACCAGGACAGGGTCAGGGGAGCTTGGTTTTTTTTCCCCACGTCAGTGGAGCATGATCAGGGATGCATGCACTGTCCTCTCACCATTTGAGGAGGCCACGAGGATGGTGAGCAGTGACAGTGCATGCATCAGTGACACTGTCCCTCTTGTCCACCTGTTGGAGCATACGCTGCGTGGGATAATGGACAGGGCACTTGAGGCAGAACAGAGGCAGGAAGAGGAGGACTTCCTTGCCTCTCAAGGCCCCCTTTATCCGGACAGTGTTCCTTCTGTCCCACCCATCACACAGGAAGAGGATGAGGAGGAGGAGGAGGAGGAGGAGGAGGAGGAGGATTGTGTGAGCATGGAGGTGGAGCCTGGCACTCAGCATCAGCAGCAGCAGTCTTTTAGGGATGATGTACAGTCCCAACAAGCCAGTGGACTTGTACGTGGCTGGGAGGAGGTGGCTGGCGATCATGTCATCCTCAGTGACCCAGAAGACTCCGGACCGAATGCCTCAGCTAACCTACGCTGCATGGCCTCCCTGATCCTGCAAAGCCTGCGGAAGGATCCTCGTGTTCTTCGGATCAAGGAGAGGGACCATTACTGGCTGGCCACTCTCCTTGATCCGCGGTACAAGGGTAAGGTTGCGGACCTTATCTTGCCGTCGCAGAGGGAGCAGAGGATGAGACATCTCAGGGAGGCCTTGCAGAAAGGTCTGTGCAACGCGTTCCCAGAAACTGGGAGGCTACAAACTCCTGGTCCTGGGCGACGAGTTGCTGAGGCTTCGGTCAGTGGCAGAAGGAGCGGTGGGGAAGGTGGACGTCTGACCGATGCGTTCAGACAATTTTTTAGTCCGCAGCCCCAAGGTATGATCGGTTCCAGCAACCATCGCCAGCGTCTGATATACATGGTGCAGGAATACCTTGGGGCAAGGTCAGACTTGGACACCTTTCCCACCGAAAATCCTCTGGCTTACTGGGTCCTGAGGATGGATCACTGGCCAGAGCTTGCACAGTATGCAATTGAGCTACTGGCCTGTCCTGCCTCCAGCGTTCTTTCCGAACGCACATTCAGTGCTGCTGGAGGATTTGTGACTGATCATAGGGTGCGCCTGTCCACCGCCTCGGTTGATCGACTGACATTCATCAAAATGAATCAGTCTTGGATCACCACCAGCTACCAGGCACCTGAGGCGGATATAACCGAATAATTTTTAATGTCACATCCCTTCAAGACTGCCTATGCTGATGCTGAGTGACTGTCCTCTTATGTTCACTGACTATCCTCTTCCTCCTCCTCAATGATCCATGCCACCACACCAGTGCCTAAGGCACAATTTTTCAGCCCCTGTTTAACAGGGGCGTGTACTTACAATTTTTCAAAAAAATGCTTCGCAACACGTGTGACTGCTGTGCTCCAAGTACAGTCTCTGTGAGGGCCGTGTTGCAGTGTTGTGGCACCAGCACCAGTGCCTAAGGCACAATTTTTCAGCCCCTGTTTAACAGGGGCGTGTACTTACAATTTTTTAAAAAAATGCTTCGCAACACGTGTGACTGCTGTGCTCCAAGTACAGTCTCTGTGAGGGCCGTGTTGCAGTGTTGTGGCACCAGCACCAGTGCCTAAGGCACAATTTTTCAGCCCCTGTTTAACAGGGGCGTGTACTTACAATTTTTAAAAAAAAAAAATGCTTCGCAACACGTGTGACTGCTGTGCTCCAAGTACAGTCTCTGTGAGGGCCGTGTTGCAGTGTTGTGGCACCAGCACCAGTGCCTAAGGCACAATTTTTCAGCCCCTGTTTAACAGGGGCGTGTACTTACAATTTTTAAAAAAAATGCTTCGCAACACGTGTGACTGCTGTGCTCCAAGTACAGTCTCTGTGAGGGCCGGGTTGCAGTGTTGTGGCACCAGCACCAGTGCCTAAGGCACAATTTTTCAGCCCCTGTTTAACAGGGGCGTGTACTTACAATTTTTTAAAAAAAATGCTTCGCAACACGTGTGACTGCTGTGCTCCAAGTACAGTATCTGTGAGGGCCGGGTTGCAGTGTTGTGGCACCAGCACCAGTGCCTAAGGCACAATTTTTCAGCCCCTGTTTAACAGGGGCGTGTACTTACAATTTTTTAAAAAAATGATTCGCAACACGTGTGACTGCTGTGCTCCAAGTACAGTCTCTGTGAGGGGTTGCAGTGTTGTGGCACCAGCACCAGTGCCTAAGGCACAATTTTTCAGCCCCTGTTTAACAGGGGCGGGTAATTACAAATCTTGATCTAATAGTTCACAGCAGGGCCCATTCCTGCGCCCACCAAGAGTAACTATGAGGGCCTGCAGTCTTGTGGCAACACCGTCCACCACCACCGCCAAAGGCCCAATTTTTCTGCCCTGTTCATCAGGTGCTTGCAATTACAAATCTTGATCTAATAACTCACAGCAGGGCCCATTCCTGCGCCCACCAAGAGTAACTATGAGGGCCTACAGTCTTGTGGCAACACCGTCCACCACCACCGCCAAAGGCCCAATTTTTCTGCCCTGTTCATCAGGTGCTTGCAATTACAAATCTTGATCTAATAACTCACAGCAGGGCCCATTCCTGCGCCCACCAAGAGTAACTGTGAGAGCTTACAGTCTTGTGGCAAAACCGTCCACCACCACCACCACCACCACCCCCAATTTTTCTGCCCTGTTCAACAGGTGCATGCAATTACAAATCTTGATCTATTAACTCACAGCAGGGCCCATTCCTGTGCCCACCAGTCTTGTGGCTACACCAACATCTAATAGGGCAAATTTCTGCAGAGTATATACGCCAGGCCCCTACTTTCAAACATCCAACTTACAAACGACTCCTACTTGCAAATGGAAAGAGAAAACAGGAAGTGAGAGGAAATCTACCCCTAGGAAGGGAAATTCTATCCTGTTAGATTTAATTTGGGAAAAAGGTATCTCCTCTCTACTGATACTTTATCACCAATCCTTGTTTCAATTAAAACCCCACTTTTCCAAAAACATTTGTCATTGGGACGGAAAGTGAGGTGACATGTTCTGAACAGATGTGCAAAGACAGCAAATGTTACAGGGGTGATAACCCCTCCCTATGTTCTCCAAAAAGCTTAAAAATAGATTTTTTTGGGATGGAGCTACACTTCATAATGTACCTGTTCAGATTCTACTTAAGATCAAACCTAAAGCCGCAAGTGGTTTTAAATGGCTTCTTTTTTTCCTTTACAAATGTCATTTTGTGCAAGGACAGTTCTAAACACGGGAAACACATGCCACTTCACAGGCATACTTTGGACACCCCCCAGGTACCATATTTAAAGGAAAATGTCACTTTTTTTTTTTCACTTTATGCATCATTAAAATGACTGCTCCCGAAAAAACGTTAGTTTTTAAAAGTTCTTTTTGCATTGATATATGTCCCCTGGGGCAGGACCCGGGTCCCCAAACCTGTTTTATGACATTAACATGCATATTGGCCGTTGTAATTAGCACTTTTGATTTCGAACGTTCGCGTCCATTATAACGTATAGGGTTCGAAAATTCGCGCGAACTTTCGGTCCGTTCGAAGGTTCTGGTTCGAACCGAACCCGGGGGTGTTCGGCTCATCCCTAGTCTTGGCCACGAAGTAACTGCCTCCAACTTCTCAGGGTCTGTAGCCACTCCTTTTTCAGACACTATGTGTCCCAGATAAATCACAGAAGACTGGTAGAACCGGCACTTCTCGGGAGAAAGTTTGAGTCCCTCCTCACTAAGCCTCTTCAATACTTTCTCCAATCTGGCTTCATGTTCTTCCAAAGTTTTTCCAAAAACAATGACATCGTCCAGGTACACAAGGACTTCTATGAGGTTCATGTCTCCAACAGTCCTTTCCATGAGGCGTTGGAAGGTAGCAGGAGCTCCAGACAGGCTCTGAGGCATCCTGTTGAACGCAAAGAACCCTACTGGGGTTATGAAGGCAGTCTTTTCTCTATCTTCTGGATGCATGGGGATTTGATAGTACCCACTCTTGAGGTCCATCACACTGAACCACTTAGCTCCAGATAAACTCTGTAAGGCATCCTCTATCCTTGGCGTGGTGTACTGATCAGGAATGGTCCTCCTGTTGAGAGTTCTGTAGTCAATGCAGAGCCTCAACGACCCATTCTTCTTCCTGACTACCACTATTGGGGAGGCATAGGGGCTTCTGGACTCCCGAATCACTCCTGTCTTCTTCAGTTCCGCAAGCTGCTCCCTCAGATCCTCCAGATCTGCTAGCGGTACCCGCCTGACTCTCTCTCTGAATGGCTTGTCCTCTTGCACGCGGATCCGATGAGTGGCACTCCTTGCACAACCCACATCAAACTCATCTTTAAAGAAAATCTTCTCCCATCTGGTCAGCTGGGCCTTGGCTCTCTCCTTCCAAGCTCCAGGTAGGTTTGGGTTTTCCATGGAGAGTTTCTTCCAAACATCTTCTCCTTTACCTGCCCCTTTCACTTCTGTCCAGCCAACTGGGACAGCAGGACTCACCTGTCCCAACAGCATCCTGACAGGGATCTCCACGGGCCGCTCCGTGGGGTTCCTCACACTCACAGGGACTCTCCCTCTGGCCTTCTTCAGTGCCTTGATTGGGATTACTTCCGGTATCACTTCCAGGCCTGAGTGACCCTCCATTGGGTCAGATTCCAGCATAACAAAGGGGCCAGGCTGCTCCCAATTAAGCTTCACCGTGGCCCTAAGGCAGGCTACCTCTCCGGGCTGTAGCACCGCTCCTTCTCTTCCAAGTCTCCACACCTTTCCTATCCCCTCATTTGGGGTCTTCTGCTCTAGGACCAACCGCTGATAGGCCGCCTTCAGCATGGGATGGATCTTGGGAGCTGAATGATTCTGCTTCTTTACAAGGGGGGTCAGGAGCCTTCTGACTAGATCCGTGTTCGTCCCTATAATCAGGGAAGTCTTGCTGGTTCCTGGCGGGCGGGGGCACACAACTGCCAGGGTATCAAACACTTCAGCCTTTCCAGCCACGGATGGGTCAAAGGTCAATCGAATGGGTAGGTAGCCGTCGTAGGGGAAACTCTGAGTTCCCAGCCCCCATATCTCCAGCTCCTCTATCTTCTGAATGGGCAGATGACTCAGGTATCTATCATAGAAGTCCCTGTACAATAAGGTCACTTGTGCTCCGGTGTCTAGGAGGGCCTGTGTGTATACTCCTTCCACTTGGATGGGTACAGTAGGAGATGGACCAACCAGCTCTTCTGGGTAGGGCCGAGTTGATGCTGTCTTCTTCTTTGGACTCTTTTCTTTCCAACTAGATTTGCGCTTTATTCTTTCCTGAGCCCGGTATGCATTAATTTTCTCCCTCTCTATGGGAGTACGAACCCGCTGAGGGACATTGTTATCTCTCATTTTTAAAGGTTCTCGCTTGGGAGTGCTGTGTCTCTTCGGAGGGGTCTTGCCCCCTCTCTCTGGGGTGTATCTTGGTTGATGAACCCTGGGTTCCTTCCGAGGGGTTTGGTCTCCTCGCTTTCTTTTCCTGCTATTCTTCTTGGAGCTCACTGAAGGTGGTGGGCACCCGGTTGACTCCTTCACCGGGGCCCTCTGGAGTTTCCTGCCGGCTGGCTGCTATCTGTTTTCTTCCTCTTGGGACTGGAACATACAGCTGCAATATGGCCAATTCCCCCACAATTAAAACAGATCATCTCTCCCCAGTCAGGTGGGGATGCTGGTGCTGAAACAGTTGGAAATAATTCCCTCCTGCTTGCTTCTTTCTTGGGACTGGGCGTTTCTTTCGCCACCAAAGAGGTCAGTATCTCCATCATCTGGGACATCTGCAACTTCAGAGCATCTACTTCTGTCTCTCTTTCAGGGGTTAAGGCCGACCTGACCGTGGCCACTGGAGGTTTTGTAGACCCCATCGCCTGTTTTTCCCGTTTCTCTTCCAACATGGCCTCTTCCTCTCTGACCATCCGAATGAGATCGGGGTAGTCCAGGCTCTTCCCATCCTGTCGGGTGCGTAGTACTAGCGCAACAGGGTCTAGGGGTTGGGCTCCCCTCATCACCTGCTGAGCACGGGCTTCGTCTACCTTCCCCGGATCTATCCCCTTCTTCAGGATAATCCTATGCAGGATCTTGTCTATACGTCCCATATACTCCGATAGCTTCTCCCCTGTCTTCTGGTAACAGTGTTCCAGTTGATAGGTGAGCTCCGTGATTTTCTCTGTCCCTCCAAACACACTCTCCAGGATGTCTAGGTAATCCTGGGCAGTGCAATCTTTCTTGCTTGTCTTCAGGTTGCATATGGCCTCTAAGGCAGGCCCTTTTAGGCTCTCAACAATCCTTTGCTTCTTTCTACCTTCTGGGACCTCCCATTCTTCCAAGGCCTGTGTGGCGCCATCTAACCACTCTTCAAATCCCTCTTCCCCCGAGGGTACAGGTTTCCTCCCTGAAAACATCCGGAGTTTCCTGTATCCCGACATCGGGTAGTCCCCGGGGTCTCTTCTGCACTGAGTCACAATCTCCCCTAGGACAGCGCACAGTTCTGCACTAAGAGTGTTTTTCACAGGTGTGGGACTCTCTGTGTCCTTCTGCTCTTCCTTCTTTGGGGATAGCATGGTTTTCATTTGAAAACAGTCTCCCTTGCGCGGCAGCGCATGCAGCAATTGATAGGTCTGACCATCCAGTGCTTGTATGCTTTGGCTCCTGAACTGCTCTGGGGTCTCACTTCTCCATTCTACTAGGGCGTATGTACACCCGGCATCATTTCTCGTGTCCATTATCCGTGCCTTGTGGCATGGGGATAGGGACATTATGAGCTGCTTGACTGCCTCTTCCTGCCATATCCCTGGCAGTTCAATGACTGCTGCTGCGGCTGGATCAGTGCCCCATATTGTGTACCACCGTCCCACTTCTATCGGGTCCATGCCGGTACCTTCTGGTGGGTTTTCCCGCTGTCTCAGGATCCCGGACGAGCCCCCACGTGTAGCGATACCCCCAATTAAGAGGGCCGCAAGTTTGATTTGGGTCCCTGAGTACAGCTCCACCAACCCCCCGGCAATCTGCTCTACCCGCTCTGGCACAGTTAGTAAAGGGATATGTATCTATGCACATATAAACATCACTTATACTCTAAGTGTAATGAACTCAAACTCACAGGCAGACTGCTAGCTGAAATAACTGTCTTTACTTTTGCAATATGAAAAGAAATGGTAACATGCATTAAACATTTGACTTACAACACATGAGCAGGTCCCTGCAGTATGTACTATAAACAGGTATATATATGTGACTGGACAGCAATGGGGAACGGAGCGCCACGTGTAGCGACCGTCTGCTAGGCACCCCTGAGGTGCAACAAATCTAACTGTGACTACCTAACGGACCAGGCCTGATCCCTAACAATAGAGCTCAGTCCTTGAGGGAACACAGTATTCTTCACCGGCACAAGAACTGTAGAGGTGGTGCACATGTAGAATTAAATGGTGTGTTTGTAATCCACAAGAAAGAACAATCTTCTGCTCTGAGGTAAAATGGCCTTGGCAGTCTGATAGGCATAAAGTGAGATAGCAGTATAAGATGAGCTTTTCAGCCCGCTCACCACTCCGGATACCGTCCTCAGCTCCGGGACCTCCACTGGCGGTGTCCGGCCTCGTTCGTCACAGCCCCTGCGCTCCGGTCCTCCCTCTGACCATCCGTTCTCAAGCAAAAGTCTCCGCTCTGCACAGGCTGACAATGAGGCGTGAGAGTCTCTCTCAGTCTGCTGCAAGGCCCAGGCTTCAGGCCTTTAGCAGTCCCGGTCCGCACAGGTGTCTCCTCTCTCTGTGATCCCTGCGTCAGAAGAGGAAGAGGCGGGCCTTCCCCCTTCCTTATATCACCTCCCCCATCAGCCTCTCGGGCGGAAACAACCAACCTCCCGGGAGCCTGGGGAATTATGGGAATCGTAGTCTTATCCCCTAAAAGGGGAACAACCCCGCTACATTACATTTTCAAAGCTTAACTGAACAAGCCGAATGTATAGGCTGACTGGTTGCCATGCACAATTTTCTGCTGCAGTTTTGATAAATTCACTCCAATATGTTATCATGACAAAGAGGTAGTTAGAAGCATACTAGATTTCTGGCACATCAACAGTAATTTTTTTGTACTTACAGCGTATTTAAAGGGAAAATGTGTAGAGATGTACTAAATATGTTTTTTTTACATTTTCCGTTGACATACACTTTAAGTGGGTTCTGCATTCTTGTAGACTTTAATGAGAATGCAATTACATGCACAAGTCCATTAACACGGCCCTTAATGTGGCCATGACATGTGCTTAGTAATCAATTACTTTAGGCCGTAGACCTGCCCTGGCGCAGGAAGTGTTGTATCTGCTTCAGTGGGTTGGAGCAATTACGTCAGCTCTTCCCTGCGAGGGTGTCTTCGTGCTCAAACAGCTATCATGTTTATAGTTAAAAAAATAGGTTTCACACTTTGCTGTCGATTTCTCTTGGCTTTCAGATTGTTATTTTGTTCCATTGTAATGTGTTTCCCATGCACTTGCCATTTCACTTGGCTCTTTTCCCTTCACACTAGTGACCTCTGGTAGACTTTATCACTGTGGCCTAGGGTCAGTCAAAGGCTAGACCATGACAATGACAGCTGTGAAAGATCCTAAACCCTGTCTCAAGCTTACCTTGGCATGCCCTATGTTGTTGTAAAGTGAGCCCTCATGCGGGCTCCATGTAAAGTTTATTGGAATATGAAAGTATCCAAAATGACACCAGAGGACACCAGCAGTGGTCAATGTAGACGCATTTCACACAACAGAAATGTGCTTAATCATTTTGGATATTTTCATATTACAATAAACTTTACTTGGAGCCACGTGAGGTGCAACCGTTTCTTATTTTGACAATTTACCACATAGGCGAGCCGGGGCTAGCACTCAGGTGTGTGTTCCAGTGGGCGTATCAGTTACACCTGGAGCAGTGAGTTCTTTTAATTTGGTGAAAACATGTGATGGAGATACCATGTGATACAATATGAAAGGAAGCAGTATAGGGTCCAGGGACAACAGATGCATGATCACTATAGGCAAACAGGGTAGGAATAACAAATGTTCTCTACCACCAGCCTGAGATAACATCTGTGGGCATGTAACACTTTCCACTTAACCCAAGGAAACCACACACTAATGGAGCAGCAGGTCTGACACTGGGTTTCCTTACATTGGGGCGAGGGAACAACACAGGGGTGAAAATAACAGCACCCTTTAATATCGGGAAGCAGAAGCAGATTGTTACAAAGCATTCAAGTTAATAGTTAAGAGAAGCAATTAAAAAAAATGAGAGGGGGGTGTAGGTGAAAGGGAGGCAAAGACAGCATGCACATATAAAATGTTAGGAATCACTTCAATTGTAAGCTAAGGTTGTCTACCTGAGAGTCAGGTCAACAGTACAGTTAGAAAAGGAGAGCTGTCATGGAAGAGTACAAATCCAGTAAGAGCCATAGCAAGCGAATAAGGTACCATAGGCATTGACGTGTTCAAGTTGTATCTGTGTGAGAGTTCAAAGAAGGAGCCCCTTACTGAATCCAAGGTGCAGTAGGGATAGTCGCCATGTGACTTAACATTATCCTTGACTCAAATGATGCAGTTAGTATGGGGAATTCAACCACCAGTATGATGCAATGAGGGGGGATATGATTGGTACATTTATGGCACTCTTCTGTCTCCAAGAGTGAGAATAAAGGAGGCGTGTGCATTTGCCACACGCAACAGTGGTTAATGCCATCCAGTAAATCGGGTAGAAAAAAAACAATGAACAGGTCAATAGTCATACTATATACGGTATAAGGCACATATGCCAGAAAAAATAATGTGTTGCAGCTACATAAATACCAGGCCTTCTGCTGATGCACTCACATCAGGATTTAATGCTACAAGACTGTCTGCTCTCCCAAGGCCAAGCTGTTTCTTTTTATTTTAATAGTTTTTATTGGGTTTTGTACAGAAAGAATAAACAGACATAAAAAGAATTTTAGTTTTACACAATGCCCAAATAGCTGCATGTTAATATCCATATACTGTACCGCATATCATAAAGGGCACATGAGTTCAAGGTATAGCAGGATACATTCAAATAGCTCAGATGGTAAACAACATACAATCAAGGCCAAGGAAAAAACAAGCTTACTTACCGACCAACCCACAGACAACCGAATCAACCTGTCTAACAGTATGCGTTAAAAATAGGGGTTTGCACGTATTTGCAAATGCATGTGTAAGATACAGAGCCTCGCCAAGGCACCCTGGGATCTGTACCTATCCATCAGAATGCATGTGCCTCCATTGTGGGGTCACTCATTAGCTAGTGATAGGTACTTCAGATACCAGGTTGTCTTGGCGAGGCTCTGTAGCTTACGCATGCATTTGCAAATGCATGCAGACTAAACCCTTGTTTTTAATGCATACTGTTAGACAGGTTGATTCAGTGGGCTGGTCGGTAAGTAAGCTTGTTTTTTTCCTTGGATTTATCCTTGGCCTTGTTTGTATCTTATGTGCCCTCCAATGCTGCTTACTGTAATGGCCAGCTATAGGTGGGGGCAGTGGTCCCCTTTTTTGTATCAGATGGTAAACAAGCAGAAATTTGCTGGTGGCGTTTCAAGGTAGATTGCTCTTATAGATGAGGGTTTCCTTATGAGAGTTAGGTGCTTAAAAATATTAGAGAATGTGGTAAATAAGGCTGGCATGCCTCCAGCATAGGTTTTAAATATGTCTAATGTCAGCGTTCTTAAACTTTATCTTGAGCTCCACCTAGTGGCCAAAGTTCACAAACCGATATGAAATCATGGAATTGTTTACCAGTGTTTTGACCTCTGCAAAGCTTCCATCATCCCTCTTTCTAAAAAGCAGAAAACATGTGTACCCTGATAAGCTCAGACTCCACTTTGAGGCTGGGTTCACACTGCAGCATGAAGCGCCTCACAGCGGGGGTCCGGCGCGTCCCCGTTCACTGTTTCAGGTCCGAATTTTTGGCTGAATTCGGAGCTGAAATGGAACAGAAAGACACAAAGGACTCCTGTGCAATTCGCCCCTGAGCCGCTCCGTAGATGTGTGAACCGGCTCCATAGAGAGCTGGTCACAATCTCCTGACATGTGAATTGGATGCTGGGAAACCCACATCCAATGTGCAATCGTGTGAACCCAGCCTGAGAGGTGCATGTGAAGGAGAAACGTGGTGGAGCCCAGCCGCCATCTTATTTACATGCTTGGTGGAGTACATCTGTGATTCCTCTTAGCGGCAGGTGTTTATGTGGTGCATCAGTGTAGGTATCACTACAACCTTTTCCCATTAACAACATTATATTTGAACACTGTCAAATTGGTGTGTTGGTTAGTCTACAAACAGTATCCCTGCAAAGCATATACTTTGTTGGCCAAAGTGACTTTATGTGAATGAACCCAGATCACAACATATGCAAAAATTGCAGGAAGAATATAACACATGATATTACCTGATTCAACCCACTGCAGCAATCTTTCTTATCACCAGTGTATGTTTCTATCTCACCCCACCTTTCTGATCATACTTCTTACCATGTTCCTTATGATGTTCCCAGAGGCGTAGCTTGAAGCTTGTTGGCCCTGATGCAAAAGTTAACCTGACCCCCCCCCCCCCCACTACCACCCACCACTTCCACTGTGTGTGCAGATACACCCACCGCACGCCAAAATACTCAAAGTGGCTTAAGAGTTTAGTGTTCCCAGAGTTCCTCCTTACATTATAGGACAGGGATCACCCCTGGAGAATCAGAGGACAGGGACCCCTAGCAGGTCATTTGGCAGAGCTCTTTTCCCATTCCTGCACAGTAAACAGCCCCCCCCCTCCCACAATACACAGGGCTGAAATCACATTCCTTTACACACAGTCTATCAGCCTTCACAGGATGTATCTGGCTTTTATGTTGCCGTTCTGACCTGTGAAATCCCCTGGTCGAAACGGCAGTGTAGTTGCAGTAGGCAAATACACCCTATGCAGATCATGACTGACTGGCTGTGTTGTAAAGGAATGTGACTGCAGCCCTGCGGAGGAGGAGCAGTATTGGGTCCTGTACTGGGAAAAAAGCTCAGCAGCGGGCATAGCATTCAGGGCGTGGTCAGGGGGCTTTGGGGGGGGGGCAAAACTTAGATCTGGGGGGGCAAAGCCATGTGACATGAAATCTGGAAGATACAGCCCCTCAGGAGGTGTTAAGGGATTTGTTTTAGCAATATCTGAAGGTTTCTCTGTCAGTGTTGGGGGAGGTCACCTCCCGTAGGTGTGTGTCTACTCCCCATGATGGGGGGGGGGGGGTACAGAGAATTCCAAGCTAGTGACTAGAAGACACCGAGCGGTGTCTTTCCTCACCAGTGACATCGGTCCCATCGTGGCTACAGGATGGCACTCTCCTCCTCTTAACTCGCTGAGCTTGGTTACCATTCCATGTTGCCAGCACACAGCACAGACACTTCCCCATCCTGGGCTGTTCTCACCCCATGCTCCTCTCCATTCAGGAAATGACTCACAGCTTCTCCCCAGCCAATAAGAACAGGGGGGTATGGACTGTGGAAGGCAAAGTGGAAGCCCAGTACTGGAGCGAGGCTATGGGGCCCTAGGGCAGATTGGAGCTGGACTTTGTGGAGAATATGATAATATGACAGGGAGGCTGCAGGGGCCCCTGGAGCTAGGGGCAGGGTTGCGATTGTGACCCCTGCAACCCCTTATGCTACCCCCATGGATGTTCCCTATCCATCTATCCTCAATGTTCATTATATGTATCGGAGTCTCTGGGGTTGATTTACTAAAGGCAAATACACTGCGCACTTTGCAAAGTTGCTCCAGAGCTTAGTATATGAGCAAAAGCTCTGCTGACTTCCATCATCCAACCATGAGCAAGCAAAAATACTTTTTTTTTTTTCTTGCACGCGATTGGGTACTTTTTGCAAAGTGAAGCTTTACCTCTTTTCCTAAGCTTTGGAGCAACTGCACTTGCAGATTGCAACTGTACTTTGAAAGGGCACAGTCCTTTTAGGCTACTTTCACACTGGGGCGATGAGAGCGCCGGCGGTAAAGCGCCGCTAGTTTTAGCAGCGATGTACTGTCGATTTGGCGGTGCTTTTCGGCTGCTAGCGAGGAGCTTTTAATCCCTGCTAGCAGCCAAAGAAGGGGTAAATACCAACCGTGTAGCGCCGATGCCAAAGCAATTTGCAGGCGATTCGGGAGCACTGCCCAATCATTTCAATGGCAGGGCGGTTTAGAGTGGTGTATATACCGCTCCCGCACTGCCCCAAAGATTCTGCTTGCAGGACTTTTTCTTGCGTACTGCAAGCGACACCGCTCAAGTGTGAAAGCACTCAGGCTTTCACACTGGAGTGATAGGAAAGGCGCTTTAAAGGTGCTTTGCAGGCGCTATTTTTAGCGCTAAAACGCCTGTAATGAACCCCCTCTGTATCTCTCAGCACAGTTACAGTCAGTGCAGTCCACTTTTTGCCATCTAAACTTTATGCCATGTACACACGACCGGACTGTTCGACGGACTGAATTCTGTCAGACTTTTCAACGGACTTTCGACGGACTTCCGTCAAATCAGACTTGTCTACACACAATTACACCAAAGTCCAACGGATCTGACCGCGATGACGTACGACCGGACTAGAATAAGGAAGTTCATAGCCAGTAGCCAATAGCTGCCCTAGCGTCGGTTTTCGTCTGTCGGACTAGCATACAGACGAATGGATTTTTCAACCGGACTCGAGCCCATCGGAAAGATTTGAAACATGTTCTAAATCTAAAGTCCGTCTGATTTTTCGACAGCAAAGGTCCGATGAAGCCCACACATGGTCAAATTGTTCCGACGGATTTGTTACGTCGGACCTTTGCTGTCGAAAAGTCTGGCCGTGTGTACACGGCATTAGATTCATATTTTCTCTTTATTCCATTCTAAGTCTTCCCTTGTTCTACATAACTCTCTATTCTTTTGCGCCTCACTCCCGAGTCCTCCTTTTTGCCTTTTCTTTGCCATTTCTATTTCGTATCCTGTTCTTCTCACACCAGTGCAACCACTTTTCCCTACTATCAGAACTTCCCCCAGTTCACCACAAACACAGCAGATGCCAGTCAAACCATGCATTGGAGTTATTGCATGTGGATTTGGACACTTCTTTCATTAACAGTATTGTATATTTTTATTTAAACTGTTCCATTTGCTTCACATTCAAGGGGTTGAATGAAATACAATTCTTATTGATGTGAACTTTTTACACTACAATGTTAAATCATAGTAAAAACTAATTTTCGTCATGTAATAATAACTTAAGTCTTCTCATTAAATACATTTAAACGTTAAATGCTGATGCATTGCAACATAGTCTTATTGAATACAACTGACGGCACAACATCATAGTCTTTGTGTGTGTCAATGGAACCACTGCAGAATATCTGGTGGTTATAACTATAGCATTAAACCTGTTGATGGGAGGATCGCTACTAATGCCTTGCATTCATACAAGGTTTCTCTGTAATGTTAGAATTAAATCCATTTTATAAGAGGCCTCTGTAAAATTCCAGATGGTTAAACATGGAACTTCTGGATATCTCAAATAACCACAGCGTTAGCAACTGTTTTCTGTAAAAATTGTTTATATGAATTTATACCATCCAGCTAATACAGGATGTTTTTTCAGGGAATTTGATTTTAGCCAGTAGATATGCCATTTCTTGGTATGTGATACAAGCCCAACTTTACTAAAGAAGTAGCAGTTTATATTTTTTATTTCATTTAGGTTCCTTGAAGAAAATATTACTAGCTTGAGGTTGAACTGCACGGCTGCATACAGTCAACAGTTGCAAACAGTTGATGATGTAAGTAAGAATAGTTATGAGCAGATGCAATTGTGTCCTTATGTTAGTTCCAGTATGCAGATTTCATAGGTATATCCAGGTGCCAGTGTTATAAATGGTTCGCTAGGAATCAACTGCAGTTGCCTTTTCTTAGGGTCTGCATAAGAAAAGTCACTTTACCCTGAAGAAGTTTGGAAAATCTTTGAAAGATGTCCGTGATGTCAGAAGAGTTGCTGGTTGCCAAATGGTGTGAACCATTATTTGCTTCTGGGTTAAGATGATTGTTGTTGTTTGCATACCTCCATGCTTTATGTACAAGACCTTGAGTTTCTCTTACACTATGCCTGAGTTTCTTTAGCTGTTTGGAAAAACACTCTGTAGTATTCATATTTTGTGTGACATTCAGAATATGTTTCAGGTTTGAGAAGACCTCAGTCCCCTGTTGAGCTGCCTACAAAATGAAAGAGCAATGATAAAAATGGCAATATTTAGTGGAGCATGAAAATAATCACTAATGATAAGGAATTGTTTAAATATCTTTTTTCGGATACAAAGCACGGCTGTATAATTCACAGGAACCACTCATAGCACATACCGTTAAAGGCATTGGTGCTTGATTTACTAAAACTGGAAAGTGTAAAATCTGGCACAGCTGTGCATTGTAGCCAATCAGCTTATAAGTTCAGCTTGTTCAATTAAGCTTTGACAAAAAAACAAAACCTAGAGGCTGATTGGTTGCTATACAGAGCTGCACCAAATTTTGCACTCTCCAGTTTTAGTAAATCAACCCCATTGTTTTTAGCGTGTTGAATGTTGAAAAGAAAAACCATGCAATGCCCATGTGCTGCACAACACATTTGATTGCTTTCTGTAGGTTGCAATGCTTGGTAATCATATTGATGACTCCCTATCATTAGCAGCAGAACAAGCACTACAGTACATAGCATTTACACATAGTTTATATTTTTTGTATTATAGCAATTGTGGCAGGCAAAACAAAAATATTGGAAATGATGTCGTTGATGACGAAACGTGTCAGGGTGTGGCTTAACAACGACCATCAGTAACCTCAGCACGCCGCTTGGAGACACAGCGCTCACTATCACTGGAAAGGCATTGTATTGTGGTAAGAGACACCTTGTTATCCCCGATCGGGCTGGCTGATATAACCTTGTATGATGCTATGCTATTTGATTTTGTGATTGATGTAAGTGCAAGTCCTAAAGGGGGTGTTTTTTGAGGATATAAATAAACCGTTTTAACAGAATTACACTATGGAATCTGTTTCTTTCCTCCTTTTATGATCTGAAACTAGTTTATCACTGTGTGATCCACACCCTCTGATGCAGTTGGTCCTGGAAGATTGGATATAAAGGTTTTTTAAACAGTGTGTTTTATCTGCTTATTACCTTATCAGATTTGGTAAGAGTTTAATTCAGAGGGAGGTGTGAGTACTCCCCTGCTTCTTCACGTGTGGTGGTGTTGGTGACAGTTTGCCATCTTGCAAGCAGGAATTAAACTTACCCTGGATAATCTCATGGGCTTTTATCTGCCATATATCATGGACATTTATGCACTATCTTGATTTCACTGCATGATTATTATTATTTCTTTCTGGTATTTTAGCGCTGCCTATACTTGTATACTTGTATATTTTGATTGGAAATAGCTTGATGAGTTGTATTTTAAAAATGCACTTTAATCAGCACTATATCTCTTTTTATAACCCTTCAATCCCACTTCTAAAAGTTTAGCTATATAATGACTCAACAAACAACAAAAAACATCCATAAAAAGCAAACACAGGCAGCAATTTCAATCAATCAATCAATCAGTTGAATGTAAATTCTGTTTTTTATACACATTGCATTTGTTCCCAAGGCATAGAGCAGGGGTCAGCAACCTTTTTCCACTTAAGGGCCAGATTCAGTGTATATGAATGCGTGGAGGGCCGCATTCACCTGCTAATAAATGAAGATAATAATAAAAATAAAATACCATAGTAATAATAACTGTAAAGGTTTACCTCACTTTACGGTGCTTCACTAATACAAAGCCAGTTCACCCTGAGGGAGCATGTGGCTGGGGATTCAGATTTTACTGCCCCCTCCCTCATTCTGGCACCTAAGGGTGGCTGTTGCCAGCCCTGCCAGCCAGCATGGTCTGGAGATGGGGTTCCTGTACCTAGGGAAAATGGGGTTCCTGCCCTTAGGGGAGATGGGGTCCCTGTCCCCAAGTGAAAAGGGGTCACTGTCCCCAGGTGAGATGGGGTCCCTAGCCCCAGGTGAGATGGGATCCCTGGCCCCAGGTGAGATGGGGTCCCTGTCCCCAGGTGAGAGTGGTCCCTGTCCCCAGGTGAGAAGGGTCCCTGTCCCCAGGGTAGATGGTGTCCCTTTCCCCAGGGGAGAAGGGGTCCCTGTCCCCAGGTGTGTGCTGGCAGGAAGATGGGAAATGTACACTCTTCTCTTTCACTGTGCCGGCAGGGAGATCAATGTCATATAGTATAGAATGCAAAATATTTAAAAGTACAGTATATTTACTTTTTAACTCATGTCATTTGTGTGTGGATTTCATCAGTTTTTGACGCATTTTTGACAGATGTGGAATAGAAACTTGAATTTTGAATTTGATCTTATGGACAAGTGCTTTGTATATACAGTAAAACCTTGGTTTGAGAGTATTTTGGTTTGAGAGCGTTTTGCAAGACAAGCAACATTTTTTAATACATTTTGACTTGATATACAAGCAATGTCTTGATATATAAGTAGCGTCATGTCACAACTGAGTATAAAAGAGAAGAGAGGCACCTCTAAGTGTAGCAATATGGTTCAAAAATGTGTCAATAGGGAATGCATAAATCAGAATCCAGCAGGAGCTACAGAGTATATAAGAGAAGTGTAGCAATATGGTTACATTTAATGAAGGTACAACATTTAGCAATTTACATTGTTGAAGATTAAAACAGGCACATCTAAGTATGCAGGCATCTGGGGTAAAGCTGTCCACATAGACCGTCCTCTGCACCGCTATTGACGTTGTCCCTTCTACACTGCGCTCCACGAGCGGTTCAAGCTTCGCTTTCAGATCGCTTTACTGCAGGGTAGTCTTCCCGTCACAATTGACAGCAGTGAGATCCGGCAGTGAGGAGGATGGTCTATGTGGACCGCTTTACCCGGATGCCTGCATACTTAGATGTGCCTCTTTTAATCATCAACCATGTTAGTTGCTAATTGTTGTGCCTTCATTAAATGTAACCATATTGCTACACTTAGAGGCGCCTCTCTTCTCTTTTATACTCTGTAGCTTCTGCTGGATTTTGCTTCTAATTCCCTTGTGGAGGCTTCCATTTGTGGATGGACATTTTTTGGTTACACAACCTATCACATTGCTATAATGTTTTTATATGGACTATAAACTGAAGGACTTATGAATAATAGGTTGTGGAACGAATCATTTGAGTTTCCATTATTTCTTATGGGGAAATTTGCTTTGATATACAAGTGCTTTGGATTACAATCATGTTTCCGGAACAAATTACACTCGCAAATCCAAGGTTTTACTGTATTTACCACTTCAAATTTATTTCCATGTATCAAATGTCTTGTGCTAGTAGCTGTTGTTATATTTTATAAGGATGATAACTCTGTTACTCTCTCCCTCACAGTAAATGCAAGTGGTATTTATTTACAGATTACAATCTCTGTGTCAGAAATTACATTGGTAATGGAAGGCACGGTGTGAATACATTTAGCAAAAGAAAAAAAATGACAAAATCATTTTGGCAACTTGTCTCCATCATTGATGTTACTCACCGTCATATTCTGCCATTCTGTAATTCTGACTTCAACACTTGGAAGAGTAATTGGAACTAGTAACGTGGTTTGTTCTGTGCACTGTGCCTGAGGAGAAATGCAGATTTTTGTTCAGTATATCAACACAGATTTTATTCAAACATGGGTCTTGGAAATGTAATATTATTGAACAGCATATACTGCATGTTCTCCCTTTTATGGCATTCGCCTAGACTTTTCCTATCTCCTTCTCAATGTTTCTCTGTGATCACTGTCCTCTTTATGACATTCACCTGGGATCTTCCTATCACATAAAATCCCAATAAAACACATTTACTTTTTGGTTGTAACATAAAAAAATGTGGAAAATTCCAAGGGGTATGAATATTTTTTCAAGGCACTGTATTTTGACATTAATTGCATTTCCTATATGTAATTATTTCCTATGAAAAACAAGGCGGATCCCCATTCTGACAGGAGACAACTCTAAGATTTGCTGTTCCTAGTGATCAGGAACAGCGATCTCTTTGTTGTCCCAGGCAGCCCAGCCCCCACACAGTTAGAACACTCTGAGGGAACACAGTTAACCCTATGATCGCCCCCTAGTGTTAATCCCTTCCCTGCCAGGGTCATTTATACATTGATACATTTTATACATTTTTTATACATTTTTATAACACGGATCAATGTAATAATGTCACTGTTCCACAAAAAGTGTCACTTGGGGTCAGATTTGTCTGCCGCAATGTCGCAGTCCCGCTAAAAAACACAGATCGCCACCATTACCAGTAAACACAATAAAAAATAAATTAAAGTCCCAAAATCTATCCCCTATTTTGTAGACGCTATAACTTTTCAGTGTATATGCTTATTGCAATTTGTTTACCAAAAAAGTGCACAGGTGCACTGTAGCAGATTACATATTGGCCTAAACTGATGAAATTTTTTTTTTATATATTTGTTTTGGATATGTGTTATAGCAGAAAGTAAAAAATATTGTTTTTTTTTTTTTTTCAAAATTGACGATTTTTTTTTCTTTATAGCGCAAAAAATAAAAACCGCAGAGGTGATCAAATACCACCAAAAAAAAACTCTATTTGTGAGAAAAAAAGGATGTAAATTTTGTTTGGGTACAACATTGCAGGACCGCACAATTGTCAGTTAAAGTGACACAGTGGTGTATCGCAAAAAATGGCATGATAAATCCTTCTGGGGCTGAAGTAGTTAATTCCTGTATTATCAGCTCTATCTAGTGGCCAAAATGGGGTATAGTTTTCTAATGGAGGTATTTCAGAAAACTATACTGCATTTTGGTTAATAGATGGATGTCACTATACAGGCATTAATCTCACAGAAAAAAAAAATAGAAATTAGGTTCACCTTGCACAAATTCTTCTGACATTTGTGCAATACATTTTTTATAAATAGACCTCTAAACTAACAAGTTATGGCTTTAATAATAAATCCAGTATAAAGTCTCATACCTATTATGTCTGGAGAATATACTAACAAATGCTTATGACTCCATATTTGTTTAATTCATGCATTCAATTGTTTACACATGTTTATACACCTCTGCAACTTAATATTTTATAATTAAATTTGACAAATGATTAATGTAATTAATGTAATGATAATAATAATTATGTGATGAATTATGTAACAAGATCAACATCATAGTGTTTATTCTAATCTTGGGAAAAAGTTTGCAGTATCTAATTTTCCAGACTGAATAATGGATATTTTAGCTAGATCAGTGAAAGGGTACATTTAAGATATTCTGTAAGATAAATGTTAGGGTGTATTATACAGAATTGAAATAGGGTCAACAAATTGTGCAGCGCTTTACAAAAAAAAAAGGGAGACAATACAGTTATTAAACAAAAGCGAGGGCCGTGTTTCTGGGAGCTTACAATCGAAAGGGAATAGGCAAGCAATACAAAAAGTAGAAGATGTGAGAGGATGAATTGATGGAGAAAGTAAAAGTTCAGTTTTTAGGTAGAGGCGGAATAGGATTCTTTGAAAAGATATGTTTTCAGGGATCCCCTCAAGGCGAACAGAGTAGGAAAAAGCCAGAAAGATTGTGGCAGGGAGTTCCAGAGGATGGGAGAGGTTCTGGAGAAGTACTGGGGGAGAGCATGGAAGGAGTTGAAAAAGAAGCAATATAGCAGGAAGTCTTGGGGGAAATGTAGCGGACGATTTGGGTGATTTTGTTCAGGGCAGAGTTGTGGATTGCTTTGTATGTTGTTAGTATTTTGAATTGTATACATTGGGTGAGTGGAAGGATTTCAAGGAACACAGAAAGGTTAGTAAGGTGGATGTGTCTGGAAGCAGGATTCATTATAGAATTCAGGATAGTCTGTGTAGAGATAGGCCAACAAAAAGGGAGTTGCAGTAGTCGAGGCAAGGAATAGCAAGTGAGTTAATTAGTAGCTTGGTGGTGTCATTGGTTAAAAGGGGCATGCACTATATTACCAAAAGTATTGGGAAGCCTGTCTTTACACGCACATGAACTTTAATGGCATCCCAGTCTTAGTCCGCAGGGTTCAATATTGAGTTGGCCCACCCTTTGTAGCTAAAACAGCTTCAACTCTTCTGTGAAGGCTGTCCACAAGGTTTAGGAGGATCTTGTGGCCAGCCTTCCCAGAAGGGTTGAAGCTGTTATAGCTGCAAAGGGTAGGCCAACACAATATTGAACCCAACAGACTAAGACTGGGATGCTATTAGGCTGGGTTCACCTCTCCATGCGGAGTGGCTCCCAGCAGGGGTCCGGTGTGTCCCTGTTCATCGTTTCAGGTCCGATTTCAGTCCGAATTTTTGGTTGAATTCAGACCTGAAACAGACCAGAAGATGCACAGGACTCCTGTGCAATTCGTTCCGCAGCTGTCCCGGAGCTGTGTGAATCGGCTCCATTAAGAGCCAGTCACAGGCTCCTGACATGCAAATTGAATGCAGAGAAACCCACATCCAGTTCACAATAGTGTGAATCGAACCTTAAAGTTCATGTGTGTGTAAAGGCAGGCATTCCCATTACTTTTGGTAGTATTGTGTATTTCAACATAGGCAAAAGCAGCAAGATTTGGATAGAAAATATATGTGTGGCTGGTAAGAGAAGTCAGAAGCCAGCATTACACCTTGCAGCCTGGGATGGGCTGGGGGGCGATAGTAGTGCTATGGCTCTCAATGGAAAAGTCGGAGGGGGGGGGGGCTTTGATAAATTAGCTCAGTTTTATAAAGACTGGGCTTTAGAAAGTGGAGTAATATTCTGCTAATATGTTAGTAAATTAGTAGGGATGCATTGACACCAGTTTCTTAAGACCAGGTACGAGTACCGATACTTTTTCTTAAGATATCAGGGCCTAGATTTGAACTTGGGACCTCTGCTGTATCTGGCAATAACTCGTGTTGCTGAACTACTTGAGATGCTGGACAGCACCCTGTCTAATCCATTGGACAACCCTGCCCTGTGCCTTGACTTCTGCTGAACCTTGAGTGAGTGAGTCCAGTGGAGCTTACTATGGGAGAGGACAGCTGGAGAGTCAAACTCAGATCCCTGAAGCCAGGTTTCAGTAACAGCAAGTAGGTTAAGGGAGTTGGAAAACAAAAGGTTATGGACACAGATGAGCTTGTTGCAGACAATGCAGGCAATTAAGGGGGCATACAATAAGGGGAAACTTGTTCTTGAAAGCAGGGGAACAGAAATTAGAGAGTGTGGTCTGCAGCAGCTGACAGTGAAAGGAGGGTGCTAGGTGTGGGAGCAAAAGATAGCGGAGGGCCAAGATTAGGGGAAATCTCCCTAGAAGTTAGGGGATGCAGGCAGACAAGGGAGGTAAGATGGGAGTGAGGTTTATATGAGTTTATATGAGAAACAACCCAGTGACCTGGAGGTTAAATCATTATGTGGTTTTAAAATTAGCAGGGGAAATGAGAGCAGTAAAAGTGGGGTACGAATATATTTATATGTTGTGGGGTTGAAAAAGGGTACAGGAACTGAGAGTGAAAAAAGCAAGGTAGAGAGAGCATATTACAGGATAGAGAGAGTAGGGAACACTGGGAATAAAAGACCTGGGTGGAGAAATACAGTTTCCCTTGCAGTCTGTTTGGAGTGGAGCACTGTTGTTTGTAGATGCTTGCTTGTTTGTGCCTTTGAACTGGCTTGTTAGGGCTTATGTACCTGGCTGCAGCATGCAAGACTGTACAGAACCTGCCCTAAATCTTCCTTGGGAGCAATATCTACTGTGTACAGCCACCCATAGAAAGCAGTTACAGAAATAGTTGTTTGAGGGTACATGCCAGTACTTGCATAAACACATGCACAGACATACAACCCTGGATGCAGAATGTCTGTGTCCAGGGTTGTATATATGTGCCCATTTATGCTTATGCAATTACCAGTGTATACCCGCATGCACCCGGGTGTACTCAGCAACTTGGGCTCCCAGAGTAGATTTATTTGCAGGTTCTGTATGCTCTTGCATTCTGTATGACCCCATTGCTGCTGTGTGCATGACATCTTAAATTTCCATGCTACTTGAACAGAAATAATACTTAGGCATAAATAATAATTGGCTGTGCTTATGCTCCCTGGCTTGTGCTTACCCCATATGTTGTTCTTACTTTATTGCAAAATGAGTTGGAAGGGGGGGGGGGTGTCAATTAATACATTGAAAACTCATAGGAGACCATTTCCTTCTCCAGACTTCCAGACTTAAGAGGAGAAGGACCTCCTGGCTTGTTATCAGCACTCAATTGAAAAGCCTGCATCCTTTACTGCCTTTCTTGTTATCAATAAAAAAATCCATACAAAGTACTTAGCACCACAAAATGATACTTGGTGCTGTATTCTCTAAAAAAGGTAGAACTGGGAGGTGGGTAAGGGGTGGAACCAAGGAACTGTGCTCGGAGGTGGGTAGGGGCGGAGTCAAGGGGTGACTCAGAAGGGAGGAGTTCCTGCACCTATTCTCTGAGAAAAAAAGCCCTGCATCTAACACTCCCCTCCTCTCAGACTGACAATTTTGCTGTCCAGAGGCACCCCTGTGCTCATTTATTCAGAGTGTAGGCACTATAATACAAGATGTGTGTTACTAGACAGCTCACCAGGTGAAAACAGAAGGAAAAAAGCTTAAAAAAACAAAACAGTCGGCACATCTAATGATTGGTAAGCCATACTCGAGCAGGGCCCTCTGATTCCTACTGTGTTAAGTTGTATTGTAACTGTACTGTCCGCCCTTAAGTTGTAAAGCACTGCGCAAACTGTTGGTGCTATATAAATTCTGTATAATAATAATATCAAATTTTTTGGTTTTGGGTTTAATACCGCTCTAAGGAATATAAGAGCTCCACATCAATATGCACTATTGTTCATTGGGAAAAATACAAGCCTTTCCTCACCACCATGCTTTCCATAGTCTTGGTGCGGTTCACATAGACAAGTATGATCCGATGGTCACACACTATTCTTGACGTCGTCCTGCTCATGTCAGGGCTCAGAACGAGAATAATCAGAAGATAAATTCCTAAAGAAAAAAATATATACATACTTAATTTTATAGTTCTGCCATTTGTGTTGCTGTAGTACAGTGTTTCTTTAATGATCATAAATCAGTGTGGGAAAGGAGTTTCAATACAGCTATTTGTGCCAGGGCTTCTATTAATGCTTTTCCTAAAAAACAATTAGAAGGTTCCAAGTGGTTTGTTGAAATGCTTGTTATAATTTGGCAGCATTTACAGACATGTTTATATTCACACTTTTTTTGATGTGGTGCAGTTTGCAGCCAGGTTAAACTACATATAGAGAGTTCCATGTGTTTGTTTTGAATTGTACAATTCTTCCTAATTTGGCAGCATTTACAGACATGTAGTTTTCACACTTTTTTGATGTGTTGCAGTTTGCAGCCAGGTTAAACTACAGTGTATGAGGCTGCTTTTAAAATGCAGGAGATACCCTGTATATGCACATGTATGTATATGTAGCGCTACCCCCAGTTAAGAGAGCCGCTGGTATGTTTTGGGTCCCTGAGTACAGCTCCACCAACCCCCGGCAATTGGCTCTACCCGCTCTGGCACAGTTAGTAAAGGGGTATGTATCTATGCACATATAACATCACTTACACTCTAAGTGTAATGGGTATGAACTCACAAGCAGACTGCTGAAATAAGAATTACTGGCTTTACTTTGGCAGTAAGGAAAAGAAATAGTAACATGCACTTAAACATATGACTTACAACACATTAGCAGGTCCCTGCCAAGTGCACTTTAACATGTACACATATATGTAACAACTAGCAATTACAGACATGTTTATATTCACACTTTTTTGATGTGGTGCAGTTTGCAGCCAGGTTAAACTAATATAGAGAGTTCATTTTTGTTTTGAATTGTACAATTCTTCCTAATGTGGATTTGTATTAATTAAATGGTGTAGTTGTAATCCACAGAAAGTGACATTTGCTGCTCTGAGGTAAATTATGCCTAGGCAGTTCAATAGGCATAAACGTGTGTATCAATGCAATGAGGCTGCTTTTAAAATGCAGGAGATACCCTGTATATGCACATGTATGTATATGTCAGCGCTACCTGCTGCAGACTCTGAGGGGTGAGAGTCTCTCTCCACCTGCTGCTGGGTCCCTGAGTACAGCTCACCAACCCCCGGCAATTTGGCTCTACCCGCTCTGGCACAGTGATGTCTGTGTCTGAGTCACCAGCACATATAACAGGAAGAGGCGGTCTCTCCTCTTCCCTTTTATATCCTCCACCAGCAGCCTCTCGGGCGGAAACAGACATCCTCCCGGGAGCCTGGGGAATTATGGGAATTGTAGTCCTGCACTTAAACATATGACTTACAACGCATTAGCAGGTCCCTGCAATATGAACTTTAAAATGTACACATATATGTAACAACTAGCAATGGGGAAACGAGCGCCAAGTGTGGCGACCGTGCTATCCCACCAATTAGCATAGGATGGGGAGCTGTCCTGTCTACAGGTCAATTCCTATGTGAGCGCCTACCTAACGGACCAGGCCTGATCCCTAGCAATAGAGCTCAGTCCTTGTACAGTACAGTGTTCTTCACCGGCTTTAAAATCTGTAGCTGTGGTGCACATGTAGCTTTAAATGGTGCATTTGTAATCCACAGAAAGTGACATTTGCTGCTCTGAGCTAAATTGTGCCTTGGCACTTCAATAGGCATAAACGTGTGCATCAATGCAGGATGAGCCTTTCGGCTCTCTCACCAATCCAGGGGTACCGTCCTCAGCTCCGGCCGACCGACTGTAGGGAAAAGTCTCCGCTCCGCTGCTGCAGACTCTGAGGGTGAGAGTCTCTCTCCACCTGCTGGAAGGCCCAGGCTTCAGGCCTTCAGCAGTCCGGTCCGCACAGGTGTCTCTCTCTCTCAGGGATGTCTGAGTCTGAGTCACCAGCCCAGTCAGAACAGGAAGAGGCGGTCTCTCCTCTTCCCTTTTATATCCTCCCCCAGCAGCCTCTCGGGCGGAAACCCAACATCCTCCCGGGAGCCTGGGTAATTATGGGAATTGTAGTCTCTTCCCCTAATAGGGGTACGACCCCGCTACGCACTCCCCCCACTTTGAATCTTTGGTCCCCAAAGACATTGTTTCAAACTACAAGCTTTCTTTGAGACAACCCGTTCACATAATTCAGACAGAGGAGCTTCTCACCAATTATCTTAGGATGGGGAGCTGTCCTGTCTACAGGTCACTTCATTGTGGGCGACCTGTTTAACTGTGCCAGAGAATGAGCTGGGGTTGCCCTCCACCAAATGAACAGTGGATGGGTCAGGGCTTTCATCACTTCTCCTTGCTGTGGTAACAGAGTCCTCTGAACTTTCTCAATGTTGCTTCTTCTCTGTTTCTAAATTTCCCAACATGTTCAATAGTGTCCTGTTGAACCTTTCAGGCTGGGGCATCACCTTGGGGGTGATATGGTGTAGTCCTAGTCTTCTCTACTCCCAGAGAATCTAGTAGCCTCCTGATCAGGCGACTCTCAAAGTCCCTTCCTTGGTCTGAATGGATTCTCTGTGGCAGTCCATAGTGAACAAAGTACTTCTCCAGAAGTACCTTGGCTACTGTAGAGGCCTTCTGGTCCTTGGTTGGGAAAGCCTGAGCATAACGAGTGAAATGGTCGGTTACCACCACCAGAACATTTCCCAATCCACTCAAATCGGGTTCAAGGCAGAGAAAATCAATGCATACCAGATCCATTGGGCCTTGACTTTGTAGATGGCCCATTGGGGCAGCTTGATGGGGTAATGTCTTCCTCTGAATGCATCTTGCACAGGAATGGCAATACTCCTCCACTTCGGCCCTCATGCAGGGCCAATAAAACCGGTCTCTGACAAGCTGGAAGGTTCTCTCTGCTCCTAAGTGACCATGCTGGTCATGTAAGGCAATCAGCACAGTCTCTCGATGCTTCTCCGGGAGAAACAACTGCCACTTGTCTTCTGGGCCATCAGAGGGGCCCCTTCGGTAGACTACCCCCTGATGCACCTGTAACTTGTCCAACTCTCTCCTCAGTAGGCGAGCTTCTTTAGAAGGGTGAAGGCGAAGTCCCTCTGGACTCTGGTCTTCCAGGGCTTCCAGGACCAATCTCCCCATGGGATCTTCCAATTGGTCACACCTCAGCTCCTTCTTGGACAGCTTCGGTAGGCACTCTTCTGCTAGTTGAGTTACCCCACAGTAACACTTCGGGACTCCCACTGTGGTAACTCCTACCTCTTCAGCTCTGGATCCTCCTCTGGCTTGGAGTTCAGCCCCTGACAAAGGGCTCGCACTCCATCTGGTGCCACTTGGGTCCAGTCTACCCAGTCATCGACCATGACATGGGATCTTCGGGACAGGGCATCTGCATCCCTATTTCCAGCCCCTGGTCTGTACTTGAGACTGAAATTGAATCTAGACAACGCCGCCAACCATCTGTGTCCAGTTGCATCCAGCTTGGCGGTGGTGAATAGATAGGTCAAGGGGTTGTTATCTGTCTTTACAGTAAACTCGGGCCCATACAGATAGTCTCTCAGTTTGTCAACAAATGCCCACTTGAGGGCTAAGAACTCCAACTTGTGGGTGGGATAGTTCTTCTCTGAGGGGGTCAGGCTCCGGCTCACATAGGCCACTGGTCGTAGCTGGTCTTCATACTCCTGGTAGAGTACTCCACCTAGGCCCACATGGCTGGCATCAACATGTAGCTCATATGGTCTAGTGGGATCAGCGTAGGCCAAAACAGGGGCTGTAGTGAGACTTCTCTTCAAGGTTCTGAAAGCCTCTTCACACCTTGAGTTCCATTGGTCTTGGACTGACTCACCGGACCTCCTAGGCCCCAATCCATCTTCCTCTCCTTCTGTCTTGAGCAGCTCGTTGAGGGGTTTGGCAATGCGGGCAAACCCATCCACAAACCTGCGGTAGTAGGAGCAGAACCCAAGAAAAGACCGAAGTTCTGTAACTGTTGTGGGTCTTGGCCACGAAGTAACTGGCTCCAACTTCTCAGGGTCTGTAGCCACCCCTTTTTCAGACACTATGTGTCCCAGATAGTTCACAGAAGACTGATAGAACCGACACTTCTTGGGAGAAAGTTTGAGTCCCTCTTCGCTGAGCCTCTTCAGTACTTTCTCCAATCTGGCTTAATGTTCTTCCAAAGTCTTTCAAAAGACAATGACATCGTCCAGGTACACAAAGGACTTCTATGAGGTTCATGTCTCCAACTGTCCTTTCCATTAGGCGTTGAAACGTAGCAGGAGCTCCAGATAGGCCCTGAGGCATCCTGTTGAACTCAAAGAATCCTACTGGGGTTATGAAGGCAGTCTTTTCTCTATCTTCTGGATGCATGGGGATTTGGTAATACCCACTCTTGAGGTCCATCACACTGAACCACTTAGCTCCAGATAAACTCTGTAAGGCATCTTCTATCCTTGGCGTGGTGTACTGGTCAGGAATGGTCCTCCTGTTGAGAGTTCTGTAGTCAATGCAGAGTCTCAATGACCCATTCTTCTTCCTGACTACCACAATTGGGGAGGCATAGGGGCTTCTGGACTCCCTAATCACTCCCGTCTCTTCAGTTCCGCAAGCTGCTCCCTCAGATCCTCCAGATCTGCTAGCGGGACTCGCCTGACTCTTTCTCTGAATGGCTTGTCCTCTTGCATGCGGATTCTATGGGTGGCACTCCTCGCACACCCCACATCAAACTCATCTTTGGAGAAAATCTTCTCCCATCTGGTCAGCTGGGCCTTGGCTCTCTCTTTCCCAAGCTCCAGGTAGGTTAGGGTTTTCCATGGAGAGTTTCTTCCAAACATCTTCTCCTTCACCCGTCCCCTTCACTTCTGACCAGCCAACTGGGACAGCAGGACTCACCTGTCCCAGAAGCATCCTGGCAGGGATCTCCACGGGCTGCTCCGTGGGGTTCCTTACACTGACAGGGACTCTTCCTCTAGCCTTCTTCAGGTCCTTTAATGAGATTACTTCTGGTATCACTTCCAGACCTGAGTGACCCTCCATTGGGTCGGGTTCCAACATTACAAATGGGCCAGGCTGCTCCCAAGTAAGTTTCACCGTGGCTCTCATGCAGGTCACCTCTCCAGGCTGTAACACTGCTCCTTCTTTTCCAAGCCTCCATACCCTTCCTATCCCCTCACTTGGGGTCTTCTGCTCTAGGACCAACCGCTGATAGGCTGCCTTCAGCATGGGATGGATCTTGGGAGGTGAAAGATTCTCTTTCTTCACCAGGGGGGTCAGAAGCCTTCTGACTAGATCCGTGTTCGTCCCTATAATCAGGGACGTCTTGCTGGTTCCTGGTGGGCGGGGACATACCACTGCTAAGGTTGCAATACAGGTATCTATTTGTGCCAGGCTCACTGAAGGTGATGGGCACCCGGTTGAGTGTGGGAAAGGAGTTGCAATACAGCTATTTGTGCCAGGGCTTCTATTAATGCTTTTCCTAAAAAACAATTAGAAGGTTCCAAGTGGTTTGTTGAAATGCTTGTTATAATTTGGCAGCATTTACAGACATGTTTATATTCACACTTTTTGTGATGTGGTGCAGTTTGCAGCCAGGTTAAACTACATAAAGAGAGTTCCATGTGTTTGTTTTGAATTGTACAATTCTTCCTAATGTAGATTTGTATTAATTAAATACTGCAGTTTTCCACAGGTTCCTTACTGCATCTCATATAAATATGAAAGGTACTACTATATGTGGATTTTTTATGTATTTCAGTGTATGAGGCTGCTTTTAAAATGCAGGAGATACCCTGTATATGCACATGTATGTATATAAAAGGCAGAAAAGGCTAATAATGCACTAAAATGCTTGAAGAAGAATCAAGGCAATTGCAATTTTCTCCATGATGCTAGTTAATGTTTTTCCTTTTCCTCATGAAAACCTCTTCTTGACCACTGACGTACCAAGAGGTAGGCGAGACTGGCGCCCGCCAGTGGCGCAGGCCGAGGGGGGGGGGGCGCAAGTTGGCAATGTTCTACTGCTCTTATTTTTTTTTTTTTTTAATTCTTTATTTATGAGATAATCAGTTAACATACATATATAAACTTTGATACAAAGGACATCAACCATCTGTTAACTTCAACATTTTTATCCCTCGACTTGAGAATTGTTAGATAGTTATGAACCATTGGAACTTGGGTCGAGTTTTCCCCGATATCTATCTAAATGAGGAGGGAGGCAGGTAACCCCTTGCCCCCTCCGCTGTGATGTTCTATAGCATTGGTTAGTTCTGTTTTCATTTTTTAATCAAAAGTCTACCCATGAGTCGACTTACTTTTCTTTATAAGAAAGGAAGGAAAAGAAAAAAGAGGGGGGGAAAAGGTAAAGAAGCAGGAAAAAGCAGAAAGATAAGAAAAAAGGAATCAACAGATAGGTGATGGACAGGGGGTGGGGGGGAAGGGGGGGTCTACTGCTCTTCTAAGTTGTTCTTGTTCATTAAGTTCAGCCAGTGGCGTAGCGTGGGGGGCGGGGGGGCCGTGGCACTAGGCGCAACATTGGGGGGGGGGGGGCGAAATCCAGCACCAGTTTGTCTCACTTTGCCTCAATTCTCTGAATTTCCATTAACTGTGTCCCCTGCAATCCGGCCACCATGTTGTGGCAGCTGGTGCCCTGTGTTTGGGCGAATGTGGTCATGTGCTGTGGTGGGCTGGCCAGTCTTCTCCTCCACCCTTCCTCCTGACCGCGCCGGATCTGGAAGTGCAGTGGGACTTCATCTGGGCCTGGGAATCATTCCCTATCGGCAGTGTGGCATACAGTGATCGATGGAGAACAAAAAAAGGAGGTGAGTGTGTATGTGAGTGTGTATGTGTGAGCCTGTGAGGGAGCCATCTCAGATGGGAGCAGCCACGGTCAGCAGCAGTTAGGCAGAGTCACAAGTTAATGCCAGCCAACAAGCACACAGACACGCAGCATGCCTGCGGGCCTAAGTACAACACAAGTTATATGCCAAAAGCCCCCCCCCCCCCCCCCCGGACATGCATGCTCCTGGATTAATAATTTACAGCTTCATGATGTATCCCTCAGGGCTTTCAGCATGTAAGGGGTTAAATGTTTAATCCTGTTATGTAATGTATCCCTCAGGGCTTTCAGCATGTAAGGGGTTAAATGATGAATCCTGCTAGGTATTTGGCATGTCAAATGCCCTGAGGAAAGGAGTGGGTGCTGCATTCATGGCAATGGAGTGGGTGCTACATTCATGGCAATACGGTGGGTGCTGCATTCATGGCAATACGGTGGGTGCTGCATTCATGGCAATGGAGTGGTGCATTCATGGCAATGGAGTGGTGCATTCATGGCAATGGAGTGGTGCTGCATTCATGGCAATAAGGTGGGTGCTGCATTCATGGCAATAAGGTGGGTGCTGCATTCATGGCAATACGGTGGGTGCTGCATTCATGGCAATACAGTGGGTACTGCATTCATGGCACTTGTGAGGCCGCAGATGGGCACTGATTAGGCTGCATTGATGGGCACTGACCCTTATTTTTCTTCACAGTTCTTTATTTAAAATGTAAGATTTTTTCCTGAAACTTCCTTTTTAAAGTGAAGGTGCATGTTATAAGCCGATAAATAGCTAATCTCTTCACCACACACAGCCACAAAGGTAAGAGAATTCTTGTTGGGCAGTGTATAAGTGCTCGGACGAACACACTTAGACCTAATTTTAATGGTTTAAATAATGTCAGGCAAAATGGTCGGCCCTTAAAATATTTACTATTAGTCTTGAAAATCTAGGGGAATTAGTAAAATCCATGTTGGGTGCTGCTGTCCTGTATGACAATATTGCACCATGTGGTGCTTTAGCATTAGTTTAAACAGTACTAAGCTTTATTTAATGATGTGAGTTGTCACTCTTAACCACTTCAATACAGGGCTTTTAAACACCCTTCCTTACCAGAGCACTTTTTGCGATTCGGCACTGCGTCGCTTTAACTAACAATTGCGCGGTCGTGCGACGTTACACCCAAACAAAATTGACGTCCTTTTTTTTCCCACAAATAGAGCTTTCTTTTGGTGGTATTTGATCACCTCTGCGGTTTTTATTTTTTGCGCTATAAACAAAAGCGCAATTTTGAAAAAAAACACAATATTTTTTGCTATAATAAATATCCCATTTTTAAAAAAAAAAAAATATTTTTTTCCTCAGTTTAGGCCGATACGTATTCTTCTACATATTTTTGGTAAAAAAAATCGCAATAAGCGTATATTGATCGGTTTGCGCAAAAGTTATAGCGTCTACAAAATAGGGGATAGATTTATTGAATTTTTTTTTTTTTTTTTACTAGTAATGGCGCGATCTGCAATTTTTTTTCGTGACTGCGACATTGCGGCGGACACTTCGGACACTTTTGACACATTTTTGGAACCATTCACATTTACACAGCGATCGTTGCTATAAAATTGCAATGATTACTGTGTAAATGTGACTGGCAGGGAAGGGGTTAACACTAGGGGGCGCTGCAGGGGTTAATGTGTTCCCTAATAGGAGTGATTCTAACTGTGGGGGGAGGGCACTCAAGGGGAGGAGACCGATCATGTGTTCCTCCGTACTGGGATCACATGATCGGTCTCCTCTGCACTGACAGGACGTGGAGCTGTGTGTTCACACACACAGCTCCACGGTCCCGCACGGTCCCGTTGTTTTAACGGGCAATCGCGCCCCCCAGGCGGCCGGGAATGCGAGGACGTCATATGACGCCCACCCAGGATGGTAGATCCACCTTGTGGGCGTCATATGACTATAGGCCGGTATTGAAGTGGTTAATGATGGTTTGGTGTGTTATCTATGCATTCAAAAAAGCATTTTGCCCTGCCTACGATTTTCGAGCTGCAAGTGAAGCCTGCAGAAGTGTTTCCTGTACTTTTTATGAAGTGATAGGGGAGTTGTTAAATGAACCAGGTTATTCAGAGGTGTCCAATACCTTGTACGAAGTAGACAGGTGAGTGCTGTTGAATGGTATTTTTAATGGAAAGATTGCATCAAGTTTAAGCTATTTTAATAGCAATTATTTAATGAAATAATACACTTGATGCAATATTTCAATTAAACATAAGTTATTTTTTTGTTTTTTTTTGGCCCATTTAACATAGATTGGTAATCTGACTGTCTGCAGAGGTGTTTCCTGTACTTTTTTGAAGTCGAGGGGCAAAACAGCGCCTGCAACATGGGACCTAAAAAGCCATCTGGTAGTGCATTTAGAAAGCTGAAAAGAGAGAGAAAAAAATATTGCTTCTTTATCTGGAGGATTTAATAACTGGCTGCACCCAAACAACGAGGGATATGCTAGTGGTTGTAATACAAATGCAGACCGGGGTGATCAACATCTTTTAGCAGAAAAAGATCAAGCAACTGAAATTTTATTCACAGAACCTATAGGAATATGAATATGATTCTGTGATCCCACAGGACGAAGATTTCGCTGTGGCTTCTTCTTCATGCACATCTACAAAGACAAAGAGCAGTGAGCCTGTGAATGAATGAATAATTTGTATAACGCTGCAAATGCGAACTGAATCACCTCAAGGCGCTAGATTCGACCTGTGTTGTCAAGTTTCTAGAAGAGGTAGGTCTTGAGTCTTTTCCTGAAGGCCGGATGGTTTTCTTCCATCCAGATGTGAGTCGGTAGAGCGTTCCATAGCCGTGGTCCTTGGGCTGCGAATCTCTATTCTCCCTTTGATTTGTAACGGGATTTGGGAATGAGGAGGAGGTTTTGGTTAGATGATCGAAGACTACGATTGGGTGTATAGTGTTTTATTTTCTCGAGTAGGTATTGAGGGGCGTTTCCTTGTGTGCATTTGTGGGTGAGGCAGAGGGTCTTGACAGGTGTGAATGACAAAGAACAAGATTCAAATGACAACTGTAACCAAGTACAACTAAAAGTGATTGCTTATGAAGATCCAGGCAAGTGGCCGGGAATACCTAAGATCACTGATAGTGTTCGTGCACAGCTTGTTGTTGACCATGGCCCTGAAACAGTCGATATATCCAAATTATATATATATCCAAATTTAAATTTCCAACCTCAGATGATGGAAGACATCTTGACGGTTTTATAAGATTCTTAAAATGGGGAACGTGTCAGAAGACAATGGATGATTTGCAGCCAATCTAAAGATGCTCTTTTTTGTTTTCCATGTCTACTTTTTCCCAACAGCCCAAAACTCACAGTTTTTTCTGACTTTGACAAAGGTTTTCAGGATTGGAAACACTTAAATCCCTCTCTTCAAATTCATGAAAACTCATCCCATCACAGAGATTGCTACATGACGTGTAAAGACTTTGAAAGGAGTTTAAAAATTGGTCAAACTGTGGATGCTGAAATACAAAGCAGACTTCAAAAAGAAAAGGAGAAATGGCGCAATATTTTGAAAGTAGTTTTTGATGTTATTTTGTTTTGTGCCAAAAACTATTTGGCATTTCGTGGAAGCAACTCAAAGGGAATCGCAGGAGAGCCTGAATGCGCTATATTCCTCAGTATCTTGGAATTGTTAAGCCATTATCACCCTCAGCTAGCAGCTCACATGACCTACGTAAAATAAAGTAAACACGCTGTGAGTTATTTTTCACCAAAAATTCTAAATGAGTTAATTGTTTTAAAAAAAATGAAAGCAGCAAAATATTTTTCTATCATGTTTGACTGCACCCCAGATAGTGCTCAGATGGAGCAGATGAGTCAAGTTATACGGTTTGTAGACCTCTCGGATGGCCTTTGTCAAATTGAGAAAAGTTTCTTTGATTTTATTAATACAGATGAAAAAACAGGAAAGGGCCTTTGAAATATTATTTTATTAAAACTGCAGGCAGACGGTCTGAAAATCGATGACTGCCGTGGTCAAGCATATGATAAGGGAAGCAACATGGCTGCAAAATATAGCAGAGTACAAGCAAGATTTTCTCAGGGTAATGAATTGGCAAGATATATACCCTGTGCTGCTGACAGTTTAAATCCTGTTGGCTCCCATGCTGCAAGTGTTTCACCGATGATGTTAACATTCTTTGGAACTGTACAGAAAATCTTCCAATTTTTCAGTGGTTCCACAGGAAGATGGCAAGTTTTAATGCAGAAACTTGAAGTTAGTTTAAAAGGTCACAGTGATACGAGGTGGTCATCCAAACAGAGAGCAATTGGCGCCCTAAAAAAGCCTGTAAAATCAATTTTTTACGTACTGAATGACATGACAGATTGCACAAATTATATTGAGGAAACAGCTTTTGGAGCACAAACTTTGATGAGACAAATAGACTTCAGATTTCTCTGCCTTCTTCACATATGGGAAAGAATACTGTGTTGCATTGACAAGGTCAACCAGTCTCTTCAAAGCAAGGCTATTTCTCTTAATGTAGCAAACAAAATGTTAAAGGGTCTCACAGAATCATTGCAGAAAATGTGAGATGATGGAACAGAACCAGGCATAATGTTTGCCAAAGAGAAATCCTCAGAAATGGAATTAGAAGGCGACTTTTCTAACGTGAGGGTGAAGAAAGTGAAATTGTTTCATGAAAGTGCTTCTGACAAAGACCCCTATCTTTCCCCTGAACAAAGCTTTAGAAGAGTAATAAATACAGTTTATGAAATAATTTTAACCGAAGTCACGATATGAGGCCATGACAGCTATATCTTCAGAATTTTCCTTTTTGTGTGGTAATAACTTGAAGAATCTGAGTTTCAGTGAGCTGAAAAAACATGCCACTGACTTTGGACTTCGCTACTCATCAGACATAGACATAGTGGAGCTTGTTTCTGAATTAGAAGTGTTCAAAGAACAAGTGCAGGAGCTTGTCAAGGAATTGGAGTCAGCAACTCCCATGGATTTATTAAAGTGTATACAATAGTACTCTCTGGGTGATATCTATCCAAACATCAAAACAGCACTTCGAATTTATTTAACCTTACCAGTGAACGCAGCTTTAGCAAACTCAAGTTAATAAAGAATTATCTACGTTCTACGATAAGCCAAGAAAGATTAACCAGCCTTGCCTTATTAGCAATCGAACATAAAATGGTTTCACAGATTAATGTAGACGCCATAGTAGAAGATTTTGCTACATATGCAGACAATTAAAAATTAAAGGAAATTGATGTAAAAAAACAAACAACTGAAATTCAAACTCTTTATAGATTCTCGCCAAGGGCGCTGGAAACCCTAAGTACGCCTCTGTTCTTGACACATGCTCTGTATTGAGCAGTAAATAATTTACTTCAGGATCGACTTGTGCACAACTAGCCTGTTCGGTTTTCTGCTGCGCCATTGGCTCCCGCTGCTGTCAAAGCCAGTGAGCCAATGAGTAGAGAGAGAGGCCGACCTGTGTCTCTGTGTCTGAATGGACACACAGAGCAGCCGCTCAGCAGGGGTGCCCCCATAGTAAACTTGATTATTAAGTGTCTTCCTAACCCCTCGTTTTGCCTTAGTTTGTCATACCTTGACTGACAGATGGAGGACTCCTCATGGGCCTGTCTATATCATTCATGTATTTGCATTCACACATGTATTTAATACCAATTTCTTCACTAACCATATGCTTACGTACTCCTTCTATTTTCTTAATATGAAGCTTTGCTCCTTTACTATAATCTGGTTTATTGTTTTTTTTTATTGATTTGTATTCAATGTTTATTCTTTGTTTTTGTAAAATTCTGTAAAATTCTTTGTAACCCAAAACATAGTTAACTGCACATAGATATAAACCAGCCACATAGGAAAGAATGCAATTTTTATTTGAAATACATTTTTATGCAGCAAAACGCATGGATTGCGTTGCATGGAAATTAACACGTGTAAATAGGCCCTGGAACACTTCATTACACTTTATCAATGCACCTGTATTGCACCTCTCTAACAGAAATGTAGAAGGCAAACTATTTCCAGGAAAGCTGTACTCGTCTACCTACACCACTCCCGTTAAGCTTATTACTACATCTGCTGCCTCGGCTCTTTGGTAAATAGTTAAAGTGATTTTAAAATAACAAACATGTTATACTTACCTGCTTTGTGCAGCCACGATCCTCTTCTGTTTGGGTCCTCTGCCTGCGGTCCTGGCTCCTCACCCCTGCCGAGTGCCCCCAATAACAAGGCTCATGCTATAATGGCACTCAAGAAGGTTCACTCCTGAGCCACGCTCCTGTGAATGGACATTGTCCTTTAACACACAGATTGCACTTTGACCCCCTCCCCCCCAGTGGCTCACTGGCTGTGATTGACAGCAGAAATGTCTCCCGCTGCTGTGTGAGCCAATGAGGAGCGAGACCTGGGAGAACCGCTGCTCTCATGCACATCACTGGATCAACATGGGCCTCAGTTAAGTATAGGGGGAGGGGGGCTGGGAGGCAGCTTAAGAACCACTTTAAGAAAATCTATTAACATTAATCATAAAACACCCAAAAACACTTCTAACTTCCACCTATTTTGTATTCTCCAAAATTACTTGAGGACCATTTTTAGACTAGTTTTTAGCTTCACGTGTGACACCCAATATGCCTAATTGTCACCAAAGTTTTAATTAGCCTCCAAACAGGAAGACTTACATATACATTTCTCCCCCTCAGAATCAGAGCTGTTTATGCTTTTCAGCAGGGGTCTCCAAACTTTCTAAACAAAGGGCCAGTTTACAGTGTGAGTAAAAAAGGCTCAGTGGGAGTGGACAATGCTTCATCATTGATATTAGTGGAAGGAATAGTGCCAATTGTTTGTATCGGGGGAAGGAATAGTGCCCCATCATTGGTGTCACTGGGAGGAACGATGTCCCATTGTTGGTGTCAGTGGGAGAAATCCTTTGTATTAGGAGGGGGAATAGTGGCAATCATTGATATTAGGGGAAGGAATAGTGCCTCATCATTGGTGTTAGTGGAAGGAATGATGACCCATTGTTGGTGTGCAAATACAGGATAAAGGCAAGCAAAGGGCCACATCTCACCCACGGGCCACAGTTTGGAAACCACTTCTTTTCAGCATTGGTTTGCGCCTAAGTATTTTTTTTTATTTTGTACTTTATCATTTGTGGTTTTTGATTTTTTTTCTGACAAATGTGACCCTTTTCTGGTAGTTAAAAGTGTATGACTCTGTACCTGTATTCTGTATATTTGCAGAAAAAACAAGTAGAAAAATAATTTAAAAACATATTTAGCTCCCTCTCTATGAATCTTTACAAAATGAGTGCTTCTAAAATAAAATATCTGTACAGTATAATGTATTCTACAGTGCCTTGAAAAAAGTATTCATACCCCTTAATATTTTCCACATTTTGTCACGTTGCAACAAAAAACGTAAATGTATTTTATTGGATTTTATGTGATAGACCATCACAAAGGGGCACATAATTGTGAAGTGAAAGGAAAATGATAAATGGTTTTCAATTTTTTTTACAAATAAATATGTGAAAAGTGTTGCGTGCATTTGTATTCAGCCCCCTTTACTCTGATACCACTAACTAAAATCTAGTGGAACCAATTGACTTCAGAAGTCAATTTAATTAGTAAATAGAGTCCACCTGTGTATAATTTAATCTCAGTATAAATACAGCTGTTCTGTGAAGCCCTCAGAGGTTTGTTAGAGAACCTTGGTGAACAAACAGCATCATAAAGGCCAACGAACACACCAGACAGGTCGGGAATAAAATTGTGGAGATGTTTAAAGCAGGGTTAGGTTATAAAAAATATCTCAAGCTTTGAACATCTCACAGGCCACAGTTCAATCCATCACCTGAAAATGGAAAGAATATGGCACAACTGCAAACCTACCGAGACATGGCCGTCCACCTAAACTGACAGGCTGGGCAAGGAGAGCATTAATCAGAGAAGCAGCCAAGAGGCCCACAAATTCATAAATCTTTATGGAAGTCTTTATGGAAGAGTGGCAAGAAGAAAGACATTTTTGAAAGAAAGCCATGAGAAGTCCCGTTTGCAGTTTGCGAGAAGCCATGTGGGGGACACAGCAAACATGTGGAAGAAGGTGCTCTGGTCAGATGAGCCCAAAATGTAACATTTTGGCCTAAAAGCAAAACGCTATGTATGGCCGAAAAACTAACACTGCACATCACCCTGAACACACCATCCCCACCAAACATGGTGGTGGCAGCGTCACATTGTGGGGATGCTTTTCTTCAGCAGGAACAGGGAAGCTGGTCAGAGATGATGGGAAGATGGCTGGAGCCAAATACAGGGAAATCTTAGAAGAAAACCTGTTAGAGTCTGCAAAAGACTTAAGACTGAGGCGGAGGTTCACCTTCCAGCAGGATGACCCTAAACATACAGCTAGAGCTACAATGAGATGGTTTTGCTCATAGCATATTCATGTGTTAGAATGGCCCAGTCAAAGTCCAGACCTAAATCCAATTGCGAATCTGTGGGAAGAAAATTGTTGTTCACAGATGCTCTTTATCCAATCTGACAGAGCTTTAGGTATTTTGCAAAAAAGATTAAGCAAAATCTCTAGATGTGCACATGTCAACAACAACCCATGCAATCCATACATACACAGAAACCAAAACAAATAAGTTCAGAAATTAAGTTATGTGTAATAAAATGGAATGACACAGGGAAAAGTATTGAACACGTCCCCTGTATGGAGAAACTAGTTGCTTGCATTTCTCAGGTGTGATTTTGGCCCATTGTTCCACACAGTCTTTAAATCTTGAAGGTTCTGTGGGCCTCTTCTATGAACTCTGATCTTTAGTTCTCTCCATAGATTTTCTATTGGATTCAAGTCAGGTGATTGGCTGGGCCATTCTAGCAGCTTTATTTTCTTTCTTTGAAACCATTTGAAAATGTCCTTGGCTTTGTGTTTGGGCTAATTGTCTTGCTGAAATATCCACCCTCATCTTCATCATCCTGGTAGATGGCAGCAGATTTTTATCAACAATGTCTTGGTACATTTTTCCATTCATCCTTCCTTCAATGAAATTAAGTTTGCCAGTACCGTTAGCTGAAAAAGAGCCCCACACTATGATGTTCCCACCTCTAAATTTTGGTCTCATCTGACCAGACTATATTCTACCAGTATTTCACAGGCTTGTCTAAATGTTGTGCAGAAAACTTTAAACGAGCTTCAACATGCATTTTCTTTAGCAATCGAGTCTTGTGTAGGGATGAGCTGAACACCCCCCTGTTTGGTTCGCACCAGAACCTGCGAACAGACCTAAAGCTTGTGTGAACTTTAGAACCCTATTAAAGTCTATGGGACTCGAACGTTCAAAATCAAAAGTGCTAATTTTAAGGGCTAATATGCAAATTATTGTCATAAAAAGTGTTTGGGGACCTGGGTCCTGCCCCGGGGGGCATGTAACAGCCGTTTTTTTCAGGAGCAGTGATTTTAATAATGCTTAAAGTGAAACAATAAAAGTGTAATATTCCTTTAAATTTCGTACCTGGGGGGTGTGTATAGTATGCATGTAAAGGGGCGCATGCTTCCCGTGCTTAGAACTGTCCCTGCACAAAGTGTAACTTTTGCAGGAAAAAAAGCTATTTAAAATCACTCGCGGCTATAATGAATTGCCGCCTCCAATAATACAGAGAAGAGTCATTGAAAATCATTGATATAAAAAAAAGCGTGGGGTTCCCCCGAAATTCAATTACCAGGCCCTTCAGGTCTGGTATGGATTTTAAGGGGAACTCCATGCCAAATTTAAAAAAAAAAATGATGTGGGGTTCCCCCTAAGTATCCATACCAGACCCTTATCCGAGCACGCAACCTGGCAGGCTGCAGGAAAAGAGGGGGGACGAGAGAGCGCCCCCCTCCTAAACCGTACCAGGCCACATGCCCTCAACATTGGGAGGATGCTTTGGGGGTCTGTGACCCCTCAAAGCACCATGTCCCCATGTTGATGAGGAGAAGGGTCTCTTCCCCACAACCCTGGTCGGTGGTTGTGGGGGTCTGCGGGGCGGGGGGCTTATCAGAATCTGGAAGCCCCCTTTAACAAGGGGACCCCCAGATCCGCCCCCCCCCTGTTTGAAATGGTAAGGGGGTACAAAAGTACCCCTACCATTTCACAAAGAAAGTGTAATGCCGCGTACACACGTGCGGACTTTTGCCGGCGGACCTAGTCCAGCGGACAATCCCGCGGGACTTTCCAGCTAGGTCCGCTGGACTTTCCGAGCGTGTGGACTTGCCCACACACGCACGGACAATCCGCCGGCCAAAAGTCCGCGGGACTTTTGAAAATGAACGGACTTGCCCACACACGGAGCAGTCCGTTCATTTCGAACGTAACTTCAGGTTACGTAGCTAGCGTAGGCAGTAATGCCGCCGCGCTAGCTCCGCAAGCTGGCATGGATTTAAAGGGACTCCCCACGCCGAAAAAACGGCGTGGGGGTTCCCCCCAAATCCATGTCAGACCCTCATCCGAGCACGCAGCCTGGCAGGCCAGGAAAGGGGTGGGACGAACGAGCCCCCCCCCTCCTGAGCCGTACCAGGCCGCGTGCCCTCAACATTAAAAAAAAGACAAGGGCCTCTTCCCGACAAGCCGGTTGTCGGGGTCTGCGGGCGGGGGCTTATCGGAATCTGGGAGCCCCCTCTAATAAGGGGGCCCCCAGATCCCGGCCCCCCACCCTATGTGAATGAGTATGGGGTACGATGTACCCCTACCCATTCACAGAAAAAATATTTTATTGCACTGCTCCGGGGGTCTTCTGCCGTCTTGGGGGTCTTCTCGCCGGACTCCTCCGCTCTCTTCTGCTCTTTTACCTAGCGGGGGAGTCCGGCTACCTTCTTCGTCGTCGCCGCCGTCGTCTGGGGGTCTGATCCGCCTTCGGGGGTCTTCCGGGGGTCTCTTCTGTTCTTGCGGCGGTCGTCGTCTTCCGGGGGTTCTTCTTCTTCCGATGTTGACCCGACGCTCTCTCTGCCCGGAATTCTTCTTCCGATGTTGACCCGACGCTCTCTCTGCCCGGAATGCCTGTGCCGCTCTGCGCTGAGACTTATATAGGGGAATGGGGACAGGGTCACATGTTCATGTCACATGGTGACATGGCGGCAGTAACTGCCTACGCTAGCTATGTAACCTGAAGTCACGTGCTAAATGAACGGACTTGCCGATGAGGCAAGTCCGTTCATTTCAAAAGTCCCGCGGACTTGCCCACTAACGGCGGGACTGCCAAGTCCAGCGGATAATTTTAAAACCAAACTTAAAACTTTGGTCCGCCGGACTTTGGCGCCAAAAAGTCCGCCGGCGCCCACCCGAGGGGATTATCCGCTGGACTTCAGTCCAGAGGATAATCCCGCGGGATTGTCCCTTCGTGTGTACGCGGCATAAGAAATAGTTAAAAAACACACTGACACCATTGGGAAAAGTCCTTTATTAAAAAAAAGATTCCAGCGGTGGTAATCCACTCTTGCTATCCAGTGATGGGTGGTCTCTGCTCCGGGGTCCAGCGATGGCTGATCTCTTCCAACGTCCAGCGCAGCGCGTCCTGTCTCCATGGAGACACTGAGGGAATCCCAGGTCTTATCTGAGGAGGACGGGGCCACTCGTCACCTGACCCTGCCCCCCTCTGACGCAACGCAAGGGAAAAGCTGGGCTTCCCCAGTGACGTACGGGTGACCCGCCCCCCTCTGATGTAACGGGTTACATCAGAGGGGGGCAGGGTCACCCGTACATCACTGAAGAAGCCTGGGTTTCCCCAGTGACGTATGGGTGACCCCGCCCCCCTCTGATGTAATGCAGGTTTCCGTTACATCAGAGGGGGGCGGGGTCAGGTGACGGAGTGGCCCGGTCCTCCCTTGCTAAGACCTGGGATTCCCGCAGTGTCTCCATGGAGACAGGATGCGCTGACGTCGGAAGAGATCAGCCATCGCTGGACCACGGAGCAGAGACCACCCATCGCTGGTTAGCAAGAGTTGATTACCACAGCTGGAATCTTTTTTTTAGGACTTTTCCCAGCAGTGTCTGTGTGTTTTTTAACAATTTTTTACACTTTCTTTGTGAAATGGTAGGGGTACTTTTGTACCCCCTTACCATTTCAAACAGGGGGGGGGCGGAATCTGGGGGTCCCCTTGTTAAAGGGGGCTTCCAGATTCTGATAAGCCCCCCGCCCGCAGACCCCCACAACCACCAGCCAGGGTTGTGGGGAAGAGACCCTTCTCCTCATCAACATGGGGACATGGTGCTTTGAGGGGTCACAGACCCCCAAAGCATCCTCCCAATGTTGAGGGCATGTGGCCTGGTACAGTTCAGGAGAGGGGGCGCTCTCTCGTCCCCCCTCTTTTCCTGCGGCCTGCCAGGCTGCGTGCTCGGATAAGGGTCTGGTATGGATTTTGAGGGGGACCCCCCCCACACCATTTTTTTTTTTTAAATTGCCGTGGAGTTCCCCTTAAAATCCATGTCAGACCTGAAGGGTCTGGTATGGATATTTAGAGGGAACCCCACATCATTTTTTTTTATTTGACCCTGGGTTCCCCTTAATATCCATACCAGACCTGAAGGGCTTGGTAATTGAATTTTGGGGGAACCCCACGCTTTTGTTTTTTGTTTTTTATCAATTATATTCAATGACTGTTCTCTGTATTACGGGAGCCGGCAATTCATTATAGCCGCGAGTGATTTTAAATAACTTTTTTTCCTGCAAAAATGACACTTTGTGCAGGAACAGTTCTAAGAACGGGAAACATGCACCCCTTTACATGCATACTATACACACCCCCCAGGTACGAAATTTAAAGGAATATTACACTTTTATTGTTTCACTTTAAGCATTATTAAAATCACTGCTCCTGAAAAAACTTTTTTTTGCATTGATACATGTCCCCTGGGGCAGAACCCGGGTCCCCAAACACTTTTTATGACAATAACTTGCATATAGGCTTTTAAAATTAGCACTTTAGATTTCTCCCATAGACTTTTACAGGGTGCTCGCGGCTTTTCGATTTTGCCGCGAACACCCCAAATTGTTTGCTGTTCGGTGAACAGGCGAACAGGCAATGTTCGAGTCGAACATGAATTTGACTCGAACTCGAAGCTCATCCCTAGTCCTGTGTGGTGAGCGTGCATACAGGCCATGGCAGTTGATTGCATTACTAATTGTTTTCTTTGAAACAATTGTACCTGCTAATTCCAGGTCTTTCTGAAGCTCTTGACAAGTGGTCCTTGGCTCTTGTATAACTCTTTAGATTTTTTCACTCCTCTGTCAGAAATCTTGTGAGGAGCACCTGGTCATGGGTGCTTTATGGTGAAACTATATTATTTCTACTTCCAGATTATGGCTCCAACAGTGCTCACTGGAACATTAAGAAGTTTAGAAATCCTTCTGTAACCAATGCCATCAGTAGGTTTTACAACAATAAGGATGAGATGGTCTTAAGAGAGCTCTTTGCTTTTACCCATCATGAGATGTTGGGACACCTTTTTATAGGCCATCAGTTGAGACTGAACCAGCTGATATTAATTTTCACTGACAAGGGGCAGGATAGCTTTCTAATTACTGATCGATTTCAGCTGGAGTCTTGGCTTTCCATGCCTTTTTGCACCTCCCTTACTTCAGGTGTTCTTTTACTTTTTCCCTGTGCCATTCCCTTTTATTACACATAACTTCATTTCTGAACTTATTTGTTTTGGTTTCTTTGTATGTATGTGTAGCACCCAGGTGTTTAGGCAGGGTTGCTAACAAATTTAGTTTGCCAGGTAGTAATTGTCCTGGCTAATTGTTAGGAGATTCACTGATCTCCCCCTAATTCTGGAATTGCTGCACTTCTCTCTTCTGTCACTAGGTGACTTTGTGGCTGGTGACATTAGATAGACAAGGGCATAGCAAGGACAGATTATGAATGGATGGGGTGTCTCAGCCAATAGGCAAGGGTTTCTTTAATTCCCTTGGCCTGCTGGGAGAGCCTATTTATTTGGGTGGAGTCAGGTTATGGGGGTTCTGTACCACCTGGACTGCTGTCTGGGTGGACGTGTGTTAGGTGGCCCCAGGCTGCTAGGTCAAAAGCATGAGGCCTATCCCGGGGACACCTGGCTGCTAAGCTGCCTGGTGCCTATCCAGGAGCAGGAGAAGCAGCGTAGAGTTGGGACTGCAGGATTGGAGTCCAACCGAGTTGTGAAGGTTCAGCCAAACGGGGAACCAGTTGTGGTCGGAGGTAGAGGGGAAGCTGTCGCCACTAAGGGCCATCCACCTTGTTACCGGAGGGGTGATGCTTGAGGAGTATACAGCGGGATAACTGTGGAAGAGCTCAGGAGATCCGGTGATGACTGGGATCTGGAAGTCTAGTGATAGACTGGGAGCTTAGCGAGTGAAGATCTACCGTGGGGCACTGTGAGATAAGTAAAAGGACTGTTCAGTGTTACCAAGAGTTATGTACAACTACCGTTAGTGACTGTTGCAAGATTAGTTGCCATAGGAGACAGCGGTCCTACCTATACAGAATTGTTATACAGCTGAAAGCCTTCCACTGGATAGCTGTCAACCTATAGAAGTCTGGGAGTCTTACAATTACCATTGCATCTACTCAAGGGTGTCCTGGCCCTAACCCTCTCTCCCCAGTTCTGTTTAGAGACTAATAAATCTCTTGTTTGCATTCAAAAAGTGAATGGCGCCCATTATTCTTCTTGCATCACACCCACCATGCCTGGTAACCCACTCTACAGGGGGTGGCAGCACTGGGGTCCTCAGTTTGAATCCCAACCATGACACTACCTACACGGAGATTGCATGTTCTCCCTGTGCCTGTGTGGGGTTTCTTCCCACACTCCAAAGACATGCTGGTAGGTTAATTGGTTCTTGTCTAACTTTGCTCTAGTATGTGTCTGTATGAATGTGAGTTAGGGATCTTAGATTGTAAGCTCCTTGACAGGGATTGATGTGAATGTATAATAAATATGTAAAAGTACTGCGTAAATTGAAGGCACTATATAAGTATCAGTAATAAATAATACAAAAAAATAACATATATCACACATGCAGCATAGTAGATTGTAATTCTGTATATGCCTTCCTATTATAATCATATCTAAAAAAAAAAGGGCTATCATGCATGTTTATTTACTTTTTCATATCTAGAACATAAGCTACCTGCAAATAAATATTTAAACAGCATGTTAAACATCATCAGTGCATTTTTCTGATAGCACTGTAATTAGTTCTGCAGAATGGGGAAAGTGAAATGAATGCCAAGACTCGTTTCCGCTTGAGACAGCTGCGAAAATCCTACACAGTAGCGGCTAGTGGAAATGCACGTTGTCTATACTGCTATCAAATCTCTGCCTGACGGCTGAGGTGAAGAATGTGACACACCAGGCATAGTGACAAACTTTACTGGAAGCCAGCTCTTCCCTAACCTCATTTACTTCCTGTCCATATCTCTTCCAGGAAACAATGACTAAGAGCAGATTGTTTCCTCTCAAACTTTCCACTTTGCAGTGATTGGGAGTCATGGCCTTTTTATGCATAGGACATAAAATAAGCGAACCTCGTGTTAGTTTAGTAAACAAAGCTTAATACATGAGCTTGTAGTAATGGTTTAAACTAAATGTGCATAATCCTCAACACTTTTTTTGAGTCAATGCCATAGATTACTGTATTTCAGTCAGGAAGAGGCACTTCCTGTTTTAAAGCCACAAGTCATGTCTTGCTGTGCCCTAAAGGCCACCAGAGTTTGCCGTATCTGTCAGTATATTGTATGCAGCCTGTTCCCTGAGCTTCCAGAGAAGGCAGGGTAAAGACAGCTTGTTCTTAACCCCTGTCTTAAGAAATATTATATAATGATTATTATAAACTATTAGAAAGTTGTGTACTGTAGTTGATTCTTTAATCATTACGATTATTTTTTGGGTTCCAGCTTTAAGCATAGCTCCCAGCTGTCTCTTTGGAGGGCAAGTTCCTCTTTGGGAATTCAATCCTTCTATTCCTTCTTACTTCTCAGTTGTTTCTCTTTTTTAGGTTGAATATGTATTTATTGAGTTTCAGAGAAAATACAATAAAAGGAAAATAGTCGAAAGTGGCAATTAACAACTCCATATTAATGAAGAAATACAGCGATGCTGATTCAACAAAAATAAGCATTCAAAGCACATACGTGTACAAATCTGTATAAGACATAATTAAGCCCTGAGGTCAGTATTATACATTAGATTAAGGACAAAATCGGTAAACCAGAAGAACCGTGGGGTCCACCAGGGCCCTGTCCAGGAGTTGAGGAGTAGCGCTAGTAAACAAGGATAAAGGAGTAGGAGAGAGGACTGAAAAAAAGAAGAGAAAAATAAATAAGAGGAGAGGAAGAGAAAGAGATATGGGCTAAGGGGCTGGACTGTCCAGTTGTATCTCTTTTTTGTCTGAAGTATAGACCTCAATAAATCTGAATTATACTGCTGAAAGTATTATACTACTTTAACCAGTCATTCAACTTCTAAATTATTGCATCTGCTATTATGAAAAGCCAGTATAAAGTAAAAGTAGTATTAAAAAATATTTGTGGGTTTAACCGCTTCCCGACCGGCGCACGACGATGTACGTCGGCAGAATGGCACGGACAGGCATAAGGGCGTATATATAAGTCCCTTTTAAAATGCCACAGTGCCATCGGGAGAGCGCCCGCGCCGGTCAGGGCCCCCGTGAGGCCGGTCGCGGGTCCCGCGGACTCGATCGCCGCGGGGACACCCGCGATCGTCTGATGGGAAGGCTGAACGGGGAGATGCGGAAATAAACAGCATCTCCCCGTTCTGCCTAGCAACTAGTGACGCCGATCTCTGCTCCCTGTGATTGGAGCAGAGATCAGCATTCACTAGCTGACAGCCACGCCCCCCACAGTAAGAAACACACCCCTAGGCATACTTAACCCCTACACTGCCACCTAGCATTGATTGCTGTATAAATGACAATGGTCCCAAAAATGTGTCAAAAATGTCCGATGTGTCCGCCATAATGTCGCAGTCACAATAAAAATCGCTGATCGCCGCCATTACTAATAAAAAAAAAAATTATTAATAAAAATGCTATAAAACTATCCCCTATCTTGTAAACGCTATAACTTCTGCGCAAACCAATCAATAATCGCTTATTGCGATTTTTTTTACCAAAAATATGTAGAAGAATACGTATCGGCTTAAACTGAGGAAAAAATATGTTTTTTTATATATTTTTGGGGGATATTTATTATAGTAAAAAATAAAAAAGAATGCGTTTTTTTTCTAAATTGTCGCTCTTTTTTGTTTATAGCGCAAAAAATAAAAACCGCAGGGGCGATCAAATACCACCAAAAGAAAGCTCTATTTGTGGGAAAAAAAGGACGTCAATTTTGTTTGGGAGCCACGTCGCACGACCGCGCAATTGCCAGTTAAAGCGACGCAGTGCCGAATCGCAAAAAGGATCCTGGTCCTTTGGCTGCAAATTGGTCCGGTCTGAAAGTGGTTAACCAATTATTTTCTATGTATTAATTCTTCCTGGCCTGTGTAACTGGGATGTTTTCTTTCCTTTAAAAAAGTTATGTGAAAAGACTTACACCGAAAAAGAGAAATAAACTTCTCACTCTCTCTCTCTAAAATTCTTCCCAAGCAACAAATACCAAGAATCGGGCTACAACATCTTAAAATGATGGTACTGGACCCACCTTATCTTACATTTCATATACCCTAACAGATACTTAACTGACCAATGTTGGCCCTGTCCTACACTGGGATGCTTCTGGGAAAAAGTACATTCTATCGCTCAAAAATTTACAACCACTCAATCCCCAAAGACCCAACATTTTTTTTTCTGCTGGACCATAACACTCTCCCTCTGTAAATGTATAAAAGGTCATTACTAATACTTGGTAATGCAGCACATGACACTGTGGAAGCGCGTCTTTCCCCCCATCTGCAGGTATCTGGTTTGGTTACATCAAAACCATAAAAGACCTCCCTAGTTCTCTTAGGGGTACTGTCTCAAAATTCAAAGATATGATAAACCCCGGAACTCTGTGTCAGGGCTGGGCTCAGCCCTTCCTTCTCTGAGCTGGCCGCTCAGCTGTTGGTTAATTGCCAGCTCCTATCTCTCCACAGTGACTCACCTGTTGATGTTATCCTGCTCGTCAACACTGCTTAGTTAGGCCATCCAGCCCAGATGATCTCTGCCTTCGCCTGGTCAACATCACAGAGATTCTCTCCTGTGTGCCTGTTAAAGACTTGCTTGGCTGACGTTCCTTCTGGCTCCAGATCCTGCTTGCTGTACCACTACGCTGACTTCTGGCTTCCTGACTTTCTGGCTTGTCTGACTATCCCTTCCGATTACCGAACTTTGGCTATATTTTGACAACGTTTGTTCTATTTCCTTTTATTATTAAACAAGTGTGATTTACCTGTACTTCTGTCTCAGTCTGATTCATGGTTTCTGACAGTAGGCGAAGGCCATGAATTCAGAAGATGCAGTCAATTCACTTAGTAGTATTTTTTCCAGATTGGATGAGTAGGATCACCGCATGGATCAGATTGCCATAGCGTTACAGACGCTCCTGAGTCATACGACTCACCTGGAATCTCCCACTGTGGCTGCTCTGGTACAACCTGTGTTGCAGGCCGTCCCTGCTGCTGCTCCAGTCTCTGTGCAGGCACCCGCCTTGAGTATTACCTCTATAAGAAGCGATTTGGGGGTGATCCAGTCCAATGCAGAGGGTTTCTCAACCAGGTTGATATATACTTTGGGATGCTGCCCCAGGCGTTTTTTCACAGACAGAAGCAAAGTAGGTTTCGTGATATTTTTGCTTTCTGAGAGAGCCTTGGCCTGGGCAAACCCTCTGCGGGAGACACAAAAACCCATTGTCCTGAGTTACCCAGAGTTTGTGGCTTCTTTTAAAAGGGTATTTGACATTCCCGCACGCTCAGCTTCTGCTGCCAAGTGCCTCATGTCCATCAAACAGAGTACGAGAACTGTTGCCGATTACGCCATTGAATTCCATACTCTGGCAGCAGAGGTTACTTGGAACAATAAGGCCCTCGTGGCTGCTTTTTCCCATGGTCTCTCGGATACCATCAAAGATCAGATAGCAGCCCAAGATATACCCACTGAGCTGGAGAAGTTGATCACATTTGCCATCCTCATTGACTCCAGACTCAGAGAAAGACTCTCTTTTAACCACTTCAGCCCCGGACCAATTTGCAGCCAAAGGACCAGGCCCCTTTTTGCATTTCAGCACTGCGTCGCTTTAACTGACAATTGCGCAGTCATGCGACGTGGCTCCCAAACAAAATTGGCGTCCTTTTTTTCCCACAAATAGAGCTTTCTTTTGGTGGTATTTGATCGCCTATGCGGTTTTTATTTTTTGCGCTATAAACAAAAATAGAGCGACAATTTTGAAAAAAATGCAATATTTTTTACTTTTTGCTATAATAAATATCCCCAAAAAATATATAAAAAAAATTTTTTTTATTCAGTTTAGGCCGATACGTATTCTTCTACATATTTTTGGTAAAAAAAATCGCAATTAGCGATTATTGATTGGTTTGCGCAAAAGTTATAGCGTTTACAAAATTGGGGATAGTTTTATAGCATTTTTATTAATATTTTTTTTTTTACTAGTAATGGCAGCGAACAGCGATTTTTATTGTGACTGCGACATTATGGCGGACACCTCAGACATTTTTGGGACCATTGTCATTTATACAGAAATCAGTGCTATTTAAATGCACTGATTCCTATGTAAATGACACTGGCAGTGAAGGAGTTAACCACTAGGGGGCGGGGAGGGGTTAAGTCTGTGTGTGTTTTTTTTTTACAGTAGGGGGGCGTGGCTTTACGTCTGACATCACTGATCGGCTTTCCCGATGACAGGGAACAGACGATCAGTGACAGGCAGTGTAGGAAGCACGGGGAGAGGTTTGTTTACACAGACCTCTCCCCGTTCTTCAGCTCTGTGACCCGATCGCTGGACACCAGCGTCGATCGGGTCCGCTGGTCCCGCGGCCGCTGTCACGGAGCTCAGACCCACACGCGACCCACGGCTGGGCTCTTAAAGGACAACGTACCTGTACGTTGATGTGCCCAGCCGTGCCATTCTGCTGACGTAAATGTGCAGGAGGCGGTCCTTAAGCGGTTAAGGAGCGCTTGCGGAAGCCTCCTGTATATTTGTCTCCGAGCTTTGCAGTCCCACCCTTGCCTCCCTCATCTTCCATGCCTCCTGGTACCAAGTTGGTCAGTGAAGGTGAACCCATGCACTTGGGCTTCATGTGTCTCTCTGCGGATGAGGAGCCCTTAGGAGGAGGGAGAGATTGTGCCTCTATTGTGGCCAGGCAGGTAACTTTTTGAAGTCTTGTCCTACCCATCCAGGGAATGTCCGAACCTTGAGGTCCTGTCACGGACAGACCTTAGGTGGCGTTGTTTCGTCCCCAGTTATCCAGAAGGATAAACCCCTGGTTCCGGTTACCCTTTCTTGGGCTGAGTCCGTTGAGATACAGGCTCTAATCGACTCTGGGGCTGCAGGCCTGTTCATTGATGCTGCCTTTGTATCAAAGCACTCGATTATGCTGCAGCTGTGTGCCATTCCACTTGCCACTGAGGCTCTTGACGGAAGACCTCTACAGCCTGCCCATGTGACTCATGAGACTACTCTGTTGTCCATGGCTGTAGGGGCTCTTCACCAAGTTATTTCCTCACCTAAATTTTTGCTGGTTATTGGTTATCCTTGGTTACAGAGGCACAACCCCTCTCTGGTATGGATTTTGAGGGGACCCCACGCATTTTTTTTTCATCCCAGACCTCAAGGGTCTGGGATGGATTTTGAGGGGGACCCTACGCCATTTTTATTTTTTTTTGGCTGGGGTTCCCCTTAATATCCATCCCAGACCTGAAGGGCCTGGTTATTGAATTTGGGGGGACCCCACGCTTTTTTTTTTGTTTTTTATCAATGAATGACAGTTCTCTGTGTTACAGGAGCCATCAATTCATTAGCCGCGAGTGCTTTTAAATCGCTTTTTTCCTGCAAAAATTACACTTTTTGCAGGGAAAGTTCTAAGCACAGGAAACCTGCCCCCCTTCACAGGCCACCTATAGACACCCCCCAGATGTGATACTGTAATGCTGTTCTAACAGCACGCACACACAAATCCCCAGAAATAGAGCATATCTTGTCAGCAGTCAGCAACACACTGACACGCTGACACTGTGACTGAAACATAATATGCGAGGCCGCCGTGGGGCGTGTACTAAAGCCCCTGAGCTATAATTGGCTACAGGCATCCTGCCTGTAGCCAATTATGGCTCTCCTTGCTGCCGGCGCTGTGATTGGCCAAGCATGCGGGGTCACAGTGCATGCTTGGCCAATCATCAGCCAGCATTGCACTGCGACTAGCGCAATGCATTGCGGGCCGCTCGCATCACACGAATTTGATGCGAGCGGCCCAATTAGTTCTGGGCGCGCCGAGCGGGCGAACGCCCGATGTTCGATTTGAACATGGGTTCGAATCGAACAACGGGCCCATCCCTAATGCTGAGGTTCTCTCCTGGTCGCCACAATGCAGTAAGACATGCTTTCAGAAGGTGGCTAAGGTCCTGTGCACCTCTTCACTCTCCTACCGCGATTTTAGCGATGTCTTTGACAAAGGTCAAGCTGGTCGTTTGCCTCCACCCTGGTCGTATGATTGCGCAATTGACCTTAAACCTGGTGCCAAACCTCCCCCCCCCCCCCCCGGCCGGGTTTACCCTTTGCCGGTCTCCGAGGATAGGGCCATGGAGGAGTATGTTGCAGATGCATTTTCTCGAGGCTTCATCCGCAAATCCTCATCTAATCCTGGTGCTGGTTTCTTCTTTGTGAGGAAGAAGAGTGGTGAACTGAGACCTTGTTTTGATTATAGGGGTCTCAATCGTCTCCCGATTAAAAATGCTTATCCAATTCCACTGATTATGGAATTATTTGACCACCTCAAAGGAGCAACAGTTTTCACAAAGCTTGATTTGAGAGGGGCATACAATTTTGTGAGGATTAAGGAGGGTGACAAATGGAAAACTGCGTTTAATACCAGAACAGGCCATTATGAGTACCTCGTAATGCCATTTGGCCTTTGCAACACTCTGGCAGTTTTTAATGAATTTATTAATGATATCCTCTGAGATTTGTTTCAGCTATGTGTGGTGGTTTATCTCGACGATGTCCTCATATTTTCCAAGTCCCTAGAGAGCCACCACACAGATGTCTGTCGTGTGCTTCGAAAGCTGCGAGAAAACAATCACTATTGTAAGTTGGAGAAGTGTGAGTTCCATCGTGAACAGGTTCAATTCCTGGGTTATGTAATTTCCACTGCTGGTATTTCGATGGACCCAGAGAAACTTTCAGCAGCATTACAGTGGCCCCAACCTGTAGGTATACGTCCTCTGCAATGCTTTCTTGGCTTTGCCAATTATTATCAGAAGTTTATTCGTAACTTCTCGTCCCTGGTCAAACCCCTGACTGATATGACTAAAATAGACGGTAACCCACAGAGTTGGCCGGCGCCAGCGTGATGTGCTGTGACAACACTCGGATAGAAGCCATGCCTATATAATGGGAGCTGAGTTTTTCTATTGACCGTCTTGATTCTATCCTCTCAATGGTAATATTAGTTGTGTATAGTTGTGTATACATAACTAAATACACAGCGTTTAGAAAATGCCACCCAAGTTATCAGCTTTTCCACCTGCCAAAGCTATTACATGGGCTCTCTCCTTACTTTTTTTCGTAGCGTTCATTCATTTAATACTACAAAATGCAGCAAACATATGGCTAGTAGTGGAGCAAAGTTGAGTGGAGGTTAAAGTTTAGACACATGCATAGCTTCATGCTCTGGAAACCTGTACTCTGACCTATTCTTGCTCAGGATATGTTCGCATGAGGAGTTATGGGCACAAGATCGTTCACCAGGGTGAAGTGAAGCCAGGCAGTGGGAAGCCCCCACCTGGCATGACCAGCAACACTCTGTTGCCCATTCTATACCTTCTAGTAGTGAAAGGGAGAAGATAAAGGAAAATCAAGGATGACCACCAGCGATGTTCACTAAATGAAATAAAATATAAAACCAATGTTTATTACAAAAATCTGAAAAAAATAATCACAGACAATATACAGTGCCTTGAAAAAGTATTCACACCCCTTCACATTTTACATATTTTGTCATGTTACAACCAAAAATGCTAATTTATTTTATTGGGATTTTATGTGATAGACCAACACAAAGTGGCACAAAATTGTGAAGTGGAAGGAATAAAGTCCACCTGTGTGCAATTTAATCTCAGTATAAATACAGATGTTCTGTGAAGCCCTTAGAGGTTTGTTAGAGAACCTTAGTGAACAAACAACACCATGAAGGCCAAGGAACACACCAGACAGGTCAGGGATAAAGTTGTGGAGAAGTTTAAAGCAGGGTTATGTTATAAAAAAAATCCCAAGCTTTGAACGTCTCACAGAGCACAGTTCACTCCATCACCTGAAAATGGAAAGAGTATGGCACAACTGCAAACCTACCAAGACATGGCCATCCACCTAAACTGACAGGCCAGGCAAGGAGAGCATTAATCAGAGAAGCAGCCAAGAGGCCCATGGTAACCTTGGATGAGCTGCAGAGATGTACAGCTCAGGTGGGAGAATCTGTCCACAGGACAACTAACTTAAGATCATCATGTGAATTTTATTCAAAAAGAAACTGTCATGTCATCTTAGCATAGGAAATCTAACACTTACAACAGCTAATATGCCACATTCGTCAATGAAAGGCAAAAAATTCAAGGAGGTTGTGCAAGGTGCAGCAAATAACAGCAAGAAATATGTGTAGTATATGTGCATTACATTGCTAATAATTCTAAATGGCAGTATATTTGAAATGCTTGTCATATCCATCTCTATGTTGATGGCCAAAATAAATTAATTACATGCATGGAGGAACTTAACACCTCGGATATAGGTACTTATGACAGATGTTGGAAAGCTTGGTTTTATTGTAACACAATAGAACCAAGATACACTGGAATATACAGTACCTCACAAAAGTGAGTACACCCCTCACATTTTTGTAAATATTTTATTATAGCTTTTCATGTGACAACACTAAAGCAATTACACTTTGCGCTAATGTAAAGTAGTGAGTGTACAGCTTGTATAACAGTGTAAATGTGCTGTCCCCTTAAAATAACTCAACACACAGCCATTAATGTCTAAACTGCTGGCAACAAAAGTGAGTACACCCCTAAGTGAAAATTTTCAAATTGGGCTCAATTAGCCATTTTCCCTACTCAGTGTCATGTGACTCTTATGCCCCGTACACACGGTAGGAAATTCCGACCACAAAATCGATTTTGTCCGACACTGGTGTTGCATACACACGGTCGGACAAAGTTGTCGGAAAATCCGATCATCCTGAACGTGGTGACGTTCGTTGCATATGATGGGACTACGCAGAGGCTAGTAGCCAATAGCTTTGGTCTTGTAATGTGATCTGAGCATGCGTGGCACTTTGTCTGTCAGAATTCGCTACACATGATCGGAAAAAGTCCGATAGGACTTTGTTGTCGGAAAATTTGAGAGCAGGATCTCAAACTCCGACGGAAAAAGTCAGATGGAGCCCACACATGGTCTGAATTTACGACAACATGGTCCGATAGGACATTTTCCGTTGGAAAATCCGACCGTGTGTACGGGGCATACGTGTTACAAGGTCTCAGATATGAATGGGGAGCAGGTGTGTTAAATTTGGTGTTATTGCTCTCTCATACTGGTCACTGGAAGTTCAACATGACACCTCATGGAAAAGAACTCTCTGAGGATCTGAAAAAAAAGAATTGTAGCTCTACATGAAGATGGCCTAGGCTATAAGAAGACCCTGAAACTGAGCGAGCTGCAGCATGGTGGCCAAGACCATACAGCAGTTTAACAGGACAGATTGAACTCAGAACAGGCCACGCCATGGTTGACCAAAGAAGTTGATTGCACATGCTCAGCATCATATCCAGAGGTTGTCTTTGGAAATAGAGGTATGAGTTCTGCCAGCATTGCTGCAGAGATTGAAGGGGTGGGGGGGTTAGCCTGTCAGTGCTCAGACCATACGCAGCACACTGCATTAAATAGGTCTGCATGGCTGTCGTCCCAGAAGGAAGCCTCTTCTAAAGATGATGCAGAAGAAAGCCCACAAAGAGTTTGCTGAAGACAAGCAGACTAAGGATGTGGATTACTGAAACCATGTCCTGTGGCCTGATGAGACCAAGATAAACTTATTTGGTTCAGATGGTGTCAAGCTTGTGTGGCACCAACCAGGTGAGGAGTACAAAGACAAGTATGTCTTGTCTACAGTCAAGCATGGTGGTGGGAGTGTCATGGTCTGAGGCTACATGAGTGCTGCCAGCACTGGGGAGCTATAGTTCATTGAGGGAACCATGAATGCCAACATGTACTGTGACAAACTGATGCAGAGCATGATCAATTTGTACATTTTCACTTAGGGGTGTACTCACTTTTGTTGCCAGTGGGTCAGACATTATTGGCTGTGTGTTGAATTATTTTGAGGGGACAGCAAATTTACACTGTTATACAAGCTGTACTCTGACTACTTTACACTGTAGCAAAGTGTAATTTCAGTGTTGTCACATGAAAAGTTATAATAAAATAAATTTATAAAAATGTGATACAAGCTGTACACTCACTCAGGCAGGTTTTCCAGGACTCTGAGAAGTCCGTAGGGCATTATTTTATACAGTACTGTATTATAAGAAAAAGTCTGCTAAGGTGTGCCGGACAAAACCCGATCTCTTTGCTTCTCTTATCTATCGCGTAGATGTTAAGATAATTTGTAACATTCTGTCTGTGTGGAATTTGTCGAGCGTTGTGAAAAGTTATAATAAAATGATTGATGGAAGTTCCCAATCGAAACGTAGAGTAATGCTACAGTGTCCGGTGATGTATTGATGTTTACTCACTTTTGTGAGATACTGTTTACCCATAAATTGACATAGTCGGTAGGCTAACTTTTGATAAAAACATGCTATTTGAATAATTATTTTTGCTACTGGCATCTCTTGCACAGGGGAACATTTGGCTTTTTGCCAACATGGTTCAAGTGCTAATATCTCACTGAACGTAATAGATAGTGGAAAATTGTTTGCAGCATTAGTACTACAGCAATTGCAAGTACTTTTGAAACCAAAAATAAAAATTAAATTTGAAATAAATAAAAATTGTTTGGTTAAAAAATAAAAATAAATAAGAAAAGATATAACGTACAAAGCTTGTTTGTGATCAGGGGAACCTCTGGTCATAAGGAGTGTTGAGATTGAGATTGAGAGATGCCCTCCATTGGACTTGCAGCTTGCTTTCTCTATGACCTTCCTATTCATATAACTTTACTCTCCTTTTCCCTCAAAATATTTCATACAGTAATTCATAACCATATTCTACACTTGGCTTCCACTGCTCCAGATAGGCTAGCTATGTGCATTTCTCCTTTTTTCCCAGACAATTGGGGCATATCTCGTCACTGAGTGCCCTATGCGATAACAAACATGCTTTGTTGAATTTACTTTGGTATAAATAAAGAATGTTAAAACAATATTCTGATAACTGCTGCTTTTGCTGGGCAGCTTGGTGTGTAAATATAAAGGAAAGGTATAAATAAAAGCATAGGATATTGATAAACCCTACTGGATTACCATGGTGGTTGCCCTGCATTGGCTTCAAAATTGTCCACTTTTTTCTCACAATAGCTGGCATTAAATCTTTCCATCAAATCCAGGCTTCCGAACATGCCAATAATTAGGAGCTCCTTCACTTGCAACAAACCCTCCCTAATGCTTCTCACTAACTTTAAGTCACATGCCTATCACAGCGAGTTTCCTAAGGCCTCATCTCCTCCATCTATCTGTTTAATACATCTGACACATCTAAAACTAATACATAGTTTAACACATTTTAAGCTAATATATAGGCTCATATAGCTAAAAGCTAGATTCACACTCTGACCCTAGAGAATTTATATAGAGTTGTCTTTTGCTGGTTCTTGACCCTGGACAGAATGCATACATGTATGGCATCATGATCTACATACCTCTTCAGCTGTTTAGAGTTTGCCCCAACCAGATCTTATCAACACAAATTTTTAGTGTGATCTCTCCGAAAATACCTGGGAAATACTCCTACTCCAGATAACATTCCTAAGAAAATCTTTAGGGTTGTTACTGATTAAAATTTTCGTGTTCGATTAACTGATTTTTTTTAATCGATTAAGCGACTAATTTTGATTAATTATAATACACATACAGATCCAACTACTTTTAGCTGATCTCCTTGCATTGCAACTCTGCATTAGTCAGTGGTAAATGTGGTATACACTATATACAATCACCCGACACTAGTTAGTTTCCACAATCCATGACTTAACTTCACAGTTCACACAAATACGTTTTAAATTCAAACTGTAGCACTGAGGTAAGTAATTTTTTTTCCACAGTAGCATGACAATCCCTCCACCTCCAGTCTAACTAATCACTCTCACCTTATAGCATGGACCCCTGTGCAAACAGGTGGTCATGCAAGCGGGTATCAAAAGGGTTAACACGGACCATAAACTTCTCTCACGTCTCCTTAGATCTAATCAAGGACGCCAGGTCATGGGTAGAAAGAAAAGATCTAAGTGCTCACTGCTTAAGTATAAGATTTCATTTTTGTGTTCAAACACAAACTACTCACATAAAGATGATAAAAGCATGTAAAACCAACAATCGTGTTAGTTACGTAGGGCAACAGCGGGTGATGTCATGCGTAGCTCCTCCCCCATACGCATTACGTTCAATCAAAACTTCGATGTCACCGGACTTCTCCCCCTTCCCTTCGTTAGCAGACGGAAGCACTTGGGGAAGGAGGGAGAAGTCTGGTGATGTCAATGTCTGTGACGCCACCGGATCTCCAATGGAACTCCCTGAAGGTCCGGAAGCCGAATTTTGATCGATCAAAAATATTTAAGATTAATCGAGGAATTAATCTTTAATTTACACAGCCCTGAAAATCTTTAATCCTCATTACTCACGCTTTCCAAAATGAATATTGTTAAAGCCTGGAAAATGCCAACCCTTAACATATGTAAAATGAAAAAGAGTTACTTTTAATGAAACACTCATCAAATAAACCCACAACTCCATGATACTAGATAAACACTCCTTATTTCTCTAGACATGACAGCAATGGATTATATAATACAATTTCTCAGGCACAGATGGTTGACCTCTCTTTTTATGATTATCTAGGGTTTTCAACAGGTATAAAGAAGGGATAAGCAAATAGGATTCTGTTTACACTCTATTAATAATAAGTGTTCAGATATGAGAAACCACTTTCAGGGAGAAGTGCACACCATTTTGGGATCCTTCTATATAGTAAAACCAATGACTCTCCCAACCTACCCATGCCAGTACCTTTCATCTTTTGTTAACCAGAGCCATGGAATCAGCAAATGCCATTCTACTGGGCATGAGACATAAATAAATGCCCCATAAACTATAACACATGCCTGAAATTATCATAAAACTGAATGAGAAAACTATTCAGTGTGTCCTAAATATCAATCAGTTTGGATCTCACATGCACCAAAAATCCACATTTGTATTATATGTTCAACTTATGTCCTAGTGCACATATAAAGTACCATACCGTATACCTGCCATGCCCTATATACTGAGATTCAAATGTGGCTTCATCTTTAGTGTCAGTATTTGCTTTGTAAAGTGAAAGCAATTCCTAATGAACTGATATATTTTCTAATGCTTGTCTTTCCCATGAGCGGAAGCTGTATATCTCTCCCTTTACCTCAACTGGCTACTATGCTAAGGACTTAGAACAAAATACATTTTCCCCTGAGTAGCACATCTTTATTAACTTAAGGGGGTTTATTATATGTATGGTTAATATCTGTTGCTAATTTAAGGTACCATTTTTTGAATACACAAAGAACTGTTACTTATTATAAACATATAGTGTATAAAGCAGCAATTAGAACAGCAATCCACATTTATAAAGTGCAACTCTGTTATTTACAGTTGTGCTCAGTGCTTTACTTGTTTCAGGAATGGAAAAACACATAACTGTTTACACTACGTTTTTTCAGTGCACATCAACACTGCACAACGGTGTGGGCAACACTCATTTGAAAGCATTGTTTTTCCACTGTCTATGCACTAGGAATGCATTGAGCTGTGCATCCTAATGCATATGGTGTGAACGAGCCCTTAAAGTAATATTAAATGCAGATTACTTACTCACCTGCTCTGTGCAGTGGTTTTCCACAGAGCAGCCCCGATCCTCCTCTTCTTGGGTCCCCTGTCGGCACTCCTGGCTCCTCCCTCCCTCCCTCCTGCTGAGTGCCCCCATAGCAAGCAGGAGCTTGCTATGGGGGCACCTGAGCATGCTTGCTCTCGACATGCTGTTCTGTGTGTCTATTCACACACAGAGCTTGGCTCGGCCTCGCCCTGCCCCCATTCTTTCCTCATTGGCTCACTGGCTGTGATTGACTGTAGCAGGAGCCAATGGCTTCCTCTGCTGTCTCAGCCAATGAGGAGGAAGAGCCTCGGGAGAGCTGCTACTCTCATGCACATTGTTGGATCGAGTTGGGGCTCAGGTAAGTAATAGGGGGGTACTGGGGGGGCTACTGCACACAAAAGGTTTTTACCTTCATGCATTGAATGCATGAAGGTAAAAAACCTTGGGCCTTTACAGCCACTTTAATTAATCTGTCTAAGCTCACTTTGATTTTTAATGTAATGCAAATTCAGTTTGAAGTTTACTGGTATATATAGTCACCTATGGTGCCCATCTTGTGGCCTGAGGGTGACATGTGGCCTTTTGGTACTTATTATCTGGCCTTTGAGCCCAAGCAGGCAATAGTCAGGCAGTGGATTTTTTTACAGTTAGTGCCATAACTAGTTGATTTCATTTGAAAAATGAATGGTGATTTATAAGTGAAATTTTCTATATATTCTAGAATGGACAATTTTTCATATGAGAAGCCACAAATTAGTATATTTCCTGCATTGTGTGATTTACACATATTGGTTTATATTTTATTAATTTTATCTTCAAATATCTATTTAGGGAAGCCTTTTTTAACCAGGGTGCCAAGGCTAAATGCATAAAATTGCCCAAAAATGATATACAAGCCAGCATGTGGAAGAAGCATGCCTTTTAGATGCATTAAAGCCACAGGTTTTCATTGTGCACCAATATAACCTTCTAACTGCCGGCGTCCTTACAACCAATAAAGTCATCAGTTGATAAGAAGGACAACAGGCTTGCCCAGCATCCTTGCCCCTCCCCTGCCCCTCTCCGTCAGTACTGGGGTCACATTAGCTGACTGAGGGAGAAGAGAAACATTGAATACTAGACAGTACCAGTGTGCAAAGGTTCTGTTTTCAAAGAATAAATCACCTCTAATGTTTGGTGTCCTATGTGTGTGGATGTTACTGTGATATGTAAAAATCATGGTAGTTTTGTTTTTTACATTTAAGAATGGGGTGCCCCAAGCTTGTGCAGAATTTAAAGGGTGCCTTGACTGAAAAAAGGTTGAGAGGATTTAGGGTGTGATCATTTCTAGATTTTTAGGTCTAAATATTTTGCACAAAGGGAGACTTTAACATTTTGGCTAACATATGGATTTGATTTTTTCCATCTTTCAAGAAATGAAAAATATAATCCCCATTCTACCTCACTTTATGTAGCCAGGTTTTGCACATGTGTCCTAACCCCTCTTTAAAAGTAGAATTATGGCCTCCCAGTAAAAAATACATGCTGCAGCCCCTAATTATAAGATTTTTTTCTTAGGGCTCTTTCACACGGGGCGGATCAGTGCAGATCCGCCCCGTGGATAGCCGCTTGCTCAGCAGGGATCGCCGGAGCGATCTCCGCTGAGCAGGAAGATGACAGGTCAGTCTCTGCACACAGCGCACAGCGCAGGGACGGACCTGTCAGAGCGCCGCTCTCCCCTATGGGAGATCGGGTGACGACGGACCGTAGAGTCCGTCGTCATCCGATCCGCTCTGCAAACGGATGAAAAAATAGGGTTTTCCTCCGTCTGAAGAAACGGAGCATAGCGGGCTCATCCGCTGACACCCGCTATCCCATAGGGATACATGTATGTCCGTTTTTCATCCAAAAACGGAAGGATGAAAAACGGACATACGGTCCGTCCGTGTGAAAGAGCCCTAAGTTCCCTTTCAAAGTACCACAAATAAAAGTTGAGCATGCCAGTGAAGTCTACCTATTGCATTTTTGTGATTGGGGTGGCAACAATGCTACACTGCTCCTGAATTTAGAGCAGAGTTGCCGCTCTCATGTAGACTTTACGTGCTTGCACTACAGTGGGATGAATTGCAGGGGGCACCTGACCAACACATAGTCCTGTCCACTGTTTTTTAGATTGACAGCGCTGCCTCTGCTGTTGAAACCCTCCCACTGAAAGCTGCAGTGTCCCCTGCCTTTTTTGACTAAACCATATCCATGGCATATGAGACACAGAAAAAAAGGTTATGGTTTAGTCAAAAAAGTATTTTTTTATTACTTTATGAGACTTGTACATTGCATAGCAACTGGATTTGGTACTTAATTAGAATGTCATGTAGGATCCCTTAGTTGCACTTTAATATAGGGAGGCATGGGAGTAAAAATGTCCTTACAAGCAGCCATGTTTATATAAGAGGACAATACATAGAATGTTAAAAAAAATAACTACAAGACCTCTGCTGGTTTGTCACTCTGCAATTCCTATCCACACAAAATTGTTTAGCACACCACCATGCAGAAAATCCGAGTTGATCATGTCAATGTACCGTGGTAGTACTATGTGGCCACAGTGTAACCTCCACTGTGTCACACCTGCCACCTAGAAGCCAACAGCATTGCTGTATATGCAGATGTTTTTAGTCTGGTCAAGCTGTGACCAGGGACCACATATGCAGTATAATTGTATGTGACCTACTTAGGGCTGGATTTCCATTTGTGGAGCCTGTAGACCCACAACCTGGCCATGCCAGGGACAGATGCTGTGGTTTTACCCAGATCAGCATTACTTAGCTACACTCAGAACAAAGTGTCCGGTATGGACATTCCTGCCTCAGTGCCACCTCCCAACCATGCTTCCATGAGCGCTGCCTGAAGCAGCCGTCTAAGTCTGCCTCATGGACAGCAAGGCCCTTCACACAACTTTTGGCCCCCAAAGCAATATCACTATCCTGGGATCATCTCTTTAACACAAACATTTTGTTGTTTTAATGTTCCTAACCCGCTCTAAAAGATTTACAGTGTGTGTATCAAGTGCCTGTAACTAATTATGATGGGAAAAACATGTGGCCAATTATTATCACTTTTATATTGAGCACAGGTCTACTTTGGCTAATGTTAAGTCCTGGAACTGCTGTATACTGATGACATTTGGCCAGTCTTTAATGGTTGCTAAGAGGCTTTACAGACAGTTTATATTTAGCATGCTTTAAGCAATAAAGCCCACAGTTTATTATTAGTCATTTTTGTATGGGGCTGCAGGAGAGCAGTTATTCTTCTGTTCTGTGGGTATCTCATAGTCAATGCAGCTATGTTTGTTTGGTATTCAGAATTTTTAGTATAAGAGCTTTCATATAATAACAGATTTTATTCCTGTTTAGCCTCTTTGTGCATGCATATTTCCTTTTGTAGTGCACAGTTTGTAAGCTGAGACACTTATAATCAGGATTACTATAAATATGTTTCATGAAATGGTTTTATTATTAGCACTTGTTCAGCTATTTAAATTGTTTGACTTGCCAGTGATCATTTTAAAGTTAAGTAAACCCAGGAGCTGGGCACAAGTATCTTTAAGGTTTGTGGAAAGCAGTACACTTAAACTGGATTGGAATATTGGTACAGATGTACAGTATGCTGCAGTCTATATTCATGTCAATGTGGTGCAGAGCACATATCTATACCATGCTTCTTGTCTTGCATCGGGAACACATGAAAAGTACTCAATTTAGACATGTTTGCATTCCAGACATTGAAAATAGATTGAGGTCAAACAAGAACCTTTATCTTATTTATGTAACTGAATATATTAAATCAGATGACATAATAAAAATAATATTAGCTCTATATCTAGAGTACTTACTATTTATATCCATCCCCAGCCAGCTCCTATATGGTTTCCATTGTGGTGTTGTTGGAAAAACATATATCCATAATCCAGGTCCATTTATACAGCAAGCAAAGAATTGATATAGATAAAGATAGTGAATGTGGAAGATGGGAATTATGGACAGGATTGAGACATTGAAGAGGCTTGATTAGACTACAGTGTTCAAAAATGGTCCAAATATATAAGACTGAAGAAACCCAAATGTTAATTTTGACAACTACAAGGTTACAAAAGATGATTAGAAATAGACTGGTGTCTCAGAATCTGTGTCTAATGTAGGAAAAAGAAAAAGAGCAAACATGATCTCCACTCCTTGCCAGGGACCAGAAACATCCACATCCTGTTGTTCTGGGAGATGTCAGGGCACTGGGCAAAATGAGAAATGGTCCTATGTGTGACAGAGCACTTATCTCAGAGACATTCCTGTTGTCAAGACATGGGGGAGGAACGGAAGGAGGAAAGAAAACTTGGCAATAAATTTACTGAACTTTCCTATTGTTGCAAAATGCAACTTACAGGTGCACCTTTTGCTGCAGCTATTAGTAAGCATCAATCCAATCACATATATTGGTCAACACCAGAAGTGCCAGCAAATCAAGAGACACAATTAATTTATTTAAAAAATATATATATATATGTACAGGAACATTACATGTGTTTTTTTTAAAAAAAAATGGTCATGATTAATAGGCTGGTTTTACCAACTTCACTTTTATAACTACTTCAATAATCTGACAAGTTTCATTATACTACGCAGACTGATGCAAATTCACAGATTATGGTGTCCAAGTGCAATTTTTTTAAAGGGCACCCCAAGGACCTCTCTCTGTAGTGCCTGGTATTGTGTTCTGTTAATAATAAGTGTCACCTATCTGACAATGGCTTATGTAGACCAGACAGGGCTGTGCTGTGTGGCAGAGCTGTGTAAATATTAGAACTAGATGGACATAAAAACATTTTTGCCAGGTAAAACTGATCCCATAGATGTACTCCCTCTGTGAATTTAGCGGTTAGTTTGGAGATCAGCTTTAAAGATCTGAAACTGGATTTGTGTAACCTTCACATGCACACAGATTTTCTAGGTTTAGTTTTGTCTCAACAGCCTCCCCCTTGCATCCCTGAGCCCCATAGCAGCTGCATAGCCTGCTGTGTCTATAGTTACTCCATTAGTCCCAGGAGTAAAAATAAAGTGTATATAGTGATTAGGGATGAGCTTCGAGTTCGAGTCAAACTCATGTTCGACTCGACACCCTGTAAAAGTCTATGGGAGAAATCTAAAGTGCTAATTTTAAAAGCTTATATGCAAGTTATTGTCATAAAAAGTGTTTGGAGACCTGGGTCCTGCCCCAGGGGACATGTATCAATGCAAAAAAAGTTTTAAATAACGGCTGTTTTTTCGGGAGCAGTGATTTTAATAATGCTTAAAGTGAAACAATAAAAGTGTAATATTCCTTTAAATTTCGTACCTGGGGGATGTGTATAGTATGCCTGTAAAGAGGCGCATGTTTCCCATGCTTAGAACTGTCCCTGCACAAAGTGTCATTTCTGCAGGAAAAAAAGTCATTTAAAAGCACTCGCGGCTATAATGAATTGTCGGCTCCCCGTAATACAGAGAACAGTAATTGAAAGTCATTGATAAAAAAAAAAAAGCGTAGGGGTTCCCCCTAAATTCAATTGCCAGGCCCTTCAGGTCTGGTATGAATTTTAAGGGGAACTCCACGCCAAATTTATAAAAAAAATGGCGTGGAGTTCCTTAAAAAATCCATACCAGACCCTTTATCCGAGCATGCAACCTGGCAGGCCGCAGAAAAATAGGGGGGACGAGAGAGCGCCCCCCCCTCCTGAACCGTACCAGGCCACATGCACTCAACATTGAGAGGGTGCTTTGGGCCCCCCCCCAAAGCACCTTGTCCCCATGTTGATGAGGACAAGGGCCTCATCCCCACAACCCTGGCCGGTGGTTGTGGGGGTCTGCAGGCGGGGGGCTTATCGGAATTTGGAAGCCCCCTTTAACAAGGGGACCCCCAGATCTGCCCCCCCCCCCCTGTCTGAAATGGTCTGTTCGGAGGTTCTGGTGCAAACCGAACAGGGGGGTGTTCAGCTCATCCCTAATAGTGATATGGGGTGATTAGACTCAGAGGTGGTGAGCCTATGCCAGATAGGAACTATAATTAAGGGCTCATTGACAAACCTTTATTAAAACACAAAGTTCAGTTCAGACTGGTTGCCCATGCAGGGGTTTTTCTGCAGCAACCATACATAATGAAAAAATTCTAGCCCACCTGGCTACACTTCATCAGTACTGCTACTATTAGCACTAGACTCCCTGACAATGGGTTCTTCAGGCTCGTTAGCCTTTAATCACAGCACCGCGCTGTATGGGCCCACTCCTGGCCGTCACATAGGGTTCTTCCAGCATGCACTTCTCAGGAACTCAGACCTTCTCCACCCCTCCTAGATTCACTAGTCACCTCAGCTTTCCCATTCTCTCCAGACCCGCATAGCTGTCTTGACATTCCCAGTCTTGTGGGCAAGAAGTCTCCCTAACATAGGATCTCTCGAATAGGTCAACCCATCTGGCTGGAGCACACCACTATCTTCACACAAAGGCTATGTTTCCAACTGGCAGAAACGACGCTGAGCTGGCTTATAACGTCCCTGCACACCTGTGTACTCGCTTAAGGCTGTATTTACATGCTGTGAGAGAAATAACCTGCAGCGGTTTCTGCTCCGGCAGCTGTCCATTTTGACTGTGATAGGAGGCAGTGTGATGCGTGATCCAGTGCATCACACAGCTCCCTTTTTTTTCCTCATTGAACTTTATTTTAGTGTACAAAAGTACACTTCATATCAATGTACAGCAATGTAAAGGACAGTGACAATGTGATCCTGTACGGTGTGCTGTGATAAAATGCAGCATATCACCATTGTATCACAGCTCTGCACTACGTTTGTTCTGCCCATCAGATGTATATATTCTGATTATCTGCATTTGTGTTGTTGTAAATGACATTCAATGTTGATATTTTCTATAGGAATCATTTGCAGAGTGTAGGCGCCATCTAGCGTCCCTTTTTGGTATTGTTTCTATTGTGTAAATGTTGTTATTAAAGTTTATAACCTAGGAAGTACTTGGAAAGCAAAGTATTCTGGGTAAAGTCTCACAGGAAGAGACACATTCATCATGCTTTTCTAGACTGCAAGATGTCCTGTTTCAATCTCTTACCATCAATCCCTCATTGAACTTAAAAAGTGAGTGTTTACTGTCTCATATTGTACTGTGTATATTTGTCTTTGAAATGTATGCTAAATTTATGGGATATTGTACTTATCAAGGTTTATTCTTGTTATTTGTAGTTTCACCTAGCTTGTTCCAATAAACTGCGATCGAAGAAATATGGTATCATGTTTATGGGATAAGAATGGTTTAGCTGAATGTCCTTGAGACAGAACAGTGAAATTTTTAAGAGGACCTCTGAAGGGAAGATAAGCTGACTTCGGAAGTCTGTACAGCCCCGGGCTACACAGTACCATACAGTCAGAAGCCTTAAAGAAGCAGGCCTGTGGGAGGCAAAGCAAGCAGCCACGCTACACAGAGACGCGCTCTGTCAAGCAGTACCGACACTAGAACGGTCTCTATACAGCAAGACAGCTTCTTCCCCGCAGCCATGTCTCACAGTAGAACATCTTCTTACAAAACACGATCACAAGCAAGCTCATCTAGGTCATCTGTCGCAAATGCAGCAGCTATCGCCCGTTCGAAAGCGGAAGCAGCAAGAGCCAGGGCCGCATTCGCAGACCAAGAGCTGCAGATGAAAAAAGAAAAGGCCCTCCTTGAAGCGGAAAGGGTGAGACAGGAACAAGAGAGAGAGAAAGAAAGAGCTCAGCAGGAGGCATCTCTGAAACTGCAGCAAGCTATCTTGGAAGCTAACATGGATAAGCTGGCAGTGGAACGAGATGCTGCCGCCGCCATTGCAGAAGCAGAAGCTCTAGAAGCAGCCATCTACGATGAGCCAAGAGCAGGTAGCAGCATACCAGGCCTAGAAGAAGAACACCAAGATTCTTCGCAACGCACGTCGGATTATGTCTACCAGCACTGTGACCCAAGCAGCATCCCACAACAAGAAATTAAACATGATGTCAGGGAGTCACACCAAATCAAGCAGCAACAAGATGACCTTGGACCCCAGTACCACAGGCAAGAAAAATCTGACAGTGTTCCAGACGTTCCAGTCCCAACCAAACCTTCTACTCCACAAGGTACTCAACCTTCATACAAACATCAAACACCTGTCTTCACTCCAAAGGTGTATGCAACGAGCCGGTACGAACTGCCAACCGCATGCAAGTTTGAGCCCAGAGAGCCTAAAGAAGAGACTTCTATCAGGTATGCCTTTACACCGCACCACAATACACCAGCAGCCTACCCCAATGCCAATCAGGCTACTGTAGACTTTGCCAAGTTCCTGGCCAAACGCAAGTTAGTTACCCAAGGACTTGCCAAATTTAGTGATCGCCCTCAACACTACAGGGCGTGGCGATCCTCTTTCCAGAGTGTTATCCAAGGTCTAGATCTATCTTGCAGACAACAAATAGAACTCCTTGTAAAGTGGCTTGGCAATGATTCTGCTGAACACGCCAAAAGGATCAGAGACATTAATATAAACCACCCAGAGATAGGCCTTACAAACATCTGGAACAGACTGGATAGATGTTATGGCTCACCAGAGGCTATAGAGAGTACACTGTTTAAAAGGATAGAAGACTTTCCAAAAATACCTAGCAGAGGTTACCAAAGACTCAGAGAATTCAGTGACCTATGTATGGAGTTACAAGTTGCTAAAGCGGAAGGTGACTTACCTGGCCTTTCTTATCTTGACTCTGCTAGAGGTATTAACTCCTTAGCTCAAAAACTTCCTTATGAGTTACACGAAAGATGGATTGCTCATGGCTGTAACTACAAACGGAAACACAATGTGCCCTTTCCACCATTTAGTGAGTTTGTGGACTTTGTAGACAGACAAGCAGGGACGAAAGCTTCATTTTTCCAGTGTCTTACATCACTTCTGCTGGCCCTAAGCAACTCAGAGCTCCAGTAGCAGTGCACAAAACTAACATTTCTTCCCACAGATTTGCAGAGTCTCAGCCAGAGGATCAAGACAAGGACCCAACGAAGTTCTGCCCTCTACATAAGATGCCACATCCCCTTCTGAAATGCAGAGCCTTCAGGACAAAGACCATCCAGGAACGCAAAGCTTTCCTCAAAGAGAACAACATCTGTTACAAGTGCTGCTCTTCGTCTACACACTTCGCCAAGGACTGTAAGGTCAGTGTCAAATGCACAGAGTGTGACAGCACAGAGCACCACACAGCTTTACACCCAAAGCCTACTCCAAGAACCTTCCCACCTGTCCATGGTGACAAGGAGCAAGGCAGGGAGACCAAAGACTCTAGTACAGATACCACAGCAATCACTTCACAGTGCACTGAAGTCTGCAAAGGAAGTACAGGTGGCAGATCCTGCTCTAAAATCTGTCTAGTGAAAGTTTACCCAAAGGGACGCAGAGACAAAGCAGTCAAGCTCTACGTCATTTTGGATGATCAGAGTAATAAGTCACTAGCTAGACCTGTATTTTTTGACATTCTAAACCTTAAAGGCCCCAGCAGCCCCTACTCCCTTAGGACTTGTGCAGGTACAGTGGAAACGGCGGGGAGAAGAGCTGACGGCCTACAAATTGAATCTATGGATGGTAAGACATGCCTACCCTTACCGACCATAATAGAGTGCAACCAGATGCCAGACAACAGATCAGAGATCCCCACACCAGACGCAGCAGCTCACCAGACTCACTTGAAGCACATAGCACATCTCATACCAGAACTTGATGATCAGGCTCAGATAATCTTACTCCTAGGGAGAGATATCTTGCAAGTCCACAAAGTAAGGAAACTGATCAACGGTCCTAAAAGTGCGCCATATGCCCAAAAACTGGATCTTGGGTGGGTCATTATAGGTGATGTTTGCCTGGGAGGTGCACACAAGCCGGCATCTGTTAATAATCTGCTCACTAGTACCCTCGAGAATGGTCGTCCTTCTCTTTTCCAACCCTGTCCAAATCGCATCCTCATAAAGGAGCTACCTCACAACAACCCTGTACCTCTTCCTTTCCTAAGTCCCCTCTGTGACAGCAATACCTATGACAATGACCAAAGCGACTTAGGACACTCAGTGTTCAGGAGAACAAAGGAAGACAACCAGGTAGCAATGTCCATTGAGGATAGGATCTTCCTAGAGGTTATGGAAAGCAGTATGGAGAAAGACGTGACTAATAACTGGGTAGCACCTCTTCCCTTTAGGCCACAGAGACAACGTTTGCCTAACAACAGGGAACTAGCATATAAACGCCTCACTTCCTTAAGACACAATCTGCAAAGGAAAGTTGCAGTTGCTATATATGGCCTCAGACACTCTGCTAGAGTGGGAGAGTCAGAGTATGGGTCAGACGTCAGACAATTTGTGGACAAGGATTTCTATGTAGACGATTGCTTGAAATCACTACCCACAAATGAAGCCGCAATCAGTCTCCTCAAAAGAACTCAGGCAATGCTTGCGTGTTCCAACTTAAGGCTCCACAAGATTGCTTCCAACAGTAGAGAAGTTTTAGAAGCCTTTCCTGTCCAAGACCATTCCAACGAGTTAAAGGACTTAGATCTAGGCACAGACTCACTTCCCATGCAACGCAGCCTTGGTTTGCTTTGGGACTTAAGATCTGACACCTTCACTTTCCAAGTAAACACAGAAGAAAAACCCTTTACCCGTAGAGGTGTCCTGTCTACCATAAACAGCCTATACGATCCTTTAGGCTTTGCAGCACCTGTCACCATCCAGGGTAAGGCACTACTCAGAGACTTAACCTGTGAGTCGCTAGATTGGGACCACCCTCTCCCCACCGACAGGAAGAACCTATGGCTAGAGTGGAAGGACTCACTAACAGCGCTATCTAATCTTAAAATTCCACGCCCATATGCTCCTCTGTCATCTGCAGATGTTCAGATGCAAAGACTTTGTGTGTTTGCGCATGCTTCTGTTAAAGCAATTGCTGCTGTAGCTTACCTGAAAACCATAGACACTAAAGGACAAAGCCACATAGGGTTTGTAATGGGAAAAGCAAAACTTGCACCACTGCCTGAACACACCATACCCAGGCTGGAACTTTGTGCTGCAGTATTGGCTACAGAGCTAGCGGAACTAATAGCAACAGAGACAAACCTAGAAATCCAGGAAGCTGAGTTCTACACAGACAGTAAAGTAGTTCTGGGTTACATCCATAATGAAACTAGGCGTTTCTATGTCTATGTCAATAACAGAGTGTTGAGAATAAGGAGATCCACCCGCCCAGAGCAATGGAATTTTGTGCCTACAGACTATAATCCCGCAGACCTAGCGACCAGATCTGTAGCGGCCAGTCGCCTTGACAGTACTTCGTGGTTCACAGGTCCCACCTTTCTACGCAGTCCTGACTGTAACAATGATGATCTCACCACATTTGACTTGATAGATGCAGAAAAGGATCAGGAAATCCGCCCTCAGGTTTCTACTGCAGTCACAACAACATCTCTCAACCAGTTTAAAACCCACCGTTTCAGCAGGTTCTCTACCTGGAGGTCACTAGTTAGAGCTATCACTTGCTTAATCCACATAGCTCAGTCTTACAAAAAACAACCACCAACTCATGACGGTTGCAGGAGTTGGCACCACTGTAGGAAAGTCTACTCAGCAACTGACCTAGAACAGTCTAAAAACTGGTTAATATCTGTTGTACAGAGAGAAGTCTTTGCCAAAGAGATTGATTGTATTGTCAATCACAAACCTGTTCCTAAAGACAGTGTTTTAAAGAAACTTGATCCAATCCTTGATGAAAATGGCATGTTGAGAGTAGGAGGCCGTTTAAAAGAAGGCAAGTTAGAGTTCTTAGAGAAACATCCTTTAGTGATCCCTGGTCACCATCATATTGCCTATTTACTCATTCAACACTACCATGACCAAACTAAACACCAGGGCCGACTGTTTACTGAAGGAGCTCTAAGAGCTGCTGGACTTTGGATAGTCGGAGCCAAAAGATGTGTGAGTAAGTTCCTCTTCAAGTGTGTTATCTGTCGAAAGCTTCGAGGAATGTTACAGACACAAAAGATGGCCAATCTACCTTCTGACAGGCTTAGCATGGATCCGCCTTTCACTAATGTTGGACTTGATGTCTTTGGTCCCTGGTCTGTTGCCACCCGGTACACAAAAGGGGGACACTCAAACAGTAAACGCTGGGCAGTCATATTCGTTTGCATGTCCATACGAGCTGTTCACATTGAAGTGATTGAGTCAATGGACACTTCAAGTTTCATTAATTCTCTTAGACGTTTCATTGCAATCCAAGGCCCAGTGAAACTCATTCGCTCTGACAGAGGATCTAACTTTGTAGGAGCAGTAAAGGAACTGCAAATTCCTTCCAACTTGGACATCCCCAGTGTAAAAAGGTATTTGAGTAAGCAAGACTGCACGTGGATCTTCAATCCACCTCACTCTTCTCACATGGGAGGTGTGTGGGAGAGGATGATAGGCATAGCCCGCAGAATTCTTGACTCTATCTTCCTACAAGTAGGAACTGCAAGGCTTACTCACGAGTGTTTAGTGACATTTATGGCAGAGGTTACAGCCATCATTAACGCCAGACCCTTAACTTCAATTTCAAGTGACTCTGAAGATCCAATGGTTCTCACACCTACCATGTTGCTCACGCAAAAGACTGGTCTTGTAGGTACTCCAGCTGGAGAGTTTTGTGAGAAGGACCTTTACAAACGTCAATGGAGACAAGTTCAAACTCTTGCCAATACCTTCTGGAGTCGGTGGAGGGAGCAATACACATCTACTCTTCAACTAAGGAGGAAGTGGCACTCAGAAAAACCTAACCTTAAACTTGGTGATGTTGTGCTCATGAGAGATTGCCAGACACTAAGGAACATGTGGCCTTTAGGTCTAGTCACCAAGGTACTGCCAAGCAAAGATAATCTTGTCCGTAAGGTCGAGGTCAAGACCTTTCAACAGAATGAGGCCAAAGTGTTCTTAAGACCAGTGACTGAACTTGTTCTGTTACTTTCTACGGAGGACTCTGTTAGTGACGTCACTTGACGTCAGGCGGGGAGTGTTCTGCCCATCAGATGTATATATTCTGATTATCTGCATTTGTGTTGTTGTAAATGACATTCAATGTTGATATTTTCTATAGGAATCATTTGCAGAGTGTAGGCGCCATCTAGCGTCCCTTTTTGGTATTGTTTCTATTGTGTAAATGTTGTTATTAAAGTTTATAACCTAGGAAGTACTTGGAAAGCAAAGTATTCTGGGTAAAGTCTCACAGGAAGAGACACATTCATCATGCTTTTCTAGACTGCAAGATGTCCTGTTTCAATCTCTTACCATCAATCCCTCATTGAACTTAAAAAGTGAGTGTTTACTGTCTCATATTGTACTGTGTATATTTGTCTTTAAAATGTATGCTAAATTTATGGGATATTGTACTTATCAAGGTTTATTCTTGTTATTTGTAGTTTCACCTAGCTTGTTCCTAGCTTGTTCCAATAAACTGCGATCGAAGAAATATGGTATCATGTTTATGGGATAAGAATGGTTTAGCTGAATGTCCTTGAGACAGAACAACGTTGCAATTTGAATTGTGTCATTATATGTGTTCTTGCATTTTACAATGGCCACTGCACATAGAGTGAATTCAGCCTAAGGCACAGCTCATAACAAACAATAGAGCTTCAGATTAAGCCTTAACGCAAATTCTGTGTCATTTCCACCTTCTTTACCCGAATTCACACAGTGGCAGGGCTTTGCACTATCACAATATGAATTGGCACAAATAGGAAGTTACTGTTTACTTGCCTTTCAAACACATCAAAACAATTCAGTGTGTGATTAAGTGGGCTCTAAAACAAGCAAGCACATAATGAACTGGGTGCTGGTAATCAGATCTCACTCCACAACACACACTTTAAGTACCCTTTGTTCAAGGTCATTTGTACATTACTTGGGCGGCACCCATATATACAGTATAATAAGCAAAGTAAAAACAAAAAAGCCATCTCAGAAAAAGAGTTGTATACCATTTCTTGTTTATAAAGGCATAGTTCACCTTTACTAAAAAAAAATGCCTATGCAGATAAGGGGCACCTATAGATAAAAACTGTTGAAAAGTTGAATAATGCTGATATCCTTCTTTAAAGAGTGGCATGTTGGGTGTAATGCAAGATGAAAAGGGTGGGCGCTAGACACTTTTTGAATGCAAAGAGATTTATTTTCTCTAAAACAGAACTGTGGGAGAGAGGGTTAGGGCCAGGACACCCTTAGGTAGATGCAATGTTAATTGGCAGACTCCGAGGCTTCTATAGGCAGACAGTTATACAGGTGAAGGCCTCCAGCCAAACACCACTTCTGTATAGGTAGGGCGCTGTCTCCTATGGCAACAGTCTTGTAGAAGTTACTAACTGTAATTGTATCCAACTATTTGCAACACAAACAGTTCTCAGCTTACCCCACAATCACTCACTGTGGGTTTTCACTCAATGAGCTCCCAGTCTATCACTAGACTTCAGATCCAATAGCCACTGGATCCCTGAGCTCTTTCACTGTTAGCACTCAGTATCTTCCTCAAGCGTCACGCCCGCTTCCCTGCTGGGTCCCTAGATTGACACTCACAGATACTTTTCAAGCTTCACCCCTGCTGACTCGCTAGGTCCCTTGCTTGGCACTCACTGATGCTCTGCAAGCGTCACCTCCTGCTGTCCCGCTGAGTCCCTGACTTGACACTTGCTGAAGTTTTCCCACTTCTTTACTGTCCCTGGATGGCGAGAAGTCTGCTCTAGCACTGGCCTCAGCTTACTCACAGTGGTCTCTGGTAACAAGGTGGATGATCCCTTAGTGGTGACAGCTTCCCCTTCACCTCCGACCATGACTGGTTCCCTTGCAGGTGGAACAGTTACTTCTGGTTGGACTACAAGCCCGCAGTCCAAACCCTATGCTGATCTCCTGCTTCTGGATAGGCCCTCAGACAGCCTAGTGGCCGGATGTCCCTGAGATAGGCTTAAGGCTTGTGGCCTAGCAGCCCCGGGCAACATAACACATGTCCACCTACAGCCATCCAGGTAGCTCAGAACCCTGACCACCTGACTCCACACAAATAAATAGGCTCTCCCAGCAGGCCAAGGGACCCAAGCAAATCCCTGCCCATTGGCTAAGACAACCCATTAATTTATAATCTTTCCTTGCTATGCCCTTGTCGTATCCAATGTCACCAGCTACCAGGTCCCCTAGTGACAGAAGAGAGAAGTGCAGCAATTACAGAATTAGGGGGAAATCAATTGATCTCCTAACAATTGGCCAAGGCAACTATGGCCTGGCAACTATGCCTAAACATCAGGGTGCTACACTGAGCTCATAGATACTGCATCAGGGGAGAGAAAGAGCATGTGAGGGGTCTGAAAAAGCTCTCTCCTGTGATAGTGGAGGTGGGCAGTAATGACTAGGACTCACTTAACAACTAACCATTTAACCTGATAAAGTGGTTTATTCTTTAAATTACTTACAGTGTCATTAACATTTAAATTGGTAACTAAAGAGTATGTATATGAGACTAGGGATCCCAGGCTATTTTGGTCCATTATCATGGGACAAAGCCTAAATTATGAAGAACAATGTTCTGGCTAAGGCAGCCCACATACACTCGGGGGCTTATGGAGCACCCCCAGAGAAATCAAATCATTTAGTAACACATAGAGAATTATGAATACAGACAGCAAATTTTAAAAATCCTAGTCCAATTAGGAGTGAATAGGACGATAGGACCAACATATATGTAATAATATTCCTACAGAGTCATATCCAGCACACATCAGGAGTTCTGAGAAAAACATTTTTGACGCATCACTGGGGATCATTACCAACATGAGAGCAATTTAAAATTTTGTTGCTGGTCTGTGATGGAGATTGGTATAGGATAAACAATTTTTCCAGTAATACTCTACAAGGGGTAACCCAATTCCCTCTCCCTGGCTTTAGTAAAGAATGGTTGATGAGGAAACCTGTGGGTTAAAAATCTGTGATAAATTCTATAGACATCTTGTGAATTGCCAGTATGTTGCAAATAAATATATTCAATAGGAGTGAGGTCCTTGTGTATCTGTCCCTGATGTTAAAGGCAATCATAGAAGTGTTATGATTTCAAATAATAGAGCTAGCATCCCGCTTGGGGATTGCTGACCATTGGACAGGCCTGATAGGTTTCAGGCCAGTCACATTAAGGACAACATAGGAAGCTGATGTTGGTGAGGTCTGATGAGAATTCAGGATTTTTCATGCGGGGGGTCATTGGCCTATATAAGAGGATATTGCCTTATTTCATAGAATTTTGAGGATTTTTGATAATCATGGCATTCTAGTTTGATGTTGCATGCACCTTCAACGAGCTTCTCTAAACATTATAATGAGCTCAATACTCCTGAAGATATGCACATCTTATAACTGTATTATTATCATGCAAAAATGCATATGCTCAATAAAACAAACTACATCTCATTTATAAATTTGTTGTGGTATAATTTAATGCAAAGGAAAGGCTTCAAACCAGGGATCGGCAACCCATTGATGGTGATCTATTCATCGATCATGGGCAGATGACGGGCGGAATTTACTGGAAGCATCTCTGGTCCCCTGTATTTTCCTCCTGCAGAAGCATAATGCTGGCTTCCCCTACTCTCCCTCCAGCCAGCATAGCATTCTGCTGTCGCAGGAGAAAAATACAGGGGTTCATTTCCAGTAAATGCCATCCCCGCTGCCCCTTCTGTCCAGGTTCCCATTCCTTCTGCTGCCCAGGCCCCCTGTGTGCTCTCCTGACCCCCCTCCTCCCTCACAGCACTGCCAACTTCCCCTCTTGTCCTCTGGTGCTGGCTGCGGTGGGGGATTGTTTCAGAATCGAGAGCAGGGGAATGGGCCAATAAATGACATATATGTCAGAAACCATGAATCAGACCGAGACAGAAGTGCAGTAAAAATTACACTTGAATAATAATAATAATAGTAAGAGGTAAGTAGAGCAAACATAGTCAAAACATAGCCAGAGTTTGGTAACCGGAAAGGATAGTCAGACAAGCCAGGACATCAGGGAGCCAAGGATCAGCCTACTTAAGAACAGGCCAGATAATCAGGAAACTGGAGAATCAGTGGAGTGGAACAGCAGGCAGGATCAGGAACCAGAAGGGACGTCAACCAAGCAAAACTTTAAAAGGTACACAGGAGAGAGTCTCTTAATATGTTGACCAAGGCGAAGGCAGAAGGCAGAGAGGATCTGAACTGAACGGTTTAACCACTTTACAACCAGCGCACGGCGATGTACGTCCCTTTTTTAAAGAGGGATATCTCGGTAATGGCAGCAGCTGCTGCCACAACCGAGATATCCATCTCTTCAGACGCCGGTCGTATCTACGATAATGGTGGTCTCCGCGGCAGATTCGCCACGATATCACCGTTATCTCCCGCGCCCTCCGCCGCTTACTGGAGCCGTCAGTAGCGGCGGAAGCGATCGGGTCCTTCACACTGCTGGGTATGGAGACGAGTGAGACTAAGATGGCCCCACCCGTCTCTATACCATAGCAGGGCGGAAGCGACAATAAAACGTCACTTAGGCCCATACCTCTTAAAGGCACATTTTTCAATGTAATTTTTTTAAATGACATTTTTTATTTTTTATTTTGCATTTAAGTACAAATATGAGATCTGAGGACTTTTTGACCCCAGATCTCATATTTAAGAGGACCTGTCATGCTTTTTTTCTTTTACAAGGGATGGTTACATATGAAAACGGTGGTCAAACCACACATGTGATGTATCGCCGCAATACAGCAATAATTGTAGCGCTAGACCTCCTCTGTAACGCAAAACATGCAACCTGTAGAATTTTTTAAATGTCGCCTATGGAGATTTTTGAGGGTAAAAGTTTGATGCCATTTCACGAGCGGCGCAATTTTGAAGCGTGACATGTTGGGTATCAAATTACTCAGCGTAACATTTTTTTTCACGATATATAAAAAAATTGGACTAACTTTACTGCTGTCTTATTTTTTTATTCAAAAAAGTGAATTTTTTCCAAAAATAGTGCGCCTGTAAGACCGCTGCGCAAATACGGGGTGAAAAAAAGTATTGCAACGACCAGCCATTTTATTCTCTAGGGTGTTAGAAAAAAAACAATATATAATGTTTGGGGGTTCTAAGTAATTTTCTAGCAAAAAAAACAGTTTTAAACATGTAAACACCTAAAATCCAAAACGAGGCTGGTCCTAAAGTGGTTAAGTAACCAGCAGGACTGACGAGCAGGATATCATCACCAGGTGACTCACTGTGGAAAGATTAGAGCGGCCTGCTCTGAGAAGGAAGGGCTGATCCCAGCCCTGACAGTACCCCCTTATCAACGACCCCTTCCCCTCGGAGGACCACCAGGTTTGAGGGGAAAATGTCTATGGAAAGCACGGAGGAGGACAGGGGCATGTACATCCAAGGAAGAGACCCAAAAGCATACCTTCTGACCGTACCCTTTACAATGCACAAGGTACTGTAAGCGCCCACAGAACCTACGGGAGTCAACAATGGACTGTACTTCATACTCCTCATGGCTCCCAACCTGTACTGGGTGAGGACGTGGCACCGAGGTGGTAAAGCGGTTGAAGATCAAAGGTTTTAATAAGGAGACATGGAATACATTTGAGATACACATATTAGAAGGAAGGTCTAAAGTGTAAGCCACTGGGTTAATCCTGCGGAAAATACGGAAAGGCCCAATAAACAGAGGTGACAACTTCAGTGAGGGAACACATAGTCAGAGGTTGCAAGATGACAGCCAGACCCTGTCCCCAACCTGGACTTGTACCCAAGTGGAACGAAGACCACGGAAATGCTCCTCTAACGCAGGAATGCTCTGCGGAACAAATGAGTCAGGCAACATGGATCGTTGGAAACCATAGTTCGCCATAAACGTGGACAATCGAGAAGCAGAATTCAAGGCACCATTGTGAACAAACTCCGCCCAAGGTAAGAGGTCTGACCAGTTGTTATGATGGTCAGAAATATAGCAACATAGAAACTGCTCCATGGACTGGTTTGCTTGTTCTGGGGCCCCATTAGATACACAGAGGAGAAAGAAAGGTGAATTCCCAACTATGCACAAAAGGCTCACCAGAACCGGGACACAAACTGACTACCCCTGTCCGAGACAATCACCTTGGGTAGCCCATGTAAGCGAAAGATCTTCCAAGCAAAAATGGAAGCTAGTTCCTTAGATGTGGGCAACTTCTTAAGTGGAATACAATGAGACATTTTTGAGAACCGATCAACCACCATAAGAATAACTGTGTTGCCCTGAGAGTTGGGTAACTCCACAATGAAATCCATGGACAGGTGGGTCCAATGCCTTTCTCCATTGGGTATGGGTTGTAGGAGGCTCAATGGAAGGTGTTGTGGTGTCTTACTTAGCACCCATGGAACAAGCAGCTATTGTTGGGAAATGGCCCAAAAGACTTGATTTATTCCCTGGGAGACCAGCAGCCTTGGGAGAACGGTAAGTTTGGAGCACTGCAGTACGGAGGCTCTCTGGGACAAAGCAGCGGTCACAAGTTTTCTCAGGAGGAGCATGGATCTGAGCAGCAAGAATTTTCACCCAAAGGAGAAGTGACACTGGTGCCAACCGTAGCCAGAATACGATCAAGAGGAATCACTGGAATAGGAACCGATTCCATTTTAGAAGCGGAGGAAAACTGCTGCGACAAAGCATCAGCCCTTACATTCTTAGTACCGGGTAAAAATTTGACTGTAATTGAAACTTGACAAGAAAAGAGCCCATTATGCCCTTCTGGGAGAGAGGTGTCTAGCCTCAGACAAGAATGTGAGATTCTTATGGTCAGTAAGAATGAGAACTGGCATAGTGGTACCTTTGAAGAGATGCCTCCATTCTTTAAGGGCTAAAAACTCCCTGTCCCCAATCTCATAATTGCACTCCGCAGGTGACAATTTCTTGGAAAAGTAGCCACAAGGATGCATAGCGCTCTCAGAGGTAGGATTCTGAGACAGAGGGGCGCCAACTCCAGTCTTAGAAGCATCAACCTCAAGGATAAAGGGTAACGTAGGATCAGGATGTGCCAACACAGGAGCAGAAACAAAGGCAGCCTTGAGACTCTCAAAGGCCCTAATGGAGTCCAGTGACCAACTCTGTGGGTTACTGTCCTTTCTGGTCATATCAGTCAGAGGCTTGACCAGAGACGAGAAGTTACGAATAAACTTCAGATAGTAATTGGCAAAGTCAAGAAAACGCTGCAGAGGACGTAAACCCACTGGTCGGGGCCACTGTAGGACTGCTAAAAATTTCTCTGGGTCCATCGAAAAACCAGCAGTGGAAATGACATAACCCAGGAATTTAACCTGTTCATGATGGAACTCACACTTCTCCAATTTACAATAGAGATTGTTTTCTCTCAGCTTCCTTAGCACACGAAAGACATCTGTGTGGTGGCTCTCTAGGGACTTGGAAAATATGAGGATATCGTCGAGATAAAACACCACATATAGCTGCAACAAATCTTGGAGGACATTGTTGATAAACTCCTGGAAAACTTCCGGAGCATTGCAAAGGCCAAATTACATTACGAGGTACTCATAATGGCCTGTTCTGGTATTAAAAGCAATTTTTCATTCGTCGCCCTCCTTAATCCTCATGAGATTGTATGCCCCTCTCAAATCAAGCTTCGTGAAAACCGTTGCTACCTGGAGGCGGTCAAATAACTCCGTAATCAATGGAATTGGATAAGCATTCTTAATCGTGAAACGATTGAGACCCCTATAATCAATACAAGGTCTCAGTTGCGGATGGCAAATGTGATCAACTTCTCCAGCTCAGTGGGTACATCTCGGGCTGCTATCTCATCTTTGGTATCCGAGAGACCATGAGAAAAAGTAGCCACAAGGGCCTCATTGTTCCAAGCAACCGCTGCTGCCAGAGTACGGAATTCAATGGCGTAATCTGCAACAGTTCTCGTAGTCTGTATGATGGACATGAGGCTCTTGGCAGCAAAGCGGAGCATGCGGGAACGTCAAATACCCTTTTAAAGGAAATCACAAACGCTGGGTAACTCAGGACAATGGGTTTTTGCATCTCCCATAGAGGGTTTGCCCAGGCCAAGGCTCTCTCAGAAAGCAGAGATATCACAAAACCTACTTTGCTTCTGTCCGTGGGAAACCATGCGGCTCATACAATCTGGCAAAAATATTACCAACATGTGGATTTACTGCATCTTCTGAATTCATGGCCTTCGCCTACTGACAGAAACGATGAATCAGACCGAGACAGAAGTGCAGTAAAAATCACACTTGTTTAATAATAAAAATCATAGTAAAAGGTAAACAGAGAAAACATAGTCAAAACATAGCCAGAGTTCGGTAATCAGAACGGATAGTCAGACAAGCCAGGACATCAGGGAGGCAGGGATCAGCGTATTTATGAACAGGAAATCAGAAAATCAGCGTAGTGGAACAGCAAGCAGGATCAGGAACCAGAAGGGACGTCAACGAGACTTTAACAGGTATACAGGAGAGAGTCTCTTGATATGTGGACCAAGGCAAAGGTAGAGAGGATCTAAACTGAACAGCTTAAGTAACCAGCAGGACTGACGAGCAGGATATCATCACCAGGTGAGTCACCGTGTAAAGATTAGAGCTGGCAATTAACCGACAGCTGAGCGGCCTAGTCTGAGAAGGAAGGGCTGAGCCCAGCCCTGACAATATATTCCTTTTCTGAATAATCACAGTGAGTGATCGATACCAATCACTCAATTTGTTCATCCATAACTGAAGCATAGTTAACTGTGTTTACTAAGCTTCAGTTTGTGAATAAACAGGGAGAATGTGCAGAGCTCTTCCTGTTCGTTCATTGTGGGAAGCTGAGGCTGCAGAAATGGAGATTGAGGACTGTGTCCTCAATCACTTTCTCTGTCTCAAAAGTGAGACATCAGGGGTCGGTTTAGAACCCTCATATTTCACCTAAGCTCCCCAATAGGGCTGCTAAATAAAATTGTTAAAAATATTAAATATACTTAAATATACATAAAAATGTAACAAAATAAAATAAATAAATAATACAAATTAAAAACGACTGACACCAAACTTTGACCTACTGACACCATCCATTGCTCTACTGACATCGTCTACTGCCCTACTCACACCAAACTTTGACCTTCTGACACCATCCATTGCTCCACTGACACTGTCCTCTGCCCTACTGACAAAGTCCATTACCCTACTGACACTGTCCACTGAACTACTGATACCATCCTGTGCCCTACTAACATCAAACTCTGCCCTACTGACACCATCTACTATCCTAATGACACTGTCCACACCCCATGCACTGCCCTACTGACACTGTCCACTGCCATACTGACACTGTACACTGCTCTACTGACACCATCCTCTGCCTTACCGACATCAAACTCTGCTGACCCCAAATACTGCTTAAATTACACTGTCCACACCCCGTCCTCTCAGTGTTGCCAACCGTCAGTATTTTTACTGGCAGCCAGTAAAAAACAGGCAATTTTCTCCTGCCAGTAAATGCCAGTAAAAGGAAAAAGTTGCCAGTAAAAAATATGGCTGTGATGTTCAGCTCGGTCCAGCTCCAGCCGAGACCAATCCAAGTCCCTGCTACAGTGTGTTCGGGCAGCTCTGGTGGAGGTGGTGCCCGAGCGTGTTGTGTGATGTCATGGTGCAAGGGAGCCAAGCAGAGCGGCCAGAGCCTCATGTGCGGGTCTGCAGGACAGGAGAAGGGCAGGTCGGGAGCGGGACTGTCAGTGCTGTTTAGACTGGAGTGGACTGAAGGGACCAAGAGTCAACTTTGTGTGTGTGTGCCTTCCTATTCTAATTTCTTGCCCTCCTGAGTCCTGTCCCTGAGCTACTTACTTACTATATTAAAAATAAAATAAGAAATGTGTTTTTTGCCCTAATATCTACCTTAAATCACATTGCTAATTGCATAATGTACTTGTTTGTAGCCTAAATACTAAAATTTGCACTTAAAACTGTAATTTTGTAACTTTTGGAAATGCCAGTAAAAACCTGGACACAGGACATTTTGGGTGTTGTGTCAGTAAATTTGGTAATCTGGTAGGTTGGCAACACTGCGTCCTCTGCCCCACTGACACTGTCCACTGCTCTACTGACTGACACTGTCCACATTGAAGGTAGGCAAAGTTTATATTTTAACAGTGACAGTTTTTTTATTATATTTTTGTAAGTTTTCCTTACTATTTAATTAGACCTTGCAAGTTCATTTCTTTAAAAAGAAAAGAGGGACCCGAACCCAGTGATCTTTGATCTTTTTCATATTGTTCAGGTAGATCTCTCCACCTCTCAAAGGTTGCCTGCCCCTACTTTAAATGATAGAAAGTGGATTGCAATTTGAATATGGTGTGGGTGCCCTCTTCTGGATTAAAAAGATAACTTCGCTTCATTCCTCTTGTCATAACTCATCTAATTATTATATCTGTTAATGCTTTTGTTAATCAAATAAACCTATTTGACAAGGAAAAAGATAAGGTTTTCTGACTTTAATTTCATACAGTATAATACAGGATTGAAAGGCATTAATAAATAGTTTGTTATCTAGAATCTGCAAAAGAATAGTGTGTTCTGGGTGAGCTACATTTTCTTCCATAGGCTAAAAAATAAATGTCCCAGTTCCATCACCCCTACATGTTTTCTTTTATGTATATTCTGTATTTGTTAGGGGACTTTGAATTCAGTGCAGTGCGGTGGATGCATGAAGAAATTGTCCACAGTGTCCTAATGTATTCTGCATACATTGTGTTCATTACTTGATCCTGATGAGATCCCAGATAAATAACCATGGTGATATAACTGGGCTGATTAAAGTGGAACTATACTGCATTTGAACACCACAAACCAAAAACACAATTTAACTCACTTGTTTAATATTCAAAGAAAACTCACCCATCCATCAATATCTCTTCTTTATGTAGTAGAAAAATCACTTTGAAAAACCCCCCATAGCATTTCTTCGTGCAGACCTGTCTTTAACCACAGATACCCCTACCTGGTCATCCTCCCGACAACCAACACAGTGGCTTCAGAGACACCAAGTAATATCTTTTGTAGTCAGAGTCTTCAAGCGGGAAATGCGATATTCCTAAGAACCAAGGCCTGAGGTGTGCCTTGGCCTGGCTGGTCGGTATGCCTGAGAAGAGGGCATACCCTGAATGTAGGAATAGAAGAATAGAAGTACTAGGAGTATGTATGAAAGGCTGAGGGAAACGGGTGGGTGGGAACCCAGAAGCCGACGACCCTTGCCCTGACGGAGGAGGAGGCTTAAGTAGCCCTCTCAGGCTCCTCCTACAAATACAGGCTGGCCTCCAGCCAGCCTTCATACTTGTAGTCAGAGTCTTCAAGCGGGAAATGCGATATTCCTAAGAACCAAGGCCTGAGGTGTGCCTTGGCCTGGCTGGTCGGTATGCCTGAGAAGAGGGCAAAAAGATGCAAGTTTAGGTGAAGAAGAGAAGGTAATGATCCAAGGCAACAGTGAGTATCCGCGGTGACAGGAGAAACCCACCAACGCCTGACTTGGTGATGAGAAAGGAACCCCCTATGGAACCTGCAAGCTACCCAGAACCAACAGAACATCCCGTGCAAGATTGGATTGGGCCTGATGCCCGAGACAACTTAGACATGAGAATAACTGCTTGCGAATGAGAGGATACGTGGGGGAAGGGAGCAAGGCCTGGCCCGAGGAACCCCTGCGAATGAGCCAGCACGATCAAATCCTATGGGGAAGTGAGAGGGCAAAAAAAGGACCACTGGTAGGAGTGCAAAATGCTGGATACCTGATGAAGTAGATAAGGCCCATGCGCCATGGCAATAAGCATCATCAACATGGAGAACCATGCCAGACACAGGACTCTGGTCCTACCTGATAAGATCGGGACGTGCTTCGGCCAGAGACCCAACTACTGAGTCTGAATCCTGAACTGAGGAAGGAGGTATGGATGCCAAGACGGCCCCAACCTGGGAACACAAACTAGAAATGACAGACAACCAGACATGAGAAACAACAACGCCCGCCCCTCTGTGCCTACCATGAGAACATGAGCAGAAATGTCAAGACCACCGCGCGTGATGACCCTAGCGACAGAAAACCCCACCCTCGTGTGAGTGGTAAGTGAGCCTGAGTAACCTGCAGCGCAGACACAGGTAATTGACTGAAAACTCAGGCTGGTGTACCCACGGACCGTGGTGGGTAGTCGTATGAGTGTGGTGAATGAACATGCATCGTATGACGTATGGTATACGGGCGAGAAGATTGTGGACAACAATCAATTAAAAACGAAACCTCAGCCCGTATGGATCTGTAGACGTGACAGATCCTGACGTAAGCCCTAACTAACTGACCCAGGTACAACATGAAACACGGATACGATGAGACATGACAAACCAACGAACAAAACAGCTACTGGAGTATGCCATGGGTGAACAACAATGCCCCTCTGAGAACCGCTGAGGCTGAACACAATGCCAGAAATGCAAGGACGGAAACGAAATGACGGCACTGGTGAGGCAGAAACGTGATGACAGAACTGCTGAGGCAGAACCGTGATGACAGAAGCAGAAACGTGATGACCGAAATGCTGAGGTAGAAACGTAATGACAGAAATGCTGAGGCATCGTATGACGTGTGGAATACGGGCGAGAAGATTGTGGACAACAATCAATTAAAAACGAAACCTCAGCCCGTATGGATCTGTAGACGTGACAGATCCTGGCGTGAGCCCTAACTAACTGACCCAAGTACAACATGAACACAGACACGATGAGACATGACAACCAACGAACAAAACAGCTACCGGAGTATGCCATGGGTGAACAACGCCCCTCTGAGAAACGCTGAGGCTGAAACACAATGACAGAAATGCCAGGGCGGCAACGAAATGACGGAAATGAAATGACGGAAACGGTGAGGCAGAAACGAGATGACAGAACTGCTGCTGAGGCAAACGTGGTCACAGAAATGCTTGAGGCAGAAACGTGGTGACAGAAATGCTTGAGGCAGAAACGTGGTGACAGAAATGCTTGAGGCAGAAACGTGGTGACAGAAATGCTTGAGGCAGAAACGCTATGACAGAACGCTGAAGCTGAATGTTGAGGCAGAAACGCAATGACATGAATCCAGGGACAGAAACGCAATGACATGAATCCAGGGACAGAAACGCAATGACATGAATCCAGGGACAGAAACGCAATGACATGAATCCAGGGACAGAAACGCAATGACATGAATCCAGGGGCAGAAATGCAATGACATGAAACCCAGGGGCAGAAACGCAATGACATGAAACCAGGGGCAGAAACGCAATGACATGAAACCAGGGGCAGAAACGCAATGACATGAAACCAGGGGCAGAAACGCAATGACATGAATCCAGGGGCAGAAACGCAATGACATGAATCCAGGGGCAGAAACGCAATGACATGAATCCAGGGGCAGAAACGCAATGACATGAATCCAGGGGCAGAAACGCAATGACATGAATCCAGGGCGGAACGTAATGACAGAATCCTGGGCAAAGCTATGACAGAAACGTTGAGGCAGAAATGTAAAGACAGAAGCGCTGAGGCAGAATGCCATGACAGAAAACCTGGGGCAGGGACGCGATGACAAATGCTGAGACTGAAATGCCATGACAAAACGCAAATGACAGAAAAACACGCTGAGACTGAACACTGAGGCAGAGATGAAATGACAGACATCCAGGGGCAGAAACGCAATGACAGAAATCCAGGGGCAGAAACGCAATGACAGAAATCCAGGGGCAGAAACGCAATGACAGAAATCCAGGGGCAGAAACGCAATGACAGAAATCCAGGGGCAGAAACGCAATGACAGAAATCCAGGGGCAGAAAACGCAATGACAGCAATCCAGGGGCAGAAACGAAATGACAGCAATCCAGGGGCTGAAACGAAATGACAGCAATCCAGGGGCAGAAACGAAATGACAGCAATCCAGGGGCAGAAACGAAACGACAGCAATCCAGGGGCAGAAACGAAACGACAGCAATCCAGGGGCAGAAACGAAACGACAGCAATCCAGGGGCAGAAACGAAATGACAGCAATCCAGGGGCAGGAACGCAATGACAGCAATCGCAGGGGCAGGAACGCAATGACAGCAATCGCAGGGGCAGGAACGCAATGACAGCAATCGCAGGGGCAGGAACGAAATGACAGCAATCGCAGGGGCAGGAACGAAATGACAGCAATCCGGGGGCAGGAACGAAATGACGGAAAATGCAGGGGCAGAACGCAATGGCGGAAAATGCAGGGGCAGAACGCAATGATGGAAAATGCAGGGGCAGAACGCAATGACGGAAAATGCAGGGGCAGAACGCAATGACGGAAAATGCAGGGGCAGAACGCAATGACGGAAAATGCAGGGGCAGAACGCAATGACGGAAAATGCAGGGGCAGAACGCAATGACGGAAAATGCAGGGGCAGAACGCAATGACGGAAAATGCAGGGGCAGAACGCAATGACGGAAAATGCAGGGGCAGAACGCAATGACGGAAAATGCAGGGGCAGAACGCAATGACGGAAAATGCAGGGGCGGAACGCAATGACGGAAAATGCAGGGGCGGAACGCAATGACGGAAAATGCAGGGGCGGAACGCAATGACGGAAAATGCAGGGGCGGAACGCAATGACGGAAAATGCAGGGGCGGAACGTAATGACAGAAATGCAGGGGCGGAACGCAATGACAGAAATGCAGGGGCGGAACGCAATGACAGAAATGCAGGGGCGGAACGCAATGACAGAAATGACGGGCAGAAAACGCCATGACAGAAATGACGGTCAGAAAACGCTATGACAGAAATGACGGGCAGAAAACGCTATGACAGAAATGACGGTCAGAAAACGCTATGACAGAAAACGCTATGACAGAAATGACGGGCAGAAAACGCTATGACAGAAATGACGGGCAGAAAACTATATGACAGAAATGACGGGCAGAAAACGCTATGACAGAAATGACGGGCAGAAAACGCTATGACAGAAATGACGGGCAGAAAACGCTATGACAGAAATGACGGGCAGAAACGCTGTGACAGAAATGGCGGGCAGAAACACTAAGACAGAGTGTCATGGCTGCAAATGTCAGTTGTGGAAGAGAGGAGCGACGGGCGGGTGGTCGCCCATCCCCCCCCCCCATGGAAACTGACCTATGTGGGGAGAGAGGAATTGATGGCAGGACACCCCTCCCCCCATCTGCACCGGGAGAAATAGGAGCGATCCCCCAGTGCAGACTGAACAGCAGGGTGAGAAGAGCCAGCGGTGGCCGAATGCCCTCCGGCGGCTCCCTCCTGCCTGGACATGTGTGGGGGGAGGAGTCGGCGGGAGCACACCCCCCACTAAACAGACATGTCCCTCGTGGACCTAAGCGGGGAGAGAAGTCGGCGGCGGCGGCCGAACCCCCCCCCCCTCCTCTGGCAGACGTGTCCCTAGTCGACCTGTATGGGGAGAGGAGTCGGCGGCGGCCGTACATTCCCCCCCCCCTCCTAGTCAGCAAGCGGCAGCCTGGGCAGACAGAGAGCCGCGAGGACTGGCGGAGGACGGGCGCCCCCCCGCTCCCCCCGGCATGAGCGCTGGTAGGGCGGGCGGGCTGCACGCTGTGGGGCAGAGGAGGACGGTGTAAGAATGGGCGCCCCCCGCTCCTCCAGGCATGAGAGCCGGGAGAGCGGGCGGGCGGACTGCATGCTGGAGCTGCGGGGAGAGGTGGAGGATGGAAGGGCGGCCCCCCCTACCCCCGACCTGAGTGCCAGGAGAAGCGGGCGGCCCCCCGCACTAAAATGACATGGCTGGGTGGCATCCACGACGGTGGAAACCCAGGGATGGGGGGGGGGGGACGGAAAGTGGTCCCTGTGGTGCCCAGGAGAGGAACCGACACCACCGACCGCCGCTCCGATAGGCGCCCGGAAGTGACGTGCTTCCAACCCAGAAGCCGACGACCCTTGCCCTGACGGAGGAGGAGGCTTAAGTAGCCCTCTCAGGCTCCTCCTACAAATACAGGCTGGCCTCCAGCCAGCCTTCATACATGTCTGCACCTTTCCATCTCTGTCAGATATTCTTTCCGGCTTATTGGAATTTGAGGAAATGCTCTCCCAACTATATTCCTTGCTGCTCACTGCCTTTAATCCCGACCTTCCTCCGTACACGCAGACCTGGGAATCAGACTTTCGTCACTCAATCTCACTTACGGTTTGGCAAAAATGCCTTAATCTGACACATAAACTATCTTTAGCCACTAAGACTCAAGAAAAAGATTTCAAGGTGGTGACTAGATGGAATAGATGCCCTTTCACTATACAATTTATTGAACCATCCTTGCCAAACACATATTGGCGATGTCTGACTTCCAGAGGTATCTTGCTCCACATTTGGTGGGATTGCCCACCAGTGAGGAAATGTTGGCAAACAAACTTTGACCTGTATTGCAGACTGATAAGGACATTATCCTACCCTCACCTGAAGTAGCTCTCTTGTCTATGCCGCCAGGACCTCTCAAATCGGTAAAAAAAGATGTACTGCAACACTATTTGGCTGCTGTCAGGGCAGTGATTCCCAGACACTGGAAGTTGACGAATATGCCTTACCTGGGCTGCTGAAGTGGACCGTATTGGAGATCTGGAATGTCTGTTGGCCCAGGAAACTGGAAAAGATGAGCAGTTTTCTATCACTTGGACTTTGCAGTCCATGTTCCGTTACACCGTGGGCCCCACTTGTCTGGAGGGCCCCATTTAGGGGTGATCCTCAGCACTACAATTTGCTGCTTAAATTGACTGACTGCACTGGTTGCTCACTTCGCCGGCCGGCATCTAGCTAGCAACCAGTGACGTCAATCAGAGGCTGCTGCTGCCCCAGCATTCATAGCGCACCGCAGCTGCCCCAGTGGCTAGTGAACAGGCTCCGCCTACCTCTGCCATGTTCTTCAGACACCTTTGAGAGGGAGCGGAATGACAGCCCTTGATAGCTGGTGCTGCCTTGCTGCTGTGAGTGACACACTGTACTGCACCAGGCGGGAGGCCTCAAGTAAGTCTAACAATGTCTACTTAAGTAAGTTCAAGTTGTGCATCAAACACAGCCACTGTCTGTGCCCCTCAAAAGCTGCCACTGTGCCCATTAAACAGCCACTGTGCCCATCAAAGCAGCCACTGTGCCCATCAAAGCTGCACTGTGCCCATCAAACACAGTCACTGTGCCCATCAAAGCTGCCACTGAGCCTATCAAAAGCTGCCACTGTGCCCATTAAACGCAGTCACTATGCCCATCAAACGCTGCCACTGTGCCCAAACGCTGCCGCTGTGCCCATCAAACGCTGCCACTGTGCCCACCAAACTCGTGCTATATTGTCCAAACGTTTTAATTGTTTAACGTGTTAATGTTTAAAAACTGATTTTGTTGGAAGTACCAATAAATATAGCCTTATTGATAATTTGCATTTTTATTCTCGTGCGCGATCGTGTAGACAGGGCCCCAGTGCACTGTATTGCCCGGGGGCCTATAATGCTCTTAAGATGGCCCTGCCTCAAGTAAGTCATATGCCGCGTACACACAGTCGGAATTTTCGATGGAAACAGTCCGATGGGAGCTTTTCATCGGATTTTCCAACCGTGTGTATGCCCATCGGTCTTTTTCTGTTGGAATTTCCGACAGACTTTGGATTGAGAACCTGTTCTTAATTTTTCCGACGGAAAACCTTTCTATCGGATTTTCCGATCGTATGTATGTACCCTGTTTCCCTGAAAATAAGACCTAGCGTGATTGTCCGTGATGGCTGCAATATAAGCCCTACCCCCCCAAATAAGCCCTAGTTAAAGTCCTTGTAGGTCTTATTATCTGGGTAGGGTTTATTTTCGGGTAAACAGGGTAGGGCTTATTTGGGGGGTAGGGCTTATATTGCAGCCATCACCGACAATCACGCTAGGTCTTATTTTCAGGGAAACAGGGTAATTCCGACACGCAAAAGTCCGACGCATGCTCGGAAACAATTCGACGCATGCTCAGAATCATTAAATTTCCCTTTTATAGTGCAGTCGAACGTTTTTTAAGGCGTGGTGTTATTGACCGTCGGAATTTGGTGTGACCGTGTGTAGGCAAGACAGTTTGAGCGAAATTCCGTCGGAATTCCAACGGGAAAACCATCAGAGCTTTTTCCGACGAGAATTACGACCGTGTGTATGCGGCATTACAATGTCTACTTAAGTAAGTTCAAGTTGTGCATCAAACACAGCCACTGTCTGTACCCCTCAAAATCTGCCACTGTGCCCATTAAACAGCCACTGTGCCCATCAAAGCTGCCACTGTGCCATCAAAGCTGCCACTGTGCCCATCAAACACAGCCACTGTGCCCATCAAAGCTGCCACTGTGCCCATCAAAGCTGCCACTGTGCCCATCAAAAGCTTCCACTGTGCCCATCAAAAGCTGCCACTGTGCCCATTAAACGCAGCCACTATGTCCATAAAACGCTGCCACTGTGCCCAAACGCTGCCGCTGTGCCCATCAAACGCTGCCACTGTGCCCACCAAACTCGTGCTATATTGTCCAAACGTTTTAATTGTTTAACGTGTTAATGTTTAAAAACTGATTTTGTTGGAAGTACCAATAAATATAGCCTTATTGATAATTTGCATTTTTATTCTCGTGCGCGATCGTGTAGACAGGGCCCCAGTGCACTGTATTGCCGGGGGCCTATAATGCTCTTAAGATGGCCCTGCCTCAAGTAAGTCATATGCCGCGTACACACGGTCGGAATTTTCGATGGAAACAGTCCGATGGGAGCATTTCATCGGATTTTCCAACCGTGTGTATGCCCATCGGTCTTTTTCTGTTGGAATTTCCGACAGACTTTGGATTGAGAACCTGTTCTTAATTTTTCCGACGGAAAACCTTTCTATCGGATTTTCCGATCGTATGTATGTACCCTGTTTCCCTGAAAATAAGACCTAGCGTGATTGTCCGTGATGGCTGCAATATAAGCCCTACCCCCCCAAATAAGCCCTAGTTAAAGTCCTTGTAGGTCTTATTATCAGGGTAGGGTTTATTTTCGGGTAAACAGGGTAGGGCTTATTTGGGGGGTAGGGCTTATATTGCAGCCATCACCGACAATCACGCTAGGTCTTATTTTCAGGGAAACAGGGTAATTCCGACACGCAAAAGTCCGACGCATGCTCGGAAACAATTCGACGCATGCTCAGAAGCATTAAACTTTCCTTTTATAGTGCAGTCGAACGTTTTTTAAGGCGTGGTGTTATTGACCGTCGGAATTTGGTGTGACCATGTGTAGGCAAGACAGTTTGAGCGAAATTCCGTCGGAATTCCAACGGGAAAACCATCAGAGCTTTTTCCGACGAGAATTACGACCGTGTGTATGCGGCATTACAATGTCTACTTAAGTAAGTTCAAGTTGTGCATCAAACACAGCCACTGTCTGTACCCCTCAAAATCTGCCACTGTGCCCATTAAACAGCCACTGTGCCCATCAAAGCTGCCACTGTGCCCATCAAAGCTGCCACTGTGCCCATCAAACACAGCCACTGTGCCCATCAAAGCTGCCACTGTGCCCATCAAAGCTGCCACTGTGCCCATCAAAAGCTGCCACTGTGCCCATCAAAAGCTGCCACTGTGCCCATTAAATGCAGCCACTATGTCCATAAAACGCTGCCACTGTGCCCAAACGCTGCCGCTGTGCCCATCAAACGCTGCCACTGTGGGCACCAAACTCGTGTTATATTGTCCAAACTTTTTAATTGTTTAACGTGTTAATGTTTAAACACTGATTTTGTTGGAAGTACCAATAAATATAGCCTTATTGATAATTTGCATTTTTATTCTCGTGCGTGATCGTGTAGACAGGGCCCCAGTGCACTGTATTGCCTGGGGGCCTATAATGCTCTTAAGATGGCCCTGCACTACCTCATAGCCTGGATGGAGTGCGCCCTGTACCTAGTTCTTCTACCTTACTGCTCTCCCTTCCTTCCTCCTTGCTCATTTAGGCTATATTTGCTTTTCGAGCAATCAATACGTAACGTTTCTTCACTCCAATATGATAGTATGTGATCCATACAGCACACCTTTCCTTGGAAAAAAATGAATTTATAAACACAGTATATGTTTCCTTACTGACCTTCCTTTTGCTCATACACCACCCTTGATGTTGTTGGTGGTGCTGTATATTCTTGTATCAGTCCTATACATAATATATATAAGTTACCTTATTGTTCAGTTAAATTGTTATCTTTAAGGTCCAAACTCCTGAGAATACCACAACTTTTCTGCAGTCATTTTCTTCTTGTGTAACGTATATGTTTATGATAACACTTATTTACTAAGCAACTATGTAATTTTGTTATACCTCCTTGTCAATAAAATAAGATTGAACTAAAACAAGTAAATATAATTTCATATCTATTTTCTAATGCTAGCAGGCTTACTCAGCATAACATTATCTTTCACAATATAAAAAAAAATTTGGGCTATCTTTGCTGTTGTCTTATTTTTTAATTAAATTTTTTTTTTTTTTCCAAAACAGATGCGTTGGTAAGATTAAAAATTGTGAATGTTGATTGAGAGAGTTACACTTTGACTAAAAAAGTTGAGAATGTGCACTGAATAAACTATGTCAATATTCACTTTAGTTATCCAAACATGTGAAAAACAACTTCCTGTGTACTTATTTCATCTGCACATGATTAGTTACTAAAAAAGATTACTCTTGATTCCTTTAGTAAATTAGCCTTAACACATACATATCAAAAGGGATTCCGAAAGCCAAGAAATGTACTGGATATGTCCTGCTATATACCAAATGACCACATGACGGCAGCAAGTAGTAGTGATGTACATTTATCTGTCAAAGATCCTAGTGCAGAAAATTAGGAGTTTAAGTGATACCCTTTATTAGCTAACCTAAGTTATTAGAGATGCAAGCTTTCAGGGCCTCTTCTTCATGCTTTATACAAGTTTGTGAAGAAAAAGCAAAACCTTAACTGCAAGCTTTCTTCTTTAATAGATGGCTAACATGGTACAATACTCTACTACCTCAAAGGTCGTAATAAAATACACACTGAGACTGATTGTTTGCTGGTGCTGATCAGGGAGTTCAAAAGATCCATCCACCGCAAGTAATTTGATGATAGCGGTTTAGTAAATAAAAATTTACATTCCCACCACCCCCACTGTCAGGGTGGTCAGAAACGCAGTGTACACAATGCAGCTTCCCAGTTTGTTAGCCGTATCAAAACATTTAGCAATCCACAATCTGTTCCTCTTAAGCCAAACGTTCTGCTCTCTGTGTGCGCACCCTCCTCTACTGTTCTGTTGTGATGGTAAAAGTGACAACAGGCAGACATTAAATATAGGTACATTAGCATTATCATTAACATATTAGTCCATAAAATAATCTATAATTAGAAATCTTTCATAAAATAATCTATAATTCAAAAGTATGTCCAAAAATATGGAAACCTCCAATTTCTGGTTGACATTTTGTTAAGGCCTGATTTAAAGCAGAGCTAAACATCTTCTACCCGGCTTCCTCCAGGTGCTGGGCTGCAGATGTCCTCATTGGCCCGGCATGGAATGACGTCACTCTTGCGCATGTGCAGGAGTGCAGTCCTCCTGGCACACAGGCACTGTGCTGGAATGAAAACTGAGCTGTACATGTGCAGTTCAGTGTATATTCCAAAGAAGACTATAGGCAGGTAGGTAGGTTTCCTATACTGCAAAAGAGACCTTGCATGTCTCTTGCATGTAAAAAATTGCTTGTCTGTTCACATTTTTTGAAAGCAGGACTTCAGATCAACTTTAAGCTGTGTATACACTCAGTTTTTTCGATCGATCAGTGGGCTGAGCGGGAAAAAAAAGATTTCTCCATCAAGACAAACGAGGTACATGGAGGAATCCCCCTCTGACTGCAGCACGCACTGCTGATCTAGAAAATGTTTCCAACATGATCGACTTCTGTCGAGTGGGGACTGCCAAACCCTATTTGAAATTTGGCCCTGCTGAACTGGCAAAATTCTGATCAGTGTGTTGCCAGCACTGCTTTCAATTTTAATTGTGATCACTTTTATTCTTTTTCAAAAAAAATTTGTTATGGTGATTTTAAAATATGGATAGGTTACATTCAGCACTGCAGCTCTCTTTACACTTAACAAAAAGGCCCTACTTAATTTCAGTACTTTACCTCACCTCAATATGTTTCACATTGGAGTGAATGTTAACAATATAGTGTGTTGCAAGCAGGGCTTTTTTTCAGCAGGAACGCAATTCCTGCACCTCCAGCACAGAATGTATGTAATGGCAAGTGGTACTAGAGTGTGCTGGAGGGTCTACTGATGCTGGCTGCTAGGAAATCTAGGATTGCTAAGGGGGATCCATTGTTGTGGGGGGTCTAGTGTTGGTCTTATTGTTGTTGCTGGTGGAGGATCTATTGTAGCTGGAGGGGGGTTAACTGTTGGTGGGAGGGATCTACTGTTTAGAGAGGGGTCTATTGTTGCTGGCTGCTAGGAGATCTATTGTTGCTAGTGGGGGGTCTATTGTTGCTGGGGTAGGGATATTTTTTGTGGCGGCTCTATTGTTGCTGGGGCATCTATTGTTGCTGGGGATCTATTATTGATGGGGGGTCTATTGTTGTATGATGCAGGGGATCTATTTTATTGCTTTTCTTGTTATCAGTATCAAATTCAATACAAATTACTTTTTTCTGTATTCTCTAAAAGGGGTGGTACTGGAAGATTGGTAGGGGGGGGGGGAACCACGGGACGGTGCTCGGAGGTGGGTAGGGGGTGGAGACAAGGGGTGATTCGTAAGGAGGGAGTACCTGCACCTTTTCCCTGAACAAAAAAGCCCTGGTTGCAAGACAATATATTTTAAAGACATTAATATGAATACAAAACTGAAGATGTTAAAGGAAAAGTCCAGCCTGAGCTTTTTAGGCTGGGCTTCTCCTAAGGGTCACAAGAGTGCAATTCGATTCTGAAGTCCGCTCTCCAAGATCTGCCAGCTGCCTTGATTGATGCCAGTCTTAGCTAGCCGCTGAGACGGCCACTCCACGCCCCTCCACAGCTCATCGTTCCAATGAGCAAGGAGGAGCAGAGCAGGAGCGATGCTGTCAGCAGAGCAGGAGCGATGCTGTCAGCATCGTAGTCAGCAATGCATTCAGCGTCGCATTCAGCGATGCAGTCAGCATCGCACTCAGCGATGCAGTCAGCATCGCTCTGCTCGGGGAGGAGTGAGAACAGAGCCATTGGCAATGTTTGGTGGCTCGGTTCTCAGTGCAGAGATGGCAGGGGACAGCTGCAGTATCTGTCTGATGCTGCATCCACCTACGTAAGTATGATTAGCCAAAAAAGCAAAAGCCATAATTCTCTTTTAAGGAAGTGGAAATTATAAATGATTTGTTTCCTTTAACTTTACTACACTACTGAGAACATTTCTAGATGTGCCTAGCCTGCTAACAAACTATTAGGCTAGCTAGGTTCGCACTTGAACTTGAGCTTCTTTAACTATTTTTGGAGCATTTTTGCATGCATACCTTGACAGAGATGTCCTGGGTGGCCTTGAAACATGTGTAGCACTAACCCCCGAAGGAGCTGCTGGTTTAATTTGGGCTTACCGTTACCTTCTTGACCTTGTAGATGTCTAGGGGTTTCCCGAGGTAGATGGCCCAAAGAACTGTAGAAACTGAAACTGAATCCGCTTTGGGATTTTTATTTGCAAAAGGAAAAAAGGTAGACAAAACACAGTCTCTCAATAGGGATAGAAGGTTTAGGTAGGAAGTTCAGGTACTCTTGGAACTGCTCAAAACTGAAAGTCTCCCACTACAGAATCCAGAGAATAGCCATTCACAACTGGACTTTCACAGCTATAAACCTCTTCTCACTAGGTTTAGCAGCCGATAGATTATTTAAATAGAGCAAAGTCTCTGCCACAGACTTGGTTGTAGAACTTGTAAATGAAAGTCTCTGCCACAGACTTGGTTGTAACTGAAGCATATAGACAAACTTAGAGGACCCTCATAAGGTACCAGTATCTTGCAGCCAGCCCGGCGATACCGTACGAGCGTGGATTCACTTGGTGTCTTTCAACTTAGCTTCCAGGCTCTTGCTGAGGAACCAGCCTTGTGCGTGGCCCTCTTCCGAAGAGTCCTCCCCTGGTTGTTTTCTCAGTTGCTGGGCCTCTCCACAGACGAGATGGCACCGGACCACCTTGGAATCCTCCTATCAGTTACTTTGCCTCCGGCTAGCCAGTCCCGAGACTCGGAATTGGATGGATCCGCACCCCAGGCCATGAGGGCCCTAAGGGCTGGTCAGGAGGACCAGGACCAAACAGACAGAAAGATCTTCTGGACCGGAAAGCCGAAGCACGTGATCTCAGTAACTTAAGTACCCTCTCCCAGAATTCACAGCAAGACGACACACTCACTGGTTGGTTCCGAGAGAGATTGGCACCCAATACGCCCAGCCAAACTGCGTTCCCATGCCTGCCAAAGGTGACAGCGACACCTATGGCCAAGCAGAACCCAGTGCAATCCAGCCAGACTGGTACTGAAACCATAATTTCGTACAATTAACCCCAAAACCCAACTGTGGTTCCAGGAATATTAAATTTACAAAACACATAGCGTGTGCTCATTAGGAGCCCGGCGCTACACATGTAAGTGACTGCTGTTTGCGGAAAAAGAGCTATGTTTTACATGGAGTGCTGGACTTTCTTCACTCTGAGCATACTGAATTTGACTCACTTCTGTGTGTGAAAGCAATTTAGACAGGTCCTAAATATATCAACAGCCATGTGAAATCAGTCACCTAATCTTCTTTGTGCTAGATCAAGTGATAATCTTGCATCAAAAGATAAAACTGAAGTGGAGCTTTGCAGAAGTAGTGGAATAATCCAAAGATACTTTGATATACAGTATCATTTGCATTAAGCTATTACAAATACAGTTTTTGTTACTTGGAATGTTTTTAAAATTACCTGCTGTCCCAGGGCATGCAAGGCTCCATATTTTTTTTTCTTTACCTGATTTGTCAATTGTTTTTTTTTAAGGCTTTAAGTAAGTGTAGCAAGGTCTTTTACCTCCTTTGGTCTAACGAGAACCTGCAAGGCGAAAGATAGCTGACATCCTTCAATATGTAGTGGGTTGTGAGGCATAGTGGGTGCAAAGATGGTGAAAGTCATTGGGCACCAGACACTTCTTGGATGTAAAAGAGGTTTTATTTCTTTTTACAGTCTTTTTTATATATTTTGGGGGAAAGAGGGTTAGGGCCAGGACACCCTTAGATAGTTGCAAACTCAAATGACAGACTCAGAGACTTCAATAGGAGAACAGCCGTGCAGGGAGAGGCCCCAGCAAGGCGCCACTTCTGCATGTGCAGGATTGCTGTCTCCTATGGTAACAGTCCTTTAACAGTTCCTAACTCAACATATCAGTTCTTTCAGCTCCACTACAACTGCTCCTTGTAGTTCTTCAGAACTGAGCTCCTGGTCTCTCACTAGACCCACTGATTCACTGACTATGAATCTTTTGAGCTCCTCCAAGGTTTGAGGTGGTATCCCCTCAAGAATCACCCCCGCTTCTCTGCTGGTCCCTAGCTTGGCACTCCGGATACTCCTCAAGCCTCACCCCTGCTAACCGGCTTGGTCCATGGCTTGACACAAGGCTGCTCTGTAAGCATCTCCTCCGCTAGTTGGGTCCCTGGCTTGATATCCACTGAAGTTTCCCGATTCTTCACCATGCCCTTTGGTGAGAATATGATTCCGGTACTTGCTTCAGCTACTCACTGTGGTCCCTGGTAAAGGCAATTGGCCCCCTTGTGGTGACAGCTTCCCTTCTACCTCCGACCACTGGCAGGTTCTCCGGCTGGCAGAACCGGCACTTTTGGTTGGACTGCAAGCCACAGTCCCAACTCTGCGCTACCCTCTTACTTCTGGACAGGCCCTCACACAGCCTGGCAGCCAGATTCCCCAGGGATAGGCCCAATCTCTGGCCTAGCAGCCCGGGGCAGATGACACACATCCATCCAGACAGCAGTCTGGGTGGCACAGAACACAGATCACCTGACCTCACCCGAATATATAGGGTCTCCCAGCAGGCCAAGGGATTAAAGAAAACCCCTGCCCATTGGCTGGGACGCACACATACCCATAACCTGACCTTGGGTGGCTCTTCTTGTATCTAGTACCACCAAGTACCCAGCCACCCAGTGGTAGAAGAGAAAAGTGCAACAAGGCCAAGCTTAGGCAGAAATCAATAGATTCCTATCAATCGACCACGATAACTACTCTTAGCAAGTACATTTACGAGGAGCTCCCTGAATGAACTCCAGGGTGCTACATAAGTATTTGCCTAAACGTCAAAGTGGTCAAGAGAAACCTGAGCATATATGATCCCAGAGGATAAATACTTTTCTTATTGTCTGTAAGTGCTTGAAGATGCAGCCTCTGTTAGAGGCAACTAGCAATTAGACAGGTTTCAAAATATTTTCTAATTCTTGCTGTGCACCCCCCTTGGCTGATTATTTGGCATTGGCAGCATCTTCTCTCCCCATCCCCTCTCCATTAGCATAAACATCTGTACCTGGCAAACTTAGCATACAATATAATGGAGCGGCCTGAAAATATATTAGCCTGGGGTGGGTTGGATCATTTCTGCATCATCTGTAGTCTAGGGCCAGCAAGACTTGAGTCTTGGGAACAGTGTGGGTAGACTTTAACCTACTTCCAGAATGTGGCAACAGATAAAATTAAACCTTTGTGATGGCAGTACAGTTCTACTTAGATGTTTGTTTGAGTGTGAGATTTCAAGACCTCCCTGTTTCAAGAATGGAGATGTTTGAGGTCTGGAAATCTCATGCACAAACATCTCTTAGGAGAACTTTCATGTGGCTGCATTAAAAGGTGTCACTGGAAATAGAGTAAACAGATTACCGCATTTAGCACTTCAAAGTGCACATTCTCGGCTACAAACATCTGCAGGCCTTCATGAAGTTGCCACATGCTGAACACCACTCAAGGTGCTTCAAATGTAAAGGATCTTTATATGGTCTTCTTAAATAAAAAGAAAAAAGAAATCACATATTTGACTGTAAAAGTTTAAATGAGTAGCACATTCAATATTTGAATATATTTAATTTTGGTGGAAATGGTATAAATCATTTTCACAATAAGAGAAAAGAATGCAGGTAACTAGATTTTTAACATAAAACATTTAACATTTTTAACATAACATAAACCCGCGGGCTTTCACATTGGAGTTAAAGGGGCCGGATTTTTTCAGGCGGTGAACAGGCGCCATTTTTAGCGCTGTACCGCCTGAAAACCGCCCCAGTGTGAAAGGGGCCTAAGTTATCATAGGTTGTTCTTCCCTCTGAGGCATTAATTATATTAGCATGCAAAGAGGTCAGTTTATCTATTGTCCACTTGCCAGACCTCCCCTTTTCTCACATATATTTTTTGGTGCCCATACCTTCACCACTGAATGCAGTCATACCACATGCACATTTTGTTTTATATGTCCTCCTTCTGTAATAATGCTTTACACACAACCTAGTCTTTTTCTGACTTAATGTCCAGTGCAGTCCTTTTGATGTTTTTTCTCTTTATCAGGTTCAAAATCTATTCCTCTCCATGTTCTATTTATCATCACTCCATGTGTCCACCATAGGCGATACCGTAGGTGCTTTACAATGGTCATACATACTGAGTCGTAATACTTGCTTACCTTTTTACCAAATGTATATAAATTCTACTGAAACTATTAGGTATGTTGTGAAGTCACCAGAATATCAGTGAGTGTTGACACCAGTGCTCACAGTTAATTATCCTATTTTAATGTAGCAAGGTCCCAGGCCTCCTTTGGTCTAATGAGAACCTCCAGGGCCATAGATAGCTGACATCCTTCTGTATATGGTGGGTTGCATGGCATAGTGGGTGTAATGCAAGGTAGATTGATTGGGCGCCAGACACTTCTTGAATACAAAAGAGATTTAATTTCTCTTAACAGAACTTTGGGAGAGAGGGTTAGAGCCAGGACACCCTTAGGTAGTTGCAAGATTAATTGGCAAACTCTGAGACTTCAACAGGAGGACAACCATGCAGGAAAAGGCATCCAACAAGACGCCACATCTAAATGTATAGGAATGCTGTCTCCTATGGCAACAGTCTTTAACAGTTCCTAACACAAAATGTAACTGTTCCTCAGTTTCCACTACAAACACTTCTTGTAGTTCTTCAGCCCACTGAGCTCCCAGTTTCTCTCACAAGACTAGTTGATTCACTGTCACTGAATCCCTTGAGCGCCTCCAATCTTCACGGTAGTATCTTCCTCAAGCATCACCCCTGCCTCACTGCTAGGTCCCTAGCTTGGCACTCAAGATACTTCTCAAGCTTCACCCCACTGGCCTGCTTGGTCCCTGGCTTGACACACAAGGCTGATCTGCAAGCGTCACCTACGCTGGCTGGGTCCCTGGCTTGATACCACTGAAGTCCCCGGGTTGGTGAGAATATTGCTCCGATACTTGCTTCAGCTATTCACTGTGGTCCCTGGTACTAAGATGGATGGGCCCTTAGTGGCGACAGCTTCCCCTCTACCCCCCACCACGACAGGTTCTCCGGCCGGCAGAACCGTCACCTGTGGTTGAACTGCAAGCTACAATCCCAACCCTGCGCTGCTCTCTTGTTTCTGGATAGGCCCTCAGATAGCCTAGCAGCCAGATGTGCCCAGGATAGGCCCAAATTCTGGCCTAGCAGCCCGGGCAATACAACACACCTTCACCCAGATAGCCATCCAGGTGGCACAGAACACCGATCACCTGAGTCCACCCAAATGAAAAGGTTCTCCCAGCAGGCCAAGGGATTCAAGAAAACCTCTGCCCATTGGCTGAGATGCCCCATATACCCATAATCTGACCTTGCATTGCCCTTCTTGTATCTAATACCACCAAGTACCTGGCCACCTGGCGGCAGAAGAGAAAAGTGTAGCAATTACAGACTTAGAGTGAAATCAATTGATCCTCAACAATTAGCCAAGGCAGCTATACCTGGCAGGTAAACTTAGGAACAACCCTGCCTAAACACCATGGTACTACATCAAAATCTCTGACTCATTTTTAGCAAATGCTTAACATTGAAAAATATATAAAGCTGCGCCAATTTTTTATTTTTTTTATTGCCAAATGCTTAACATTGTATGTCTCACTGATTGCATCAAGAAGGGGGTAATTCTGTTTAAGGATGGGCAAAATTGATCTAAGTTTTCTACATGGAGTGCCAATTTTTAAGCATCTTATAACCGGCGTGCCAGTGAAGAGCATGCCATAGTCTTGGATAGTTTTAAATTATTGTACTCATTAGTAGTTGTACACAGCCCTACAGCATCACATAATGATCTCAGGTTAGAATTTATTCGTATTACTTCAGACCTCAGATCAGCCCCACTTACTGCACCTTCACATCTCAGATCAGTCCAGTTTCTGCACCTCAAACCTCAGATCAGTCCCAATTTCTAAACTATCAGACCTCTGATCGGTCCCAATTTCTGCACCATTAATCGCAACTTTTGTACTTTTAGGCCTCAGATTGGCCCCAATTTCAGCACCTTTGGACCTCAGATATGTTCCAATTTCTGGACATTTATATCTCAGATCAGCCATAATTTCTGTACTTTCAGACCTCAGGTGATCGGTCCTAGATTCTGCACCTTCAGACCTCAGATCAGCCCCAATTTGTGCACCTTTAGACTTCAGACCAGTCCCTATTTTTGAAAATTCGGACTGCAGATCAACCCCAGTTTCTACACCTTCAGACCTTAGATTAGCTACAGTTCCTGCACCTTTGGACCTCCGATCAGTCTCGGGGCATACACTTCAGACCTCAGATCAACCCCCGTATTCTGTGCCTTCAGACCTCAGATACATACATAAACTGTATATATAACCTATTTAAGATATATGAACAGTTTAAAGCAGAATTCCATCTTTAGAAATTCTTAAGTGTATAAATGTTACCTCTGGGCAGGTGTGTTAACTTTGTAGATCGGCGCTGTTTTTGCTGCTTGTCTGTGGATCCGGAAGAGAGAAGTTGCTGTGGTCAGTGAGGAGGTGGTGGTGCACAAAGAGAGCGATCTAAGGAGATTGGAGCTTGGGAGATTTTGACTCAATGCTGATAACATTAAGGATTGCGGTGAGTTTAAACCCCAGAGGGGAGTGTGGAACACGGGTGAAGCAATTTGGTGGAAGTGTATATTATCAGCAGTCAACATTTCTTTCTTCACTGGTTCTATAATGTGTGGACTTTTTGAAAATGTACTCCTAAAACACCATTACACTAATAATGTATTAACATATCAGATTGCCAGTGATATGTTTTAAGGATTCCCACAGCACAATATTGTTTTATATATCTATATAAATCTTTGATTAATAGTATATATATTTATCTGGTCATATAATAAACCAGAGGAGCGCCGCTAAATGGTGAAAGTATTTTAATGTATTTTGCGATTAAGAAATCTATTTACCATTAACAAACAGTGCATAACTTTGTAGATCGTTTATACTTTTGCACCGGCATTCAAAAGAGAAATTGAATTGTAGGAGCAACTATCAGGGTCTTTCCCCGCTTTATGAATAACCGCAATAACAGCTTCCATCATAGATGGGAAGGAGCTCTGATTTGGAAAGCATGGATGAGTGTTTTGGCATATTGCTTGTTATACCCTGCAGGGAGTCCATCTGCCCCAGGAGTTTTGCCAGATTGTATAGATGCAAAAGCATGGAGAAGTTCTTCCTGGGTAAGATCCATCTTGAGCGCAGAGTGTTGAGCAGGGGAATGTATGGGTAAGGAGATGTAAGTAGCCATCCAGGTCACTAAGTTTGTAGTTTACAGTAGATGCATAGAGCTTGCAAAATAAAAAGGCTTATTTGTAATAAGCCTAGGGCAAGTATAAATGTGGTCACAAAGACCATAGATTCTGAGAATAGATTTATGAGCTGACTGTTCTTAGTTTAGACAGGCAAGCAAGCAAACTACCACATTTGCCTCCTTGTTCATACATATTTTGTGTTTGATGAAGAAGGGCCTTAGTTCAGTGCAGATTTGAGAGACTTCTATGAAGGTGGTCAGGAGGGCTTTGTAAGTTAAGTCTTGGGGTCACAGGAGGCAACATAAGCAGCTTTATATCTGACAGCCTGGGCCTCAATCCTATCCAGATTTGGTTTAGATTGCAGTACTAATATGAGTAACATATTGAATGGTTTTGAACCATCCCAAACTACAAGTGGGTCTCCAGTACCAACATTAGTGGACCAGTAGTTATGTAGAGAGGACTGTACATGAGGGTCAAGTCTAGTGCCTTGAGATCCAAAATCTAGAGAGCCTTTTGAGTTCCAGCAAAAGAGGTGCATGATCCGATATGCTACAGGGTAAGATTTATAGATCTGTCATATTTACAGTGAAATCCATACATTTGTATATGCTGGACACTACAGCTAGCACTGTACTTCCAATGCTGTAGCTCTCATATAGAGAAGTGGTGTTGTTTCTGTCCCTACCTCTTCCCTTGCTACAGTGCTAACTGTAGTATTCAACATATAAAATTTCATGTATTTATGTTTTTCCTCTCACTTCCTGTTCCTGTAACAATTATAGTAACATTTAACTTTTTGCTAAAAATAATAAATACGCTCATATTAATAAAAAAAAAAACATATGCATTTACTACATTTTTACTTTGGAGACTCCAGAGCAAAGCAGCTTTAATCAGTGCAATGTAGGTACAAAGCAAAGGCTCCTGCAGGCTGTCTTTTACTTTCACCTTTAATGATAATGGTAAACAGGACAAATAGAGAGAAGTAATCTCCCTAACGGGATCACAGACATCAATAAAAACTGACAAGAGTTCTAATCCCCCTGCATTCTATCCAAAACTAAAAAAATGTTGCCTTTGATTATGCCTTAAATTATATCTATGCTCAAAATGTAAAATCATACATTATTTACACAGTGTATTTCAATTTTTTCCAACCTACTCCTATTACTCTGAATTATCTTGAATATTGTAAACTTATTTTGTGAAGATCTCCTCACATTTACTTCCTTCAATTCTGTGATATGTATTTACTATGCCCTGTGGGTAGGCACTGCTGTGTTAAACATCTCATAGAGCCTGCCTTGAACTACAGGGATGCTGAATCACTGCTTGTAGGCAGCTAGGTACCATGGGATATGTAGTCTTTAGACATTGAACGTAAACAGCAGAGGAGAAGCTGTAATGAAAGTGGAAGTTAATGGCCAGCAGAAAGGCAGCTCTCATTACATGAAAGGAGATTTTTCAAGTAAGATTATATTGGATTGTGAAATATAATATTGTTTCTATTGCTATTACAATGCTTATCAGTGGTGGCTGGTGCTCAAAATTTTTGGGGGGCGCAAACAAACTAAAAAAATCTGAAAAAAAACCCCATCAATTGCAGCCTCACTGTACCATCAATCGCAGCCACTGTGGACATCAATTGCCGCCACTGTGCCCATCAAACGCAGCCACTGTGCCCATCAAACGCATCCACTGTACCCATCAAACGCAGTCACTGTGCCCATCAAACGCAACCACTGTGCCTATCAAACGCAGCCACTGTACCATCAAACGCAGCCACTGTACCATCAAACGCAGCCACTGTGCCCATCAAATGCAGGCATTGTGCCCATCTAATGCAGTGTGCACTTCTATGGTGAGGATCTGATCGGGATCGATCTGCCAGTGGGGGGTCCGCTGGTGATTGCTGCGTAGGATCTAGTAGTAGAGAGCTGCCCCAATACTGGGATCCATCTGTCAGTGGAGGACCTGTGAGCGCTGAGTGAGATTGATCTGTCAGTGGAGAGTCCCCCCCGTTGTTCGCTGCAAATCTGATGCGGGGGAATGATGCGGCACTGCTGGAGGAGCTCGGCATCTGAGCTCTGCTCTTCGGGGTCCTCGTGTAATGCACTGGCAGCACCCCCCACCCACTACGGGGCTCACGGCAATAGTGGCACTGGCAGTAACCCGCTCATGGGACTGGCAGTACAACTGGCTCGCGGGACTGGCTGCACCCCTCACCCCCCCCCGGAGGTCCGGCACTTACCGGCTGTGGAGAGGATTCTGCTGTGCCTCCTCTCTCCTCTCCACTCCTCCACAGTGCAGGCAGCGGCGGCGGAGGTTTCCGCTCCTCAAGCTTCCTCTGCTTGCCAAATCGCCGCTAGGCATCCAATAGGAATGCCTGGCGCTTTGGCCAATCAGGAAACAGATCTCACTGACCTGTCTCCTGATTGGCGGGGAGAAAAAATAGCGAAAATTAATTCACAATTGGGTGGGATCAGAGCGCATTCTCTGCGCCCCGAGCCCACTCTTTTTTTAAGCCTAATAGAGCCTCTGGCTCTAATCAGGTGCTTCAAAAAGCACACCCACCCCCGCCATAAGAATCCATGCGTCCGGCATCCTTAAAGGGGGCCTGGCGCATGAATAGGGGCGGCGCCCATGCGCCCTCAATGCATGGGCCGCCACTGATGCTTATGTTATAAAATGAAAGTATATGCTGTAACCGTAGATTCCCTTTAATAATGGAGGTATATACTCAACTTAATACCTGTTAAGGCCCATGCACCGGATCAGACTTTTTGACAACAAACATGCAAATTAGCTGTTTTAAAGCAACATCCGACCGTGTGTACTTTTTCGGGTTTCATCGGACAAATGCTCGCAGTGCAAACAGACAAACTTTTCGGCAACAAAAGTCAGATCGTGTGTACAGAAATCCATCGGACTTAAGTCCAAAGTACAAACACGCATGCATGCAAGATCAGACAACAATACAGAAGTTTACCAAAGGGTGGTAGTAAAGAGCAGAAAAACCACGTGATTTGGTGAAAGTTGGCTGAAAAAGTCCTGCCGTGTGTATGCAATACAAGTTCACGGCCAACGCCCTTTGGATAGAAATCCACGGAAAAGTTTGTTTGAAGTCCAATCGCGTGTACGAGTCTTTACTCTCCTATACAAGATGGCATTGTACTATTTATGAGATGGCCAGGACTTTTCAGTGCAAACTTGTTTGGGACTCCTATATACACTCTAGTATATACAACTCGATCTTCTCTCCAGCACAAACACATGCTGCACACCGTTCCTCCTCCAGCACTTCACTTGCTGCAGACTGTTCCTCCTCTAGACTAGCTAGCACCGCATGGGTAGGCCTAACACTGCTTCAGCCAGGCCTCATTGAACTGCCTTTTGGGGGCAGGGACCTCAGGCCCCTCTGGTGTAGAAATAGTTCAGGTGCTAGCTGTCCTCTATTCAGCTACCACACCCAGAAAGCTCTCTTTAAGTCCTGCCAGCCAGCCTGGCTGCAATGACCTCTCTCCACTGCCCTTCTCACAGTCCTCTCTTCTGGTACTCCACCCATCTTAACTGTAATCTCCCAGTTCTCTCAGACGTGCCTCCCCAATCCTCCCGACTGTGCTCACTCACCAGCCCTCCCGGCTGAGACCAGTAGTCCTCCCTGGAGACTCTTATGCCCCGTACACACGGTCGGATATTCCGATGGAAAAAGTCAGATCGGATTATGTTGTCGGAAAATCCGATCGTATGTGGGCTCTAGCGGGCTTTTTCCGTTGGAATTTCCGATAGAAAAAATTTAAGAGCAGGATCTCAAATTTTCCGACAACAAAATCCAATCTGACTTTTTCCGATCGTGTGTAGAGAATTCCGACGGACAAAGTGCCATGCATGCTCAGATCAAATTACGAGACCAAAGCTATTGGCTACTAGCCTCTACGTAGTTCCGTCGTATGCAACGAATGTCACCACGTTAGGAACGATCGGATTTTCCAACAACTTTGTCCGACCGTGTGTATGCAACACCAGTTTCGCACTAAATCCGTCGGAAAAAAACGGACGGATTTTGTGGTCGCAATTTCCGACCGTGTGTACGGGGGCTTAGAAGTGTTCTCTCCCACTGTCCTCTACTTGCTCTCTCATGTGCCTCTCCTTTCAGGATATCGTCACTCCTCCTGGATGCAGCCAAGCATAGCTCCCAACTGTCCCTGATTTGGAGGGACTGTCCCTGATTTGGAGCATTGTCCCTCTGTCCCTCATTCCTCCTCTTTGTCCCTCATTTTGGTCTGATCTATATAGATTTATATAAAATGCACTTTTTATCTATCAAAAAGTGTTTTCCAGCGCTAAACCTTTCATCTGATTTCTAAATTGCTGCATTTGTAAATTCCAAAAGCCAATATAAAGGAATAGTAAGAGTAAATAAAGCACTTTTGGGTTTAACCAATCTTTTATTTTTTGTACAATTCTCCTTTAATAGGGTGTGACAAGGGGTGTGTCCTATGCCTGCATACTTTTTCTGATAAGTGTCCCCCATTTCCATCTCAAAAATTTGGGAGGTATGCCCGAGCCCCAGCCCAGTGTCACCCCCCCCCCCCCCCCGACTGGGGAACTCCCCATGGGCCCCGACAGCCTCCACATTCTCTCACTCACTTAATAGGGTGTGACAAGGGGTGTGTCCTATGCCTGCATACTTTTTCTGATAAGTGTCCCCCATTTCCATCTCAAAAATGTGGGAGGTATGCCCGAGCCCCAGCCCAGTGTCACCCCCCCCCCCCCGACTGGGGAACTCCCCATGGGCCCCGACAGCCTCCACATTCTCTCACTCCAGCTCTTTCCCCCGACAACTCCTCCTTGGTTAAGGCTTCTTAAGATACCCCAGGCAGTCCACCTTTCTTCCCCTCTTCTTCTTCTAGCACTTTCTAGAAGGAAGAGGGAGGTGACAATGAAGTAATGCAGCCTATGAGTCACCAGCTGCTACCCTGAGCCACTCCCAGCCCAGAATGAAAACAAACAGGCCTAGAAACCAGCTAGGCGTGCCTAAATTAACCTACTCTGCCAACAAAAATCCTCACTCTAGCACCGACTGTACCTAACTAGAGGGTGCTACACTCCATACAAAATATGTAAAGCTAATAAAAAAAAAAACATATGCTTCAATAATACATTACCCACAATGAAATATATTTCAGTGTTAACTGGATAAAGTGACATTTGTATTTATTTTCTTTGTAAAGACCATCAAAGAACATAAAATGTCTTTGTGAATAGGTTCTCGTCTGAGAAAAGGAGAGGACAAAGTGGATTTCGCAGTTCCCGCACTTTGACTGGTCCAATTACAATTAGCATTGTTTGGTAACTGCTGGTCTCACACCTACCAGTGTCTTTAGGGCTGTAGTGTGTAAGCAAGCAAGGAATGTATGCAATGTTTACAATAGCCATGTCTGAGAAAGACTAACATCAAGTTGTAAAAATACCTCAATTTTAAGTTGTGCAGGCTCAGCATTTTATTCTGGTTGTTACAGTCACCTTGGCTGTTACCCTATTTACAGCATTACACTATAGACACAGTAATACATAGTAACAGATATTTTATATATACATATAACATCTTATTGTTGGAAACGGTTTTTTCTTTATCTTTAGGTCGGGTTCACAGTGGTGTCCTGCGGTTTAGCCACAGTGTGGATGCACTGAGATTGTATTTGCGTTTTTCCCAAGGTTCCCATTGACTTCTATTAGGCTGTTAGTTTTCTAAAAGCACATAAAACATGCAGCATGCAGAACTTTGATGTGCGTTCATGAAACCACACACTCTAATAGAAGTCAATACCGGTAGGAGTGCACCTAAAACCACATGTAAAATTCTGGCAAATCTCGCTGCACCCAAACCACAGCACGCCAGTGTGAAGCTGCTCTTAGTGTGTGTCATTGAAACACTTTTCTACAGTTAAAGGCTTAGTCCAACTTTAATGACTTTTGCCAAAAACATTCCCGTGCATTACAGCCTTCTCGGTACATTAATATGCAGTGCTTCTATTTGTAGAAAGAATGCTTGCTTTTCAAAAACTGCTTATTTCATTGCCCTCCCCTCTCTGTCCTGCAGATAGTGTTTGTTGCACGGCCCCAGCAACTCCAAAATGAGCACTTGGCATTGTTTCCTATCCACGCATGCGCAGTCTGTTCTCTTTCACTCTAGCAGAATGCTGAGCTGCAAGAGAGAGTGGACAGGGCTTGCATGGGTATGAAACCAAGCCAAGTTCAGTAGCAGTTTGCTTTCATCATGCAACCCAAAATTTCACCAAACAATATAGCAGTCTGCCGCCCGCAGCTTGTTCTGCATATCTGCTGTCTGTACTGTTTCATCATGCACTCTTGCATCAAGCAGTGTGTGAATGCTCATTCAACTGACACCCACACAGTTTGAGTGTTCTTTGTCTGCATTTTGTTGGTCTGATTGAGTTCTAATCACCTGAACTGAGGCCTCTTGGGCTGCTTGTGTCACTCTGCCTACGTCTTTTAACTCAGCGATTTAGGTTTTGATAGACTTGCAACTTGTGCTGTAGCAAATACTGATTGTACAGCTTGGAGGCAGCAAGTGCACAAATTGAATCAAGCTCTGTTGCGTGCCTGCTAGTCCTAAATGAGTAGATGTCTCCCCAAGAAGGATGAGTTAACAGATATTGACCATATATATCTACCTTTGACAGCTCTTGCTGTCACTCCGCAGTGGCAGGACAGAGCACTGTGGCAAGCTAGCTTTATATGCAGTGTTATATGGGGAAAAAATTATGGGGGGGGGGGGGGTGACACAATGTTTTACAGCACCAGGTGACACCAACCCTAGTGACGCCACTGGCTAAAGGATCAACCACTGATTTCAGTTGATTTTTACGGCTCTGTGATAACTGAAGTTATCTTAACTGGCCGCCACTGTACAGTACTGTACAGTGGCGGCCAGTCACTCCCCCCAGTCGGGCCATGCGCACCTCCATCCCTGGTTGGTCGGTCACCCAGCCGCAATACTTACCCCAGGCTTCCCTCCAGGTGGCCGGCTAGCTTCCCCAGCCTCTCCTTCCCTTGTGTCTCTTCCCTCCTCCTCCCAGCGGCCAGCATAGCTTCTCCTTTCGGCCAATCGGGAAACGGGTCATTCGCTAGTGTCACACAACTGGATGGGCTCGGAATGCAATGCTCTGCCCCCCGAGTCTACCCTATTTTGAAACCTATTAGAGCCTCTGGCTCTAATCACGTGCTTCAAAAAAAAAAAACACCCCCCATTGGAATTCATGCATCCGGCACCCTGCATGTAGATTAGGGGCCGGACGCATGGGTAGGCGGGGCGGTGCCCGTGCTCCCCTTATGTATGGGCCACCACTGATGCTGTATTATCCATGGTAGTAATGCATTGCTGCCCATAGTAAGGCTTTTTCTTTTAGAGTTAAAATGATTACATCATGTTAAGGATCTTCACTGGCAGGGGTTTCCGTTAAGTATCCTGTCATGGTTAAATGTAAAGTCAGGGTGTACAGGGAGTAAAAGAGAATGGGCTAACTACTCAATTTTGACCACTCTTTTTTGGCATACCAGTGGGACTTAGATTATTTTATCTGGCCTATTGTCTATTTTCTGCATATGTGTAGCAAGGCCTTTATAGTTAACCCAAAGGATCACCTTTGCATTGAATCACTATTTGTTCATCATGGCATAAATCCAAGGCATCTGTTAAAAGTGCCAAATTTCAGCAAAGAGCCTTAGGACGTTATTATTGAATATTTTTCCCATTTGTGAATCAAAGCATGGTTTGAGAACAATAGTATTCAAAGCTAAAATGTACAAGCTTAGTAAATGTTCTGGGTTTTGGGGAAAAAAAGTTTTCATGTATACAGTATATGTGCAATGGTATTGATTATTCAAAGGTCATTATGCATTAGATTGGCTATAGACAGGCAAAAGTATTACTGGGAATAATGGGTTCTTACTGACTCCAAAGCTTGTAGTGACAGCATTGTTCTTTTTTGACTACATTAAAAGGAATCCTCTCTTACAGTGTTATCAGAGCAGGTGTCCCTATTGGAAGATTTACGCTGTATACTTGTTGTGGTCAGTTAAAAGAAGTCTCTAAGAAAATCAGTCAAAGCATTTAAAAGTAATGTACAGTTTTTTGTATATACAGTACATTTACTTCATTTTGGCCTGGACAAAATACAACATACATTAAATTAAGTCAGAAATTAATGAAAATATGTCATACAGTTTTTTGTTGCTCTTAGATGCTATGTTGTAATAACATTTACAGTGCTCAATAGCTCAAAGTAAAATATACAAACACAATTTAATGAGTCAGAGGTGTTACCCTTTCCCTACATGCGGTGTTCATCAGTGACATACAGAGCATTAGCATAACTAATACTGTACAGTTTTCATGGAACCTAAACTATTTTTTATACTTAAAAATAAAACATCACTTGTTCCATTTAGCCACAGAGAGCAAAGTGAAACACCCAACACGTGTATGGGTAAGCCTGTAACTCACTAATGGGACAGTACTGGAGCCTTTTGATTGGTCCAATGCAGTCACATGATGGGGCAGAAAGAGCCCATAATGCAATGTAGGCTTCTACAAGTCATTTTGGATCTTACATGGGGCTATCTTTCCCTGGTCCTGGTGGCCAATCAGAGTTAAAAGGGGAAAAGTGAGTACAGGCATACCCCACTTTTTGTGCTGTTGAGGAAAGGGCAAGTTAGGTGTCCACTTACTTTGCCCTGCATGGGACAACATCAGGGACAATTTTTGTTAAAAACAAATCAGAGGTTCAGCAATATTCAAAACGTGCTTGGATAAATAATACAAATGCACTTAATGCCACATTCTGAGTATAACTGTGCTACATAAAAGTTGATTTCTATTGATTTAAAGTTTTAGAAGAACGTGTGGTCCAAGTGAACACATCAGCACCTCATCCCAATGAAACTGAATGAATGACAATGAATGATGAAGCTACACTGCTAAACGCATTGAGTCAAATATCACCCTCACCTCTTGATCCATATATGATACTTGTTGAATTGTTATCTTTTTAACATGATAGATATTTATGGGAGGATGATAAATAAGGAAAGCTGAGCTGTCACTGTGCTGTTTAATGTATAAAGGGGATATTTTTCCCCCTAAAAATTATAATGATTATAATGTAATAAAATTCTTGATTTTAGAGTTATGACTTTATGAAATTTACCCTGAGGGGAGGATTTTGGCACCACTTAAAATCCCATTTATATTTCTTTTTGTTGTTCTATTGATTTAAAATTGGCTATGCCAGCATCCCAAATGTGTGGTAAGCCTGGAGATTTTTACCTAAATAAATGTAGTTTATATTCTTGAATTAATATATTACATTTATTTTCTTTACATTACTGATTAAGTATGCACACAGCTATATGCATGTGCATAAATACATCTGGAAAATCTCCCTGCCAGCTAACTTTAACATTGCTAAGTCCCAAAAAAGCAGCCATTATGCGTGTTAGTATCCAGTCCTGCTCAATCATACTAATTTAACCAGGCTTATGTTCCAAGACTTTTTCACCAGGCAGGCCTGTTAGCTTATATGTTTACAAATTGATGCCAGCAATCTCGAGTCCATGCACATTGGAATAGTTTGCAGCACTGAAATTGTACAGCTTGTACTTTATCCTTTATAAGAGTATAATTTATTAACACAATTATATTCAAATATGTAAACCTTATACTGTATATACAGTACACTATAATATGTATTACAATATATTTATTGTGGGAATATACACCCTAGAAACTGTCAACTGAGCACTGCTGTGCTTGGCCTTATACATTTGCATATGTAGACCATATGTAGACCTGTATGTGTGGGAGGGGACATAGGGCTTTGTGGCGACATGTTTGATGTGGTCCTACGTATTAAACTTATATGCACTGATTGAGCTATATAACTAACTTTTTGTCTTTTATATTTTCATAGACTCTTTTCTTAATTGGTACAAAACTATCCATTGACCCTGAAGAAGCCATTGCATGGCGAAACATGTCGGTCAGCTCTCTCTAACAGCCCTATTGTACCCAGGATCTATTACATTTTTGTAGACCCTTTTTATCTAACCCTTGTTCATTTTGTACCCTCTTGGTCCCCCAGCCATCTCTGAGTCCCTTGCGCCCCCATTTTTTGCTGGGGAATTGATATGACTGGCGGACGTGTCGGTTCCGCTTTTTACACCGCTTTGGTGTCGGTTTTGCTTTTTAAATCGATTATTAATAAATTACTTTGTTATAATTTTTTCTCAAAAAGTTGCAAGTGTCACCTTTATTCATTACCGCTATTAAACAAACCAATGAGCATCATTTTGCAATGAAGGATTTCACCTTCATTGACATAATAAGCATGACATTAGAGATCTCCCTTCACTTCATGTCCCATAGAAGCAACCGGAAGGACAAGCATTCCCACTTGTAGATTTCCACTTTATTCCTATTCTGGTGACAACTCAACATATTGGGGTTTTCAATCACTTTCAGAGCTAGTGACTATGGTCACTGGGACAAATAGCCTGATCTAAGGGGTCCCAAAGCTTGCATCTTTAATAACTTGAGTCAGCCAGTAGAAGGTATCAGTTAAACTACAAACTTTGATTGATTTGCATTGATCAGTGGCTAACACAGTAAAAAACTCCATCAGACCCCTTGGGTTGGCAGTTTTGGATGCATACATTTGAGTATTTTTTTTTTCTTTTTTCCATTAATTGCCATGTCTGTGTCCCAGTCTATCCATGCCACATTACAAAAAGGTGATCTGTCAATCCTACATTGGAAATACAATGTATTTCCATTATGAGAATGAAAGTCCAAAATTTTACTAAAGTAATGATCCAAATAAACTTTTTCATCCATTCATTAAACCTCACAGTATGACCGTATTGGGCAGCTTGTGTTTCCGTTGATACCATATGCTAATTGCTTCATTATGTTATAGAATTATGCCCCATGAGATAGACATATTTAAAACTTCCCCGGATTTTCAGGAACTTTGGGATTCACTCACTTTGGAGGGATTTTCTCTCACTTCCTGTCAAGGAAGACGTTCTAACAATCTGGATGTCAGTAGAAGATCCGTGCGCAGAGTCCCCATCAAAAGAGCCGCCCGGCACGCGCGCGTGCCGTGTGAGAATTTTGGGGCCAAGAGCACTATTTAAAGGAGACTGTCACCATGCCATCTTGCTGTCTGGTCTACAGCATTCCTGAGACCCCTAGCTGCTTGTTATCCTGTTAAACCTGATTCCTGTTACCCGGCTTCTCTTTGACCTTCCCTACTTGCGGCCAGTCTCCGATCCCGGCATGTCCTGACGTCTCTTCTGCCTACTAATTGGTCCTTCGCTGCCCGCCTGTTACCGACCCAGCCTGCTACACTACTGCGCTTTGCCTGCTGCTTCTGTACCGTATCTGCCTGCCAGTGTATGACCCGGCCTGCCTGAAACCTGCTTGTGTCCTGGACTACAGGACACCTCCTAGTTGTTGCTGCCTCCAGCTGTCAGTCTGGTCCTCCTTGCTGATCCTTCTGAGCTGCTATACCTCTCTGCTGTCCGCAGTTACCAGTTTACTTCTCCTGGACTACAGCACACCTCCAGGGTCCCTGCTCCAGCCCGCAACTGTTCTCCTTGCAGCACAACAGAAGTCCAGATCAGCCCCTGCACCTGTAACCTGTTAGGCACTTGTGCCCCTTTGCACTTCCGAGCCCCTGTCTGCTCTATTAGGGGTTCTCTAACCATAGGTATACGAGGAGCCGCTCCCTGCATAAGTGGGCTCAGCCACCAGGTACGTGACACTTCCTCTTTTGGCTATGGGACAGGAAGTGAAGGGAAATCTATGAGACATAGATGCCGAAAAAAAAATCGCATCTGTTCTAACTAAAAATGTTTTAAAAAGTTTTGCCTATAGTTCTACTTTAAGAGTTATGTGGATGTAGCCCCCTCTTAGGTCGGTGCTAAAGAGAGAGCATAGTTTTGGGTTTCCCCAAATACCAGGGAGGCTATTATGTAAATGTAGGTGTTCTCTGCCTACCAGGGAGCAGTGATCCATTGATAGGGTCTGCTCATTGTTCTCAGATGCTGCTCATGTTGTCCGCCTGTTTCACACTGGTCCAAATGGACGAGGCATATTGGACAGTGGGAAGAAACCTGACAAATGGGAGCAATGGCTTAGTTACAGCCCTGGCCATTGACAGAAGCAGGTGCCTCAGGGCATGCTGGGTGACTGTATATATGCTTAGGGCTCATGTGCTCGGGGTCTTCTGCTGGAGAGTGGGGTCTCGGAGGGAGGGGGCTGCTGCCCCTGCCATGTGCAGACTTCCATGCGGCCTCAGGTGGTCGAACTGAGGAAGCTGCAACCCAGATGTCGGGTATAGCTGACTAGAAGGGAGACGCATCTAGAAGGATCTGTTTCTGGCTACAGTGAGCACAGACCTGCGTCTAGGGGCCTGTTCTGTGAGGGCCATCCTTCCAGGCTGAGACTTGTCCTCATCTGTGCATAGTTCAAGTTGGAGTATCCCACTAATCCCTTCTCCTATCCAAGTTCTACCAATAAATACCAAAAAACCAAATACCCTAGACTGATAATTGGATGACGAGTGGAAGAGTGTATAGGTGATAGTGTAAAAATGTCTCTGGCTGCAGGATAATCAGAGGGAGGCACAGGAATGAAGGCCCCTTGACCCACCCCGCCCTAAGGAAAGGGAGCCTTGACTGCTGGATGCTTGGCAACAAAGTGGGGCGTCAACCTAATCAGGGAGTCGGAGTGGCTCCATTGGGATTGGCTACAATGGCACGAGGTGACTGGGTGGAGCTGGAACTCTAGAAAAGGCTACGCATAGGCACGTCCCACTACTTTCCAGAGAATTTGACGTCACAAGAGTTGCCCACCCACTCGCCCATTGTGTGTTTCGTCACAGCTTCATTGCCAGCAATTTCCAGCAATTGGTATTACTTTATGGGCTAAGTCCTCAGGTATGGATGTTGGTAGCTTCAGATGCGGGTAAACCATGGACCTCACCGATGATGGTATTGGTTCTTAGACCCTGTATCTACAAGGGTTGGTCGGTTGTTCTCCACAAAAATGACCCAAAGAGAAAAGGGGGGACAAAAGGACACACCATGGGTGGAATCCAACAAATTTATTTGGCTAAAAAACGCCAAGGGGCGCAAAATACAAAACAGGATAAAAAAAGTTTAAAATTTGCGGCCGGCCGGCAACAGTACACGCCCGTGCTAGTGGACGTAAAACGTAAAAAACTCCTCCCGTGGGGAGGAGCGACGTGCTGACGTCACCGCGTTTTACGTCCACTAGCACGGGCGTGTACTGTTGCCGGCCGGCCGCAAATTTTAAACTTTTTTATTACTTTATGGGCTAAGTCCTCAAGTTTAATTACGAGGTCAGTTTAATGCCTGTCTCGCACTGATGATGGAGACAGGTCTCTTTGACTATACGGTTTGTTTATAGATGCTCACGGTTTAACCGTGACCGGCATGGTTATTGGTATTTTGAAAGTTGTTATACTGATAGGTTCAATAAAGCTGTGGCCTTGCCCTACTTCCAACTTAATGTGGTCTATGTGTATTTTTGGGGGGTAAGGTTGGTTGGGGTAAATAAGTGGGGTTAAGATCTCAGCATTTAAGTCCATACTCAGCAACCCCTAGGGGGGTAGGGCTACATGTAGGCTATGACATATATATTGTGCAGACTATATAAGCATTTAGGAGGTATTTAGAACATATAGGGGTTGATTTACTAAAGTGGAAGAGAATATTTACTTAGCTTAATGAATAAAATGGAACTGTGTTCACCATCAAAATTCTCAATCACGTGCATGGAAATAAAAAGAAAAAAAAAAGATTTTATCTTGCCTATGATTGGATGACTGAAGTGAATTAAAGTATTACTAAACCCACAACAGTAAATTCAGTCTGTATATACAGTAATGCATAAAGCATGCTTGATGTACTCACTGTGGAACCTAAGGGGTTAATCCTCAGCATTGTGTAAAAACGCTGTCTTCTCTGATCCTTCCCTTCTTCCACCTCCATCTCCTGATAGAACAGAGCCTTGGGGGCAATCTGCACATGCTCAGTTTGGTGTGTATTGCTAGAGAGTATTTTTTCTTGGGAGAGTGCATGTGATCAGCACAGGGCCAATCAGCCCAGTCCAGTCAGAGGGTCAGGGATCTTGCAGCCCCATAGGACAGTAAGGGGAGTTTTAACCAGGCGCTGATAGAAGTCACAAGACTGCTATATCCTGCTGATCAGAAAATGTATTTAGCAGTTTATATTTACTAAAATAATTGCATTTCCATGTTTATGTGTACTGTGGAAGGCTGGATATGGTGAATGCAGGGTCCTGGGTTTAGTAACAGTTTGAGCCTTACTACATTCACTAAGCTAAGTGAACATTGTCTACTTCTTTAGCAATGTATTCCAGAATGTCTAAATATTTAGTATGCATTAGCAGTAAATGGTTAAAATTAGAACAGTCTTAAGGAGGCCTGTCAGACCACCGGGCCCCTATGCTGACTTTTAAACCAGGGGCTGCCAATAATATACAGCACTGTAACAATTTTCACTTTCCACTAAGTCTTCTGGTGGTCCCTTATGGACAATTACATTCACATTCATAGAAATTCATCAGATGACTATATATTTGAGGAACAGGCATCTCAACTATGTAGTGAATCGCTATAAAGAACTATCCCTATGGTATTAAAAGATGTGCCCCCAAACTTGGGGTCATCCAATGGAAGAAATGACAAAATGATTTTCGAGTTGGACAATTTTGCTTGTCAGTTTTCACTAAAAGATAAGAGAGAAATTACACTATGGACAGAAAATGGGATAATGTTTCAGAATGATCTATGTTCTCTAGTTTTCCCAAAATGATTATTTTGGTGGAGGCCCTTCAATTAGGGACTGGATAATAAGGAATTAATTTGAAACCATAACACTGAAAACCTAGTTATGTGTGTGTCTGTGTTATATATATTATCACTAACAATAAAACTTGGTAGATCAAAAAGGGCTTCCCTACTTTAAAATGCTATGTAGAATATAATTTGTATACCATACATTTGCTTTAAAATACATTCAGAATGTATTTGTAAACATAATTAAATATAAAAGAGCATTCAAATATTAAATTTCTGTTTTACGATTCACATGTTTCAATACTAGTGGGTTATCTGTCGGTCACATGATTTGTATGTGTATGATGTTGTCAGGACACTGTAATGACCCGTACACACGGTCAGAAATTCCAATGGAAAAAGTCTGATCGAATTATGTTTGAGAGCAGGACCCAAAATTTTCCGACAACAAAATCCGATCGGACTTTTTCTGATCGTGTGTAGAGAATTCCGACGCACAAAGTGCCACACATGCTCAGAATAAATTTGGGGGCGAAAGCTATTGGCTACTGGCTCTTCGTAGTCCCGTCGTACGTTTTGTACGTCACCTCCTAAGGAACGATTGGATTTTCTGACAACTTTGTGCGACTGTGTGTATGCAAGACGAGTTTTGTACAAAATCCGTCGGCAAAAAATCAGACGGATTTTGTCGTCGGAATGTCCAACCGTGTGTACAAGGCATTAAAGCTGTGAGCATGCTTTGCTTGCAGGGCAATACTAATCTCAAAGCATACCTCCCAACTTTTGAACTTCAGAATGAGGGACACTTGATGGAGGAAGTGATCTGCGGCACATGCTGCAAAATGTGGGTGTGGCCAAACTCTTAACAGTGGGAGGGGCTTAGGGAGTGTGCTTAAACAAAACTCGGGCTTCCTTGCACCTATATGGGGATCAGCAGGGCAGGGCCCAGGGGTCAGTTTGGCAGAGAAGAAGGGTCACAAGGGCAGAGGACAGGGATCAGCAGAATGGAGGACAGGGGGTTAATAGGGCAGGGTACAGGGGTCAGCAGGATGGAGGACGGGGAATCAGTAGGGCAGGATACAGGGGGCAGGGCAGGGCCCAGGGGTCAGTTTGGCAGAGAAGAAGGGTCACAAGGGCAGAGGACAGGGATCAGCAGAATGGAAGACAGGGGGTCAGTAGGGCAGGGTACAGGGGGCCAGCAGGACAGGAGTCAGTAGGGCAGGGTACAGGGGGTCAAATTCCCACCTATTCCTTCTCTTAACCAAAATCCCCCATCCCCTCCTAGCACAAATCCCCCCCCATTCCTTCTTCTAGTAACCCCCCCCCCAAATTAACCTTCCTTGTGGTTCTGACCCCTCCCCCCACTGTAGTCTCAGTACAATTCCCCACCTGTAAGTTCCCCCCTCTATCCCTCCAAACTTACAGGTGGTAAATCGCTGGGATGGGTTGCTTGCAGGCTGTACTCTCGCCCTCCTACATACAGCACACAACACCAGATCCTTAGATCAGATTGTACACTGTATGATTACCCCCCACCCCCCATCCACATTTCCTGCTGCCATAAGATAAGCAGCTCTTGGAGGACATAGGGGGCTCTAATCATACTATGTACAGTCTGTTCTCTGGATCACCTGCCATATGGATGGTCGCTGGAATGACAGAAGAGGGAGAGCACAGACGCTGTCACTTCACTTAGCAGCCAGGTAAGCTATTTATGGGGGTCTGGCCTTGGGGGGCACAAATGAAATCTGGGGGGAATGAATGGGTGAAATCTGGGTGGGACAGCTCACCCAACCAACCCCATAGATCTAGCCATGACATGACACTTCCCCACCTCCTGCCTCCTGTCTGCATCACAGCCAAGGAGGAGGAGCCGCAAGCCGCTCTACAGTGCACCGTGTATGTGTGAGTCAGCCGTCTCTCACCGCCGGCTGCCTGTGACATATACATAGCACTAAAGTGCAAAATATGAGGGACAAATGGCGCTCCCTGTAGGTAATAAGTATGGTGAACCTAAAAGGTATAGGTGAAAAAGTGCGTACCTATAAAGAGTATCTCCCTTATTAATCCTGCTAGGTGTAAAGTAGATGTTATGATATAGGTGGGGTGTGCCACCCTAAACTTATCCACCCTGTAAATAACAATATTATTGAACTGCTCCAATCTGTGAATCCCAGTGCTAGTGAGCGTGAGCAACTTAATAAATAGAAAATAAATAAATAAAAAACATAGAAACACAAATATAAATGATGTGTAGTGTGTATTATAAATGTGGCTGATTAGATACGTGGCTAGACCACAGGGGAAGGGAGGTAACAGCGGGCCAGCTAGCATGTATCCTCTACCCAACTAGTAGTGTATCCATAATATTAACCATTAATACATGTAGATTTAGAATTGTACCAAAACCACCAATGGTGAGTACCTTTGGTAATGTAAGAGCCAAGTGAGCAGTGTGCTATAAATATGCAGGTGACAGTCCCAATACAAAAGAGCAAAAATTAAAAGTGAATAATAATAATAATAGAAAATATAATAATAAAAAACCTGTGTATAAACCGTACACTCAGTGTGTAAAAGTTGAACAGTCCAAAAATACGGCTGTGAAAAATACAAAAATCATATGTATTAAAGGAAGGGAGTCCAATCCTATGCAGGGGCCCACAACAAGATCAATAGGCAGTGTGTTGATGAGTGGGTGAGGATATATGGGTAACAGTTGTGAAGATAATTCCACCGGTGACTTGTAGTGCTTCAGGCAGTAGTAGGTGACTGTTGTGCTGCCCCCCAAGGTTCCCTCACTCACCAGATGTAGGTACCCCTGCAGGGGTGAACAGCATGGGAATATGGATGTCGGATGGTCCTCCTGGTGGTAATCTGGATCAGGTCCTAGTCCAGTAACTTTCTCCAGTGAATGCAGCCAACACCCTCAGATGCGGGGAGGGGGAATACCCCAGATGGTGCTCGGATGGTGCCGGTTTCGTTATTGAACGTTATCAAAGGCGCCTATGAATGGGTGAAATCTGGGTGGGACAGCTCACCCAACCAACCCCATAGATCTAGCCATGACATGACACTTCCCCACCTCCTGCCTCCTGTCTGCATCACAGCCAAGGAGGAGATGCCGCAAGCCGCTCTACAGTGCACCGTGTATGTGTGAGTCAGCCGTCTCTCACCGCCGGCTGCCTGTGACATATACATAGCACTGCAGGACCCCAGACAGCCCGCACAAGCCGCAGAGAGGGTGTTACTGGTGTCGGCGCTAGTGCGTGCCTGTGGGCAAACCACTGGAGCCAAGTGCCGGAACTTGTTCTTGAACATCTAATTGTTGTATCAGGGCCTCATTAAGGCTGCTTTCACACTGAGGAGTTTCTGAAGTGCTTTTGCCTTAAAAAAAAGCACCTGAAAAGCTCATAAAAAAAGGATTTTCTTTAAAATCAATGAATGCGTTCACACTGGGGCGGTGCGCTTCCGCTGCTGTGAAAAAAAAAATTCTGTTTGCAGCATTTTTGGAACACCTAAAATGCACCTTCCCATTGCAAGCAATGGAAAACATGTCAAAAACACACCTGTGATGCATTTTTGGTGCGGTTTTTGAGTCACATGTTCTGGAAAAAACGCACCGTAAACACTGTAAATTGTGTCAAAATCATGGATCAGTGTAAAGTAGCCTTACTGTTGATTATATCAAGATAATAAATCTTCAATCACTCTGCTTATGATGAATTCATTTGAGTTCTTTGCTTTAAAAAACGCCTGTTCCCTTGGCAGAAAAAAATGCTCATATAGAGCGTTTTTGTACACAATTGAGGCGAGTTTAGGAAAGCTTAGCATTTTTTTCTGCCAGAAAGCTCAATCAAAGATGCAAGCCAGAAGGTTTTTTTTTCCTGCCTTTAAACGTGGAGCCTAAAGGCCCATACACATGATGCAAATTTTGGAGGGAATTGTCGTTCGGCGACCTGTCGTCCGAAATTCTTACCGTTAGTATGCTCCTTTCGTTTCATTTTTCGTCAGACAAAAGCTGGATGAGCAGACTGGTACATTTTTTGACGAACGACAGCTCAACGTCCGATTTTCGGATGGTCAGTAAAGAAATCATCACACAAAAGTCAAAAGTACAAACATGCATGATCGGAATCAAGGAACAACCTGGAAGAGTTCGGTCTTGTAAACTACCATTCGTAATCTAGAATTAACATTCGTGACACGGCAATTGATGAAATGTCGAAATGCAGCACACATTCTCATCTTCTTTAATGGGATAATAATGAAGCTGCTTTGCTGGTGATAATGATGTAGTTATGCCAAACGTATTTTAAAAGGCATTGGTTTTGTAGTGATATAAATAATATTAATATTATGGTTGTTGTTTGATTTTTTGGGGAAGTTACCACAACACCATTATCCCTGAGTTTTTAAGATCAAAGATACAACTATGTTGGTGTCCCTTGTTAATTTTCCATTGTGTTGTTTTTAATGTAACTGCCTACTCCCAAACTGTCATTTGAAGAAAAACACATAAACGAGTATTATGCTACACAATTTTTTTATTGTGCAGAAAAAAAAACAACAAAAATGTTATTAGAGGTGCTATATTTTTTTAACAAAAAAGTGCATTCTATGCAGAAAAAAACTAAGAAAATATAACAAAACATTACCAAATAAATACACAAAATAATAGAAATTAGAAAAGGGGGTACGGGTGAAAATCCCCAGACCAGTGTGGTTGTTGGGGTTCATGTGGCTGGTATTGCCACTGTCTGGCATGCTGCTGTGGTGGGTGGGGTGGCTGTGGTGGGTGGAGTGGCTGTGGAGGTGGTGGAGCTGGGGCCACAAAATCAGAAATGTGGGTGCTTTCTGAAATTTCGCCCCTCACACCTGCTCCTTTGCTCACTGGCTATCTGCCTTAATTTATTGGCCGTCACATACCCAAATCCTTCAGCCTCATCTGGGTCAGTACAGTTGAGTTGAGGCCTGGCTAAGAAATTAAGCTTTGGCCTTGTCCAGATTCCTGGTCTTCCTGGCTCTTTTTGCAGCAGGGGGTAGGGAAGGGATCTGCGACTCCGTCTGACTACTGGCTGCTGGCTCCTCCAGACTGACACTTTCCTGTGTATAAAAATGGGACATAAAAAGAATCTGTTTTTTGGGTTTGGTCATTAATCACACACAATTTTGAACTCCTCACTGTTGTAAATTGAATGTGGAGAAATAGAAAATATTATTCTGACCCCAACATTTTTCATTCTTGTTCAAATCATTTTTGGTAACTACTGTGTATTGATATGGAAACCACTTTGTTAAGGCTGAAATATTTTTCCAATAACGTATAGTTATCATCATTGTATTTTTGGATCCAAATATGTTCAACAATGCTATACCTGTGTCAAGATGGGCTCCTCCACATCTTCATCTTGTGCATAATTAGCTGTGCCCTCAGCAGAGGTGGAAGGCAGGGTTGACAGTGATGGTCTGTCAGAAACCGCAGGCTGTCATAGTACCAGAGCCTCGGTACATAGATGTAATCTGCTGCTGCTCCTGACCTCTCCGATTCCTGGATCTTGTTAAGCTCCCTTTTAAAGGTGCTATGGAAGTTAGCAATATTTTGGCAGAAATAGCTGGGGTCTGCCTTGGGGTAAACTGGTTTCCACAATTGGGCCAGTTTCTCCAATGCTGCCAAACTTAGTTTTTTATTAGAGTAGTCTTTGCTGTTAACCCTCCATAGACAGGGCAGCTGCCGGTACATATTAATAAAATGGGGCAGAAAGTCTGGGGATGTGAACTTTTCATTAATGACATGATGCCTGCAAGACAGAACACAAGACAAACCAGAATGTCTGGCTTAACCTATAAGCTGGTCCCAATATAGGCCTCAATCTAAGCAGTATAGCCCAATTATCCTCCATGTGGGCCCAAATATAACCAGTATAGACCACTAACCACCTATGCGCCAATTTCCAATTGTACCTTAGTTTTCTGCCTCATTTTGCGCATTGCCAATCGATCGTCCTCCACTCACAGATCATTCCTACGGCCGTTCCATCCAACGTGCGTTCTGGCTTAATATACACTGTGCATGCGTCCAAGTCTGCTCTCACGTGCGTCATGACGCTGGGGCGTGAACACCCTTTCCACCGCATGGTGGTGGAGCTCATAGGAGGGGAAAAGCCCCACCAATGAGCAAGGGTGAGATGGTGGAGATGGTGCGCATCCTGGAGAAGCACGATTATGATTGCAAGCTGCAGAATTATCAGAGGCCCAACAGCCAAAAAGACTGCATTTTGGATAAGGTAATCGTTGTTTTGAAGAAAGAATTTTCCGTGGACCGATCAAAGGACCAAATCTGGAAACAATGGTACGATCTTAAACACCAGGAACAAGACTAGCTGGAGCACATACATCATATCCTTAAAAATAGTAATCAATAGTTGTATCTAAACAATATCTATATGTGTAAATTATCTGTCTGTATATGTTCTTGCTTAAAGTAGCTATAGAGAATTATATATAAGCTTTGTTTGTATCACTTGGGATTCCAAAGATGAAGGTAAATATAAAGCATATATGAAGATCCTAATTTGGTCATGTTTTTGGACATTCATTTCTATTTTGTACTTATTGTCTTTTTTATCTTTCAACAGAGAGACACAAAAAAAGGATGCTTCAGCCAAGCCACCGCAAGGGACGAAGGGAGGCTCCCCTTGCTTGGGCCCCAGAAGGGGTGGTAACAAGGCAATCTTCCCCCAAAAAAGATAAGTGCCAACTTCAAACACACTCATTTAGCCACAGGCAGGGGTGTTTCTAGGTGGGCCAAAGGCCATGGGCTTAGGGCAGAACTTATGGGTTAAGTACCACTTTCTGGTTGCTGCCTGGCTCATCAGTGCCCATTAATGCAGCCTTGCCAATGTAGACATGGGTAGAGGAGAGGCCCCGGGGCTCCCAGTCACACAGAGTCAAGCCTGCTATGATGGTCATCATATATCCTGTATCCCATAGGAGACAAGAGGGGTGGGGGGCAACTGCGGGACTTTTTCAATGTTGGCACTTGTCAAGCGTTAGCCCTCTGGAAAATGCCATCACCTTCCCTTTTTTATGCATTTTTCCCAGCAAATCCTCCAGAGTCCAGCATGGTGGAGTCCACTAGTGAGGACCAAGTTTTTACACCAGACCAAGTGCAAGGTTGGTCAACTAATGTAGCAAAATGTATGCTAGAAACAGATGGGACTTGGGGAGGATTAATGAATGTTGTATTGTACCTTTTTAGAGGAAAGTGAGTGTGGTGAGATCCCCAAGATCTGTCTTTGGAGCCATGGGATCTGTCACCTGGACCCAGCACAGACATTGTAATTGTTGACACCAAATCCCGTGACATGAGTCACAGTAAGGGCCAAAGCGAACCAGAACAGAAAGAAAGTGTTCGGGAGCCTGTTGTTTGTGCAAGTAAGTATTCTTTGAATATTGCTTTGAATGTATTGACATATCAAGTGTTTAGATGTCTAAACCAAACACCCACTCCACACATTAGCAAAGTATGTAGTGCTTTAACATTAGCATGGATAAGGAAGAGGTGGAAGGAGCTGTCAGTGTTGCTAGACACAGGCACCAGGGCCAAGATTATAGAGTAGTTGCAGTGTGTACATTCCTAGTAGTGTTGTGTCTGAAAGGCAAGCAGGTTGCAACCAACAATAGACTGGGTAGGTAAGTATTTCATTAAGTTTACAATTAACTTGACCATAACTTACTAGGGTCTCAGCCACTTGACCATCGTTCCCTTAATACTTTTTGCTTTTTTTACTGGGTCATGATCTTCCACGTTGCACTATTGGCAAAATAAGTGCTGATATGTTGCAGTGTTGCAGGAACTGGAGCAAATCGAGGAGGCTGCTACTGCTTTACAGCACAGAATCAGAGATTTTGTGGACATGCTAGCAAAATTCTAATTTCCTCTGGACTGGTCTGAAGTTTGGTGTTCCACTTGTTGGCTCATGTTTGCCATTACTTATTTCCAGCTTTTTTGGACTTTGATATGTGAACGTTTAGGAGCAGAACTCAGTGTTTATGCACTCCACTTCTCTAGGTCTAGATTTATCTCAGTATAAACGTGCAAATTACTAAGGTAGTGAAACCGATAACCTCACCTGTGCCAATTTCAAGAAATCCAGGAAACATGACGTGGGTTTGCATATTGAAGAGGGGAGTAGAAAAACACTGCCCTAACTAATGTCAATGCCAATGTTTATCTGTTTTTTCTTATCTAAAACCCCAAATTTGAATGTGCACACAAATTGGGGCTTACCATTATGATTTCCCCCATGATCCCATTCCTAAAATGTGTGTAGTTACAAACAGAAATTTTTCGAATCCCCCAAATCACACAGTGTGTAAACATGTGCTATCTCCCATCACAGGGTTTCAATGGACGCGTTTTGAGGGTGCAACCCTTTCATCAGAGCTACTTTCATTCTGAGGAAGATGTTGCACCCCCGAAGCGCGTCCGTTGCTACCCCGTGATGGGAGATAGCACATGTTTACACACTGTGTGATTTAGGGGATTCGAAAAATTGCTGTTTGTAACTACACACATTTTAGGAACGGGATCATGGGGGAAATTTAATTGGTAAGCCACTAGGTGTACGTGGCTTCAAATTTTGGCTTTTAGGGGGGTGATATCACCCCATCTGAGGAAGGCAACTGTCAGGGCTCCTTCCTTCTCCAAGCTGGCCACTCAGCTGTCTGCTAATTGCCAGCTCCCATCTCTCACCACAGTTACCCAGCTGTTGTTGATCCTGCTCTTTAGTCCTGCCTACTTAAGCTGTCCAGTCCAGAGGAGCTCTGCCTTTGCCTTGGTCACATCACAAGAAACTATCTCCTGCGTTCCCATTTAAAGACTGGCTTTGCTGACATCCCTTCAGGCTACAGATGCTGCTTGCTGTTCCACTACTTTGATCTCTGACTCCTGGCTTGGCTGACGATCCATTCTGGTTACGGAACTTTGGCTATGTTTTGACCACATTTGTTATTTTTACTTTTATTATTAAACAAGTGTGATTTAACTGTACTTCTGTTTCAGTCTGATTTAATGGTTTCTGACAGCAACATCCACACAGTCTTGGAAAACTAATGTCTTGGTTGCACTTCACTTTACCAAACTAGAACTTTGGAAGTTACTGAGTTTTGGATGTGTATCTAATGGTTTTGAACATGCCTGTTTACACCCAAAAAAGGAGAACTACTGCAAAACATACATGTTATACACAAAGATGATGATCTGTTTAAGCACCTTAAAAAGCACATGTGAATGTGCTTTGAGTAAAATGATTTATACTAAATAATGTGTTTATTTTATTCTTTCATTGCTCAATACCAGTGAATTTCGAAAGTTGTGGTAGTTCCAGTTACAATGTGCTCTTATATGTTGTCAGCTCCTCCAAATTTGAGGCCGCAAAAATTAAAGGAGTTGTAAAGGCATAATGTTTTTGTTCTTCATGCATTAGATCCATAAAGAACAAAAACATTGTGAATGTGTAGCAGACCCCTAGCACACCATAATAGTTAGCTGAAGAAGCTATTGTCACCTCATGTAAAAATTAAGGTACGTTTTCACTTTTGGAGCAAGTGTCCAAACAAAGTCCCATTTGGGAACATATTATACATATAAGAAGGACAGACAACAGTAGTTCAACTGAATTATGAGTTTATGAGCTCCAAAAAAGTTTAGACAGGATCAGCTAAAAATTGCTGCCAAGACACTGCCCCTCTACCCACAAAATAGTCCATGTATTTCTGGTGTAAATCCCGAGCAATTTGGGAGGGCAAGCCAGCACAGGCATTTTCTATAGCCATCATCACGCCCACAGACAGATGACTTGCAGCCTCTCCAGCTGGGCCTGGCACTGCAGGGTCCATGTCACTTGGCAGGGAGGCAAGGTAGCTCGTAGCATTCCTCCTTAAACAATTGTGAGTGACAGGTTGATGGGAGTCAAAAACAGCTGGAAAGGGTTGGATAAGATGCCAAAGGCATTTTCGACCACCCTTCTGGCATGAGAGAGTCAGTAATTAAATATTCTCTGCTCGGGGGGGGAAGGTTCCTCATAGGAAATGGCTTCAGATGTTCCCCCAGAGCAAACACCTCATCTGTCACAAACACAAAATTGAGGCCCTTCACATTCTGATCAGCAGGTGGCAAGTTTAAAGTGCCATTCTGGAGCCGCCTGTAGAACCAGAGTTCATGATGACTCCTCCATCAGAGTTGCAGCCGTTCTTCCGAATGTCCAAATAAAGAAATTAAAATACCTATACTGCAAAAGCCCTTATAGTTAAAATAATATGAGCCAGAGTTGGCTGGCGGTACAACCCGGACATGCTTCCCATCAATAGCACCACCACAGGTGGGAAAATCTCATTGGTGAAGAAACTGGGCTGCAATGTCCTGCCATTGCTCTGGGTTGGAAGGAAACTGTGGATTAAAAAAGAAAAAATACATTACTACTTCTGCACATAACATTGCAATCAGATTTGACACAAACGTGCTTAGCCAACATAAGGATACACTTAAAAGAGCATTTAAAGACAAAAGTGGAAGGTCAACTTATCTGATTCCCCCCCCCCCTCTGGTGGCCCATTAGGGGGAGGTAATGGGTAGATGTTTTGGACAGGTAACCCTCTCCACTTCCATGAGAGCTGGTTGCAGAAATAATCAGTGATACTTTGGCCAGCCCCTCCTTACTTACACTATTGCCAGCCCAGTGGACAGGTAAGAAGTGTCATAATCTAAACCTATACACACTGTCCAAATTGCAGCACATTTTTACATTATGATTTAACCAATCAATATAATAGGAACGTTTTAGATTACTATTACTTTAGATTAGTTTAGAAACTAAGACGTTTCAATTTGTAGGTAATCAGGCAGGCCCTTGCACTACATGGTTTGGATAATTTATAATGAAATTTGACCACAAAAGAGGGATAGTGTGTATGAGTTTTTAAAAGTCAACAGATAGAGTATTTGGATCGGTTGACTAAGCATTTTTTTTTGGGGGGGGGGGGGGGGGTTCATAATGAGTTTGGCCATAATAATAAGGCCTCTTGCACTCTGCCTGATTTGGACCACACAAATAACATTTGAACACATTTTAGGGGTTGTTTAGGGTAAGCCCCAAAATGTAGCTGACAAAAAACATTGTTAAGTTACCAGGCTAGGTGTGTATGGGCCCAGGATTGCATGCTGGGGATGTTATTGTAGGAAAATATGCATTTATTCCAAAAAAGGAGCTGGAAAACCTTACAGCATGCAAGAGGACAAAGAGGACATTCACAGTCTATTACAATATTGATAATTATGTCAAAAAATAAAATAAAAACATTAGCAAACAGAAATACATAGAATGTGATCGTAAATAAAAAAACCTACCCCCATATATAGTCCTTCTCCAGCTCTTGCATTATGACTGAGCAGGTCTCTGGAATACTGCCATCGCCAAGTACCGCAGGGTGGCTATGAGCCTTTGTTCAGGAGTGATGGAAATCCGTATACATGTGTCCTGCTGCTGGATATAGGGGGTCGTCAATGTCAAGAGGTGGTGAAAGCAGGGATCCATTCAGTAATTTCGAAAATCATCCGGATTATTCTCCTGCAGCTCCCGCAGCAAAGGCATATGGCATAATTGCTCACAATTGAGCAACCAATTTTAGGTCCAAGAACTCCTCTTCCTCCTGTTCCTGGAAAGCAATGACTCCTAGCCCAATAATAGCATGTTCTCTCCTCTTATTTCGTAACATGGCTGGTTAATGAACAATCGATCAGGAACAAACTGAATATCGTGAATCAACGCTCATGACAAAAACCATGAATCAGACTGAGACAGAAGTGCAGTTAACCACTTCGCGCCCGCACTATAGCCGAAAGACGGCTACAGCGCGGGCGCTCCCTGCCGGGAGGGCGTCCCTGGACGTCCTCCTGTTTACTTCCGCAATGCGCGCTCCTGAGAGCACGCATCGGGGAAGTTCTGTGCTGGCCGTGTCCCTCGGACACAGCCAGCCACAGATCACTGTAAACGGCCAATCACAGCGGCCATTTACAGCGCAATCGGCGTGTCCAATGACAGATGATCTCATATGTAAACATATAAGATCATCTCTCAGCGCCGCTCTCCCTCCTCACACAGAGACAGCGTGTGAAGAGCAAGAGATGAACGGCTGTAGCGGCCGTAAGTAGAAAAAAAAGCAAATAAAGTGCCATCTGTCTCCACTGCCATCTGTCCCCACTGACACCTGTCCACACTGACACCTGTCCCCACTGCCACCTGTTAGTGCCATCTGTCCCCACTGACATCTGTCCCCACTGACACCTGTCCCCAGTGCCATCTGTCAGTGCCACCTGTCCCCAGTGCCATCTGTCAGTGCCACCTGTCCCCAGTGCCATTTGTCCCCAGTGCCACCTGTCAGTGCCATCTGTCCCCAGTACCATGTATAAGTGCCATCTGTCATCAGTGCCATGTGTCATCAGTGCCACAGAGTGCCATCTGTCATCAGTGCCATATCAGTGTCACGTGTCATCAGTGCCACATATTAGTGCCATCTGTCATCAGTGCCACGTATCAGTGCCATCTGTCATCAGTGCCACCTGTCAGTGTCACGTGCCATCTGTTATCAGTGTCATGTGTCATCAGTGCCACGTATAAGTGCCATCTGTCATCAGTGTCACGTGTCATCAGTGCCACGTATTAGTGCCATCTGTCATCAGTGCCATCTGTCATCAGTGCCACGTATTAGTGCCATCTGTCATCAGTGCCACATATTAGTGCCATCTGTCATCAGTGCCACATCATATCAGTGCCACGTATAAGTGCCATCTGTCATCAGTGCCACATATTAGTGCCATCTGTCATCAGTGTCATGGGTCATCAGTGCCCCGTATTAGTGGCATCTGTCATCAGTGCCACATCAGTGCCACGTGTCATCAGTGCCACCTGTTATCAGTGCCACGTCGGTGTCACGTGTCATTGTCCTGGTGCTCCAGGGCCTTCAAAAGTGTAATAGGTAGTCAACAAGTTAGATGTGTCATTTATGCTCCTAGAACACGTGATGGCGCTTCCTGCATGTTGGGCCTTTCTAAGTGGCCAGGCTGTGGAAAAGTCCCACACATGTGGTATCGTAATACTCAGGAGTAGCAGAATTTATTTTGGGATGTCATTTGTGGTATACACATGCCATGTGAGAGAAATAACCTATTACAATGAAATTTTGTGGAAAAAAAAAAAAAAAAAATCTTAATTTTGCAAAGAATTGTGGGAAAAAATGACAACATCAAAAACCTCACCATGCCTCTTACTAAATACCTTGGAATGTCTACTTTCAAAAAAGGGGTCATTTGGGGGGGGGGGTATTTGTACTTTCCTGGCTTGTTCGGGTCACAAGTACATCAGGTGTGATCAATTTTGTATGATTTGCACCACAGCTTGTAGACTCTCTAACTTTCACAAAGACCAAATAATATCCACTAATTTGGGTTCTTTTTTACCAAAGATATGTAGCAGTATAAATTGTGGCCAAAATTTATGAAGAAAAATTAATAATTTGATAAATTTTGTCACAGAAACAAAGAAAAATTGTTTTTTTTTTCAAAATTTTCGGTCTTTTTTCATTTATAGCGCAAAAAAAAAAAAAAACCCAGAGGTGATCAAATACCGCCAAAAGAAAGCTCTATTTGTGGGAAAAAAAGGACAAAAAATTCATTTGGGTACAGTGGTGCATGAAAATTGGTCTGGGCAGGAGGGGGGTTTAAGTGCCCAGTAAGCAAGTGGTTAAATCACACTTGTTTAATAATAATAAAAAAAGGTAAACAGAGTAAACGTAGTCAAAACATAGCCAGAGTTCAGGAATCGGAATGGATAGTCAGACAAGCCAAGACATCAGGGAGCCAGAGAACAGCGTAGTAGCACAGCAAGCAGGGTCTGGAGGCAGAAGGAATGTCAGCCAAGTAAATCTTTAACAGGAACACAAGAGAGTGTCTCTAGAGATGTGACCAAGGCGAAGGCAGAGATCATCTGGACTGAACAGCTTAAAGAGGAGTATACATAAAAAAAAAAAAAAGTCAGCAGCTACAAATACTGCAGCTACTGACTTTTAATAATCGGACACTTACCTGTTCCAGCGTCCAGCGATGCGGGGGGTCGACGCTCCGCTTGTACCCCAATCCGCTCGGCGGCGCCGACATTGCAACTGTGGGCACCCGGCTGTGGCTTCACAGCCGGGCACCCACTGCGCATGCGCGAGCGGCGCTGTGTGCCGTGATTGGCCGTGCAGTCATCTGGGATCTGTCACGTGTCCCAGATGACAGGAGGGAGGGAGCCCTTCCTGTGCCGAGGGGAAATGATGTCACTAAGCCCGGGCACTGAAGGAGGCAGACTACGAGGGACCCCCTAGCAACAGGCATTTAGGTGAGTTAAATTCTATTTTTTTCCAAATGTTTTATTTTTTATTTTTTTAGTAATTTTAATCATCTTTTTTTTGGGGGGGGGGAAACACCACTTTAAGTAGGCAGGACTGACAAGCAGAATATCATCAACAGGTGAGGCACTGTGGAGAGATAGGAGCTGGCAATCATCCGATAGCTGAGCGGCCAGCCCAGAGAAAGAAGGGCTGAGCCCAGCCCTGACAGCTCACCAAACTTCTACTAACACGAAATTAGCAGAAGGGGCCCAAAGGGTGGCGCTTGAGAAATAAACTTCCTCTTTATACTCTCGTAGTACGTCACTACATTCGTTTTTGTCGAATGACAATTTGCAAATAGTATGCTAGACAAAATCCTGCACGCGCGCTTTTGACAAAAATCAGATGCTCGGTCATACGACAATCTAACTGTGTGTACGAGGCTTAAAATATGTCTCAAATCGTCCTAATGCGTATGGACACGTAGGATAACATTGAGTTGCCTTTACAGGCAAAACACAGAACTCCTGTAGAAGCAGTGATTTTTAAGCCAGTGTGGGAGGAGCCTTAACCGTTTCCCGACCGGCCCACGACGATATACATCGGCAGAATGGCACAGACAGGCAGGAGGGCGTATATATATAAGTCCCTCCTTAATGCCGTCCGTGCCATCCGGCGCGCTCCCGCGCCGGTCGGGACCCCCGTGAGGCTGGTCGCGGGTCCCGCGGACTCGATTGCTGCGGGGACACTCGCGATCGTCTCACGGAAAGGCAGAACGGGGAGATGCGGAAATAGACAGCATCTCCCCGTTCTGCCTAGCAACTAGTGACGCCGATCTCTGCTCCCTGTGATTGGAGCAGAGATCAGCATTCACTAGCTGACAGCCACGCCCCCCCACAGTAAGAAACACACCCCTAGGCATACTTAACCCCTACACTGCCACCCCCTGGTTAACCCGTTCACTGCCAGTGTCATTTATACAGGAATCAATGCATTTAAATAGCATTGATTGCTGTATAAATGACAATGGTCCCAAAAATGTGTCAAAAATGTCCGATGTGTCCGCCATAATGTCGCAGGCACAATAAAAATCGCTGATCGCCGCCATTACTAATTAAAAAAAATTATTAATAAAAAATGCTATAAAACTATCCCCTATCTTGTAAACGCTATAACTTCTGCGCAAACCAATCAATAATCGCTTATTGCGATTTTTTTTTACCAAAAATATGTAGAAGAATACGTATCGGCCTAAACTGAGGAAAAAAAAAATTTTTTATATATTTTTGGGGGTTATTTATTATAGCAAAAAATAAAAAATAATGCGTTTTTTTTTTCAAAATTGACGCTCTTTTTTGTTTATAGCGCAAAAAATAAAAACCGCAGGGGCGATCAAATACCACCAAAAGAAAGCTCTATTTGTGGGAAAAAAAGGACGTCAATTTTGTTTGGGAGCCACGTCGCACTACCACGCAATCGTCAGTTAAAGCGACGCAGTGCCGAATCGCAAAAAGGCTGGTCCTTTGGCTGCAAATTGGTCCGGTCTGAAAGTGGTTAAATTACAATTTTTTACATTTTCCCCCCAATATGTGTGCATTGTTAAGTATGTTCTTACAATACTATAGTCACAAGATTAGAATTTGGTAGTATATGTATGCATAGTACAAGCAAGTACAAGTTTGCTTTGTCCATTGGCTGATGTCTAGGCATAACTACTGGGTCATTGCTAGTGTGATCAAAAAAAATGGCAGTTACCTTAGGACAAAGGGACATACTGTACTTTCAGTTTTCAAGTTTGTTACCTGGCTTATGTGTATCAGGAATAAGTTGGGTTTCCGTCTAGAGTAAAATATCTTGGGAAGGCTTAGCATTCTGTATGAGCAGCTAACCACAGATTACTTGGGTTGTACAAGAGAATAGTCTATTACTATGGAGCTCAGAGAAGTGAGAGTCTAATTAGATTTTTTTGTAAAGCAAACATACTGCAAAGAATAAAATCAGTGGTCAAATGATGGCTCTCATAGTCTTTTCGCTCCTTCTAATTAGGACAATCACCATAATTGCATCCAATTAGTTCAGTGTGAAGTGAATAACGAGGAGGCTGCAACGGGATGCACAGTTGTCACTGTGAAAGAGGATGAGACAGTTCACACACCAACCCCCTATCTATGTGGACAACACACCTGGGCGAACATGACCTCTCTCAGCATACACACAACAGTTTGATTTTACATTTGCAAATAGCTAATAAACATTCATTCATTTGGTTAAACAAATGTGCTGTTTTGCAGGTTTACCCCTAGAAACACAGAGGTCTTTTTTTCTTATCCACTCCAACACTGGTAAACACCACAGTTAGTTTGTGAGGTGCTATATGGTGGGCAAACTGAAGGCTCAGTGTAAAAATACCAAGATATTCAGTAATGGTAAGCAATGCATTAAAGTAGCCTTAACAGACGGCTCACACTTTGTAAGCTCCAATGTTTTGGGCCATTCTCCATTCACACCTATTGTGTTTTGTGTATCTTGCCATACAGTGGCGAAATGTTAGTTAAGACATTTTAAAAGAATCAACATGGGAATAAACTGACAAACCTTTAAAACAAAGGACTTATATTACACATCATCATTCACTATGACTTTACGTCAGAATTAAAGTAGGTTTAACCCCAGTCACTAAATTCTCATATTAGATTTATCATGTTACTGTAATTGTAGAAGTTGTTTTCAAATTTTTAACCACTTTAAGACCAACATGTTAAACCCCCTTCCTGTTCATGCCATTTTGCAGTTTTAATCACTGCCATAATTTGAATGCTATTTACTCAGTTATGCAACACTGTACCCTAATGAATTTTATATCATTTTTTTAAGACAGATGAAGCTTTCTTTTTAAGGTATTTATAAATTACTTATTTTTTATTTTATAAAAGTTTACTAATAAATAATCTTTCTTTATAGATTTATTTATAAAGTCTACAAACTATGGTATACAGACTCTACTCGTTTAATGACTTACCTGTTTAATGTCCACTCAGACTTATGACCAGCTCTTACTTTTACTTTTTGGGCACTGTACATCATTGTATTGTAGGATTTTTGTTGTTTATGTGTTTGTGTTTTGTACTTATGCAAATTAAACAATGTTATTGAGTTTTGTGTTTAGACCCTTTTTTCAGAATACAGTACAGTACATTAGTTAGGCAAGCTTAAAATTTTGATTACTTGTGGCTCCCCGTTTAACGACCAATTAATTTAACAACCTGGTGAGGAGAGCCTGTATATGTGAAAATTGATTACTCCTAATGTTCTGACTGCATATCTCATTTTTTGAGGCCCTAAAATTCCAGGACCATACAAATACACCCAAATGACCCATTTTTGCAAAGTAGGTAGTCCAAGGTATTTAGTAAGAGGCAAAATTTGTTTTTTAAAGTTTTCATTTTTACCACAATTTTAAAAAATTAAGTAAATACATTTGAATCTTATTTCGCAAAGTTGTAATTTTAAGTTATTTCCCACACACAGCCTAGGCATACTTACAATTACACCCCAAAACACATTATTCTACTCTTCTCTAGTATGGGGATACCACATATGTGAGATTGTATTGCTGCCTAGACATATAGAGGTGCCCAGAATCCAGGGTGCACCTTTAAGCTTTCAAGGGGCATAAATAATGTATCTTATTTCATGACTACCTATCACTATCTTGAGGCCCTGAAGTGCCAAGATAGGCGAATCACCCACAAAATGACCCCAACTAGATCATCCAACATATTTAATTATAAGCAGGGTAAGTCTATTGAAGGCCACATTTTTGCCACAAGTTTTTGGGAAATTAAGAATTTTTTTTCAGTTGTCAATGATTAATATGATTTTCACATATGATGTCTCACATACCATGGACATAGTTGGACATACCATGGACATAGTTATTATTACACCCCAAAAACTATAATTACATAAGCATATTCTGCTATTCCTCCTGAGTATGGGGATACCGCATAAAATCCAAGGAAGACCTTTAAGCTTTCAAGGGCCATAACTAATTTCACAGCTACTTATAATATGTTTGGAGGCCCTGGAATTCCAGAACAATTAAAATACCCACAAAATGACCACATTTTGGAGAGTTAACACCCCAATGTATTTTTTAAAAATCCCATTGAGTCTTTTGGAGGTTTCATTTTTCCTGCCACAAGCTTTTGGAAAATGCATAAAGAAAATGAAAATTGATTTTTTTAGACAGCATTTTAAATTCATAAGATACTTCTACCACATAGTATAGGAATGCTTACAATTACACCCCAAAACACATTCTGCTACTCCTCCTGAGTATGGGGATAACACATGTGTGAGACTTTTTAGGAGCCTAGCTGCATAGAGGTACCTAAAATCCAAGGGGGACCTTCAGGCTTGCAAAGGGCATAAATTCTGCATCTTATTTTCTGATGAGTTTCAAATAAGATATTTTTCACAGACAACATGGTCACCCCAAAACACATTGTACTACTGTTACCCAATGAATGCCATGTTCTCTGGCCAGGAAGTACAGGAGGTATAGGAAAGGGAGAACAAAAGGTTCCAGGAGTGCAGTTGTCCACGAGTGATGAGACTGGTGTCTCACAGGAACATAGTCAGTGGGATGTGCAGATGGGTCAGTTCAGGCAGAAGGCAGAGACATGGTCAGAAAACAGGAAAATTATCAGTTCAGGCAGCAGGCAGAAACATGGTCAATAAACAGGCAATGGTCAGTACAGGAGGCAGGCAGAGTCAACACTGCACTGGTGTGGCAGTGATCAGGGACACTGTTGATGGTTGCACTGGCTCTGATGAAACTGTACTGATGTGGCAGCAATCACAGACACTGTTGATGGCTACACTGGCTTTGGTGACACTGGCACTGGTGTGGCTAACGATCAGGAACATTATTGCTAGCTGCACTGGTCAGGTGACATTTTTACTGGTGTGGCAGTGATCAGAAACACTGCTTAGACTGGTCTAGTGACACTGAAGCTGGTGTGGTGGCAATCTAAAACTATTGATGCATGCTTTGGTCTGGTGACACTGGAACTGATGTGATGGTGATCAGGAACACTGCTGCTGGCTTACACTGGTCTGGTGACACTAGGACTGGTGTAGCAGCAATCAGGAATACTGTTGCTGGCTTACAGTGGTCTGGTGAAGCGGGGACTGGTGTGGTGGTGACCAGGAACACTGTTGATGGCGTACACTGGTCTGGTGACACTGGAGCTGGTGTGATGATGATCAGGGATAAGGTTTCTGGTTTCAATGGCTGTGGTGACATTGACACTGGTGTGGCGGCAATCAGGAAACCTCTCACCTTTTATTTATAAAAACAAAATATCCACTTTCACTTAAGATGCGGTACACAGAAAGCATAAAAAAACTTGCCTCACATAAAATAGTAATGTAGCAGACTGATAGCTATTAGCTCGTGCTCAGAAAGACGCTATGTTTGCCGGTCCAACATAGCGTCTTTCTGAGCCTGAGCTCCTTTTATAAAAAAAAGGAGAGAGTTTTTCTTGCATATTTCACGATTGGAGATTGTTTGTTACTTTTTGTTTATCTGTGACATCGGTGCTAAGAGTGCTGGGATGCCGTGGTGAAGACTTCTCTGGCCATGATAAAATGAGCGTTTTATGACCAATCATAATGTGATGGTCCATCAGTTATGATAAAAGGCGCTTGCCAGTTTCTCTTGGTCTCTGTGTGTCATTCTTCTACATTTGGTACAAACTAACTGCCCCCCCCCCCAACACACTGGTTTGATGACATTGGGACTGGTGTGGTGGCAATCAGGAACACTGTTGATGGCTTACACTTGTCTGGCAACACTGGGGATAGGTGTGGCAATAATTATGAACAATCTTGCTTGCTTACATTGGTCTGGTGAAACTGGGACTGGTGTGGTGGTGATCAGGAACACTGTTGATGGCATATACTGGTCTGGGGATACTGATACTGGTGTGGCGGCAATCAGGAACACTGTTGATGGCGTACACTGGTCTGGTGACACTAGGGCTGGTGTTGCTGTGATCAGGAACACTGTTGATTGCTTACATTTGTCTGATGACACTGGGACTTGTATGGCAGAGATCAGGAACACTGTTGCTGCCTGCACTGGCCTGGTGTCACGATCAGAAACACTTTTTCTGGCTACACTGGTCTGGTGACACTGCTACTGGTGAGGTGGTGATTGGGGACACTGTGACTGGCTGCACTATTATGATGAAACTGTGACTGTTGTGGTGGTGACTGGGAACATGTGACTGGCAGTACTGTTTTGGTGACATCGTACTGGCTGTCTGCACTGACATACAGCGATATTAGATCAGCCAGAAATTGTACATGGTAACTAGCTACAGCAGTACAATGTAACCATTATGACGCTGCACACAGTCACCAGAGAAGTGCATGCCATGCTTTTTTACACTCTTTGCTGTAATGTGGGAAAGTTTCCTTTTCTTTTTATCCTTTGAGACACAGTTGGAATTCAATGGAAATCTTCTCAAAGTGAGGGGAAATCCCACCTGATAGTTGCCATCCGTACAGATATCCCCAATGGATGCTTTCCCTTCTAATCTGTTCTAACAGCTATAGCATTTTGGATCCCCCTTCACTTTCTCTCCCAATGACATTTATCAACAAGACAAACAGAATGGGTAAATCTCCCCAACTTTGACACCAGTAAAAACTATTCAAGTCAGAAAAAGTGGCCAGAGTTACACTTTGTTTCCACTAGCATCATGATACAGTTAAAAATTTGAAAAAAGTTTTGGCTGGAGTTACACTTCGAAGCAACACTAGAGCTAGTATAAATCATGCGCAACATATTTAAATTCTACATCTGCCCGACACTTGAGCTAACATACTGCACACAGCCACTTCATGACATCTTCATGCAAAGGATACATACTTCTGTATGGTTCATTTCAATTTTGCCAAGGATATAAATTCATCTCTGAAAAGGTATTAGATGCAGTCTTATATTACAGGCAGTGCTATTCTGCACGAATAGAGTATTGTAGAAAAAAAACTAGAAAGCAATGCTTGCACAGTACTTAAATACTAATGATTTTGAAAATGTCCTCAAGAATTCTTGTTACAGCAGAATAACCAGTCAGATCCTCTATGTGGTTTTCAACAAAATGATTATCTTATTGATGACCAGGGGGCAATACATGCCAATTGAAACAATTCTTCCTCCAGTTACTTTCTGTTTTATATTTTAAAATAGCAAAAAATAAATAACGTGATACCCATTACGAACAATGCTGAAATCATTACAAACTTTGTAATCATAAGGCCCTTAATTCTTGTAGATGTTTTTTTTGTAAATGGGAATCTTGAAATGATTTCTACTGCTATCATCTTAAAATTAACTTTCAAGTTACAAGTTTCAGGGCCCATCAATGCAGCTTATCAGTGCCCATCAGTATCACTTCGTCGGTGCAGCCTCATTAGTGCCACCTCATTAGTGCAGCCTTTTCAATGCAGCCTCAACTTCGCACATCAGTGCAGCCTCATCAGTGCAGCCTCATTAGTGCCCATCAGTGCAGCCTCATCATTGCCCATCGGTGCAGTCTCATCAGTGCCCATCAGTACAGCCTCATCAATGCCCATCAGTGCAGTCTCATCTGTGCCCATCAGTGCAGCCTCATCAATTCCCATCGGTGCAACCTCATCAGTGCAGCCTCATCAGCGCACATCAGTGAAGAAGAAAATTTACTTATTTGCAAAATTTTATAACAGAAAAACTTTTTTATTTTTCAAAATGTTTTCATTTATTTAGCAAAAAAAATGTTAATTGAGTAGCTACCACCAAAAGAAAGCTCTATTTGTATGAAAAAAAGTTACAAAAATGTCATATAAGTACAGTGTTGCATGACTGAGCAGTTGCCATTTAAAGTGTGACAGATCTGAAAACTGGCCTGGGTAGGAATGGTGACAGTGTCCGGTATTGAAGCGGTTAAAATAGTATTAGCAACTTAAACCATTACCAATAGCCAGTAGTGCATAGTTTTGCTAGCCAGCTGTGTGGTTGAAGATAAAAAAAACATTATTTATTTGAAACTCCAACTGTGCACATATATTTCCGAACTCTGTGCACCAGGGGAGGAGGCTGACTTAAGTCAGAGCCAACATTGTGGCCTTTTGGCTACTGCCAACTCTGGCCATACCCCAGAATAGGACTGGATAGCAGTGGTGTCGCTAGGGGGTGGCTATTGAGGCTATAGCCCCGATTCTGGGGCCCATAGCCCATAATCTCCTGCCGCAGGAGAACCAGCAGGCCATGGCCTCTCTGAAGCCGGGTCGGCGGGCTGCATGAGAGAGCAGGGCAGGCGGATGACAGAAGCGAGCGGGTGGGCAGACGAGCAGAGATGAGCCGAACACCCCCGGGTTCGGTTCTCTCCAGAACCTTCGAACGGACCGAAAGTTTGCGCGAATTTTCGAACCCTATACGTTATAATGGACGCGAACGTTCGAAATCAAAAGTGCTAATTACAACGGCCAATATGCATGTTAATGTCATAAAACAGGTTTGGGGACCCGGGTCCTGCCCCAGGGGACATATATCAATGCAAAAAGAACTTTTAAAAACTAACGTTTTTTCGGGAGCAGTCATTTTAATGATGCATAAAGTGAAAAAAAAAAGTGAAATTTTCCTTTAAATATGGTACCTGGGGGGTGTCTAAAGTATGCCTGTGAAGTGGCATGTGTTTCCCGTGTTTAGAACTGTCCTTGCACAAAATGACATTTGTAAAGGAAAAAAAGAAGCCATTTAAAACCACTTGCGGCTTTAGGTTTGTTCTTAAGTAGAATCTGAACAGGTACATTATGAAGTGTAGCTCCATCCCAAAAAAATCTATTTTTAAGCTTTTTGGAGAACATAGGGAGGGGTTATCACCCCTGTAACATTTGCTGTCTTTGAAAATTGTGCCTTAGGCACTGGTGCTGGTGCCACAACACTGCAACCCCTCACAGATACTGTACTTGGAGCCCCACACGTGTTGCGAAGCATTTTTTTAAAAAATTGCCAACTCGTCGCCCAGGACCAGGAGTTTGTAACCTCCCAGTTTCTGGGAACGCGTTGCACAGACCTTTCTGCAAGGCCTCCCTGAGATGTCTCATCCTCTGCTCCCTCTGCAACGGCAAGATAAGGTCCGCAACCTTACCCTTGTACCGTGGATCAAGGAGAGTGGCCAGCCAGTAATGGTCCCTCTCCTTGATCCGAAGAACACGAGGATCCTTCCGCAGGCTTTGCAGGATCAGGGAGGCCATGCAGCGTAGGTTAGCTGAGGCATTCGGTCCGGAGTCTTCTGGGTCACTGAGGATGACATGATCGCCAGCCACCTCCTCCCAGCCACGTACAAGTCCACTGGTTTGTTGGGACTGTACATCATCCCTAAAAGACTGCTGCTGCTGATGCTGAGTGCCAGGCTCCACCTCCATGCTCACACAATCCTCTCCTCCCTCCTCCTCCTCATCCTCTTCCTGTGTGATGGGTGGGACAGAAGGAACACTGTCCGGATAAAGGGGGCCTTGAGAGGCAAGGAAGTCCTCCTCTTCCTGCCTCTGTTCTGCCTCAAGTGCCCTGTCCATTATCCCACGCAGCGTATGCTCCAACAGGTGGACAAGAGGGACAGTGTCACTGATGCATGCACTGTCACTGCTCCACCATCCTCGTGGCCTCCTCAAAATGGTGAGAGGACAGTGCATGCATCCCTGATCATGCTCCACTGACGTGGGGAAAAAAAACCAAGCTCCCCTGACCCTGTCCTGGTGCCGTAGTCGCAAAGGTACTCATTGATGGCCCTCTGCTGCGTGTGCAGTCGCTGCAGCATGGCCAACGTTGAGTTCCACCTGGTGGGCATGTCACATATTAGGCGGTTCTTGGGCAGGTTCAGCTCCTTTTGCAGCTCAGTGAGCCGAGCACTGGCATTATAAGATCGGCGGAAATGCACACAGACTTTCCTGGCCTGCCTCAGGACATCCTGTAAGCCTGGGAACCTGCCCAAGAACCGCTGCACCACCAGGTTGAGGACGTGAGCCATGCAGGGCACATGGGTGAGCTGCCCCTGTCGCAGGGCGGAGAGGAGGTTGGTGCCATTGTCAGAAACGACCATTCCTAGCTTAAGCTGACGTGGCGTCAACCACCTCTCGGCCTGCCCCTGCAGAGCTGCCAGAAACCTCTGGCCCAGTGTGGCTCCTGTCCCCCAAACACACCAGCGCAAGCACGGCATGGCATCTTTTTGCCTGCGTACTTGCGTAGCCCTTGTACGCCTACGGAGCACCGCTGGTTTCCAAGGACAGAGCACTGGAGGAAGAAGAAGAGGATGGGGGGTGGAGGAGAGAGGTGTGTCACAACCAGTAGCAGTAGTAGCGTTTTGAGGCGTGGTGGCGGAACAACCTCCAACACTACTGCACCTTGTCCTGCATCCCTCCCAGCTGCCAATAGAGTGACCCAATGGGCCGTGAAAGAAAGGTACCGTCCCTGTCCATGCGTGGTGGCGGAACAACCTCCAGCGAGGCATGGACATTGCCTACTGATTACCACTCTTCTGCCCTCACAGAGCGGGCCTCTTCAATGTCGGAGGTGCGGCAGGTGACATTATCTCTCACTGCCTGCCCCCCTCGGAGGTGCGGCAGGTGCATGCATCCCCTGATCATGCTCCACTGACGTGGGGAAAAAAAAAATGCTCCCCTGACCCTGTCCTGGTGCCAGTCGCACCGTACTCCTGCCCATGTCACATATTAGGCGGTTCTTGGGCAGGTTCAGCTCTTTTGCAGCTCAGTGCCCTTAAGCTGACGTGGCGTCAACCACCTCTCGGCCTGCCCCTGCAGAGCTGCCAGAACCTCTGGCCCAGTGTGGCTCCTGTCCCCCAAAACACCAGCGCAAGCACGGCATGGCATCTTTTTGCCTGCGTACTTGCGTAGCCCCTTGTACGCCTACGGAGCACCGCTGGTTCCAAGGACAGGCACTGGAGGAAGAAGAAGAGGAGGGGGTGGAGGAGAGAGGTGTGTCACAACCAGTAGCAGTAGTAGCGTTTTGGAGGCGTGGTGGCGGAACAACCTCCAACACTACTGCACCTTGTCCTGCATCCCTCCCAGCTGCCAATAGAGTGACCCAATGGGCCGTGAAAGAAAGGTACCGTCCCTGTCCATGCCTGCTGGACCATGAGTCAGCGGTAATATGCACCTTACCGCTGACTCAAGCAGCTTTCAGAGAGGACTGAAGGTGTAGTGGGCATGGAGATCCCAGCTGATGAGGAGCAAGGAGAGGTCCGCTTAGTTCTTTGGTGTGGGTCTTTTATGTGTGCCTGCCAACGAGCTGCATGGCAGGTCGACATATGTCTGGTCATGCTTGTGGTGCCCAAGCGGCTGATGTTTTGGCCAAGCTTGAGACAAATATTGCAAATAGCAGTGGTGATCTGATGCACTCGTCTCAAAAAAAAGGCCCACACCAAAGAACTTTTCTGATAACGTGCAGAGGCAGCGCCCTGCACAGGCGGAGCTCTGCGGTGTTGTACAGTTGCTGTGCTGGCCTCTACCTGGCCTCCAGGGGGCATCAAGCTGCACCTGGTGACAGGCAACGGAGGCAAGTGACAAGCTGCACCTGGTGACAGGAGATGTGGCAAGTGACACTCCCAGGGCTTCTGGGAAGAAAATATAATTCTATATTACAATGTAATAATAGAAATAATGTGCTTCAATCACCCTGACACCATATCAACCATGGTGCAGTGAGGATTGAAGCGCCAACATCAGCCATTGCCCACGAAAAATTGCTTACCACCGCGTACCCCCCCCCCCCCGGGCCTGCAAAAAGGTTGGTGATCGCTGCTATGGGCTTTAGCCCCAGATCTTTTGCAGCTCCTACTGGATAGTATCCCTGTTTACAGCAAATCCTCATTTACTCTGTATATTACTATTTAGGACCTTTTGTGAGCTTTCAAGATATATCCAGTTATATACACTACAAGTGTGATTTTAACATGTATTTAAACTCCATGTAATCTAGATATTTATCTCATCGTTTGTCAGGTGGTTCTGCATACTTACCATTATAGCTCCTGGGGCCCATTATCATTCTACACACTTGTTGGTAGCACAGTTTATCCATATGAGACATTATACAAAAGGAATACCTCCTGAATATCCCTCCTGAAGAAGTGGATTTGTCCACAAAATGCATTGCAGCGCTCTGGGCCTAACACATCTTAATTCATATCTGTGAATTTTTAACAATTGCAAAGGCGCAATAATATACTTTATTGTTACATATGTAATTACATATATAATTTATCATTACATATGTTCTGATGGGCCCTTTATGGAGGTTTTTAATGTATTTATTATGCTCTGTATGTATATCACTTCTTGGGTTTTATCCTTTTAACATTTTGTATGGAATAAAAGTTAACTATTTTTTTTAACAACATTTTAGTGATTTACATTGCTGTCGTACCTTGAAAGTCCTATTGGGTTAATTGGTTTTGGGTTTATTTTGAAAATGTCATTACCAGTGTTGGTCATCTTACTTTAAAAAAGTAATTAGTTAAGTTACAAATTACTTCTCCCAAAAAGTAATTGCGTTAGTAACTCAGTTACTACATTGGAAAAGTAATTAGTTACGCAGCAAAGTAACTGTGACTTTTTTTTTTTATATTCTATATGTGTAACTAAGGGGCGGGTCTAGTATTACTGTAAGCAAGGGGCGCATTTATTATTATTGTTATATATCGTGTAACCAAGGGGCTGCTCTATTATTACTCTAACCAAGGGGCAGATCTGTTATAGCGTGTAAGCAAGGGGCGGGTCTATTATTATTATATCGTGTAAGGGGCGGATGACTACAGAAGAGGGTGAATGTTAAATTAATGGGCAGAGCTCGATATATAACAATAATAATAAATGCGCCCCTTGGTTACAGTAATACTAGACCCGCCCCTTAGTTACACGATAGACGCCCCTTGCAGAGTAGCACGAGCATCGGGAGCGTGCGGCATCACTCAGAGCTGTTTAGGTTCGGCAATATTCGGAAGCTCCGTAGTCCTTCGTACTGCGCAAGCGCTGCGCCTGCGCAGTACAGGGGGTCCTTATCCGGCGGGGGAACTTTTTCGACAGGACACCGGAATTACACTACTGCCATCTAGTGGCGGTAGATGTAATTGGGGTAACTAAGCCAAAGTAATGGGAACTGAGTTACCATGAGGGGAAAAGTAATCAGTTAGATTACTCGTTACCCTCTAAAGTAACTGCGTTACGTAACTCTGTTTATTTTAACTCAGTTACTTACATCACTGGTCATTACTGAAATTTTCTTATTCCTGCAAAATTTACTTTTGTATAGTACTCAATAAATTTGGAACCAATAAAGTATCTGAATCTGAAAAGAGCAAAAATAATACTCATAACTGACAAATGTGGAAATCATTACCAACTTTTAATTCTTGTAGATGGGGGTTTTCATAAATGGAAATCTTGCAATGATCTCTACAACTGTCATCTTAGCATTCAATTACATCAAACTGTTTTATTTAACTTGGAAGGGGCATCCATAGTACAACATGTTTGTCAGTACCAAGTCAGTGAACAGTTCCCAGGTGAGTATTGTCACATACAAACCTGCACAATATAGGTTTTTGTAGAGTGGGAAATTTTGACAATGTTCTCTTGCATGGGTGTTAGGCAGGCCATAGATTATACTTATTTTTTTTCATTCCACCACCGGGTTCACTTTGCAGTGGAAGTTGAACTTTGCAAGGGGATTTGCCCCAAAGCTTAGTGAATGAGGTGAAGCTCTGCTGACTGCCATCATTCAATCACGCGCAAGCAAAAATGCATTTTTAAAAATGTTTCCTTGCATGTGATTGGGTATCTGTTCCTTGCAAAGTGAACAGACCATTTGCTGTTAGTAAATCAGCTCTATTATTTCATTAACCGCTTCCTGGCCAGCTGCCGCAGTTACACTGCGGCAGGTTGGCTCTCCTGTGCGAGCCATTGTAGCTGTACGTCGGCTCTTTATGACGCCTCCAGCGGTGCGCGCCCGAAGCGTGTCCCCAGAGTGCCTGGTGGGCCCTATGACAGCCGGGCACCCACGATTGCTCGTTACAGAATGAGAACGGGGATGTGTGTGTGTAAACACACAAATCCTGGTTCTTTCGGGGGGGGGGGTAGAGACAGATTGCGTGTTCATGTGTTCATGAACACCGATCTCTCTCTTCCCTTAGTCAGTCCCATCCCCCTACAGTTAGAACACACCTAGGGAACACAGTTAACCTCTTGATCACCCCCAAGTGTTAACCCCTTCCCTGCCAGTGTCATTTATACAGTAATCAGTGCGTTTTTATAGCACTGATTGCTATATAAATGTGTCAAAAGTATTCGATTTGTCCGCTGCAATATTGTAGTCCCGATAAAAATAGCAGATCACCGCCATTACTAGTAAAACAAAAAAATGCCATAAATCTATGCCCTATTTTGTAGACGCTATAAGTTTTGCGCAAACCAATCAATATACGCTCATTGCGTTTTTTTTTTACCAAAAATATGTACAAGAATACATATCGGTCTAAACTGAGAAAAACATTTTTATTTTTTTTTTAAATTGGGGATATTTAGAATAGCAAAAAGTAAAAGATATTGTGTTTTTTTTTTTTCAAAATTGTCGCTCTTCTTTTGTTTATAGCGCAAAAAATAAAAACAGCAGAGGTGATCAATTACCACCAAAAGAAAGCTTTATTTGTGGGGAAAAAAAGGACGTAAATTTTGCTTGGGTACAGTGTCGCACAACTGCGCAATTGTCAGTTAAAGTGATGCAGTGCCGCATCGCAAAAAAATGGCCTGGTCATTGAGCAGTCAAATTTTTCAGGGCTGAAGTGGTTAATTAGAGAAAATGATTATATTATTTCAGTATTTTAATATGGTTGTAGAGTCCAAATAAATTTCGATTTTATATTGTACTTTTATGTTAACCAATTATACTAACACATTCATAGGATTGTGGGAAACTTTCTCTACCTAAGATAAATCAACAACGTAGTGCTTGGAGATCCTGGGAACCTGACTTTTTTCCTTTTCTATTTTTCCTATTCACTGTTGCTCATTTCAGATACAAAACTGCCTGCCAAGACCCATTACCTATGTATTTACTGTAGAGCATTTATTGATACAAAAATGATTTTTAATAATTGTCTCTCTAAGGCTGTTAATTATAGAACAGATGGTATTGTATGACAATACCTACAGACTTATTAAAATGTGCTCAGTGTGTTCATGTCAGTGCAGTACATCATTGTACCTGTAGACTGGAATGATGGCACTGTTATTGTAAAACTTAAAGAGGAAGTAAAGGCACTTTATTTTTTTTTTAATGCAACCTGCAAGGCAAAGGCATAATGAGCTAGTATGCATAGCATACTAGCTCATTATGAATAACTTACCTGAGAACGAAGCCCCCGAAGCGGCCCTCATCCACCTCCTCCTCCGCCTCCATGAATCCCAGAGTGACATCCGGGTCTCGCGGCTCCGGCACTGTGATTCGCCGGAGCTGTGATGACGTCATTCCCGCGCATGCACACGGGAGCAGCCACGAGCGTCATATCGCTTGCTCAGTGAGCCTTAATCTAGGCTTACCTGTAGGCCAAATTGGTTTGTAAGGGTTTACAACCACTTTAAATAAACATTTATTGAAAGAGAACTTTGGCAATTTTGTTATTGCTTTCTGTGCTATCCTGTAGTGAATACCATGCCCCTCATTTCTTCAATGGGCGTCATAGGGAACGTAAGTGTAGGAAAATTTCCCCAATCTGGTTACAGACAGAAATTAAAGCCAAACACAAGATTTAAGATCGTCTCTACTCTATTTAAAACTAAAGCAAAGGTTTTGTCTGTATCAAAGCTTAAAAAAATCTATAAACTTCACACTTTCCTAAATATACCGTATTTATCGGCGTATAACACGCACTTTTTCCCCCTTAAAATCGGGGGAAAGTCGTGGGTGCGTGTTATACGCCGATACCCCAAAAAAAATGACAAAAATCGGTTGCGCCGCCGAAAAATGGCGACCGCGGCCGAAAAAGGCCGAACCGCGGACGAAAAAGGCCAGAAAAATCCGAAGCGCGGCCGAAAAAGACCGAAGCCGGCTGTTCAGCGCCGCTCGTAGTCCCGCCTCCCTGCGCTCGCTCCCGAAACAGCAGGGAGGCGGGACTCCGAGCGGAGCCGAACAGTCGGCTCAGTCTTTTTCGGCCGCGGTTCGGTCTTTTTCGGCCGCGCATGCGCGGTTTGTCTCGCGGCGGGAAATTTAAACGTCGGCAAGGCTGCAAATGACGCTGGCAAACTGCAAATGACACTAGCAAGCTGCAAATTACACTGGGCAAGCTACAAATGACGCTGGGCAAGCTACAAATGATGCTGGGCAAGCTACAAATGACGCTGGGCAAGCTACAAATGACGCTGGGCAGGTTGCAAATGACGCTGGGAAAGGCTGCAAATGACGCTGGGCAAGCTGGAAATGACGCTGGGCAAGCTGCAAATGACGCTGGGCAAGCTGCAAATGACGCTGGGCAGGCTGCAAATGACGCTGGGCAAGCTGCAAATGACGCTGGGCAAGCTGCAAATGACGCTTAAATGTAAGTTTTTTTTCCCTTAAACTTCTCTCCTAAAACTTTTTTTCCTCAAAATTCCCTCCTAAACTTGGGGTGCGTGTTATACGCCGGTGCGTGTTATACGCCGATAAATACGGTAATTGTTATTTTAAAGCATGTGGCCCGCGGAGCCCTCTGATGTGGCCCGCGACCTCCTGCTCTGGAATGGTGGGTTAGCAAGCCCAGATCGCAGGTTGCCGACCCGTCATACCACAGCATCAGTGTTGTGAAGAAAGTGGCTGCAGAGCAGAGCCCCATAAGCCGATGCTTCCTGTACAGCGCCGGCTTATGGCAAAGTTCAGTTAACCCGCAGGATAGACAAAGGTGCAATATGCTGCACACGCGGCGTGGGTAAACCGCAGCACATCAGTGTGAAAGCAGTTTAGGCCCTTTTCACACGATCGGCCCTACCCAACCGGACCCTCAATTCACCTCTACAGAGTGGCAGATGTAAACAGACTTTTGTCCTTTTACTCCCGCCTACCTCCAATACGATCCACTAAAAAAACAATAGAATGGAATTCGTCCCCGACCACATGGATCGGATCTGAGGGCCTATAGAATAGCCGTGACCTGTCATACACCCGCTCTGCTCATTGTGGCTCGCGACTGGTTAAAAAAGTTGCTTAAAAAGGTTGGGCACCCCTGTTTTAAAGTGTAACTAAAAGCAACATTTTTTTTTTTTTTACATTTTGGATAGAGCGAAAGGGATTAGAACACCTGTCATTTGTTATTGCTTTCTGTGCCCTCGTTATGAAGATTCTCTTTATTTGTCATGTTTACCATAATCATAAAAAAATTAAAGTAAAAGAAAATCAGAAACTTTGGGTTGACACCAGAACAGTCAGGCTACATGCACACTGGGTTTAAAAAAATGTCTGTTCTCTTGGGAGTAAAAACTTTCATATAGAGCATTTTTTGTACAAATTTTAGACTAGTTTAGGAGAGGTTTACATTTTTTTCTGCCAGTAAGCTCCAATCAGAAACACAAACCAGAAGGTTTTTTTTCCTGCATCTAAACATTGAGCTCAAAATATGCCTGTAAAGTTCCTAATGTGCACGGACACATAGGATAACATTGAACTGCTTCTACAGGCAGAACACAGAACTCCTGTAGAAGCAAAGTTTTGTAAGCCAGTGTGCATGGAGCCTAATAGAGAGGAAAGTTTTTAAAATGATTTACAAGGTACACAAAATATTGTACACAGGACAAGGTGAAGTATAATAGAGGCAAGTACATGACAACAAATCCGTCAGGACATGAAGGCAATACACAATAAGTCTTCACTGGGATAAAGGTGATTGGTGTGTATACAAATCCAGCATAAATCTAACTCACTTTTTTTTTTAAATTTTTGCAATTTTTCATTATAAAGGTACAAAACAGGGCCAATAGGGCATACCCCTTGTGAGTGCAATGTGAGTATACAGGCATACCTCACTTTTAAGTACACAATGGGGTTTATTTACTAAAGCTGGAAAGTACAAAATCAGGCTGACTTCTGCATAGAAACCAATGGGTATATCTACCGTATTTATCGGCGTATAACACGCACTTTTCCCCCCTAAAAATCGGGGGAAAGTCGTGGGTGCGTGTTATACGCCGATACCCCAAAAAAAAAAAAAATCAAAAATGTCAAAAATGGCAAGCGCCGCCGAAAAATAGCGAAAAAAAAGACCGAGGCGCGCCCGAAAAAACCCGAAGCCGCGCCGGAATAGACCGAGCAGACTGTTCGGCTCTGCTCGGAGTCCCGCCTCCCTGCGTTCGCTCCGGAAACAGCAGGGAGGCGGGACCGCGATCGGAGCTGAACAGTCGGCTCGGCCTTTTCCGGGGCCGATTCAGTCTTTTTCGGCCGCGCCTCGGTCTTTTTTTCGGCGGCGCGCGCGACAGAGAGTCTCGGCGGCGGGAAATTTAAACCCGGACCGGACTTCTAATGTCGCTGGGCATGGCTGCAATGACGCTGGCAAGGTACAATGTCGCTGGGCATGACTGCAATGACCCTGGGCAAGGCTGCAATGACCCTGGGCATGGCTGCAATGATGCTGGGCAAGGCTGCAATGACGCTGGGCAAGGCTGCAATGACGCTGGGCAAGGCTGCAATGATGCTGGGCAAGGCTGCAATGACGCTGGGCATGGCTGCAATGACGCTGGGCATGGCTGCAATGACGCTGGGCAAGGCTGCAATGACACTGGGCAAGGCTGCAATGACGCTTAAATATAAGTTATTTTTTTTCCCTAAACTTCCCTCCTAAAACTTTTTTTCCTTAAAATGCCCTCCTAAACTTGGGGTGCGTGTTATACGCCGGTGAATACGGTATATAATTTTTTAACAATAAATTGTTGCAAAGGTAGTGCGCTTGGCTGGTGGGCCCTCTGTTTCTTATCTTTTAAGGTACCTGTGTGAATGGTTCCATTGAAAACAATGCAGCTGCAGAGCCTTAATAAAAAATCTGCTGCAGCTGTGCATAGTAACCAATCCGCTTCTATGTTTTATTGTCAAAGCTTAATTGAAACAAGTTAGAAGCTGATTGGTTACTATGCACAGCTGCGCCAGATTCTGTGTGCACCAGATTTGGTAAATCTCCCTCATTCTGTCACAAAGCCAAAGATACATTGTAGGAGAGGAAGATGTATACAAACAAAAGTATGTATAACAAAAAAAAAAAAAAATTAAGAAAAAGAAAAAATACCTAGATCAAAGTTTGATCTAGGTCAGTGGCAGGGTTAGTGTTAGGCCCCTTTCACACTTATACAACTTGTCCCATTTGGGACTGCAAAGTAGCCTGACAAATCGTTCCCCATGATTTCCAATGACAGCCATTCATATTAGCACGAGTTCAAGTCGTTCCGACTTTAAAGTAGTCCCTGCACTACTTTGGTCCGATTTTGATGCCACTTACACAGGCAAAAATTGCAGCAAAAATCGCGGCTGCCAATTGCGGAAAAATCCCAGAAAAATTGCGCGACTTTGAAGTCGCACAAGTGTGAAAGGGACCTTAGGGTCAAGATAAGGACCAAAAGTCAAAGTCGATGGCAAAGGTCGGGGTTAAAGGTCGGGTCCAAGGTCAGTATATTTTGGGTAGGATTTAAAGATAAATTGTTTAAATTTGCTTTCAGTGTCAGTTAGTGTCTGTGTCAGGCTCCATGCACACTGGGCTTAAAAAAATGCCAGTTCCCTTGAACTTAAAATGCTTACAAAGTTTAGACAAGTTTCGGAGAGTTTTGCATTTTTTTTCTGCCAGAAAACTCCAATCAGAAATGTAAACCAGAAGGGTTTTTTTTCCTGCCTCAAAGGCTCAATGCACACTGGGCCTAAAAAAAAACTCCAGTTCCCCTGGCAGAAAAAAACGCTCATATAGAGCATTTTTTGTACACATTTTAAGCGAGTTAAAATGTTTTATTTTTTTTTGCTTTTTTTCCTGCCATAAAGCTCCAATCAGAAACGCAAACCAGAAGTGTTTTTTTTTTCCTGCCTCTAACGTTGAGCTTAATATATGCCTGTAATAGTCCTAATGTGCATGGACACATAAGATAACATTGAGCTGCTTCTACAGGCAAAACTCCTGTAGAAGCAGTGATTTTTAAGCCAGTGTGCATAGACCCTTAGGTGTCCTTTTATGAAGCAGTGATCAGCGGAGATCCCGAGGATCGCTGCTGATCACAGCCCATAAACAGTTTATGAACCAGAGATAATTGGGGGGAGAAGTGTTTGAACATGTTCTCCCGCAGATTATCTCTGCACACTGAGAATCCTCATAGAATGACACAGCAACGGCCAGTTTATGAAGCTGCGATCTGAGCGCTTCACTGGCGATCTGTGTCAGAATTTACACTCCCCAATTCACCAACTCAGAGGTGGCGAATCGGGGAGTGAAGAGGGAATCTCTGGGGATCTGAGGGGGAAAGAGGAAGACTATTAACTTCCTTATGCCTCGTTCAGACCCCCCAAGACAGTAACCATGTCCCCCTGTCATATGAATGTGTATATATACATATATATATATATATATATATATATATATATGTGTGTATATGTATATATATATATATATATATATATATATATATAATGTGTGTGTATATACATGTATATATAATGTATGTGTGTGTATACATGTATATATAATGTAGGGGGACTCTTTATTTTATTAACATTAATCACACCGTCTGTCCGTGTATTGAGCGGTGATCATTTATCACTGCTTAATAAACTGGCATCTCAGTGTTTCAGTGAATTTCTGGTACTGTAATCTCACGAGATTCCAGTATAAGGGGCCGTTCTCCAGTGTTGGAAGCGTTTGTAGATCACTCCACTCCTCCAAGGGTGAAGTGATCTACTCCGCTTCATAAACTGGCACATAGAGGAGAAAGATCTCCTCTGTGAATGCCGGAGAATGAAGCAGTGAATAGATTTCAGTGCTTCATAAAAGGACACCTTAGGTAGGATACAAAAGTAGCGAAATGCGCACTATTGTTTCTGGGCCCTACTGTGGGTACAAACACCAAACAACTAACAGACACATATATGGTATCGCTGCGATCCTCAGGAGAAGGAGAATTTATCTTGTTCTTAGATGGTGAATTATGCTAATAGCAAGAATATATATATATGCAAAATTAAAAATATGTTTTTATTACTATTTTGGGCCAGTTTACCTTTGATAATAAAAAAAATCCAGGAGATATACGATACCATATACCACCAAAAGAAAGCCCAAATTTTCCTGAAAAAAATCAAGGTATAATCTACCTGGATACACTAAGTAGTTGTGATGATTTGTACAGTATTACTAACACATATGAAAGTTGCAAAATTTTATTTAGGCATTAAATTTTGTTTTGCCCCCCCACCCCCCCCCCCCCCCCAGTCATTAAAGGGTAATCTACCACTGTTTGCACTTATATCAAAGCTAGCACTTTTTCAAACACGAAGCAAAATATTTTATTTAAATCTAGTTCAAAGCATGATATTAAAGTTTTTCCACTGAAGTTTTTAACCAAATTTCTTAAAGCAAAGATTGTAATGCATTAGTCAATGAAGGCATGCTGCAAACCACTTATATTTGATCAATTACACCAGAACTGCATGTTAAGAGAGAAAATGTTTATTTTATTGTGTAGCAAAATGTTATAGCTGAAAAACAAAAAAGAAAGATAGTAGTTTTAGTACCTAAACAAGGCCATCTATCGTCTAAAAAGATGTTCATTTGAGATCATTGTAGTTAAATTGGCTGCTAAGTACAACATTTACATTGAAATTCACTTTTAACTGAATGCTTGTATAACTTGAAAGTGTAAACATGTATATAACATATATAGGAAATTGAATTGTTCACTTGTGTTCGTGTAAATTCATAGGATTATACATCACAGTTGGGGACATACTGATAGAGGCTCTAATGGGATCGCAGTTAAAGTGTGTAGCAGGATCACTTCCTGATGAGAACACAAAGCTCCCCTAAATAAGCCTGGAGGTACAAAGCAGGGACAATTCATCCTCATGCAAGTCAATCCAGTGATTGGATGCAATCCACAGGGATATGGCACATGAAAGCACAAGGACATCACAAACAAGTATGCTAATACCTTAATCAACATCATACAATACTGGGAAAAGTTCAGGATTGGGACCAAAACACAGCAGTGGTAGGGGGTGTGTTTTTCAAAAGCTCTTGGATCCTTCTTATGAATAAAAGTCTATTCATAAAGTGCAAAACTAGGTCTTATAATTAATCAATGTAACAATTGAGCCATTTTTTTTTTTTACTTTGGATAGAGTAGGGAAGAGTCAGAGCCTAGCTCCTGTCAATTTATTTTCTCGCTGTGTGTGTAGCCTTGGGAGATTTCCATTCATCTTCTGTTCCAGACATGCAATAGGAAGTGGGAGAAAATCTCTACAAAGTGAGGGGGATTCCTCTATTCAACAGTTGTCACTGGAAAAGGGGCACCATTGGAAGCTGTCCCCTCTATTCCTGTTCTGATGACAAGTCAAAGTTTTGGATGTTCTCTCTCTTTCAGTCCCAGTGACAATGGACAACAGGACAAATAAATAAATAATGAAATTAATAGGTTCTAATCCTTCACCACTCTATCCAAAAGTACAAAATAAATAATTTGCCAATACATAGACATATACACTTCTCAACAAACAAATTGTGACTAATATATTTTGATAAGCAACATTTATTAACATTATTTTTTGTTCAAAAGTGGGAGATTTCTGCAAATTTTTCCCATTTTGACAGTCATTTGGGAGGGCAAAATGAAGATGTTTTTTGATGGTTTGAAAAAGTGCAATGGACTTTGAATGACTCCTTATGCCCCGTACACACGGTCGGAAATTCCGACCACAAAATCCGTCAGATTTTTTCCGACGGATTTTGTCCGACACTGGTGTTGCATACACACCGTCGGACAAAGTTGTCGGAAAATCCGATCATTCTGAACGTAGTGACGTTCGTTGCGTAAGACGGAACTACGTAGAGGCTAGCAGCCAATAGCTTTGGTCTTGTAATGTGATCTGAGCATGCGTGGCACTTTGTCCATCGGAATTCGCTACACACGATCGGAAAATTTGAGAGCAGGATTCCGACGAAAAAAGTCCTCCTGTCGGAATTTCCGACAACATGGTCCGATAGGACATTTTCCGTCGGAATATCCGACCGTGTGTACGGGGCATAACAGTTATGAAAGCTCATTTCAACCATCCTAGTCCTTTTAATTTTTGTGGTAAAAAGGCCCTTTATTAACCCCATCATTTTTCACTTTTTCATAAAAAAAATAAAAAGTTAAATAAAAAAACTAAATAAATAAATAGCATAATAGTACAAAAATAATTATGAAATACACAAAAAATAAGGGAAAAAACTAAAATATAAAGAACTCCTACTAAATAAACCAAATACACCAAAAAAAGCCCTTTAAATAATGAGTCTAATTTTGCTCCTCTTGACTTTGCCTAACGTGCTACTTTTTTTTTTTTACAGCAGTCACAAAAATTAAGCCAGTACGTGATTTTTGGTGAAGTAAAAAAATGTTTTTTGGAAAAGACCTTGTTTCAGACAAGTTTTTTTGATAAATACTGTGAAGTACTGTCAATATGTCAATATGTTTATAGCATATCTACTATAAAGGCAAGGAAACAAATACTAACTGGATTTAAAAGGTGGCAAAATTGCCATTATTGGGACAGACATTGCAGTTTTTCACAGTTTGAGTGACCAAGATGTAAATTTGGTTGAAAATGGGCAGTGTATGATTCTACCCATTAATAACTATGCCTCTATGTAGAAAGTTGCAGTGATACAAGTGTATTGAGGACCAGGCCACGGAAGTTTCATGTGTAAGGATACTGTTGTATTATCCTTTAGGACATTGATCTCAGCATGAGTTCAACCTTTCCTATTGATATGTAAATATGTGATAATAGAGTTATTGTGTGAAGGAGTCACAGTAATTAGTAGAGTGTTTTATAATATGAGTCTTTAATAGGCTGTGTATTGCCACTCATTGAATGTGTTTTACTTTGAGTGTGGAAGAAAAAAGTGTTTTGTTATTGTGTTAAAGATGCAATTTGTGCTAAGAATTGTTTTTATTATGTGATAATCAGACTGATAATCAGCAATCAACTTGCTGTAAGCTGAGATGCTGTGTGATAACTGAGCTGTTAATACTATAGCTCTATTTACAAAGGTTGGAAATTTAATAAAAATTCGGCCTGTCTGTAAGGTTAAAAATATATTTTTTCTTATAGAGATGAAGACCCAGACAGGGATCCCCAACCTTCCCCTCCTTTTTTTCTTTGTATTCCTGTTTTGATCCTATCACTTTTTTATCTCTAACGTTCTCTATTCTGTCTATTCTCTCTATTACTGTTTTCTATTATTCACCTTTTCCACCTTTCCTTTACTCCATTCTTTTCTTCATATTGGGGGTTATGTACTAAAACTGGAGTGCAAAATATGGTGCAACTCTGCATAGAAACCAATCAGCTTCCAGGTTTTTTTTTTTTCCAGGTTTTATTGCCAAAGCTTAACCTCCCTGGCGGTATGATTATTTCTGGTTTTAGGTGCTGAAAGCGGTACAATTATTTTGCATGGAAATTTGGCATTTTATATTATAGGCCTGCAATTCTTAGGAATAACTCACTTAAATCTGTCCAAACAAGAGTCTAGTAGACATCCCGGGTATGATAAACACAAAATCATAAATTATAATATAATAAAGAACTATAAAAATTATTCAATAATTTAATAAAATCAAAAACACTGAAATTTGCTCAGTTGCAGAATTGTCGCTGTCATTAGATTTAGTGTTTGATGGCGAATTTCCCCACAAATCGCTATCGCTCAATTCTGCAAGTGATTCTATTTTATTATCGCTGTTTTCTAGCTGGTCTAAAATCACTTTTGACATAAAGGGACACTTTTTGGTTGCTATGGACAATCTCCAAATTCCAGGCAGAAAAAAATGATTTATAATGTAAAACTACATGCAGGGCACTGGACAGACTACTAGGGACAAAGGGGATGTGTAATTTTTTTATACAGTACTGTAATCTGTAAGATTACAGTACTGTATGTGTATTGTGTGTTTTTACTTTTTTGAATTTGTCGCCGATCTCCGCTCCCCTGCGTCGTAACGTCGCAGGGAACGGAGCTCAGCGGCAGTCAGACACTGTGTGAATCGAGCGTAGGAGCTCGCACACACAGCGGGGAGACATCACATGATCCAGGGGACAAGGTAAGTAAGTCTCCCTGTATCCTGCAATGCGATCCCGAGTCTGGCTCAGGGTTACCGCTTATGGTACTGAAGTTCCACCCTGTGCCAGACTCGGGAATACCGCCAGGGGGTTTAATTGAAAACGTTGAAGTTAGAAGATGATTGAGTACCATGCACAGCTGCACCAGATTCTAAATGCACCCGTTTTAGTAAATCTACTCCATAATATAGCATCCCCACTTGGCCTGAGAGTTCCTAGTTGCAAAACAGATTTTCCCATCCGCAAATTATCTGTAAGCACATAACTGCCTCCCTTCCGCTGCTGGTCAGTATCCAGTGGCCCACACAGTGCTACGACCCCTAGTAGTAATGAATAATTATCAATTCCATTCAAATTAAAGCCATCTTTTTAGTTTCTATTTTGAGACACTTACTTTGATGAGCCTTGATCAGTCATACTAAGAAATAACTTATTCAGTTTCTGAACACAACTCCCACACTTGACTACAAATCGGTATATAAGGACTTTCTAACATGACGCATGTCTCTATTTTAAATACTTTTAATAAAATGGTCTTTCTCCTGAGGACTACATAAATATTTCACTAATGAAGTAACTTTGCAAAATAATTTTTAATCTATACCCTAAATCTGATTCTCCCGTAAACAAGAATTTTATTGCTGTGTTCCTGCTGGGTAGATTAAAGCCCCATACACACGGGCCGAATGCTGGCCAACATCGGCCAGTTCACTAAAAACCATCCAACATTCGGCCCGTGTGGAAGGCTGGCTTCTGTCGGACGTGGATTCTGGAAAACCAGCAGCCGACCAGCTCCTGATCCCAATGGTGGAGAGCGTTGATCGGAGTGTTTTGGCAGGGGGGCCACCCCCCTGTCAGAACACAATAGCTCAGTGGGAGAAACAGCTGTACTAACATCGGATCATTGGTACTCCGGAGCTGACAGTTTTATTTTTTGTTCAATCCGCTGGGTTGAACGAAAAAAGCTATTACTGTGTACCAGGCTTAAGTCTCTTTATTTGTCCTCATGACCATTGTCACAAAAAAAGGGAAAATCTAAAATTTTGAGTTGTTCTTGGATAAAGCTGCGGTTACATAGTGATCAAAATTCGATCAGGGTGTGGCAGTCCCCACTTGACAGAAGTAAATCATTTCATTAACTTCTGTGGAAAGGACATGTTGGAAAATCTTTCTGGATCAGTGGCTGCAGCCAATCAGCAGCATCTGCTGATCAGTGCTTTCTGACAGCGGTGGGTGTTGCTGTCACGATATAATGTTCTGGCAGGGGGGATTCCTCCATCCAACTCATTTGTGTGGAAGGAGGAATATGTTATATTTTTTAATTTTTCTGCCCTTTGGCTGAACAAAATGAAAAAAAAAAAAAACACAAAAAAAACGAATGGCCAAAGAATGACCAGCTTAAGGATTAGAAGGGAATTCTTTCAATAGAGACTGGCAACTAAAATAGCATTTCTGTTATTTTGGAGAGATTTGACCTCTTTTCCTTTTGTGTCACATAATAGGAAGTGAAGGGAATTCTCAATGAGTGGAAAAAAAATGGCGGGGGGTTTTAAACTTTTTTCTGCTGTAGCCAAAACATAACATTTTGGCTTTAGGTATACTTTAAGACAGGGGTCTCCAAATTATGGCCCTCCAGTCGTTCAGGAACTACAATTCCCATCATGCCTAGTCATGTCTGTGAATATCAGAGTTGTACAATGCCTCATAGGACATGTAGTTCTGCAACAGCTGGAGGGCCGTAGTTTGGAGATCCCTGCTTTAAGGTAATGATAACTGGCCTTCGCTTTTGGTTGTCTGCCAGCCTCAACACTGTAGGGTTAATTTGTCAACCCTTCAGAACTGTCAATTAATGTAGTTAGGGCTGACTATAGGAAAACCCTAATAAATTGTCCTTTACTTAATCTCGCTTGTAAAACTTTATAACAAAACGTTTGAAGCACAAATTGATATTTTACTGTTGTTTTTTACATATCTTAACTACCTCATTCTGCCATATTTTGACTAAGCTGAAAATTTTTGTAGATAACTATTGCCAATGTATGGCAGAAGGAGGGAAAGCAAACTCCCCCCCCCCCCCCATTTTACTGTATTTTTTTTAAGCACATATATCCTTTTTATTCAGTTTTCACTTCACTTTTAGCATTGTAAAATCATTTCATTGTTTTAAACTAATGCCGCGTACACACGTCGGAATTCTCGTCGGAAAAAGCTCTGATGGAATTTCCCTCAAACTGTCTTGCCTACACACGCTCACACCAAATTCCGATGGTCAATAACACCGCGGCATACAACACGTTCGACAGCAATATAAAAGGGAAGTTTAATGCTTCCGAGCATGCGTCGAGTTGTTTCCGAGTACATACACACGATCGGAAAATCCGATAGAAAGGTTTTCCGTCGGAAAAATTAAGAACAGGTTCTCAATCCAAAGTCCGTCGGAAATTCCGACAGAAAAAGACTGATGGGCATACACACGGTCGGAAAATCCGATAAAAAGCTCCCATCGGACTGTTTCCATCGGAAATTCCGACCATGTGTACGCGGCATTAGGGAAAATTAAGAGACAAAATTGATTCAATAGTCTCTATAAATATGGCACTGTTTATTAAAAAAAAAAAAAAAAAAAATTGTCCTTAGTGTATGCAGATTAAATATATGTATGCAGATTTGTATAATTGCGGTATATGTCTATGTAATATTTTAGGCAGCCTCAGTTACAGAATTTAGGTTTGCTAGGCTGCCTTTGCAGTATACACTATTTCCTGGTTATTATTGATGCATATTGATTGCACAGTAAATGTTATGCCAAGGTGTTGGGTTTTAATATACTGTCTGTATGGATGTGTCTGCAAATTACTCCATTTATCAAGGTATAGTTAGTAGCAGTTATGCTGCGTACACACGGTCAGACTTTCTGGCAGAAAAAGTCAGACGGAATCTTTTCATCGGATATTCCGATCGTGTGTGGGCCTCATCGGACTTTTTTTTTCGAAAATTCTGACGGACCTAGAAATAGAACATGTTCTAAATATTTCAGACAGAATCAGATCCTATCGGGAAAACAGCTCCTCTGTATGCTGTTCCGATGGACCAAAAATGCTCCGTTTTTGGACAGTTTCAGCGGAACTCCGCCGGAACTCCATTGGAACTCCGTTGGAACCCCGTCGGAAAAACCTTCAGAGTTTATTCCAACAGGAAAACCGGTCGTGTGTACGCGGCATCAGTCACACTAAACTGGACTTATTTAATAAGGTCTGTGCATGTTTTTTTTCTCTGGTTGGGGGATCTGCACAGAAACAAATAGGTAGCGACAACCTGAACCTCACATACAGCGGTCTGTGGCTCTCAAGTTTATATACTTAACTAAGAAATATATATATATATATGTATATTATGACATTTGGTAGCACCTAGAACTCCAAAGTGGGTGGGAACAGAGCCTAGAACGATGGCAGAAAGATTTTACTAGTCAAGTTCCTAAGAAATATAAGCAGCTGATAGGTTATCCAAACTACCAGACCCCATCTGTAGTTACTGCTTCTGTGTTGATTGGCTCTGTAAGGCCTATAGTTGATTAAAAAAAAAAAGAAAAGAAAAAAAAGAAATGTTGTTGCCTTTGGTGCCTTTGGTACTTCAGAAATTAGGCAGTTCGAAAATCCACTGAACATAACATAACATGTAGTGTGCAAGGTGTTATATGTGTAACTGAAGATATGTATTATAGAAGTGTAGGAGTTAATAAAGATAGTCACTGTACTGCACTATTGGACCTATAAAGAGAAATAAGCTGGTCTCCGCAATGCAACGGAACTCAGAAGAGACAGTAGAAAGTGCATACTTCTCAGGAAAAGTAACTTCCGGGCACGTCTACCACCAGCATAGTACTAATCCGCTAAGCAAACACTTCCATATGTTTGCCACTGTATAAAAGTAATTTGCAGATTCTACCAAACAATTTATCACCCTCTTTACACCTACTGCAATTTCCTCTCCATCTCTCTTTTGTTCTTGCTCCCTCTATATTCATATGATGCAATGCAGATATTATATTCATTGGGATGAGTAAAACAAAGTATCTAATTGCGGAATCATGTTTAATAAATAAATGACCACTTATAAGGTCTGCATTGGTATGGTATGCCTAAAAATTAAAACAAATAATTTTATGTGTAATCTGTTTATTTGGATTTTCAGGATACAGAAACCATTTAAAAAAAAAAATCCAGTTATTCCAACAAGTGTTTTACAGTTAAAGGAGCCATGCATTTAGATTTATGTGCAATTACAACAGTAATGGTGGGGAAAAAAATAATTTTATATTGCAGGTTTTACGACCATTGACCTGTGATAATATTTCAGCAGATCACGGCATATGCTGCGAAAAAAAGAAAATTGTATAGACAGAATATGATTTTTTTAATGCTTTTATAAGAGATGTATGCTTATTAGCATGTGCATAAAGTAATTTACTAAGGGGTGAATAGTTAACTTTAGTCACTGAATTATATTTAGTGCAAATGACTAATTTTGGATTTTTTTTTAAAACAGAGTAGAACTGTAATAATAACACTCTTTAGGAAATTGTCAGCGCAATAAAATACCTATCGAGAAAGTTATGTGTGTATGTAAAAGAGTTAGTTAGGAGGAGATGTCAATAAAATAATGCTTTCAGCTAATTTATGAGACTACTATAAGATCAGATATTAAACTATTGTATTAACTCTTATGTATAATTTTGCTGTGAGTCATATTTTTTATTAATATTTCCTAATTCCCTAGCCTAAGCTCCCCTTTAACTCTTATTCTGCATGTGCTTGTGTAGGGCTCTTTCTGTACTCATCCTCTTCCCCCACCTCTTCCTCGCTCTCAGTGTATCACTCTCTCTCTCCCCTCTCTGCTCATCCTCTCCCCTCTTTTGGGTGGGTCTAGGCTGAGTCAGGATGCTATGTCTGAGTGTGTCAGGTTGGGGGGGAGCCCAGAGTCCCTGCTGTGCCCTGCTGAGCTATTCAATATTGTTAACAGACACTTTCCTCAGGCAGAAACCCTGCTGAGCGACTCATCAACTCCCAGAGTGAGTGCAATATACTTTGGCAAGATTGGAGAGAGGGCTGGGGCAAGGAGGGGGGGCTTTGTTTGCTAACAGTGCCTATAAAACCTGCTTTTGACCAACTCAGCTATAAGAGGAAGCATCAGCTAACTGTGCCTATTTCAGATTGAACTGTGCCCTCTGATCAGTTTGACCTGCTGCAAGAGAAAAGAGTGACAGGGGAACAGGCATAGTTGCAAAGTGCCACATAGTGCCACATAGTGCTGCTCAGGCACAAGTGACTCAGTGGCAGGGCAGTGGAGAAGAGGATTTATATTAGTGCTCATCTGGTAGGATTAAGGATTGGAAGGGGGAAAGGTATTTCTTCAGCCTACACCACTGAAAAACTGGAAAAATGAAGACAACATGTGCCCAATTCCTCCTACTGGCGCTCTGGATTCTAGATGTTGATGCCTCACGTCGCAAACTTCTACTTCCGATCAAACCTGAGCAGGATCCTTTGCCATTTAAGTCTCAGATAGGTGAGTGATAACAACACTTAGATACCCAGACTGTACTTCTTATTCTTTTTTAGTTGATTAACTGAATTAACTGTGTGAGTGTGGAAGAAAAATTGATCGCTCAGTGGTGGGGTACAGTAGCAAGGATATATCTGTGATGGGGTAGAGTAGCACACATCTCTTAGTGGTGGGGTACAGTAGCACATATCTGTCATTGGTGGGTTACAGTAGCATGGATCTGTCTGTGATTGAGTACAGTAGCACAAATCTGTCTGTAATGGGGTACAGTAGCACAGATCTGATTGTGGTGGGGGTACATTGGTATGGATTTGTCTGTTTTGGGGTACAGTAGCATGCATCTTTCAGTGATGGAAACAAAGATATGGATCTGTAAGTGGTGGGGTACAGTAGCACTGATCTGTCTGTGATAGGGTCCCGTAAGTAATTGTAGGGTCATGGGACCTCTAGAAGCACAGGCGTCAAATCACGATTCTTGAATAATGGCCCATGGCAGGATAGTTGCATTTGCCCTGACTATATGGGCTTTACACTAGTTTAGGGATTGTGTTCGATTTTCCCCCTAATACATTTAATGAGCCCTGACCTGTGGGGTAAGGCTGTCTTTTACTTTGTGGCTGCCTTCGAGCACAAGAGGCAGAGCTGTAATTGCAGTAAATACGTTTTTTCAGCAGACTTAGGGAATGTTTTGTCACAGTAATGGCTCTCATAGGAAGAGAATTGCTTATTAGTTGTTATGAGAGAATGTTTATGTAACTCAGCCCCATTGCACAGAGCTCTTCAGCTGCCAGAACACGATTTAGTCATGTCTCATTCGGACATTCAAGGTTCTGCACTTTTGTGTAAAATTTTTCCTTCTTCCTTAAAAACTGCATTATTACAGTGTAATATACCAAATGTAGCATCTGGCTTGCAGAACCATAGCTATTTGTCCATTTCACATTCAGAAAAGTTAGGCTCCATATTTCTTTGCATACCCATTGCCTAATCCCCTGTGGTTGGCAGTTTTGGTGTATTTTGGCATACATCCTATGACTTTCCAGCTGGTGTGGAACTGCAAGTGCCAAGAAACTCTCTGGTCAGCCATACCTGCTGAAGTTTTTTCCACAACAGCTGGAGAGACGTAATAGATCTGTCACACTTTGTTTCTGCAAGTTGGCCTCCCGTTCTGTGACTGTGCATAGTGTATATTTAGTGTTTGCATTTTGCAGTGGGAAATTGTAGATACTGGTAAATGTATTAATTAGATGTTTAGCATACTCAGATGTTTTTTTTTAGGATTCCTCACTTTTATCATATTAGACATTGCCTTACCTGGCCACATTGTACTGTGAGATCCTGTTTGTGGCACACAATGTCTATGCAGGGCTTAGCGGCTGTTTGTGGGATGCATATGTGACATAATTTTGTTATTTTTCTGGTAAGAACAATTGTCTTGAGGACATTTCCCCTACAAAATCCATACCTTTGGATGAGCAGTAAACGGCTGCTCCAGGTTTAGATTCTATATTTCCGATGAGATTGAAGGTGAAGCACTTCAGGGCTTAGTTCTATGTGTTAACTTATGAATTCTGTATTTGCTCCTTCACCAAATTTCTCATCTATTTGCTGTTGTGAAGATGTGTTCCCTGCATTCAGCTGCCTAATACATTATATACATTCTATTTTTTTAGGTTGTCACCTTGGAAATAAGGTATACTCCCTGGGAGACACATGGCACCCAGATCTGGGAAAACCCTTTGGAATAGCCTACTGTGTGGTATGCCGTTGTGAGGCGGTAAGTGCTGTTTTGCAGAAACTTATGAGTCGTTTACTAAAGATATTAATTTCAGCCATAATCAACTGTCACAAGGGAAACATGATGGCTGCATGTGCTGACCAGTTCATCTGAAATGCTAGCTGCCTGACTATCATACTATCTTGCTTTAACACTTTGGGATTGATTTACTAAAATCGGAGAGTGCAAAATCTGGTGCAGCTGTGCATGGTAGCCAATCAGCTTCTAACTTCAGCTTGTTCAATTAAGCTTTGACAAAAAAAAAACTTGGAAGCTGATTGGTTTAATACAGAGCTACACTGGATTTTGCACACTCCAGTTTTAGTAAATCAACCGCTTTACGTCACTGACCTGAAACAGGTATACAGATAATGACTTCCTTTTTTTCTCTGTATTGCCTGATCTGCATACTTGTTCTAGCTCAGTGATTTAAATAACTGAAGCCAGAAGGTCTACATAAAAGCCAGACAACTGGCATTTTCAGAAGAAAGTGATGCCTACACCTGTATTCTCTCATGACTTATTTACGGTAGTTTAAAGACAAGTTGGTATTTTTCTTATTTACCTTAAAGAATGCTTCATATTTTATATTGTTTCACTGGCTAAATGTTGCGGCCATTTTTGTTGTTTACTGCATTCTCTGATTTAAAAAAGAATGCTTAATATTTTCAGGCAAATTTATTATATTGGATCAGATGTCAATTTGTTGAATTAGCTTATGGACTTTACCAAAATCTAGACTTGAATGTATATTAAAATTATAATCAAGTTCAACCAAAAGTAGAATTGCTTCCTGTTATGGGTTTATGAATCCATATTCATAAATCCAGAAATAATGGGGGGAGATAGTAATACCAATATATATTTTAATGTTTTTTCCCTTCAGTATGAAGGACGCACATGGCTAGCGCAAAGTTTGAGGGCCCATTTACACTATTTTAATGTCCACATTGCAACACACTAAAACGCATGTGTCCAATTTCCCCATAATAAAAATAGCGTCTGTCCCTATTTTTCAGTGTTGCAGCTTTATTAGAGGTATGAAATTAATTTTTTTCTGCATTTTAGTGTTGGAAAGCCCATAGAAGTCAATGGGATTGCATCAAAATGCTATATAAAATGATTTTTGATACATTGGCAGCATATATTCACAAGTCTTAGTCAATGACTGGTAATTGTATCAACTATACATTCTAAATTCAAAAACACATTGAAAATGTACAGTATGTCAATGTGTGTTGAAATGCCTGCCAATGCACAAAGGAAACAATGCACCCACCTAATGCTACAAAAAAAAAAAAATGCACATCTGCACCCACATCTATGGTCTAAGTAGGTTCATGTTTAAAAAATAGTGGGAAAGGGAAAATCAACTATTTGCACTTTCATACTGTAATAGTATAAAATAAACAATAAAATTACCAAATAAAAATATAATATTTATATAAAGTCACCGGTAACTAAATTAGAACTAGAAGTTGATTTATTTATGGAAATATCCCAAAGCCTTGTTCCAGATGTACAACACAGCTGATGCAGGAATGGCTCAGCACTCATAGGACTGTCAGCTATGCAGTATATCTGTGCTGCAGTATGGTACTTAACAGAAAATGTGACCTGCATGAATTTTACTGTGTCACTGCCATTCTGGGAGTCCATACAAATAAATGGTAAAACAGTAAGAAGTAAATATGGAGAGTTCTTAATGTTGCATACCATGCTACCAGCAAATAGATTTTGGTATATATTTAAGGAGAGGATATACAATATTCAAGACAATGCAAGCCTTAATTGCCTAAAGTGATTAAAGGTTTGGGGTACCCTGGTTGACCATAAGGGACTTTTATGGGGTGATCCCTCTCTTCCACTATGAACTTCTACCTAAAGTCAGAATTTGTTTGCAATCTCCTTTTCCAAGCATTATTTTCCTCTTAAATGTCACGTGAGCCTGAAAAAAGTGTACATTAATTTCATGAATTTAACTATATGCATGGAAGTTAAAAATTAAAAAAAAACTTGAGAACTTGAATATGTTTGAAGATAATACAAATTCACTTCAGTTTTTTTTTTTTTTTTTTTTACACTTTAGGAAAATTAGGTTCGATGTCCTTTGTACCAAAAATAGCACAACGCTGGTTGCTGGGTACTCACAATTCGTTAATACAGGATATCATTTTTATGCCACAGATTTCATGATCTGTACATTACTTCTTTAGTATTGTACAATCTGTTGAATGGCTTGCCCTTGTGCCCTTTAAAGAAAAAAGTAAAAGAAAAAAAAGTCAGAAAATGAGAATGCTATTCAGAAAGCAGTTGAAAACATCCTGACTATGTTGTGATTGATTGCTAATTACAAGATGCATAATGAATTGAAAAGACTGAAGAAGCAAGCAGTAATATGTTAAGTGGAAGTCTTTGTTTTGTATATTGGAAGGCTCAGTCTGAGGGCAATTACTGACAGGCAATAGGAAGATGCTCCTCCTGGTCATTATAGCCTTTAATACCTCTGGTCAAAGTGAGAGTAGCAATCTGGCTTTTTTAAAGATTCAGGATTCAAAGATGTCATTAGGTTCCTGGCTAGGATAGCTTGTGAATTACAGAAATAAAAAAAAACATGCAGCCAACGAAGTTTGCAAAGTTTGAGATCTCATCCTGCATATTTGTTCCAAAAACTTACTATGGAGAAAAGCTGAGGTTAGGATGACACAGCCCTAGAACCTTCATCTTTGAAAACATGTCAACCAATAGAGTCACTTAAACTAATGCAGCTCATGGATGTCAATTACTCATTATTTTTTTTAATCTTCTTGCTTACTTCACTTGTTAGTTTAATTTGTGGTTTTATTGTGCAGAAAAAATGCCTCTGTATAACTTCTGGTATATGTCTTTTTTTTTTTATAGCAGCGGGGCCATTGGGGAAAAACATCTGGTAAAATCAGCTGTAAAAGCATTAAGAGTCATTGTCCTGCAATCACCTGTTCCAATCCTATTGAAATGCCTGGACAGTGCTGCCGAGTCTGCCCTAAGGGTAAGATATTTTTAAATTATCTTAAAATATTGGTTAGCCCTTATTCAGTATGGTCTACTACCCTGCAATGTTGTGCAATATTTATCAATAACATTTTATTCTGTGTCTGTGGACTTTTCAGCTGATTTTTAGCTTTACATCACTAACTACTGAGGGCCTTATATAATAAACAGTTGAGGCCCTATTCACAGTTTGCTATCCCTTGTGGTGTGCTAACACACATGCGTTACCACACAATATGTCATTGTCACAACCCACAAAGGTGTATAGGACTTGAACACCCATGATATTTTTTCCTTACAAGTCGGGTTTAACTTGTTTTTTTTTTCCCTTTCTCAATTCAGCTCTTCCTCTACCCCTCCATCCGAAGAAATCTGAATTCACCTTTGAGGAGTTTGAGTATTTCCAAGAAAAAGACGATGATCTTTATAATGATCGTTCTTACCTCAGCTCTGATGATGTTGGTCCTGAAGACAGCCGTACAGGTATGAACACAAAACTCAAACAATGTAAAGGACTAGAAACAATTTTTTTTCCCATTAGTTTATTACATTGAGTAAAAAAAAAACAAAAAAAAACAAATATGTAAGCATTTCTGAAAACATCTTTAATGCAGCTTTTGCTTATTAGGAAAGGAGGGGAAGAGTGGGGGTATATGCCAAATCCCGACATTGCTCAGTTTTAACGCTTTCTTTTCTTATTTATTCAAATCTCAGGCACTGGTAATATAATTTAATATAATTTCAACAATCTGAAAAAAAAAAAAAAAAATCTGATATATCCTTCATGTAACTTTGGCCTGCAAAGTATTTTCTGTACACTTGCAACTTTTCTTGTGACTGTTTGTTTGCACATGTTCGAATGCACAGTGTGGTGTTTATGTACATGGTCTGTGTTTGTTTTGACAGAATACGTTGCCTTTTTGACTGCTTCCAGTTCTGTGTGGCCCCCAGTGAATAGTGGTCTTGCCAAGGCTAAATTCAATTTGCAGCGTTCTAATTTACTGTTCTCCATCACATACAAAGGGTAGGATTGCTTCTGAATTGTTTGTATCGTTTGTTCATTTGTTTAGATGTTCTCTTACAACAATAACTTTACAGATTTTCTTTATCACTCTCTTTGACTTTGCTCTTATTGGTTGTGGTTGAGCTATTGCATACTGCTACACAGTCTACAGATTTCTGTGCTGCATGTGCTAGTCATGTTTTACTGCAATTTTAGATGTTGTCTTCTACATGCTCTTATTTTTATATACTTCATTTGGTGCTATTTTGTTGTCTTTAGGATACATGGCCTTTCCCGAGTTCGTTTCACAGACCCTGATGGCTCTGTGTTGTTTGAACATCCTGTGCACAGAATAGGGTACCCACATAGTGACACAGTAAGTAATGTTGCAGTGCCTATAGCTTTGTGTTTTCATCCTTGTTGCCTCAATGTATAAGTTCTATATCTTTTTTTTTTTTTCTAGATTTGCGGCATATGGAGGTCTGTTCCTCGCCCCTCTCTGCACCTTCTCCGTTTAGGACACGTTCTTGTTTCTCTGGTGACCACAGTACTTTCCGAGCCTGAAATTTCTGGCAAGATTGTCCGGCACAAAGCTTTATTTTCAGGTTGGGCTTCTGAAAAATAACCATAAATTACAGTAAACTTATGATAATAGTAAAGCTTTTATTCAACGGGAAATGTTTTTATTATTTCTAACAGAATCTTTTAGTGCCCTTCTAACACCGGAAAGTACAGAGGAAGCATTGGAACGAGGTCTTGCCATGCTGACGCTTAGTGATGTAGATGACAATCTGCACTTTATTCTTATGCTCAGAGGAATACAAGGAGGAGAGCGAGGTAAAATGTTTGGGATTATGTAGAAAGCATTGTGCACAACAGTCATCTATAACCTCTCCACAGCACTATGGAATTTTATCAGTTGTTCAGGCAATACACTGTAGGTGCAATAAAAATGTGTTAAAATTGTATTATTCAAGTGCTACATGTCTGACATAGAACATTCTTCATTCAAGAGTTGGAACTCCCTGTTATGGAGTTGTATCAGGATCTGTTTGTACTGGGAAAATCTAGGTGGGACTGGGGAACAAACTGGTCACAAACATTAGAACTACAATTTAGAAAGACAGCAAAGGAAAGTAGTAGTTAACTAGCTAAATGGGCATTTTTAGTATAGCACTTGTATAGTTAAGTAGTCCAGCAAAAAGAAAATGGATTATTTTATTTTTATTTTTTTAAGGATGAAAGATAAAAGTCAAGGAATTGCTTTATAATATACTTATGTTTTTTTCCCATAACAGAAATTATTCCAATAACTGTGCAAATCATACATCACAATCATGTTATAAGGGAGCTCCACGCCAATATTACAACACAGGTAGGAGACAGTCATAACTATGCTATATGTTTCGGTTATATAAAGTTCCTATAACCCAACATAGTAGCTTCTTTTTATATTAAATGTTCTATATCTTTCTATCCTAAATGTAATGATTGTTTTTATTTATCTGTTCACTTTTGGTGTCCCTTTCAGGAGCCAGATTTTGCAGAGGTTTTGCCAGACCTCTCTAGCCGAGAGATGCAATGGCTTGGCCAGGGACAGCTGAAGATTGCAGTGCAGACCGAGGGAAAGCATGGACAGCGCATCTCAGGCATTATTACAGTCAGGAAGTCATGTGACAGTAAGTAAAACATTTTAGACAAAAACAAGCCAGTGTGCCAAGTTGTACAGGTGATTGGTGTTGACTGATATAGTCAGACTGAATAGCTTTGGGATTAAAGTTAAATTCCAGTTAAAACGTTTTTTATTGCATAGGGAAGTGTTGGAACCTCAGCTTTTAATTGTCATCGATGTCCCTATTGGGGAGGTTTCCTTTCAATTTCTACATATCAGTGAGACATGAAGTAGGGAACGTCTTGCCAGTGAGGGCACAGAGTGAGGGCACAGACAGCAATAAAACACTTTTATTAGACTGGAAAAAGGTTAGAACCTCTGTCTGTGTCTCCATTGGGAAGATTTTTACTCATTTAATGTCCCATTAAGGTATAAACAGTGCAGGAAAAGAGGGAACATTTCTGTGGAAGTCAGGGACTCGATGAGCAGTAAAAATGTGTTAGAGGCTCTGGGGTTGATTTACTAAAGGCAAATCCACTTTGCACTACAAGTGCACTTGGAAGTGCAGTCACTTTAGATCTGAGGGGAAGCTCTGCTGATTTTATCATCCAATCATGTACAAGCAAAAATGCTGTTTTTTATTTTCCTTGCATGTCCCCCCTCAGATCTACAGCGACTGCACTTACAAGTGCACTTGTAGAGCAAAGTGGATTTGCCTTTAGTAAATCAACCCCTCTATCTCCTCCCAAATTTCTCTGTAAAAGGCTTGGCTAGATTTCCAACGTAAAGCAACTGTTTATGTTCATCTTTTCTAAATATACTGCCAAATTTTCTGCTGCTTATACCATGAGTAGCTTACCTATGCACTAGCATGGTTGCAAGCTGATTCCCCTGTCCATCAAGCAAGAGTATCTTACCTAAAGGTTCTACTATCTTTCTCTAAGCAAGGCACCCAGAAAGTTGGGCCAGGCTGTCGTGTCAGTCATATTGATTACACTGAACCCATGAAAGTACAATTGTTTTGAATAATCTGTTATCCATGTCAACAGCTCTAGTTGAATACATACTAGTCTATGAAGAGTGCATAGCCAAGCTCTGTGGAGGTGGCCATAGCTTGGAGAAAGGGTTAGCTGGAATACGTTCTTTTTTATTGCATGTGCCTGTTATTCAGAGGTGATGTAGCTGGAGAGACAGAGGGAAAACAGTGGGGTTGATTTACTGAAACTGGGTGCAGTTGTGCTTGGTAGCCAATCAGCTTCTAACTTCAGCTTGTTCAATTAAGCTTTGACAAAAAAAAAAAAACTGGAAGCTGATTGGTTTCACTAGATTTTGCACTCTCCAGTTTTAGTAAATCAACCCCAGTAAATTGCATGTTATTAGTGAGGATATTTATAAAAGAATGTAGGGTACATGGAATCCTCATATATTGCACAATATATACAGTATAGATACTGTAATTTTGTACAGGTGAGAAGACTATTAAACCAAACGTGCATATAGAGGGAGCACATAGTGGTGTGCCTTGGTCAGGTGTCAAAAATGATACTTATGACTGAAAATAAATATCTGTTCCTCATAAGCATTGCTATGGCCAACCGAAATTCTTGGCAAATAACACAAAACCTCTGCTCTTAGCTTAATTATTATATACATAAAAAAGCATATGCTGAGAAAACTGGGAGTATTTTATAACTATTGAGGTCAAGAAGCCATGTGAGAAAATGTAGCCATTGTTGGTAGTTTTGTCTTGCCCTTTTCTGCATTGAAGAACAATAAGAAGAGACTAAGAGAATCATTAGCTGCCTACTGCTCATTATAAGGTGCCATTTTATGAAGCACCCATCTTATTTCACATGGGGGTATGTGAAACTATATGAAAATGTTGTGTGTGTGGCATTATTGTGAGGGAAGTCAAATGTAAAAAAAATAGGTCAACAACTGATATCTGTAATATACCAAAACATCCTGATGTATATATGATCTACAGTTATGAAATGTTTACACCTCTTCTATTGTCACAGTTCTGCAAAGTGTTTTATCTGGAGGAGATGCCTTGAACCCAACAAAAAGTGGATCAGTAGGCTCTGCAACTATCACACTTCATGAAAACGGGACAGTGGAGTATCAGGTACACTTTAGAAGTGATAATGTTGATTTTCGCATTTTGTAGATTATGAAGTAGAGGAAAACATTTCTGAGAAGCAGTGTCCTTATCCAATGTCTGACATTAGCTGGTGGTCACTCTAATATATGACTTATTCTTACAGCTCCAGCTTGCTGGCATTACGAGTGAAGTGACGGCTGTGACATTGGAGACTAAACCTCGAAGAAAGATTAGGAGAAATATTCTGCATGACCTAACTAAGGATTTCCATGATGGGATGGTAAGAAAAATTGTGATAAATCTTACAGACTAACTATTCATTAATGCACCACTTGGAATAAGTGGATAGTGCACCATTTCCATATGGACAGGGAGGGTGAAGTGGTTTTGAAGAGCACTAAGCAATAAAGCAACAGTTGAGCATGCCTACAGCAAGAATGAAGTCATAATTATGCATGCAGGCAATACAAGAAGGAAAATGCATGCATACTGGACTATGTAAAATGCTACTGTGCAAGGGACTAAAAAGCCTTTTCTATATAAGATAAGCATTCTATATACTTGTGTCATGCCCCCTATATGTATTGTGAAAGAAACATGTATGTGAGGTAGAACCCAGTAACACTATAAATGTCCTAATGTATTCATTTTATAAAGGATATGTTCAGAAGGAAGGTAAACATTGTACTTGGGGGCATACTTTAGGAAGTGGTATATACAGTAAATCAGGGAATTGCAGTAGTTTTCGGCACAGCTGGTGGCAATATCTGAGTGATTTCAAACTAGTGAGTCAGTATACATGTCTGTGAAAGGATACCAGATTATCTGTGTCTCTGGAATTTATTGGTAATTGGAAGCTTCGTTTACAGTGAGGATTTTAATATATATCTGTAACTAGTTTTTGAAAAGCAAACCATCCTAAGATTGATTTTTTTGTCCATTATAGAATCTGTAGGCAAAGACAAACTGGAGGAGATTTACTAAAACTGGTGCACACAGAATTTGGTGCAACTGAGCATAGTGACCAATCAGCTTCCAGAATTTATTGTCAAAGTTTGATTAAACGTAATTTAATTGAACGAAGTAAGTAGCTGATTGATTACTATACTCAGTTGCACCAAATTCTGTGTGCACCAGCTTTAGTAAACCCCCCCCCCCCCCCAAAAAAAAATAGCCAGAAGTTTGGGAACTAATAACAAAGCATAGAATAATGCTAACTTGTAGTAACTATCAGTTTTGTATAGCAACACCAGTGAAAGTTGATAGAAGAATGCACCGGACACATTCATTTTTTCAATTTATTGAATGTAAAGGTGATAGAAGAGTTCCTCTACAAATTATATTTAATCCATCATTTATTTCCTTTTTCTGATCAGGCTTTTGGGTTGTGGACAGGCGCTAATGCACGGGATCTGCACATGTTACTTCAGAGCGAACTTTTCCTTAATGTAGCCAGCAAAGATTTCCAGGAAGGAGAACTGAGAGGACAGATCACACCTTTACTATATAGCGGGATGTGGGCCAGACATGAGAGTAAGTGTGGTGACTGTATGTGTGTATATATTTCTATCTTACATCTCTATAACTGCATATATGTATATCTATGCCATCTATTCATGTAAATGCAGTAAGATAATAAAATCTATGGAAGGTGGCTTTGAGGTTGTGTGATCTACCAGAAATGATGTACAATCGATAATCTTGTAGCTTGCAAACCGTCTAAATATGTGTATCTATTAAAAACTTTCCCTCTTTCTTCCCTCTGTGTCAATCTTGCAGTTTTCATGCTTCTCCCACCCTCCTGGCTCACAAAAGTTTCATATTCCCTGCTCCTCACAAAGGGAGGTGGCTCATGACTGGGAATCAGTCTGGTGTAACTCTTTGCTGGCTGATTCTCCTAATGAGAATCATACTTTCTGTCCTTTTTGGAACTATTTGCTGAACATTCTGCACATCTGTTTATATTTTTAGATCTTCCAATCCCCCTGGCTGGTCAGTTTGTGTCACCACCCGTGAAGACAGGATCAGCCGGTCATGCCTGGGTGTCTCTGGATGAACACTGCCACCTGCACTATCAGATTGTGGTGACTGGTCTGGGGCGTGCAGAGGATGCAGCACTCAATGTACATCTGCATGGCTTTGCTGAACTAGGTGAAGTCAGTGACAACTCAAATGGTCACAAGAGGCTGCTGAAAGGCTTCTATGGATCAGAGGTGAGTTTAGAGGCTAATGACGCAAGGCCATCTTACTTCTTTGTGCGTTAATGCATGTACATTACGTGGTTTATGTCACACATTAACATTAATGTGTGTTGCCTTAAGGTAGCCCTTAGGGTGGCACCCAAAGGTGCTTAAAGGAAGCACATGACCCTTTCTTTCCAACACATTCTAACACACTAGTGTGCAATTCTGTGCCTTGCAGCACACTACAATGCAGGTAAAAAGATTAGGCAGGTAGTGACAGTGTGTGTAGATAGGGTCTATCACATCCCAAATGTTTGAACACAAAAAATACTGTAGGCCTAGTGTGCATATACACGGCCAATACCCCAAACATCCCTTAGGGGTATTGGCCGTGTATATGCACACTAGGCCTACAGTATTTTTTGTGTACAATGCAGGTATGTTGCCTCAGTGCAATTGTGGTGCCTTTTAAAATGAATGGCACAGCAATGCATGTTACCTGTATGTACATTGTGATTGCAAAAGTGTAAATGGACTGCCAAGATTTTAGAAGTGAGTGACAAATCATCTGCATATATTAAACCTGACATGTATTTGCTCCACAGTGTTGCATTAACAACGTGTATATTTATTACCTACTTTATATTAATATTTAATTATATAAACTACATTAAAGTGTTACTAAACCCAGGACACTCCTCACAGTACACAGAACATGGAAATACAATCATTCAGTAAATATAAACTGCTAAATACCTTTTCTCATCAGCAGTTTATAGCAGTCTTGTGACTTCTATCAGTGTCTGATTGTCCTATGCAGGACCCCTGACCCTCTGTCTGGACAGTGATGATTGGTCCTGTGCTCATCACATGCACCCTCCCAAGAAAAAAAAAACTCTCACCAAACTGAACATGTGCAGCTTTTCCTAAGGCTCTGTACTAGTAGGAGATAGTGGAAGAAGGGGAGTATCAGAGAAGACAGGATCAAGCAGCGTTTTTGTGCAGGATTAACCCCTCCCTTAGGTTCCGCAGTCAGTATAACAAGCATGCTTTAATGCATATACAGACTGATTTTACTGTTGTGGGCTTAGTAACACTTTAATTTTGATTTATATTAAATCTCAACTTCACAAAATTTTTTTTTTTCATTTTGGATTGGAGTGTGGAAGATTTTATTGCTGTCTGTGCCCCTGTTTGGGAGATTTGTCAGAACAAAAAGTGAAGGAAAATATCCCAACTTCCAGTCTATTTCCCAGGAAAGACGCAAGCAGCTATAAAATACATTTTTCTACCAGAATGGGAAAGGGTTAAACCCCTTTAAAAAAAACCTTAATACTGTCTGTGTCCCCATGAGGGAGATTCCTCCTCACATCCTGGTGACAGATGTTAGATACAAGAGAAAGAGAAATCTTCTCTATGGGGACAAAGACAGCATTTAAAATCTGATGGAAAAATCTCCTCAACAGGGATAGCAGTAAATATCTTGCAGAAGTTTAAAACCCTTCCAGCCTCTATCCAGTTTGGGCTGGAATATGTTCTAATAACTTTAATCTGAATATTGAACACAAATGACAGGCTATTTTTTCTCTAATGTTAAACAGGCTCAGGGTAGTGTAAAGGACCTTGATCTTGAACTGTTCAGCCACCTCAACCAGGGCACTGCATTCATCCAAGTCAGCACAAAGCTTAATCCGCGTGGAGAGATTCGGGGTCGAGTAAGTATGATGGACTTTTAATGCATGGTTTGTTTTAAAATACCCTATTAAGGATTTCTAGATCTTAGATCTAGATTGCGGTCTGCTACAGTGATATTATAAATAAATTCTATGAACACTAACCATATGTACTTCTAACCTATTCCAATTCTAACAGGTACATATTCCAAACAGCTGTGAATCGGGAAGTATACCACTGTCTCCGGAGGACTTTGAGCGTGAATCAGTTGAGAAGAGCAGCCAGCGTCACTCAGAAGATCTTGGAAAGGATTCCAGATCTTGTCATTTTGAAGGAAAACCTAGGGCTCATGGATCTAAGTGGGCCCCTGACTATGACAAGAAGTGCACAGTATGCAGTTGTCAGGTAAGGAGATTTTCCAGCCTATAGGAAATCACAGTGTGCCGCTAAAGAGCCCAGAGGGCAGGGGTGTCAAACTCAAATTCATCGGGGGCCACATTAGCAGTACGGTTGCCCTCAAAGGGCCGGTTGTATCTGTAGGACTATGTATCCACTCTAGGGGTGCGCTACGTAGAGCGCCGGGTTCAGGAGTGTGCTACATACAGAGTGCCAGGTTCAGGAGTGTGCTACATACAGAGTGCCGGGTTCAGGAGTGTGCTACATACAGAGTGCCGGGTTCAAGAGTATGCTATGCACATCTCATTTCCATCCTCCTGGGTTCTGGCCCTATTTGTCTTATTGGCAATTTTGCAATGTGCTACCTTCTCCCAGTCTTGTGACGGACAAACGCAAGTCCTTCCTAAGTGTAACTAAGTGATGATGATTGTGGTGCCCTCACTGATAGTAAATGTAATAGATTTCTTACCTGTATTCAAGAATTGTCACAGATGGATATTTGAGACCAGCACTGTATTTTGAGTTCAATTTGTTGTACTTTCCCTTTGTAAAATCAATAAAAATGAATGATGCACAGCACTGCATCTCTTCATCAAGTCCTCAAAAAGCCTGCCCTCACCTGGATGGGAGAAAAAACAAACAAACACATAGCCGGCTGGCCCGGCATAGCTGTCACTGGTGGAGTTTCCTAACATCTATGCGGGGCCGACCGCGCATGCACTCAGCTCACAAAAAAAGCCGGCGCCGCTGAAAGGACTGAGGAGGAGAGAGCGGGAGTTGTTTATTCTTGTCTCCTTGGAGACCGACGGGCAGCGCATGCGCTGTCACAAGCCGGCGCCGGTCGCGGGACTGAGGGGGGATGATGTTTACTCTTGGGAGACTTGGCAGTGAGAGAAACGAACAGGTGTCGGCCAGAGGCCACTGTGCGGGCCACTTAGCAAGGCCTGGCGGGCTGGATTCGGCCCTCTGGCCTTGTGTTTGACACCTGTGCCATAGGGTATCAGTTCTGTTCGGTTAGCAAACAACGTCAAATCCTAGTGTCACACTATAGGGATGATTTACTAGAACTGGAGAGTGCAAAATCTGGTTCAGCTGTGCATGGTAACCAATCAGCTTCTAACTTCAGCTTGTTCAATTAAACTTTGACAAAAAAACAGCTAGAAGCTGATTGGTTACTATGCAGAGCTGCACCAGATTTTGCACTCTCCAGTTTTAGTAAATCAACCCTACTGTGTCGCAGAATCCATTCACTCCCATCCATTATATTTCCTTATCAACAAAACGTGGAGAGACTAAAGCTAGAAATTTTGCAGTACAAAAGTTATATTATTTTGCAATTAATTACAGTAAAGAAGCATGCTATCCGTTTAAATTTGTTTTGCAATCAGCGACTTCTAGAAATACTTGCACCAACAAGCAGCAGCAAGTTTAATTTGTGTATGTGATGTTATTTATCTATGTCAAAGTATTAGTAGCAAGTCTTGTCATCTGTAACAGCTTAGCTTTTGTGTACTGAGCTATAATAGCTCTGACACTTAAGTTAGCCAACGCATCTGACATACATTAAACATAAGCAATTACTGCCTCCATGTGACTGTCTACAGGGCCATGATGACATCTAACATACATATAGTCGAAGCCGAAGTTCAGTTTGCTGAAAGAAAATAAATATGTACACAGAAGAATCTTGGTCCAAAACAAATATTTAATTTGCTCTGCTCATTTCATTATTATTCTGCTACATATAACTGCTATGCTAGTATAGTATGCTGATATGACTATGTGTTATAGATAACTGTTTCATTAGGATGAATGGCATGTAAAGGTCTATAACACCAAGTTCAAGCAGCACACAGGTGATGTGTTTCGTGATGTCACCCACACTTGTTTCTTTGTGGTGTGTCCCAAATTTAGGCAAGGCTTATGCATTACTTCTTTATAGCTTTTAAAGATTTTATACATAAAAAATCCCTAAAAGACAAGACTGGGAGCAAACAATGGGGGTGGCCCAGGGTGGGATTTACTAAATCGGGTGCACACAGAATCTGGTGCAGCTGTACATAGTAACCAATCAGCTTCTTCAATTAAGATTTGGAAAAAAAAAAACTAGAAGCTGATTAGAAAATTCTTACCCAAGCAGTTGCTTGTTTACAGTTTTCAATGCTACTGGCTCCTGCTCTCTAAGTGCAGCTTCCCTAGACTTACAGACCTCAAAGAAAAGAGTTAACAGTGGACAGTGCAGTCTGGCGCCAGTCTGTTAGCTTAGAGAAGGGAAGGGGGTGGGAGCAGGAAAATGCCCTCCTGGGCTATGGGGCCGTGTGTTTCTATTGATGCACACACTGTAGGGAGCCAAAACTCTAGTCCCTGCATGCAAGGGTGGCTCCATAGGACGCTGCAAGAGAAAGGAGCCACCCTGAAACTGGACATAAGCTTAAACTGGAACATAGGCAAGAATTAAAAGATAAAGAAGCTGCATACTTAGTAAATTATTAAATTGGTAGCGGAAAATGCTTAAAAAAAGAGGTTTAATATAGCTTTAGGTTTTCGTTGTTGCAGTATTCTTCAGTCAATCAGGTATTCTTAATTGCTGTATATTTCTTATTTCAGATCAGCTGTATAATTAGGTTTTGCATATCTATGCTTACTGTAAAGCCAGCCATAAACGGATCGAATCTCAGCTGGTTCAGCAGGGAGTGGCCAAAATTCAATCTATCTATAGGCAGGCTGGTTGTACCCAAATCGATCCACTGATCGAATTGGGTACAACCAGCCTGTCCGATTTTTTACATGTGATTACATATAGCTGCTAGCAGTGACCATTGTGCTCTGAAAAGCCAGGAAGACTCCCAGGTGGCAGAACACAATAGCACTGCTGTAGGGATTCCCCCATCAACACTGGCCCGTGGTGGAAGGAAAAAAAAAATATAATCATCTATGGCTTTCCTTAATAACACAAAGCAGTCTAGAAACAAAAGGCAAGAGATGTGGATTAAGTATGTTTTAGATCGCTGTGAGGTTCCTCATTGTCTCGCATTATTTAATCTGTTGAATTTTTGTTTTCAATCTCTCTTTTAGCGACGCACTGTGATCTGTGACCCTATTGTGTGCCAGCCTCTGAACTGTACTGAGCCTATCCAGTTATCTGACCAGTGCTGTCCAGTGTGTGAGGGTAAGTTGTTCAAAATGCATTTTTACATGAGTCGATAAGATGTAATTTTGCGTTTTTTTGGAAAAACAGAAAATGCAGACTCAGGGCTATAATCCAGAGACAGAGTTTGAATAAAAATACATTTTTAAGAAATAACTAGCCATTTGTAATACTATAACAAATCGTTTAGGAACAAAAATATATTTTAGCTTTCACAATATAAAGTTCCTTCTTAGTTTTTTTCCTTTATACCAATATTTGCCTTTTTTTTTTCAGAAAAGAAAGAAAACTTGGAAGTGAAAAAGCCTGTAAAACCTCAAGCTGAAGGTAAGAACAGTTTGAAAGTTTTCCTTTCTACACTATTTATTCTATCCTCATAGTGTATACTTAGTAACTTGACAATAATCCTTCTACTCTTTTGCAGGGTGTTATTTTAATGGGTTTTGGAGGGCAGCTGGTACACATTGGCATCCAGTGGTTGAACCTTTTGGTCTAGTCCTTTGTGCAACTTGCACCTGCAAGGTATGATTTACTTGATTTCTTAGTCCTTCTATGTCCTATAAACATGTATCTGCTGATAAATTGATATAATCCACTCATGCATCTCTTTTGTTATTAGACTTCCTCACCTGACCTTCCAGACCTGCACTGTGTGAGAAAGACCTGCCCACGGCTTACTTGTTCTAATCCAATCCGTGCCAACCCAATGGACTGCTGCAAGAAGTGTCCAGGTGAGAGAAAGTGGCACATGGCAAAGAGAAACATATTAAAGCCATTTTTAATGAGATTTATTAAAAGACAGTATGTTAGAGCTTTCACATTACATGAACGTGTAAATAAGAAGGAGGTAAATTTTGGGTGCAGTGGGGAAGGATTTTTATTGTTGTCTGTGTCCCCCGCTAGGGAGATTGACCCTCATTTTCTGTCCCAGTGATCACTCAGGAATGGAGCAGAACCTCCCCAACAGGGACACAGACAGCAATAAAATTCCGACAGGTTCTCCGCATTTTCTGCTACAGTGACCTCATAGGGGGTGCAGAGAAAAATCTCCAGTAGGGACACAGCCAGTAGTTTTATACCTGATAGATGTTATAACCCTTCCAAGCTATCAAAAACATTCTAGGAGATGCACTTGAAATATATTATGTTTTCACCTTCTTACCAATAAAACTAATGGACCATTCTCCCTTACAGAGGAAGAGCAAAACCCGGTGGGGTTGGTAGACAGAATGCAGTCTGATGAACCACGGAATTGCAAAGTGAGGGGTCAAGTGTATTCTAACAATGAAAAGTGGCACCCAACTTTTCTACAACTTGGAGGAGAGGTGAAGTGTTTGACCTGTGTTTGTGTGGTAAGTAGAAATGGTAGAAAATGTGTGGGTTCAGACAAAAATGATAAGGAAATATGATAAAGTATAATTTCACTAAAATGTCAGAATATAGCTAAGTGTGACAGTGTTAATGTGGTGGGAAAAAAACTTGTGACTCCACAGTGACTTAATACAACCATTTATATCTTGACAGGATGGTGTTCCTCAGTGTAACAGACAGAAATGGAAATGCAGTGACCCTGAATGTAAAGTTAGAGGGGAGTCAGATGGATTTTGCTGCAGTGACTGCCATGGTAGGTATCTCCCAAATGTATGCAGTATGCATCACACAACCTTATTAAAATGTTGTCTTTCTTGTGCATTCAGCTCTTTTTTTTAAAACAATCTACTTAGCTGGTCACTAGTTCTTGAGAGAGTCTATTCTACATTTTCATACCTCTTACTGTGAAGAAACCTTTCTATATGTGAAGGTTAAATCTCTTCCACCAAATGTAAAGGGCGCCCCCTTTTTCTTTATAATGACCCTACACCACTCCTCTCTAACGACACTGCTTCACTTGTAGATCAAACCCAGGAAGAAGATGAGAAGTACAACTCTGAGGAGCCAGCGGGTACATGGAGCTACTAAAGATGAGAGAAAGGGAATTTGGAATTCAGAATCTTTTGATATTCCCAGGGATACAGTTTCAAGTCACTGCAGGACCCTCCGATGACATATCCTCATTTTGGATACTTTATTTGAACATTATGACTCTGTGATATCCTACCCCTCTCCAAAAAACACCTCAAGACAGATCTAACCTAGTAACTGTCTTTGCCAGCAAGAATTTCAGAATTGCCATAGAACTATGCTATGGTATTATTTACTAGGAATCGTCTGAAGACAACTGCAGGACAGCGATGCCGTAATTTCCATTACAACACATTTGTAGGACTACGATGTTATGGCTTTCCTAATGAGGCGACTGCAAGATTGATGTTATACTGATCCTTGGTGATCCTGTCTAAGGATTACACTTGCAGAACTATGATGTCAGAGCTTCCCTAAATAGGCAACTGCAAGAATATGATATCATACCAACCCTTTACTGCTCTGTATAAGGGATGTACAAAGTGTAAAATGTGACAGTGTGATGCAGACTTTAACAAATGATCAGCTCATCTGTTTGGCAGAAGCATTTCCAGTTTTAGCTACCCCCAAGAATATTGAGTACCTTTCTGGGAGAACATTTATCACAGCATACAACTATAATGTACTCTACTGTATCCTGTGACATGGGATGGTTTGCAGCACTGAATGAAAAGTGATTGCTAACAGACAAGGATTACATTGTAGATATGAGAACAACTGGGTATGTGTATGTACATACATACATGCCTACTGCTGATATATATCATGAATGTATTAACAACATACACATGGGTTTTCAGACTTTGCACAAACGCCTGTGAGGATTTTGTATGTATTATTTATAGCGTTTTCAGTGGATGCAGCAACTGTGTGAATTGATTATTGTGATTGTATTTATTAAACTTCAATTAAACTGCAGAAAGTTTCCAACTACTTATGACTACAGCATTTCACATTTTTATAGCTTTAAGGAGGTGTAGATGAGCATAGTTCCACTGAACATACTTATTGAGTTATTATTCTAAAGTCAATTTACATTTTTTATGTGACTTTTATATTTTATATGCTTGCTCTCCATCCCACAGTTAACACAAAACAGAAGTTAGAGAAGGCAGAAGGTTCCTTCAGGCAATGTTTTTCCGTAAGCCCTGCCCATATCCCATCAAATGAAAGACTACTTAGATAGAGTTTAACCCCTTTTCAAGTGTATTGAACTGTGTGTGCCTTGCATTCCCCTTGCCTAAGGACCAATTTACACCTTGGCATCCTGGTGCATTGCTTTAATGCATTCATGTTAATGCACTTTTTTTTTTGCATGCATGACGTGCATTGTGTTAAGGCAACATACCAAAATGTCAAGTAATAAAAGGACATGCACCATTTTTGGCAACACGGTGCACCACGTTCAGGGCCCTGCAACACATGTGCAATTGAGCTCTATTGCCCTAACAACGAATGGCACCGCAATATGCTATTATATTTTATGCACATTACCGCTTCGCATCACAGCACAAATGTCTATTTTCAGCCTTAATGATGTGAGATCTTCTCTTGCTCATTTTCTTTTCTTGCATTTGTGACCTGAGCATACTGACCGTTCTCAAACCTCCTAACCCTATATCTCATGAAGCTTGAAGATTTGTCTTTCCATGCCTGGCCTAGCCTGTACATTAACAGACAGTTTTAAACCTGTGAACGAACAGCCACCCACCCCACGCCTGACTTAATGCCACAGTCCAGGTAATGACTCTATGCACTAACAAGCAACTGCAGATCTACAGACTGACATCAACTCTTTCCAGGTTAACAATTACCCATTTTAAAACTACATAACCTTATCCTTGCAGACTGGCAGTCGATCAGCCTTCATTACCCTAATGTACATACTATTTTGATGGAATTGTGAGACGACAGCTCCCAGCATGTATTGAAAGTCATTAGGGGGCCTGCAAGTTCTACCATAATATGTATGCATTGCTATTTTGTGATTGGGGAGACCCAGTAAAATACCTTGTATGGCCTGTGTTTCAGGGACGTGCGGTGAGGTCAGTGGCTGGTGAGGTACTGGCTAATATCAGAGCCAGATACACACAGGTTACATACGCCGTGATCGTTAAAGTGAGATCAATAATTCTAGCACTAGACCTCCTCTGTAACTCTAAACATGTAAAAAAAATTTAAAGCGTCGCCTATAGAGATGTTTAAGTACTGAAGTTTAGCGATATTCCACAAGTGCACGCAATTTTAAAGAGTGACATGTTATCTATTTACTTGGCATAACATCATCTTTCACATTATACAAAAAAAAAAATCGGGTTATCTTTAGTGTTTTTTTTTTAGATTTATAAAAGTTTTTTCCAAAAAAAACGCGTTTGAAAAATTGCTGCGCAAATACTGTGTAACATAAAAAGTTGAAACAACAGCCATTTTATTCCCTAGGGTGTCTGCTAAAAAATATATATATAATATTTGGGGGTTTTGAGTAATTTTCTAACAAAAAAATTAGGATGATTACATTTAGGAGAGAAGTGTCAGAATTGGCCTGGGTGGCAGGGGGTTAATTACCATAAGTAAGTAATATACAAATAATTATTATACATTATTTTTAAAGTATTTCACTATATTTTCAAAAACTTTACTCAAGCAGATGGCTTAATGGACAAATTACTGAAATTTGAAGTTATAACTTCAAACCAGTAATTTCACAGTAAATAGATAAATAATGAATTATTATAAATAAAAATCAAAAGGTGGTGTCGCGCTCCAAGACTGGCGTCAAACAGAAAATCGCATGGAACCGCTTGTTTGAAAAAACAGCGGGGAGGCTATAAATTATGCTAAATAAAGTGACTGTAGTGCGTCAATAGCTAAAACATCAGTATGGACAATAATATGCAGATAAATAATAAAACAGTGGCTGTTGTGACTGCAGTGCATCAATGTAAAACCGTGAATAAAAATGAATGGTATACAAAGATAATGAATAAATAAAGTGACTGTTGTGCATAAATAGCTAAAACCAGCAAAATAAGACAGTGATGTGGAAATAATTAAAGTGACTTATAGGTATGGAAACAACCGTATAATCAACCAAAACAATATTAAGTGGGAATGGGAGCAGCAAAATGGTGAACAATGGTGATATCAATTAAAAGATATGGATAAATCAACGCATAAATAGACCATCAGTGACAGTTCATATAAACATATACAGCATGGTGCTGGATGGTGCAAATGTAAGTTGATCTAGGGATTCCCGTGATATATGGTGCAGGGTGCAGGTCTAGAGGTGATTTAGCTTGCACAGGGTGGTGGAAAGTGCTGTGCGTCTTCGGTGCTAGCGACACCCGTGGGTGTCCTAACTTCTTACCTTACTGCTGTAAGGTAAGCAGCGTAATGCAGAAAACAGGGAGATGATCACTCAGGGGGATGGTTCTCTAATGATCTCCTAACCGATCGTCCTCTGTGTTCCCAGGGTGTGTGGAGCCTATAAGGTGGTGAGGTCTGGATGGTTCCTTTCAGATAGGGCCAGGCACCGCTCAGCATAGAACATACATGGTGGGTATGGAGAGGGAAGAGAACAACATGGGACCCATGGTGTAGTATTTTTTATAAAACACCAGCTTACTTTATTAAAATACGAAGCGGGTACTCACATATAAACAGTGAACAAAGTATGTATTCAAAACGAGCGGCGAGCTCGCGACCAGTGCGTCACTTCCGGGGGTCCATATCCAACGCGTGTCGTCACCGTCACGTGACTTCATCGAGGATAGTTTAAGGGCCGTCGGAAGTGTCTTTAAATAGTGACAGCTAATCTCAAGCATTTTCTTGTAGATTCCCTATTGAATTAATGGAGCGGCCATTTTCTAGGGGCTTAGGCTACAATCGTGGCCATTTTGTTATGGTCTATTGGAGACAGATAGCGGTCGTAGGCTATTGCGATCGCCGCCAAACTAGATGAAATCAAACGGGCAGTGAACTTATTAATGCAATTTTTTATCTGGGGGGGGACACTAGTCAGATAAATGCATTAACGAGGCATGCAAAGCGAAATGGGGGATCTAGATAAAACCAATTGCTTTACATGGAAATGTAAAATATATTAATAAAAATGAAACATTATCTGGTAAATTGCAATATATATCTGAGAGGGACAATGGTCAGATAAACGCATAAAAAAGGGGGAGTGCAAAGCAAGATGGAGGACATGGATAAGAAAGGAGTTGCTTTGCATAAAAATATGTAATATATTAATAAAATGGAACGTTATCTGATAAAATATTAAAATTGGTACGGAAAGGAAAAAATGGGTATTAAAATATATGTGTATCCAAATAAATATAAAAATGTCAGAGAGAGAGTAAATGGAATAAAATACTGTATGTATATATCAAAATAAATCAGACTCTGGAAATGATGTCAGGCAAGGAGCAGGCGTAAAGTGCACAAATGGCGTACAATAATATAGTGTGCAATATTAAAAACAGTAAAAATACATAATAGGTGCAGAATAGGGTGGAGCATGACTGTTAAAAATCACTAATAAAACAGTTAAGGTCAAATTCGATATTAAGACCATGGGGCGTAAAAGTGTCTAAAATAAATATCCACTTGGACTCTAACTGACTGAGGGTTCTAACTTTATGCCCACCTCTCCAATGTTTCTTGTATGGTTCAATCCCCCAGAATTTTAGGTGTGTAGGATCCTGATTATGGCGAAGTGTTTAGAAACACTGTGTTTGTCAAAACCCTTTAGAATATTTTGTATATGTTCCTTTATTCGTACTCTCAGAGGTCTTTTTGTGCGTCCAATGTATTGGAGACCGCAGCTGCATTCGAGTGCGTAAACAGCGTCTTCTGTATTACAGCAAATAAAATCTGCGATTTCATAGGAATGGCCAGTACTCGTGGATTTGAAATTGAATACTTTTTCTGCTGGTCTTTTAGCTTTGGTACAAGCAAAGCACTTCTTGCATGGATAGAATCCTTTGCCCGTAAAAAATGTGTAGCCGATTTTTGGGGGATCTGGGATGTTCTTAACCAATTTGTCTCTTAATGTTGTCGCTCTTTTGTACACAAATTTAGGTATCTCTGGAAGGAGTGATTCCAAATGTATATCTCTTCGTAGGATATGCCAGTGAGTCTTTATTATCTTCTCTACAGATTTGTGTTGAATGTTGTAGTCTAAAATGATTGGTAATCTATTACTTCTGGAGTCGTTTTTCGGTTTATCTTTAATCAATTAAATTCTATCCATTTTTTCTACTTCTTCTATCTTGGTATAGATGTCCTGTTTGTTATAGCCTTTATCGATGAACCGATGGCCTATCTTGTTGGCCTGGATAATGAAGTCACTGTCTTTTGTGCAGTTTCTTCGTAAGCGCATCAGTTGTCCTTTAGGGATATTACAGAGCCAGTTTCTGTGATGACAGCTCTCCATGGGCAAGTAGCTATTTTTATCCACATTTTTAAAATGTGTTTTGGTACTAAGTGTGTTGTCTTCTTGTGATATTTCTAGATCTAAAAAAGTCACATTATTCTTGCTTATGTCCCATGTCAGTCTGATGTTCTTATCGTTCTTATTTAGATTCTCCAGAAATTGTACCAATCGAGATTCATCTCCCTTCCATAAAATAATGATATCATCAATGTACCTTTTAAAACTAAAAAGTTCAGTGGGGGTATTTTTAAAAACCATCTCATCTTCCCACTTGGCCATGAACAGGCTGGCTACGCTTGGCACAAATTTTGCGCCCATTGCAACGCCAGTTTTTTGGAAATAATAATTGCGATCGTACCAAAAATAACTGTTCTTCAGACAAAAGTCTAAGCACTTCACTAAATATTTCCGCTGGAAGCATGGTAATCCGGTATAATTTCTTAATCCCCATTTAGTGGCATCACAGGCTTGGTGGTGGAAAATTATTGTATATAATGAAGATACATCAGCGGTGGCCAGAATCCATGGGCCTCTGCCTTGGGTAGGTCTTCTATGATCTGCAGGATTTGCTTTGTATCTCTTAGATAGGCTCTTGTATTTTTCACGGCAGGTTGTAGATAATTGTCAATGTATTGACCCATTCTTGAGGTTAAAGAATCTATTCCATTTACTATGGGTCTAAGTGGAGGGTTTATGTTATCCTTATGTAGTTTGGGGAGTGAATAGATGATCGGTGTGCGGCAAGCTTCAGGAATAAGGTATTTGGCCTCTTTTTTGTTTAGGATGTTCTTTTTTCATTCCTAAATGTACAACCAATTCGAGTTCCTTTCTGCATTTAAAAATGGGGTTGCTGGGTAGTTTCATGTAAGGTCCCTTTCACACTGGGGCGGGAGCCGCGGCAAGGGTAAAGCAGCGCTATATATAGCGCTGCTTTACCGTCGTTTAGCCGTGGGATTCGGCCGCTAGCGGTGCGGTTTTAACCCCCGCTAGCGGCCGAAAAAGGGTTAAAATCCCCCGCAAAGCGCTGCCGTAGCGGTGCTTTGCCGCGGTATTGCCGCAGTATTACCACGGTGTCCCATTGAAATCAATGGGTAGGAGCGGTATAAGAGCGGGATTCGGCCGCTAGCGGTGCGGTTTTAACCCCGCTAGCAGCCGAAAAAGGGTTAAAATCCCCCGCTATTGCTGCTCCAAAGATGCTGCTAGCAGGACTTTTTTTACCGTCCTGCTAGCGCACCGCTCCAGTGTGAAAGCCCACCGGCTTTCACACTGGAGTGAATGGGGCCGGATTTTTCAGGCGGTGTACAGGCGCTATTTAGCTCTGTACCGCCTGAAAAACGCCCCAGTGTGAAAGGGGCCTAAGTGTCCTCATCTTTTAAAAGGTTGACCATACAGTCATTGTACTGTTTTTTAGATAAAATCACGATGCCTCCTCCTTTGTCTGCAGGCCGAATCACTATATCTTTCCTTTTCGTGAGCTTCCTGATGCCACTTTTAATGAACTTTGGTTCTTCCTGCTTTTTAATTTTCAGTGATTTCAAATCCTCGAGTACGACTTTTTTAAAAACATCTACAAATTTGTTGTTACTGATCTGGGGGTTAAAAACTGATTTGTTTCTCAATGAGCTGTGCATGCCTCGTTAATGCATTTATCTGACTAGTGTCCCCCTCAGATAAAAAATTGCATTAATAAGTTCACTGCCCGTTTGATTTCATCTAGTTTGGCAGCGATCGCAATAGCCTACGACCACTATCTGTCTCCAATAGACCATAACAAAATGGCCGCGATTGTAGCCTAAGCCCCTAGAAAATGGCCGCTCCATTAATTCAATAGGGAATCTACAAGAAAATGGCCGACCGCTTGAGATTAGCTGTCACTATTTAAAGACACTTCCGACAGCCCTTAAACTATCCCCGATGAAGTCACGTGACGGTGACGACGCGCGTTGGATACGGACTCCAGAAGTGACGCACTGGTCGCGAGCTCGCCGCTCATTTTGAATACATACTTTGTTCACTGTTTATATGTGAGTACCCGCTTCGTATTTTAATAAAGTAAGCTGGTCTTTTATAAAAAAAATACTACACCATGGGTCCTGTGTTGTTCTCTTCCCTCTCCATACCCACCATGTATGTTCTATGCTGAGCGGTGCCTGGCCCTATCTGAAAGGAACCATCCAGACCTCACCACCTTATAGGCTCCATACACCCTGGGAACACAGAGGACGATCAGTTAGGAGATCATTAGAGAACCATCCCCCTGAGTGATCATCTCCCTGTTTTCTGCATTATGCTGCTTACCTTACAGCATTAAGGTAAGAAGTTAAGACACCCACGGGTGTCGCTAGCACCGAAGACGCACAGCACTTTCCACCACCCTGTGCAAGCTAAATCACCTCTAGACCTGCACCCTGCACCATATACACTGGAATCCCTAGATCAACTTACATTTGCACCATCCAGCATCATGCTGTATATGTTTATATGAACTGTCACTGATGGTCTATTTATGTGTTGATTTATCCATATCTTTTAATTGATATCACCATTGTTCACCATTTTGCTGCTCCCATTCCCACTTAATATTGTTTTGGTTGATTATACGGTTGTTTCCATACCTATAAGTCACTTTATTTATTTCCACATCACTGTCTTATTTTGCTGGTTTTAGCTATTTATGCACAACAGTCACTTTATTTATTCATTATCTTTGTATACCATTCATTTTTATTCACGGTTTTACATTGATGCACTGCAGTCACAACAGTCACTGTTTTATTATTTATCTGCATATTATTGTCCATACTGATGTTTTAGCTATTGACGCACTACAGTCACTTTATTTCGCATTATTTATAGCCTCCCCGCTGTTTTTTCAAACAAGCGGTTCCATGCGATTTTCTGTTTGACGCCAGTCTTGGAGAGCGACACCACCTTTTGATTTTTATTTATTTCCCTTTGTGGGTACTGTTTGACCCTTTCGGTGCTCGCTGCACCTCACATATTTTTAACATCCATTTCTATATTAGCGCGGGAATAACATACCCTTCAATGAATTATTATGTTATAACATATAGCATAATAATATATGATTTAGCTTGATTATAACAGTACCTTTTCAACAGCAGCAGATTCTCATTCTCTCTATTAACCATGTGAGAAAAACATGGGATTGTGGGTAAATCTTATATCTATGACACTGCAGTGAGAGGTGTGCCTCCACTGCAGCATTTTTATTGGACAGCTGGGGCTAATGGTACTTCACCATTGGTCCAAGACTCCAAGCTGTCCATTGAGCTCAGTGCCTCTGACAAGTAGTGAAAGACACAGCGAGCTCAACCTCTCAGTCTGCTGTAAACAGCATGTGCCAGCTTGTATTTAAACTGACTGCTCTGTATGTAGCTTCTAACAGGCTGCACAAGGAGCCCTGTATCTCTGGAACCATAAAGCCCCATACACACGGTCGGAAAATCCGACCACCAAATCCATCGGATTTGGTCCGACGGATTTAGTCCGACACTGGTGTTGCATACACACAGTCGGATAAAGTTGTCGGAAAATCCGATCATTCTGAACGTGGTGACGTTTGTTGCCTACGACGGGACTACGTAGAGGCTGGTAGCCAATAGCTTTGGTCTTGTAATGTGATCTGAGCATGCGTGGCACTTTGTCCGTCGGAATTCGCTACACACGATCGGAATTGGTGTGATCGGACTTTGTTGTCAGAAAATCTATCCAGCAGGAGATAGAACTTTGTCCGTAGGACAATCCGATGGAAACTGTCCGATGGTGCCTACACACGGTCGGAATTTCCGACAACATTGTCCGATAGGACAAAATTCATGGGAAAATCCGACCGTGTGTATGGGGCATAAGTCGTAAGAGCCCTAAATTTTTACCAGTGGTGGGGTAGGACTTAGGACTTTTTTTTTAATGTTCATGGCTTTGCCTCACCTGTCTCCCCTGACTGCATGTTCCTGCTGTGTTTACTATATAACTATGGCCCATATTCTATGTAATTCAGGAAAATTAAATGTCTCAGCATGGCTTATAGACTGTGTACAGTGTGTAACGGCCATAACCCAGAGGGGCGGCCTTGACTTTTTGGTCTTACCAATTACCTCCTCGTGGTTTGTCGGTTGTTGTCTAGGGGTTCCCAGGGCCAGTACCCAGTGACTTCAGATGCTGACACATAAAAGTCCTTTTCTAGGTTTTTATTTTGCAGGGGATAACATCCAAAAATAACACAGTCTCTGGTGGGAATAGAGGGCACGGGTGATAAAACTCAGGCACTTTGAACTGCTGACATCCACTGAATGTCTCTAATTAACCCAGAGTAGCCACTCGCAGCTGGGTGCTTCACTGCCGGATAAACCTCTAGCCAGAGATCTAGCAGCCAACATGTGATCCGGAAACTCTGCAAAGTCTCTGCCACAGACTAGATTGTAACCGAAGATATGTAGGAACCTTTCTCACAGTACCTGAATCTCTCAGCCTTCTTGGCGATACTGTGTAAAGTGTGGATTCTTTAGTGTCCATACAACTCAGTTCCCAGGCTCTTACTGAGCAGCCAGCTTGTTGGCCCTCCTCCGAAGAGTCCTCCCCTGGTCACTTGTACAAGTTGCTGTGTCCCTCCAATACCGAGAGCACACCGGGACGCCTTTGCAACCTCCTCCAGTTACTGGGCCTCGGACTAGCCAGTTCCGAGACTCGGGAACAGACGGATCCCTGCCCCAGGCCATGAGGGCCTCTGGGGCAGGTCAGGGTGACCATGCTTGCGGGACGGCAGACACTCCTAGGCCCGGGACCCCTCGCGGGGCTGCCCCGGACCGGAAAGCAGGAATCAAAGCAGCAGCCGAACCCCAAACACGTGACTTCAGCACCTTAACCACTTTCAGACCGGACCAATTTGCAGCTAAATGACCAGGCCCCTTTTTGTGATTTGGCACTGTGTCGCTTTAACTGACAATTGCGCGGTCGTGCGACGTTGGTCCCAAACAAAATTGACGTCCTTTTTTTCCCACAAATAGAGCTTTCTTTTGGGGGTATTTGATCGCCCCTGCGGTTTTTATTTTTTGCGCTATAAACAAAAAAAGAGCGACAATTTTGAAAAAAAACGCATTCTTTTTTATTTTTTGCTATAATAAATATCCCCCAAAAATATATAAAAAAAACATATTTTTCCTCAGTTAGGCCGATACGTAGTCTTCTACATATTTTTGGTAAAAAAAATTGCAATAAGCGATTATTGATTGGTTTGCGCAGAAGCTATAGCGTTTACAATATAGGGGATAGTTTTATAGCATTTTTATTAATAATTTTTTTTTATTAGTAATGGCGGCGATCAGCGATTTTTATTGTGACTGCGACATTATGGCGGACACAGCGGACATTTTTGACACATTTTTGGGACCATTGTCATTTATACAGCAATCAATGCTATTTAAATGCACTGATTCCTGTGTAAATGACACTGGCAGTGAAGGGGTTAACCGCTAGGTGGCAGTGTAGGGGTTACATGTGCCTAGAGGTGTGTTTCTTACTGTGGGGGGGCGTGGGTGTCAGCTAGTGAATGCTGATCTCTGCTCCGATCACAGGGAGCAGAGATCGGCGTCACTAGTTGCTAGGCAGAACGGGGAGATTCTGTTTATTTCCGCATCTCATCGTTCAGCCTTCCCGTGAGCCGATCGCGGGTATTCCCGCGGTGATCCAGTCCACGGGACCCGCGGCCGGCCTCACGGGGGCCCTGACCGGCGCGATGGCACGGCGGCATCTTAAAGGGGACGTACCTGTACGCCCTTATGCCTGTCCGTGCCATTCTGTCGACGTACGTCGTCGTGCGCCATTTGGCAAGCGGTTAAATACCCCTTCCCAGACTACGCAGTGGGGCCAGATGCTCCCACTGATTGGCTCCGGGAAAGATTGGTACCTAACACGTCCAACCAGGCCTGGTTCTCGGCCTGTCATGGGTGCCTCACTGCACCTATGACCAGGCGGAACCTTAGTACAGCCCAGCCAGACTGATGCCAAAGTAAATCCTGTACAATTAACCCCCATAACTCCATTACAGTTCTGAGAAAAACTAAATTTGCACTGGTAGCGCACACTTAGTAAAGTGTGACCGCTACAAGTGTATCATGTGAAAGAGAGACCAGAAGTCCCAGAATTGATGATATACACTATTTACGGTAAGTCTGAGAGAAATCCTGACATTTATAGCTATAGCCACCTTCCAAACACCCAAAAGTAATGGGCTATTAGGTCATTCAAGCAATTAGTACACATTTGGTAGTATTTTATTACTCTATTTAAAGTGTCCTTTTTTGACTATTATGTCAGCAAGTGCAGTCAACATAAATGCTAAATTGTGGTTGGCAAAAAGTGGCTGGTCCCATGTTCTTACAGTAACTAATTTTAAGATACCGGTTATCAAAGCTACAAGATTATTTTTTTAAGGCATTACCATGCAGTAATAAGATCATATGCATTACGCTGACCACATTTACATACAGTTTGTTGCTGGGTCTTATAGTAACCTCCATGTTCAGACTGCAACAACCTGTGGAACACATAATAATCTGTTCTAAACTAACAGGCTGTGAATGCATTCAGAAATGAAAGAAAAGCTGTTATCTGAAAGCACCAGGTGTGGTCAAGGTTCCAATTTTTTTCAGTTTTTTTTTTTTTTTTTGGATTGCTGCTAAATAGGTTAGCTTCTAATAATTAGGTAAACTTTCTTATGAAAATATTTTTTTGGCCGCCTTTAAATCTTGGCGCTTTATTTTACTGACAGGATGTCAGTAAGATCTGACTGGCATCTTAGCTGTGTGTCTGGACTGTGCAGACAGCCATATATATAAATATAAAAAAGCATAAGCTTGGTCATCGGATTGGGTTATGAATTATTTTAAAAACCTGTTAAAAATTATTTGAAAATACCTACAATAATTAAGAGAAAAGTACTTTATCAGAGTCGCAGGCAGAAGAAATCATTAACATTTTCTTCTATTGGAAGATGATGCTGTTCGTGAAGGTTTGTATTATATGGATCACTGTATACTGTAATTACCAGAGCTTCACAGTGTGCACAGGCAGAACCGGAAAGATATACTGTAGTAGCAAACAGCAATCATACATCATTGTGGAGCATCATACTATGCTCCAGCCATATGCAATTAATGGATACAAGATGCTTTTGCATTCCATTTGTGTAGCTTGCTCTATAAGGAGCTATTTGTTCCATCTGTTTAGAAAAGCAATTAATATTCCTAGTGAACAGAACAATCAGTAGTGATTTAATAGCAAAATTGTGCTACTAAAAACGAAATTTCCTAATCATTTATTAAGGCACAACTTAACTCTCTCAATCAACATTGACTATTGTTAATCCTTATGCTGCTAGCATTAGTAAATAGAAAGCAAAGAATACCATATTTACTTGTTTTAAACTTCTTTCTTTTACTTTTTTTTCATTTACATTACTTCCTGGTTTCCAGCCTTAGGCAAATTATGTCATACATTCCAGGAGTCTTCAGGAGAGTAGGAGGGGTTTTCTCATCTAAGCACACCCTCCTGCCTGCCTGAGCTAAGCATAGATGGATTCCAGGAAGTAAATGCTACATCAATCATTTTCCCTTACTCAAGAAGGCCACGGACAGAAATGCTAGGCGCAGGGATGTCGAACCTTGGCACCCCAGATGTTTTGGAACTACATTTCCCATGATGCTCATGCACTCTGCAGTGCAGTTGAGCATCATGGGAAATGTAGTTCCAAAACATCTGGGGTGCCAAGGTTTGTGATCACTGCAGCTACGGGGTGTTTCTTAAAGTGATTTCACAGCAAAATAAAGTATGGAGACATGAATGGATGAGTTTGGGTGAGTTTGCACTGAATATTAATATGTATTAGATGCAGTGTAGTGCCACTTTAAGGGACACAGGGTAGAAGTAATTCTGAGGCCCATGGATTATACTGCTGCCTACTGAGCTTGAACACCGGCAAACAAAAACTGCTAGTCGGCCAGGATAACTCCTCCCACTCCCATCATGCTTCGATTTTTTGCTGATGTCCTACAATAACTGACGTTTTCTCTCCTTAGAGAGAAGCAAACCCTTATCACTAGACAGTTTTCTGTTTTTATCTAAATCTTGTCTCTTCAATCACATTTACAGTATTTGCTTACTGCAAAGCCAAGATTGATCTTTTATGTAATTTTTGCCAGATTTTCCAGTACTGAGAATTGCTTTAGGGGGCCATATTCAGTCCCCTTCATGAAGCTGTTGGGCTGGCCTGTAATGTCACCTTTAGGCACTGCGTTGTGCTTTGGGTGCTCTCCAGACGCCCAGTACACTGTTAGTTAGCCGCAGAGTACTTTACAGATCCACGGCTGTGATACATTTGCTGATGGAATCCTGTCACTGAAGACTGTGTTCCCCCAGATTTCAGTTGTGCCCCCCCCAGACTGGTCCCCCATGGACATTGTACCCATGCCCGCTGAGCTTCTCTTCCAATCCCCACACTTAGGGCCGGGACAAGGGGTGGGGGGCAGCCTGGCACAGTGAACTAATGTAAAGTCCAGACAGGAGAAGTGTCAGCGGCAGAGAGGGGAGAACTATGAGGAGTTGCTCTTATAGGGAAGGTACACAGCTTGATTACCTGCCCCCTACCCACATTTCTCGTACAAGAGCAGTCCTAGGAGGAGATAGAGGGTGGGCAATCAAGCCGTGTACTGTCCAGTCTAAGAGTGACCCTGTTTAATCTGCTGTATAGATGGAGCGCTGTCGTGACAGGAGGGGGGAGAGCACTGAGAGCCCGCACCTCCTCTCTACTCCTGTAGTTCCCATCTGTAGGATTGGAGGGGGGCTTGTGGAGGCGGGAGGATAGGCGGTTGTTTGGACTGAAAAGAGAAGAGTAATGGGGGGTAATTTGTGCTACAAAAAGGAATGGGGGGTATATGTTAGAAGGCAGGATTAGGGAAGATTTTAGCTGGGAGCGATTTCGCTCACTGTGTCCAATTCAGAAAAGGAAGGGGCTGGTAAATGACCGAGGGAGGGCGGAAGAGGAGGACAGGGAGCTGGAGAAGAACAGGGGGGGGGGTAAAGGACACGGAGGGGAGCCATAGAAGAACAGGGGAAGAAGTACAGGGGGTGGAAGCACACAGTGGGGGCTGGAGGAGGAGGATACAGGGAACAGTCGGGGATGATCGGTGCAGCAGGAGGGACAGCTGTGATCACCAATCTCCCTGTATATCTTTTTTTTAGCCGACAACTGCGGGATGGAGAGAAGGAGAAGCGGATGTCAGCTATACAGGGAGATCGGTGATCACAGCTGTTCCTCCTGCTGCACCGATCATCCCTGACTGTGAACCAGGGGACCATCCAGGATCAGCCCCACAGCCGGGATATTGGGCAGCACTTGCGGGTGTCCAGGAGCCGTCCCCGAAATGCGGGAGGCTCCTGCACCTTGCAGGAGACTTGGGATGTCTGAAAGTGGATGTAAACCCACTATCAACCTTTCTAAACTACTGCCATAGTGGTTATCTATAAGGATATACATACCTCCTGCATGTATCCTTACCTGTCAAATGTCTCCCCTCTGTCTGTAATGAGACCTGATAAACTGCAGATTCTGTGGGTGGGTCTGTTGTCCAGAGCTCGGTGGGTGGAGTCGTGATGTCAGTAGACTCCCCGCCCACCTCTACACTCCCCTTGTCAACATGCATTTTCTCCTATGTATTTCTTACACTGAACTTTTGCTATGATCACTAACAACCAGTAAAACCCCAGAAAAGTCACAACATGACTTCAGCATGCCCAATCCTGGGAGAGCTGAAGAAGTAAGAAGGGGGGGATCTGAAGTACACAGAATGTCTCTCTCAGGCTCGTGCATGAGATATGTAAATCACCTGTCACTCACAGCAAGGGGGGAGAAACAGACTCCTATTTCTCTGTCTGACCATTTTTATCTCATTGAAAAAAGATAAGAGGACTTCCCAGAGCTGGATTAACTCTTCGTGGCAAGACTGGGCACAGATGACATGAAATCCTATACTGTACAAGGCGCAAGCCTTAATTAAAAAAGAAAATCTGGGTTTACATCCACTTTAAGTATTTACCATGGTGCTAGCCCCTGTGCTTGTTCTGCTGCATTCGCAGAGCATCTCCATAATAGGATGTCTGGACGACCTTTTGCTGAGGGAACATTTGGCTTACATACACCCTGTCGGACAATATTCACAGACCATCTAGGCCTTCTTCTAAATCAGGAGTAGGCAACCTTTGAGAGATTTACTTCAACAACATGGAAGAGATCAAAGATCACCAGGGTTCAGCACCTTTTCATATATATATATATATATATATATATATATATATTTTTTTTTTTTTTTTTTAGATAAGAAATTAACTAGCAAGCCCCTAAATAAGGATGGCATGAAGAAAACCTTTAAAAATATAAAAAAGCAAATGTCTCTGTAAAAAATATAAACGTAGTCTACCTTAAAATTTAGCTTCAGTGTGAAACTCGATATTAGGTCATTAGGGCAGTGGATAGTGTCTTAGTAGGGCAGTAGAGCAGCAGGCGGTGTGTTAACAGTGTAAGTAGGGAAGTGGACGGTGCCAGTAGTGCAGTGCATGGTCAGTAGGGCAGTGGACTGTGTAATTACGACAGTGGATGTCCAGTAGGGCAGTGGATGTCCAGTAGGGCAGTGGATAGTGTCAGTAGTACAATGTCAGTAGAACAGTGGACAGGGCTGATAGGGCAGTGGACGGGGCCAGTAGGGCAGTGGACAGGGTTAGTAGGGCAGTGGACAGTGTCTTGACAGTGTCAGTAGAGCAGTGAATGGTCAGTCGGGTAGTAAATGCTGTCAGTAGGGCAGTGGATGGCCAGTAGGGCAAGTGGACAGTGTCATTAGGGCAGTAGACGGTGTCAGTAGAGCAGTGGATGGGGTCATTGGGGCAGAGGTTGGTGTCATAAGGGCAGTGGACATGTCAGTTGAGCAGTAGAGATGGGCGGAACACCCCTCGGTTCGGTTTGCGTCAGAAATCTCAAACATCGCAAAAGTTCGGACCCGAACAACGTACCCCATTGTTTATGGGGCCTAACAGGAAAAATCAAAAGTCCCCATTTTGAAGACTTATATGCAAGTTATTGGTCATAAAAAGGGTATGGGGGCCCGGGTACTGCCCTGGGGTACCAATGCAAAAACATTTTTTTTTTAAAGAGCAATGATTTTAATAATGCTGAAAATTAAATAATAAAAAGAAAATTTTTGTTAAATATAGTGCCTGGGAGGTCCCCTTAGGCTGCCTGTAAAGTGGTGCATCTGTGCCGTGTATAGAAGCTGCTGCAGCAAAAACGGAAAATTGTATACTCACCTTTCTGTAATTTTTCCTTTCCTGGTGCATCTTCATGGCAGCATACAATGGGTTTTGATTCCGCCCCCACAACCTGATAGAATCATCAGTAGCGCAGGTATGCATCATGAATTTCCCAAATTTTACTGTCGTGAGTCGGGTTCACCTATTAAAGTGTAATGAAGGTGTCCTGGGAGTACCATATTGCTGACTTGCAAATAGCCTCAGGAGACTTAGCACTGAGCTGTCCACAGACCTGGCACTGTCCTAGTTGAATGTGCTCTTAAGACTTCTGAAACAGGAAGTTCTTGTGAAGATTATGCTCTTTTAATTGTCTTAACAATCTAGGAGGTGACTGAACATGTTGATGCTGACTGACCCTGCCTTAAGCCACGCTGGAACCAAGTACAGATTTCAGCTTTCCTAAATGAAAAGGCAGCTGCCAAGCAAGTCACCAGAGTTAGCTCAACATCCAGGGGATGTGGTTCTCTCACTCAACCAAGAAAGACGGTAAATTGGCTTCCTGGTTAAATTGGAATGAGAAAGACACCCCATGGACAGGGGCGTCTCCAGCTTTCATATTTAGGGGGGGGCACATGGGGGGACAGGGACAAAAGTAGGTGGTCAACTTTAAAATGCAGTTTTACTAGGATCCCACAACAGGTCCTTTAACATGTTGTGCAGTGAGCTCCCTTCCTACTGTATTGGGCCCCCCCCCAGGGTGGCAGAAAACAAGAGATATATGTCACCAGCATACCAAGAAAATATAAGGGTCCAAAGCAGTGGGAGAACTATCAGGGTTGCAAAGGTTGTCTTGCCACCGGACCTTGGTGTTCTGCCACTGTGGTGTTCCCCAGCCTCCTCTTGCTGTCCTGCCCCTGCTATTGACAGTGCTGGTCTGGCATATGTCTCCTTGGTAGCGGTGGCAGTCTATTAGGACCTAGTGCTGGTGACATTATGGGTACATGCAGGGGAGGGCTGGCACTATTGGTTGTAGAGAGCAGTGCCCCCAGCTGGTCACCTAGCAGCAGCAATGCTGTATAACCTTCTCTGTTGAAATGCTGATCGGGATGTGATCCAGGTGATGCTCCTAGTCAGATCTAATAAACACAGTATTTATTAGCATCAAGAGTATAACCACATCAACCGTATGTTCAGCAGCCATGTGGGCTCTATGCCTGTAAGGTGTGGGCTTTGATCAATAAAACCACTATGATATTTAACACTAGGATTTGACTAGGAGCATCACCTGGATTGCATCACGATCAGCATGTTAGGCCCCTTTCACACTGGGGCGGTTTTCAGGCGGTACAGCGCTAAAAATAGCGCCTGTATACCGCCTGAAAAAACCGGCCCCATTCACTCCAGTGTGAAAGCCGGCGGGCTTTCACACTGGAGCGGTGCGCTAGCAGGACCGCAACAAAAGTCCTGCTAGCAGCATCTTTGGAGCGGTGAAGGAGCGGTGTATTTACCGCTCCTATACCGCTCCTTCCCATTGAAATCAATGGGAAACCGCGGGGATACCGCCCGCAAACCGCCGCTGCAGCGGCGCTTTGCGGAGGTTTTTTAACCCTTTTGCGGCCGCTAGCGGGGGTTAAAACCACCCCGCTAGCGGCCGCATACCGCGGGTAAAACGATGGTAAAGCAGCTAAATATAGCGCTGCTTTACCGTCGCCGCCCCGCACCGCCCCAGTGTGAAGCCAGCCTTAGAGAAGGCTGCATTGCTGCTAAGCAACCTGCAGGAAGGTCAACTGTCTACTCTACAACCATTAGAGATGGGCTCGGTGTGTTTGAAATCCCACATGCCCAATCCCGCCAGGAAGCCAACACTGCACACGGCTAATCACAGGCAGTGAGACATTCTTGATCTGTGCAGCTGCGGACCGGGAAATGTCTCACTGCCTGTGATTAGCGCTGTGCAGTGTGGGCTTCCTGGCGGACTCGGGCATGTGGGATTTTGAACATGCTCAGCCCATCTCTAACAAAAAATTGTACTGGCCCTCCTGTACATCAGCCCCATAAAGTAACCAGCACTGGGTTCCAATGTGCCGCCGCTGCCATGGAGACAGAGACCAGCGCTGTGAATAGCCGGGACAGGACAGCAACCCTGGTAGTTCCACCACTGGTTCACACTGGGAGGATTCCCCCATCCACCTATAATGTGTACATGGGAGAAGTGGATCATTTTTTTTTTTTTTCATGCAACCTACTAGTTGAATGAAAAAAGTGATCAATGTATGGGCTGCCTAAGTAATAAGACCAGCCATAGGCAGTTTAAATCTCAGCTGGTTCAGCAGGAACTGGCTGAGATTTGAACCATTAATGAGTAAGCTGAATGTACCAAGTTGATCGATCAAAGTGGGAACAACCAGCCAGCCAGATACTCTTATGATTATCACTAGTGGTTGCTATAGCCACTAGTGATAATCACTGTTTGTTGGGAGAATACAATTGCTGGACAGGAAGGATATTCCCCTGTCACCACTGTCTGTGTTGATGGGGGAATCATGCAAGTTTCTTTTCTGCAATCTGTGGATGCAGGAAAGAAATTTGCACCGTCTATTACCTGCCTAACTAAAAGTGAAAGTAAGTTGTGAAGGTCTTGAAAGAACAGGAGAGGGGGAGGGACAGATGGGGGAGAGAAGGGATGCAGATAATGCAGTTCAGTGATTACAGTGTACTGCAGTGCACACACTTACCCACGGGTCCAGGCTAGAAGCTCAGTCATTGACACACAGCCAGGAATGCTGCTGATTTTCACATTTCCTGCCCACACATCCCCTCTCTTTAGATACAGCTGCACACCGGGGATAGTGTGGGCGGGACTGGAAGACTCAGGAGGAACAGGGGCAGGGGGAGGAGGAGGAGCTGTATTCATCTCTGCTCTAACGTACATGAGGAGAGTGAGGGGGTGGCAGTCAACACTCTTGGAATTTACATGATGGTTCTCCTGTCCTAAGGACGGGAGAAATCAGTCTGTTTTTTCAGTAACTGAGAGTCCTGGTGGAGTCCTTCCTGCAACTCGCTCTTGCAGGGGAAGGAGCAGATCGGGCGGCCGTAGTTGTGTGAGCGCTCGCATTATGCAGTGTCAGCAAGCAGAGGGAGAGGGGAGAAATCACCCGCAGGAGCTGACTGGGGATACTCTCCCTCTCAATAGAGATTGTGTTACTCCAGCGGCGGCCTGAGTAAGATGTGGCGCATCCGCTACGAATGCAAACAAAAAGACATTGCCTTTGGGGGGGTTGCACATGGTGGGGCACAGCATAATGTTGGGGGGGGGTCAGGGCCCCCTCTGCCCCCCCTAGGGACGCCATTGCCCATGGATAAAAGCAGTCTGGAGTTTTCGGACTATTCTGTCTGGGTAGAACGTTAAGTGAGGCTCCTTGAATACAAAGCCTGCAGTTCTGACACCCTTTTTCATAGAGGTTGAAGCAACCAGAAATACGGTCTTCAGGGTTAGATTGCAGGGTGTAGCCAATTCTGTAGGATAGAAATTAGACCTTGATAGAAATGGGAACCATGAGCAAGTTCCACATAGGGAACAATGGTTTCTTGGGAGGTCTATAACTTCATGCAAACCCTTTAAGAATTGCATCACTAAAAGGTTAGGGACTCCTTAAATCCTTGTAAGTGGAGACAAGGCTGAACTTTGAACTTATTTGAACCTAGGCCCCTGTTCAGCCCCACTTGTAAGAACTGTAGAACCTTGGCTGGTTTAGGTCATAAAGGACTCCAGGACTCCAGGCTTTTGCTGTGTGAGATCTGCATAATTTTCCCATATTCTTTTGTAAGTCTTATTCATGAAGACCTCTCTGGTTTGACACAAGGTAGGCACTACCTGCACTGAGCACCCTTGACTTGGTAGCCTCCGCTTCCTAACTTCCATGCCATCAAAAGTAGTCTCTTGGAGCTGGATGGCAAAACTGTCCATGAGAGAGCAAATCCGTCATCACTGGAAGCGGTAGTGGTGACTAAATGCTTAAGTGTAGGAGAGACAGACACTAGAGCATCCTAAGTCAACATTGTATATTTGCAATTATAGATACAGGAAGTTCCACTGACAGCCTAAGAATTGTACTGCTGTCTAGGCACAGTACAGGCATACCCCACTTTTAGGAAAACAATGGGGTTTATTTACTAAAGCTGGAAAGTGCAAAATCAGGTTGCCTTCTGCATAGAAACCAATGAGCTTCTAGGTTATATTAACAAAGCTTAATTGAACAAGCTGGAGTTAGAAGCTCATTGGTTTCTATGCAGAAGTGAGCCTGATTTTGCACTTTTTATCTTTAGTAAATAAACCCAATTGTGTACTTAAAAGTGGGGTATGCCTGTACAAATCTTGCTCCTCTTTCTAAAAAGGAGTGAATGACAGAAGTGCTTTGAACACTACTCTCAGTTCAAGAGCATTCAATACTATGCCTCATAAGCTTAACATCCCATGACTTTGAGCAGCCTTCTCTTTGAAATGCGTCCCCCAACCTTTCTAGCTGGGGCTTGATGTAATAACGTTCCATCTGAAAACAATTGATCAGTTTGGAAGAACCAAGGATACTCCAGCACTGTTCTGCTGGAAGAGGACTCCAAAAGCACTCCAAAAGCATCTTGGGCTTTCTCTATCAGAGAACAGATATTCCCTTGTGGAAGTTCTACTGAATTTTCCCCGTCGCTATTGCAGACAGTAAGACCTTTGTAAATTGCCCTGGGGCAGATGTACAGAGCGAAGGGGGGGGGGGGGTGGCACTGAAACTGGTAGAGGAATTGAGGAGGAATTGGGACAAGTAGGTGTCTGATAAATCTACAGAGCATCTTGTCTCCCAGAGTTATGAATAATATAATTGATTGGAGGTTTTCCATCTTGCACGACTTCAACTTCCTGTGTTTGTTGAGTTTTGTTTTTTTTCTTCAACTTTACTTTAGCACTCGGCACAGATTACCCAATTTTTATTTTTAATTTTTTTGCTAGGAACAGAGGTGAACTGAATCCTCATCTCCTCTGGGCAACTATAACCTTCACGATTGCTCAATTTTTATTTATTTTTTTAATCCAGCTACAAACTGGACTAGAATTTTTTACTTTTCCATCAACTCTGGTAGCCTGGTTGACTGGAAGAGATTGAAAGGTGGACTTCCCACCTATCAATGTTAAATGATTGTTATGCTCATTGAATTACGCCCCTGCATGAGTGAACGTTTGTCATGATGTTATACCTTTTCAATAAAAATTATTGTACCAGAAAGGTGGACCTCCCTTAAAACTTCCACCGATGTCAACCCAATATAGCTGATATGGCCCACTGATCCTGAATATTTTCCACCCAGGTGTGTGCCAAAGCTTCACACAGGCACCCCCTGGATGAGTGCACCCTTAAAAGGACTTCCGCTGTTCTCCCAAGACAGGTGCCTTAGATCTTTAAGGCTTTAATAATGAAGATTGGGTACTTCTCCAGTTCCTTTACTAATCCTTTTCCTGGTCTGTAGGATTTTGCCTCCTTGTATCTATTTGGGAGTTGCCGCCTGTATGCTGGACCTTTTTTTTTTTAATTTAAATAATCTTTATTTTTTTTTCTCAATTAAAATATTACTTTAAAACTGTGTATGACACATGTCATGTACCTTACACAAATCAGTTATTACATTAAATTCCCTTCCCTCCTCCCCTCTCCCCCCTCACCCCATCTCCACCATCACCATTCAATCCAATAATTAAACATTATTACCTAATATCCCTCTATCAAGAAAAGGAGAAAGCAAAATAAAAAGAAAGGAAAAAAGGTAGAGGGGGGCCGGGGCAGAGGGAATAAGGATCATCCTCCAGCTCCCTCCTTGACCCCCCCCCCCCCTCACAAGGGACAGCCCATCCTGTCCAGCCAGGGCTTCCACATCTTCACAAACTTCCTATAGTTGCCACGTCTAGTAAGCACCACCTTCTCCCTCCAAACTGTTGCATTTACTGTCTTAACCCATACTTCAACTGACGATGGGGCTCTGTGCCTGCCAGTTTTGTGTAATTCATTTTCTAGCTTGGAATAAGCATCTCAGCACTACGGCTATAGTGCCTGTAGGTACTCTATCTTCCTCCATAGATCTCAACAGACACGTCCTAACTTCTGATTTTAGTGTGGTCCTAAAGGTTTTGTTTATTATATCCACTGTCCCTACCCAGTATCAGAACAGCTTTGTGCATCTCCACATCATGTGAATAAGATCTCCTGTCTCTTTACACCTAGGACACTTATCATCTTGTCTCAAACCAAACCTAAACAGTTTCCTAGGCATGTCATAGACTCTATGTACCAGGAATAGGTGAGATACTTTCTGTGAGGGGGAGACTGACACCAGTGGCCCCCGTTTCAATATCTTACCCCACTGTTTCGTGGTTATTTCCCCCACATCTCTCTCCCATCCTGCCCTGCTTTTGGAGGACCCTGACTCACTTATAATTCTACCCCCCAGCTGAGCATATACCTCGGATATCAGCCCTTTAGATATACCTGGTTTAATTATTTTATTCTATTACTTGTGTCCTAAACTGTACCTGTAATGCGTGCTTGATCTGTAGATATTTGTAAAATTAATTATTTAATATATTAAATTCTCTCTTTAGGTCTATAAATGATTTAAAAGTACTGCCCTCGTATAGTTGGCTTAATCGATTAATACCCTGTCCCTCCCACTCCCTGGTCCCTTCTATACCCTGTACCTCATGTAGATATTTGTTGTCCCATAGGGGAGTGTATTCTGTTACCCCTTTGTATCCCATTAATGCCTTAGTTACCTGCTATACTTTGCTGACCAACTTTATTGTTGGGCATCTATAGGGAAATTAATCTGCCTCTAGTGTCTCCACTAACGTGCTATGTGGGCCCCCCATTAGCATCATTCAGTCCCTCTGCCTGGCATACCACACCCCACTAAATGTTGCAATTGGGAGGCCAAAAAATTACACCTAGGATGTGGGACAGCCATCCCCCCCCCCCCCCACCGCATTAATCAATAGTTGCATTGTTTGCAGGTTAATCCTGGCTTGGCCCTTTTTCCAAAATAATTCCCTAAAAAGAGATTCTATTTTTTTTTTGTAGTTATGTAGCAGATATAGTAGCTGCGGTAACCAGATCATTTTTATTAGATTACAACGTCCTGCTACGGAAAGGGGGAGCCGGACCCAAATATCACTCTCAACATGGGGAGGGTGCTTTGGGGTAGCCCCCAAAGCACCTTGTCCCATTGTTGATGGGGACAAGGGCCTCATCCCCACAACCCTTGCCCGGTGGTTGTGGAGGTCTGCGGGCAGGGGGCTTATCGGAATCTGAAAGCCCCCTTTAACAAGGGGACCCCAGATCCCGGCCTCCCCCCCTGTGTGAAATAGTAATGGGGTACAAATGTACCCCTACCATTTCACAAAAAAAGTGTCAAAATGGTATAAAAGACAAGACACAGCTGGGGGCAAATCCTTTATTAAAAAACAAAAACATAAAAATGTCCCACAAAGTCCATTCATCTTCTTCTCTCACAGACGGACCAAAAAAAATAGTTCTTATATAACTGAGGATGGGGCCACACAGTGATGTTCCCGGGTGACCCTGTCCCCTCTGATGCACAGGGACTTCCCCATGGCTTTCCCGGGACGTCAGAGGGGGGCGGGCCACCCGTTTATGTAACCGCTTTTCTAACACACCTGGGTGGACTGCGAGCGCAATGCTTTGCCCTCCAAGTTCACCTTTTTTGAAGCTTATTAGAGCCTATGGCTCTAATCAGGTGCTTCAAAAAAACACCCCCGCCGCTGTAATTCCTGCACCCCACATCCGAAAAGGGGCCGGATGCCTGAATAGGGGGTGGCAGCGAAGGCCATGGGTAGATTCATGCTATGCTATGCATGAATCTATCCATGATACATAGAGCTGTAGAGGGGGGCGGCGCCCCTACGCCCTTAATGGACGCACCGCCACTGGTACTCGTACTTGTGCAAATGCTCCAATACCTAAAACCAATACCGTTGTGGTGCAATTTGAGCCCATACAAAATGAATAGGCTCAAATTGCATTGCGAAGAATCGCTTGTGATTTGAACAGCAATGCGGTGTGATTCCTGTCCGATTTACATGTGGTTTCCCCCAATGCTCCTGTGTGAACCCAGGCTTGTAATAGTAACTTCAGCCTGGGTTCATACAGGAGCAGTGCGCGATCCACATGCGATTTAGACTTCCGCGCTACTAATTAAAAATAATAATTGTATGTGGAAATGCAGCCAGGTCAAATAATGATCACAAATCTTATAAAAGCATAAATAAATGTGTACTATAATGTACGTGACTCAGCGCATATCCTAAGTGATCTGCTTAATAAATAAAGTGCTGGTGTATCAATAAATAGGATCTTCAGTGTATCCAATAAAGTGCATACATAAATGAATGGATATACCCAGTAAAGTGCATGAATAGGATAATGTGCATAAATAAAAGTGCATCCAATTTAATAAAGTGCATACGATCAAACGTATCAATTTGTAGTGAATCCACCTAAATAAAGTGCATAAAAGAAGATGTCCAATGGATCAACTGCATACAAATTACTCCAGTATACAATATAGTCCAGTGTAATGTGCACAATGGAATGCACTAATAATAATGTGCAAAAAATGATAAACAATAAAAGTTAATGAATAAAGTGCATAATGTGCTAGGTTCCACAGGCCAAAATTCAATCCAGGTCCAAAGCCAAGGTGTTTTGACAGCTTCTTCCAGCAATCAGCAGTAAACCCTGTATCCATAAAAGTGCTCCCAGAGCTTTTACCTTATAGGTGTATACAAAGCGCTTCAGTAATATGTGTTGGTCTGTCCCCACTTTCAGTGTTGTCCTTTAGGAGTAATGGATGGATATCGGCTTGTATTCCATGTAGGTATCCATATGCAAAAAAATGGGGCTCAGATAGTGCATTACCCAAAAAATATATTTTATTAATAACAAATGGGCTGCTTACATATAGCTCTATTAAAATTGGGCCAGATTCGATACACAGCAGCATTTTTCGATACTTCTTACTGTTATTTCCGGTCCGCTGCACCTACTTCCGGTCCCCAGTGTTTACTACCGGTTTGCGTCCTACGCGTTACGTCACGTTGCATACCTCATGACTTCCTCAGGGAACCGGATTGGATAATACAGCCATCCATTTATATCAAATAAACAGGAGGTGTTGAAAACGCCATTTTGTTGGAGACCATCGGATCATTATACTACTTAAAGTGGAAGTAAACCCCCCTAGCGGTTTCAGCCAAGGAAGCTGCCATCTTTGCCTCTGTTTAATCTTCAACTGCCATGATGCTGCACATGTGATCCGTTATGACACCAGCCATTGGATGGTTTGACTGTTTGGTTGAGAGCACAGCCAATGTGTAGTTAGAATTCCCGGCATGCCTTTTTTTTTTAAGACTGTTAAATCGATGGGTTTACTTCCGCTTTAACAGTACTTAATGGCAAGAGGTTGCCGAGGACCAAGCTAAAAAGTTTAAAAGACTAAAATAGGATAAAAAAGTTACCTTAACCTTATTCATAATGATATGTTAATTTAATAATCAAAATAGCATATGCCATTACAATGAGAGTATTATATCTGTTAGGCCATGTTTAAACATGCCATATATAGAGGGTGACATCTTGTGGTATATTATAGGTGCTGTGTTTCTCTCTTAAAATATACAAAGGGATGACATCTTGTGGAGAAATTAGGGTATTACATCCCTCAATATAAACAGCCGAGAAATGGCCGATCTACGATGTTAAAAATACATATATATATATATATATATATATATATATATATATATATATATAAAAATATATGCATTAATAATGATGCCGATATCCTGCGGTCATCCGGCTTAATGGCCTAGGAAGCTGAAGAATATATATAAAAAATATAATTGTTTTATAAAAATATTAGTTTAAAATTAGTCATAAAAATCCTGCCGTACACCGGAATTAAAATGAGAAGTTTACATATCAAAATAATAAAAAAATTAATAATCACTAATAAAACAATTTAAGTCAAAATCAATGTTTAACCCATTGGGTGCCAATGTTTTAATTTTGTATATCCACTGAGATTCTTTTTCACTTATTGTTCTAACTTTGTGATCCCCCTTCCATGATCTATTGTATCTTTCTATCCCCCAGAACATTAACTCTGATGGATTGTTTTTATGGACTGCAGCAAAATGTCTGGATACATTGTGTTTTGGAAATCCCTTGATTATGTTCTGCACATGTTCTTTCACTCTCACCTTTAATTCTCGTTTGGTTCTACCTACATATTGTAGTTTGCATGAACATTGTAGAATGTACACGACCCCCTCTGTGTGGCAACTAATAAAATCTCTGATTGGATAAGATTTGCCTGTACTTGTTGCTTGAAATTCGTTCTTCTTCCCTTGAAATTTTTTGGAGTGTTGGCAAGCAAAACAATATTTGCAGGGGTGAATGAATGAATGAATGAATGAATGAAAGATTTGTATAGTGCTGCAACTGCGAACTGAATCGCCTCGAGGCGCTTGATCCGAACTGAGTTGATTCCTTCTTAGAAGAGGTGGGTCTTAAGTTTTTTCCTGAAGGTCCGATGATCTTTTTCTAAGCGGATGTTCGTAGGTAGAGCGTTCCATAGCCGTGGTCCTTGGACTGCAAATCTTCGTTCTCCCCTTGATTTGTACCGGGACTTGGGGACGAGGAGGAGATTTTGGTCGTTAGATCGGAGGTTACGATTGGGAGTGTAGTGTTGTATTTTGTCGCATAAGTACTGAGGAGCATCTCCTTGTGTGCATTTGTGGGTCAGGCAGAGGGTCTTGAATGTGATCCGATCCTTTACGGTTAGCCAATGGAGGGTCCTCAGGGATGGGGAGATGGATTCCCATGGTTTTTTTCCTGTGACTAGTCTTGCTGCCATGTTTTGAACGACTTGTAGGCGTGCAATCTGGAATTTAGGTAGTCCTATGTAGAGGGAGTTTGCGTAGTCGAGTCGAGAGTTGATGATTGTTCCTACCACTACTGCTTTGTCCTTTTCTGGAATGAAGGGGATGAGTCTACGTAGCAGGCGTAGAAGGTGATAGGATCCGCTGACTACTGATCCTATTTGTGCATCCATTGACATTTCTGAATCGAAAGTGACTCAGAGACTTTTGGCTTTTAAGCTTAGAGGGATGGTCTGTCCAAGGATGGTGGGCGGAGTCCATGGTGTTGTAGAATTAGTTTTCCGGTTTGCATTTAGGAGAAGGAGTTCTGTTTTGGTTCCGTTAAGTTTGAGGGAGTTAGTGGACATCCAGTCGTCTATTGATGCGAGGCATTTTTCCAATTCCTGATATTGGTCTTTTTGTCCGGGGATCCGAAGGTAGAGTTGAGTATCATCTGCGTATGAGTGGAAGCATAGGTCTGATTTTCTGATGATTTTAAGAAGTGGACGGATGTATATGTTAAAGAGCACGGGTGATAAAGGTGATCCTTGAGGGACTCCATAGGAGACTGCGCGAGATTCACTGGTGAAGGCTCCAAGTTTCACTGTCTGTGACCGATTTCTTAAGAAGGAAGTGAACCATAGTCAGTCTGAGTCTGTGACTCCTGCTACTTCTTTGAGGCGGGTGAGTAAAGTGCTGTGATCCAGTGTGTCAAATGCTGCACTAAGGTCCAGGAGTACCAGGAGACACGATTCTCCGTCATCTGCTGCTTCCAAGGCATCATCCCATATTTTGAGGAGTGCTGTTTCTGTGCCATGGCCCGGGCGGAAGCCTGATTGCAGAGGGTCCAGGAGATTGTGTGTGTCCAGATGGGGTTGTAGCTGTTGTACCACTACTTTCTCCATAATCTTGGAGATGGTGCTCAGGCTAGTTATCGGTCTTCGGTGGTTAGGGTTTCTTGGGTCCAAGTTGGGTTTCTTTAGGAGGGGTTTGACTATGCCTTGTTTGAGGGAGTTAGGAACAATTCCTTCTTTGAATGATTGATTAATGAGTAGCGTTATAGTAGGTGCCAAGATGTCAGAGCATTCTTTCAGAAGTTTTGTGGGGATGATATCATTGGGTGATGTGCTGTCCCGGAGGCTTCTGATGATATTTTTAGTGGTGTCTATGGCGATCGGGGTCAGCGAAAAGTTTGGTGGTTTTGAATGTTGAATGTTGTTTGAATCGGTTTCCTCTTTTTGGATGTGGTCGATTGTATTTTCCTGTTGGATTTTTTCCCGAATGCTGTCGATTTTGTCGATAAAAAAATCCGATAACTCGTTGCAAAATTCTTGAGTTTCGTTAGTGGGGGGCTCTAAGCAGGTAGGGTTCATAGTCTGGGCGACTAGCTTGAATAGTTCACGAGGGCGGTTTAGGGCTTTTGTGATGGTGTTTGAGAAGTGTTATTTTTTAGCTTTGAAGATTGCTTTGTGATATTTCATTGTGAGAGTATTGTAGTTTGTGTGGTTTTCTTTTGAAGAGTTTCTTCTCCAGGTTCTTTCAGCTCTTCTGCGTTCCTGCTTCAGTAGAGTAAGAGTTCCATTAAACCATCCAGAATTTCTCTTGCGGATGAGTGTTCTGCGTTTCGGAGCGACTGCGTCTGCTGTTTGTAGTAACGATTTGTTTAAGGAGCTGAGTGTTTTTTCCGTTGAGTGGTTTAAATTTAGATTTGTTACTTTGTTGGATAGTGTGGTTTTGAAGAGTTCCGAGTGTAATTTCTTCTGAGATCTGGTCCAGTATGTTGTTGAGTGGTTCGGTTTCTGGACGGTGCTGTTGGTGGGGATTTTGAATTTGATGGCGTGATGGTCCGTCCATGGTAGCGGCGAGTTGTTGAGTATGTTAATGTCGATGTTTTGTTTAAAGATGAGGTCCAGAGTGTGTCCTGAACCATGCGTTGGAGCATTTATCAGTTGTTGAAGACCTAGTTCTTCCAGTTGGTTTATGCAGGCAGAGGCGATGGGGTCTTCGTTGTTGTTTGCCCAGAGATTGAAATCTCCAAGTACCAGAACATTTTTAGTTTTCAGGGTGTGCATTGAGATAAATTCGGTGAAGGGTATCAGGAGATTTGTCTTTGGTCCTGGTGGTCTGTAGCATAGCAGAATATGAATGCTGTCTTGGGGTGTTGTTTGAAGCTGTAGAGAAAGTGTTTCCATAAAAGGCACTGCGTTCTGTAGCGTAGGTTTGCCGAGCGTAAGGTGAGATTTGAAGATCACTGCTAGGCCTCCTCCTTTTTTTCCTATTCTATGCTCTGTTAGGATCCTGTATTTTTCAGGGACCAATTCGGTTAGGATGGTGTTGCAGTCGGGTGTTAGCCAGCTTTCTGTGATGAAGAGACAATCTAAGTTGTTTTGGGTGATGAAGTCGTGGACTTCTTGTCTGTGCTTGACTGCCGATCTGGTGTTAATCAGGGCGCATGTTAAGTGTTGCGGCTGATTTGGGGTCTTCCTTTGATTGGTGGTTGGTTGTGGGTTGATCCTTAGTAGTTGCTCTTTTTGTAGTATTTTTTGAGTGGGCGTTGGCAACGTTGAGGTGATGTTTCTTAGTCTCTGAAGGGTTTCCGCTGAGTATTTGTAGATACACATGTTGAGAGAAAAAATATAAGTATGACGATGGTGGTATTGATTTGACGACGATGTGGTTGCTGGAGGTCCTGCGAGGTTGTGGCGACGATGTGGTTACTGTGGTGATGATGGTCCTGCGAGATGTGGCTATCGATGAGGCGACGACGCGGTTGATGAGGAGGCGGTGATAGTCGTGCGAGATGTGGCTGACGTAGGTCCTGCTAGATATGGCTGTTGATGTGGCGACGATGTGGTTGCTGAAGAGTTGATGGTCCTGCGGGATGTGGTTGTCGATGTGGCAATGTTGCAGTTGCTGGGGAGATGATGGTCCTGCGATAAATGGTTGACGAAGGTCCTGCGAGATGTGGCGACGATGTGGTTGCTGAGAGGGTGATGGTCCTGCGAGATGTTGCGACGAAGGTCCTACCAGAAGTGGCTGTTGATGTGGCGTTCGTGTGGATGCTGAGATGATGGTCCTGCGCGATGCGGCTGTCGATGTAGCGATGATGTGGTTGCTGAGATGGTGGTCCTGTGATGTGTGGCTGATGAAGGTCCTGCACGAGGTGGCTGTCGATGAGGAGATGATGATCTTGCGAGATGTGGTCGACGGTCCTGCGAGATGTGGTTGTTGATGTGGCGATGATGTGATTGCTGAGGGATGATGGTCCTGCGAGATGTAGCTGGCGAAGGTCCGGCGAGATGTGGCGACGATGTAGTTGCTGAGAGGGTGATGGTCCTGCGAGATGTTGCGATGATGTGGTTGCTGAGGAGATGATGGTCCTGCGAGATGTGGCTGACGAAGGTTCTCCCGGAAGCGGCTGTTGATGTGGCGACGGTGTTGATGCTGAGGAGATGATGGTCCTGCGCGATGCGGCTGTTGATGTAGCGACGATGTGGTTGCTGAGAAGATAGTGGTCCTGCGATGTGTGGCTGACGAAAGGTCCTACACGATGTGGCTGTCGATGAGGAGATGATGATCTTGTGAGATGTGGTCGACGACGGTCCTGCGAGATGTGGCTGTTGATGTGGCGATGATGTGATTGCTGAGGGATGATGGTCCTGCGAGATGTAGTTAGCGAAGGTCCGGCGAGATGTGGCGACGATGCAGCTGCTGAGGAGATGATGGTCCAGCGAGATGTGGTTGATGACGGTCCTGTGAGATGTAGCTGGTGAAAGTCCGGCGATGTGGCTGATGATGGTGTGATGCTGATGATCCTGATGCGCGTACGATTGTTCAGGTGGCGGCGAAGAAGGCGAACCCTGCTATTCTGCCCTCCCTCCCTGTTGATCCAGAGGAAGGCGAAAAAAACCCTGGCTGAGGCTGGCCAATTGCTGCAGCTAAGGAAAAAATTCCTTCCTGACCCCGGAGGCGATCGGCGGACCCTGGATCAACTGATAGTGTGGTGCCCTGGGGTCCTTACCTGTTCTTGATACCTATTCTATGCGGTGATAGTGCTGGGGAAAAAGCGTACCTGGTCGGCTGTTATGGATGTTGCCCTGTTGAGCTGTTGGCTGAGTGGGAGCCGGAAATGGTGGGGGGTCACGGTCCCGTTGCTGGTGGGTACGGTGTAACCAGGTGTACCAAGATGGCTGACGGTTTAAGGCCCACGGTGCTGACGTCTGGGGCTGCTTCCAAAATGTAAAGTGGGTGCTGAAAGGTAGGGGCTCTGTGCACTTCGTTGGGGGTTTAAGTGCAGCTGGCCTGTGGTGTGCTGCGGGCGCCTCTGGGTGTACCAAGATGGCCGCCGAGCTAGGCCCGATCCACGGGCTATACTGAAGCTAGGGGGCTTCTGGTATGGCTGCAGATGGGTCTGGAGGTACAGGGGTGAGTGCGGGTAGGTGGGGGATCGCAAGGCGTCCCGGGTGCGGGGTGAGGAGAGTGGTGGGCCGGTTATGCCAGGTCTGGCCGGCGCTAGGCCGGAGCCGCGGTGTTTCCTAGGCGGCTGGCGGGCGGCTAGCGGGCTTGCGGCGTTCCGGTCGGTATCCGCCGGGGGCTCGAGTTAAGGGGGGCTGCGGTGCCTAGTGTCCGGGGAGGGTTCCAAGTGTGTTCCCTTCCCGGTACACGTTACTAGGGGGTCCGAGGATGCGTCCTGGGTACCTGGTGGCCTGGATGGCCTGGATGGACGGCGCTGCTGGAGCTGCTGGACGGAGCTGCTGACAGTGTCCCCTTCCCGATGCACGTTGCTAGGGGGTCCGAGGATGCGTCCTAAGTGCCTGGCGGCTAGGTGGCCTGGATGGATGGCGCTGGACGGCGCTGCTGGAGCTGCTGGAGCTGCTGACAGTGTCAGTGTCAGTCTGATCTGTCGATCGCGGTGGCACTGTGTGCTCTGAGTTCAGCCCACTCGTATACTTTTCTGGTAACAAGACATTTGGCAGTGCAGGATCATGCACTCTACACGCAAAGTCACAATAAGTGAACACACTAACTGCTAGTTCCAAACTGCTCTATTTTTCTCCACTCCAACACACTACCTTTGCCTTTGAAGAATGTGAATTGTTTTTTTGGAGGTGGGTCCACCACATTTTTCACAATTAAATCCCTTACTCTCATTGTAATGGCATATGCTATTTTGAATATTAAATTAACATATCATTAGGGTATTATCAAGTAAGGTTAAGGTAACTTTTTTATCCTATTTTAGTCTTTTAAACTTTTTAGCTTGGTCCTCAGCGACCTCTTACCATCAAGTACTGTTAAGTAGTATAATGATCAGATGGTCTCCAACAAAATGGCGCTTTCAACACTTCCTGTTTATTTGATATAAATGGATAGATGTATCATCCAATCCGGTTCCCTGAGGAAGTCACGAGGTACGCAACGTGATGTAACGCATAGGACGCAAACAGGAAGTAAACACTGCGGACTGGAAGTAGGTGCAGCGGACCGGAAATAACAGTAAGAAGTATTGAAAAAAAGCTGCTGTGTATCGAAAAACGCTGCTGTATATCGAATCTGGCCCAATTTTAATAGAGCTATATGTAAGCAGCCCATTTGTTATTATTAAAATATATTTTTTGGGGTAATGCACTATCTGAGCCACATGCAATTCTTTGCAGTATGATTTGAGCCCATTCAATTTGTATGAGATCAAATCGCACCGCAAAGGTATCGGAACTTGGTATTGGCGAGTACTTGACTGAAAGTTTCAGTACTCGTACTCGCCGGTAAAAAAATGCCATCAGTGCATCGCTACTTTGTACCTAATATCACATCCATTTTTCCTTTCTGAATACAAAGGCTTACCATTTTCCTAGATGGACTATATTTTCATGCAATCAAAAATATTGTGTATGCTGGAAAATGTAGGTGCCCACTGTTACAATTGTTCATGTTTGCTGCAGACATTGTAGCACATGCGATGAGCAGTGACCAGCTGAAAAGACATACTGTAGTGGGGGTTACCTACTAAAACTGCAAAATTTGGTGCAACTCTGCTTAGAAAGGAATCGGCTTCCAGGTTTTATTGCCAAAGCTTAAGGGAGTTGTAAAGGCGTAAGGTTTTTTATCTTAATGCATTCTATGCATTAAGATAAAAAACCTTTTATGGTTAGCAGCCCCCCCCCCCCAATTACCTGAGCCCCATCTCTCTCCAGCGATGTCCACGAATGTCTAAGCCATCCAGGACACTCCTGATTGGCTGAGACACAGCAGCGGCACCATTGGCTCCAATCAAAGTCAGTCAGGGCCGGGTTGGGGCTCCTTGTCTGAATGGCCACACGGAGCTGTGACTCGGCTCCAGTGCCCCCATGGGAGTCTGCTAACTGTGGGGGCACTCAATAGGAGGTAGGGGCCAGGAGCATCAAAGAGGTACCAGAGAAGAGGAGAATGCGGGCTTCTCTGTGCAAAACCACTGCACAGAGGAGGTAAGTATAAACATTTTTTTTTTTTTTTACTAGACTTTACAATCACTTTAACATTTTACAATCACTGAACAAGCTGAAGTAAGAAGCTGATGGGCCACCATGCACTGCTGCACCAGCTTCTGAGTGCACCAGTTTTAGTTAACCTCCCTGGCAGTATTCCCGAGTGTGGCTCGGGGTGGATTTTCAGTACCAAAAGCAGTAACCCTGAGCCACACTAGGGATCGCATCGCAGGATCCAGGTACAGTTACTTTCCTTGTCCCCAGGATCCTGCGATGTGTCCCTGCTGTGTGTGCGAGCCGTGTCTCCGCTCGATGTATCACAGCGCCGGGCTCCGTTCCCTGCGAGTGTTGCGACGCACGGGGACGGAGAACGGCGCAAAATTCAAAAAGTGAAACACACACAATACAGATACTTACAGATTACATTACTGTATCAAATAATTTCATATCGCTTTTGTCCCTAGTACTTTGTCCAGTGCCCTGCATGCCGTTTCATATTATAAATACAGTTCTTTCTGCCTAGAAACTGGAGATTATCCATGGCAACCATAAAGTATCCCTTTACATCAAAAGCGGTTTTAGACCAGCTAGAAAACAGCGATAATAAATTAGAATCACTTGCAGAATTGAACGATAGTGATTAGTGGGGAAATTCATCATCAATGGACTGAAAGTAATTACACCGACAATTCTGCAACTGAGCAAATTTCAGTGTTTTTGTTTTGATTTGATTACATTATTGAATAATCTTTATTATTATTATATTATTATTTGTTATAATTATTTATAGTTATTTATTATATTATAATTTATGATTTCGTGTTTTAAACTATCATACACGGGCTGTCTACTAGACTCATGTTTGGACAGATTTAAGTGTGTAATTCCTAAGAATTACAGGCCTTCAATATAAAACGCCAAATTTCCATGCAAAACATTGTAGCGCTTTGAGCATCAAAAATCTGAAATAATCATACCGCCAGGGAGGTTAATCTACCCCAATAACACAAGCAAGCATAAGGGGAGGACGGAGGGGTTGCAAGTTCATAACCTCCGTGAGATGTGCTGAATAATTAATGGCATATGTGGCTGTAGTGATACAATGTTTGCATCTGATATAGCACATATAACTCAGTTTATTGCCAGGCGGTATAAAACGTCTGTAGTAGACTTTAGCCCACGATACGATTTTGGCTAACCGAGCACCTGATTTTTGTCAAAAGGGCATGTGCCAGGATATTGTCTTGCATACTAATGGTACACAATTATCGTGCCACAAACACAAACATAGTGACATACTACGAGGAATTTCAGCTCTTGAGCGCCACCCTTTGGGCCTCTTCTGCTAATTTCGTGTTTGGTGAGCATTGATTCTGAGCATGCGTGTTTGTACTTTTGACTTTTGTGTGACGGATTTGTGTACTGACCAAACGAAAATCTGACATCAAACCGCTGTCCGACGAAAATTTACAAGCCTGTCATCCAAGATTTGTTGGCCGAATGTTGGACAACAATTGTCAAAAGGAGCATACTAACGGTAAGATTTTAGGACAACAGTCTGTCAACAGACAATCCCCTGACAACAATTGTACCGTGTGTACGAGGCTTAATTCTTGATGTAATCGTTTTATACAGTAACGATTCCTTCAATTGCTATGTTAGCTGTAGTTAAATCCGATGACTTACACTTACAGACAAAAGATGAAACATATATTTTTAATATACGGATTGATTAAAGCTAATTAAAACCTGAGCCTCTTTGAAGGGCACACATAAATAAAGGTACATTCAGGTTTTAGGGCCCGTTCCAGGCCCGGACTGGCCATAGGGCAAACCGGGCACTTGCCCGGTGGGCCAGGGCCGCAGGGCCACAAGTCCTTGCTGAGCCCAAGGCAGCTGGGCTGCTCTTTGAGCCCACGCCACTCACCCAGCCTTTCCCCGGCCGCCTGGCTGCTAGTAAAGCTAAGCCATCGGCGCCGGGGAGAAAGAAACATGCAAGGGGAGGAGCTCTCTACAACTGCACGTATAGTGAAGCCGTCTGTCCCGGGGGTGTGGTCACGAAGGGGAGGAGCTAGATTAGACACCTCCGCGGCCGCACGTATAGTTCAACTGTCTGTGCCGGGGGCGTGACCACGAAGGGGGAGGAGCTAGAGGAGACCTGCTGCAGACACCTTGGAGCCAGATCATAGAGAACGTGAGTGCAGCCCCCCTGTAACCTGGATAGGAGGAGCAGTGGGGGCGGCTGCATATAGAAGAATCATTCTCATCATCTTCCTCCTGCAGTCTATGAATGCCTGCAAGAGGGAGAGGAGAAGCAGGCATTCAAAGACTGCAGGAGGAAGATGGAGAGAATGATTCTTCTATATGCAGCCGTCCCCACTGCTCACTCCTATCCTGCTTATTTCTGCTGCCCGCCCTGTGCTCTCTGCCACACCAATCATCTTTGCCCCCCGTGCTCTCCACCATACTCTTTGCCCCTGTGCTCTCCACCTCCCCCCATGCTCTCCGGTGCCCCCCTGTGCTCTCCACATCCCCCCATGCTCTCCGCTGCCCCCTGTGCTCTTCCCCTTCCTCCATGCCCTCCGCTGCCCCCGTGCTCTCCACTTCCCCCCATGCTCTCTGCTGCCCCCTGTGCTCTCGCTCTCCCCTCTGGCTCTCAGCCTCCCCATGCTCTCCAACTTCACCCATGCTCTCCGCTGCCCCTGTGCTCTCTGCTGCCCCCCTGTGCTCTCCACTCCCCCCTCTCTCACATCCCCCCATGCTCTCCGCTGCCCCCTGTGCTCTCCACATCCCCCCTGTGCTCTCACCTCCCCCTGCTCTCCCACTGTTGGCCACCTCCCACCAGTGCTCATTACCCCCCAGTGCTCTCCAGCCACCCCCAGTGTTGTCTGCCTCCCCCAGTTTTATCCGCCTCCCCCTGTGCTCTCTTCCCAACCCCTGTGCTCTCCTGCCCGCTCTGTGCTCTTCGCTGCCTCCCACTTGTACTCTGCACCCTCCCTGTGTTCCCTGTGCTCTCCTGCCTCCCCGTGTTTTTGCTCTCCCATGTGCTCTCCAACCCCCCACCTCCTGTGCTCTCCGGCCCCCCTGTACTCTCCTCTTCCTCCCTGTGCTCTCCGGCCCCCCTGTACTCTCCTCTTCCTCCCTGTGTTCACTGCCTCTCCCCTGTGCTCTCGCCCCACCCCATGTTCTCAAAGTTCCTTTCTGTGCTCTCCACCCTCCCTTAATGCTCTTTCCCATACCCCCTCGCCCCCCCCGCACCTCTGCCGGGTACCCCCCTACCCTCTCCCCTCTCCTGGGGGATCCGTCAGGGTGAAGAGTGGCGAAGGGGCCAGTTAACACGTCGTGGGCTGCTCAGACCAAAATGCCCGGGCCTATTTTTTGTCCCAGTCCTGGCCGGTTCCCACTGGTGCGATGTTCGACATCGGATGTGATTCGCACCGCACTGCAGTGCAAATCACATGCGATCTCTGTGCGATGCAATTTCAGCCATAAAGATAGTATGGCTAAATTTGCATCGCATTTGGACCAAAATCGCAAAGGACACCAATGCGATACAATTCCTGTCCGGATTTGCAGTTTGCACTGCGATATGCGAACTGATTAGGGGGTGTCATTAACTTTCAATTGATACTCCCAACAGTTTGCATAGGGCAGTGTTAACTGCCGCCGGGAGACATGAGAGTGGATTCACAGGGTTCCCGCATTGCTGCAGTGTGAACCTGCATATCTCCCACAACCATGATTTGTTATTTGAAGCTTGAGTCTGGGTTCACACTGGAGATCGCAGCAGCTCACAGCAGGAGTTTGGTGCATCTCCATTCACCGTTTCAGGTCCGATTTCAGCCCAAATTTTGGGCTGAATTTGGACCTGAAAAAGACCAAAAGACACACAGGGGTCCTGTGCAATTTGCACCGGAGCCGCTGCGAAGATGTGTGAACCAACTCTATAGAGCAAGTCACAATCTCCTGCTGTGCGCATTAGATGCGGGGAAATCCACTTCCAATTTGCACTAGTGTGAATGCAGCCTAATGCTGTGTACACACAACCAGACTTTCGACAGCAACAGGAACAAATCCGTCGGACAATTTGACCGTGTGTGGGCTTCTTCGAACCTTTGCTGTCGAAAAATCAGACGGACTTTAGATTTAGAACATGTTTCAAATCTTTTGGTCGAAATATCCGTTCTTCTGTATGCTAGTCCGATGGATGAAAACAGACGCTAGGGCAGCTATTGGCTACTGGCTATGAACTTCCTTATTATAGTCCGGTCGTATGTCATTGTGGTCGAATCCGTCGGACGTGTGATTGTGTGTAGACAAGTCCGATTCGACGGAAGTCCATCGAAATTCCGTCGAAAAGTCAGACGGAATTCAGTCCGTCGAAAAGTCCTGTCGTGTGTACACGGCATTAGGGATTTTTCAGGTTTTAATGTAAATCGCTTCTGTTTATTATTATCCAGTGAAAGTCGTTAGGTTAAGGTTTATAAATGTCATACAGTTTACTGAACACTGATATGAAAATCATTCATATGCACGTTGCTATGAACCATATTTAGCAGGTGATTACTTATCCTATTGATCATTGATAATAGTCTTATATATATAACTTGTAAAACTGTCAATATTTCCCCAGTGTACCCTCCTCTATCTTTGAAGATATGTCTATCCACATTCCAAAGTCAAAGCTATCTCCTGCCACTCCTCAAAAGATGAAAAGAATGTTTGTGAAGTCCAGGATTCCATGAAATACCCATTTGAACTCTGCTCTTTTCTGTCCATTTCTAATCAATAAACATTAAAGTACTGTAACACTACAGATATTAAAATGAATATCAGTATTGTAATACCATACATTTTAATGGTTAACTATAATTAAACAAACCAGTTGCGTCAGCAGTCATTTGATGAAAGCAGCCATTACTAATCTGCAGATTGCATAGGTCCAGGATAGTGATTCTCTTGCAGGGAAGCTGAAAAAATGTCGTTTCATTGCCCTAGAAAGTGAATGCAGCCCATAGGCAGAATATGAGTGGTTCCAGCATAAGCTTTTCAGGCAACAGGTTTACCCTAGTGTAGTGACTTCAGTCCAAACGTTTTATTCTAATTTTGGGTAGAAGGGAGATGGGTTATACTCTATATCCGTTTTTTATTGATATCTGTTTCCCTGTAGGGGAAAAATAACCTTACAGTTTGTCCTGGAGATAACTGTTACTGAGAAATTGTATAGTTAATACTCCAAATATTCCAAAATATTGTGATTGTCAATGGAACAGGAGTAGGTGGGATATATTCTAATAAGGACATCTGTTCCCTTGACAATTTATGTGGGATTACCCCTCAAATTGGTGAGATTTACACTTACACTATATTACCAAAAGTATTTATTGGGATGCCTGCCTTTACACACATATGAACTTTAATGGCATCCCAGTCTTAGTCCGTAGGGTTTTATATTGAGTTGGCCCACCCTTTGCAGCTATAACAGCTTCAAATCTTCTGGGAAGGCTGTCCACAAGGTTTAGGAGTGTGTCTATGGGATGAGAAGGCCTGGCTCACAGTCTCCGCTCTAATTTATCCCAAAGGTGTTCTATCAGGTTGAGGTCAGGACTTTGTACAGGCCAGTTAAGTTGCTCCACCCCAAACACGATCATCCGTGTCTTTATGGACCGTGTTTTGTGCACTGGCCCAAATCATTTTGGTGGAGGGGGGATTATGGTGTGGGGTTGTTTTTCAGGGGTTGGGCTTGGCCCCTTAGTTCCAGTGATGGGAACTCTTTAACCACTTCCCTACCGCCCACTGTCATATGACGCCCACAAGGTGGATCTCCCATCCTAGGTGGGCATCATATGACGTCCTCCCATTCCCGGCCGCCTGGGCGGCGCTCGGGACCCGATGCGGGTGCCCGGCGGCCGCGATGTCCGCCGGGCACCCGCGATTGCCCGTTAAAACAACGGGACCGTGCGGGACTGTGGAGCTGTGTGTGTAAACACACAGCTCCACGTCCTTTCAGCGGAGAGGAGACCGATCATGTGATCCCAGTACGGAGGAACACTGATCGGTCTCCTCCCCTTGTGAGTCCCCTCCCCCCACAGTTAGAATCACTCCTATAGGGAACACATTAACCCCTGCATCGCCCCCTAGTGTTAACCCTTTCCCTGACAGTCACATTTACACAGTAATCACTGCAATTTTATAGCAACGATCGCTGTGTAAATGTGAATGGTCCCAAAAATGTGTCAAAAGTGTCCGAAGTGTCCGCCGCAATGTCGCAGTCACGAAAAAAAATCGCAGATCGCCGCCATAACTAGTAAAAAAAAAAAATGCAATAAATCTATCCCCTATTATTTTTGACGCTATAACTTTTGCGCAAACCGATCTATATACGCTTATTGCGATTTTTTTACCAAAAATATGTAGAATAATACGTATTGGCCTAAACTGAGGAAAAAAATCGTTTTTTTTTTACAAAAAAATGGGATATTTATTATAGTAAAAAGTAAAAAATATTGTGTTTTTTTTCAAAATTGTCGCTCTTCTTTTGTTTAGAGCGCAAAAAATAAAAACCGCAGAGGTGATCAAATACCACCAAAAGAAAGCTCTATTTGTGGGAAAAAAAGGACGTCAATTTTGTTTGGGTGTAACGTCGCGCGACCGCGCAATTTTTAGTTAAAGCGACGCAGTGCCCAATCGCAAAAAGTGCTCTGGTAAGGAAGGGTGTAAAATGGCCCGGTGCTGAAGTGGTTAAGGTGTGAGCATACCAAGACATTTTGGACAATTTCATGCTTCCAACTTTGTGGGAACAGTTTGGGGATGGCCCCTTCCTGTTCCAACATGATTGTGCACCAGCGCACAAATAAGGTCCATAAAGACATGGATGAGTGATTTTGGGGTGGAGGAACTTGACTGACCTACACAGAGTCCTGATTTCAATCCGATAGAACACCTTTGGGATGAATTAGATCGGAGACTGCACATCAGTGCATGATCTCACAAATGCGCTTCTGGAAGAATGGTCAAACATTCCCATAGACACACTCCTAAACCTTGTGGACATCCTTCCCAGGATAGTTGGAGCTGTTATAACAGCAAAGGGTGGGCCAACTCAATATTGAACCCTACAGACTAAGACTGGGATGCCATTAAAGTTAATGTTTGTGTAAAGGTAGGCATCCCAATACTTTCGGTAATGGTGTACGTCTGTCTTTGTTTATAGAGACAGAAAGTCCAGGGAAATTTCCCCAATAGGGAAACAGGCAGCAATACAAACCTAACACACTCTTTCAAAAGCCAAGAAAAAGAGTGGCGTTACACTTTAAAATCTAACTAATCAAACTACTTCTACATAATAGACATTAATTGCAATTACTATGTTTTAGAAATGGCTGTACAAAATAGTACAAAACTGATAGAAAATCCTCTGTACTGTACTGCAAATTTCAGTATGCTATACCAAAATCTTCCAGAAGAGGGAACAAACGCACCATAACTGTCTCTATGAAATGTATTCATGATCTTCCTTTTTCCTTGATGCTCCAAAAATCATCATGAATAATTCTATATATACTGTACATCATACATAAAACTCTGTCTGGATTGACCCCCATGCTTGTTTTTTTATCACAATTTTTTATCACATCTGATTGCCATTGAAGACCCACTACAACTGCCACCCTGCAGGTGAGCCTAAAATCCAAATGGCATGAGTCATGAATCTTGCAGATAGTGGGAGGTGAATGCTAAATAATGAGATCCAATCCAGATATTGGTTTGGACTCATAATTATTATTATTATTATTATTATACAGGATTAATACAGTATATCAATCTCCTATTTATAAATAGACCCCTTAGAACAGTTTTTGTTTACATCATGCAGTAAAAAGTGCGATTTAAGGGGAACAAACTTTTTTCTTCAATACCCCCCCCCCCCCCCCAATCATTCTTGTGGAAGAATGTATGCTGCCATGTATATGCACCAGGAAAGAAAAATTACATTGAGTAATGATATTTTAATCTTCCTGGTGCCTACATGGCAACATACTAGTGCTAAATTAGAGCTGATAGGGTGTATTAAATGCTTAACAGTTTTATTGACAGAAAAGACTGAAGCTTGAATCATTCTTCTCCTAAAGTTTATTTTCATCAATGTAATAGGATTCACTCTATAGTGCCTTAGGAACATATGGTGAGAAGGCCATCTTGCCACCTTCTCAAATTGTTTCCGATACTCTGGCACTTTCTGCCCAAGAAGCTGCAATTGATCTTGTATCTACCACCTGGTTGTAGGGATGTGTCCCTTTAAACATTGGCTTCAGTTTGTCCTTCGGTATAACTTAATTTAGAGTGCTTCTTTAACCACTTCAGCCCCGGAAGATTTGGCTGCTTAATGACCAGGCCATTTTTTGCTATATGCCACTGCGTCGCTTTAACTGACAATTGCGTGGTCATGCGATGCTGTACCCAAACATAATTGACATCCATTTTTTCCCACAAATAGAGATTTCTTTTGGTGGTATTTGATCACCTCTGCGTTTTTTTTTTTTTTTTGCGCTATAAAAAAAGAGTGACAATTTTTAAAAAAACACAATATAACTTTTTGCTAAAATAAAAATCCCCCATTTTTTTTACAAAAAAAGATTTTTTCCCTCAGTTTAGGCCGATATGTATTCTTCTACATATTTTTGGTAAAAAAAATCTCAATAAGCGTTGATTGGTTTGCGCAAATGTTATACCGTCTACAAAACAGGGGATAAATTTATGGCATTTTTATTATTTATTTTTTACTAATACTAATAAAATGGTGGCGATATGCAATTTTTATCGGGACTGCGATATTGCGGCAAACAAATTGGACACTTTTGACACATTTTTGGTACCATTGACAATTATACAGCTATCAGTGCTATAAACATGCACTGATTACTATATAAAAGGCACTGACAGGGAAGGGGTTAACACTAGGGGCGATCAAGGGGTTAACTGTGTTCCCTAGGTGTGTTCTAGTTGTGTGTTTGGCTTCCATGTGCTAATTGCTGTGTGTCCTACGTCTGATCCTGTTTACCGACCTTGGCTTGTTCTTGACTGTCCTTGCCTGCTTCATATCCCGACCTTTTGCGCTTTCTTTGACTATCCCTATCTGCTTGTTGCCCTGACCTTTTGGCTTATCTCCTGACTATCCTTGTTGTCCCGGTCTGCTGCTTCCTTTCTATTCTCCAGTAGTTTACCGTGAGTGTGAGCTTGGAGACCCTGGTGGCCGCGACCTGGAGCCAGACTGCAACAAAGTCCATCAGGGCCCATCAGGGCCCATCAGGGGCTCTGGTGAACACTCGCTGGCTCTTAGATTCTGCACCCTGGAAAATCTCATGCTCTAGCTCCCAATGTGAACCGTGTTGGTGCTCCAGAGTACCTGCTTTCCTGAACCACCCAGAGCTCCATCCGCAGCAGTCAGCCATAGGGTCCACTACCTCAGCGGTGCACTTCTATCCCCTTCTGTCTGAGGATCTATTGCAATAATCTCCAAAGTATTTACTAGCAAGTCCAGATGTGGCCCTTTGCTTTTTTCAGACTTTGGGGCACTATTCCTCCCACTGATATAAAGCAGTATTCCTTCCACTCACACCAACAGTGGGACATATTTCCTCCCACTGACACCAACAATGGGGCACTATTCCTTCCACTGACACCAAAGATGGAGCACTATTGATCCACGTCCAAATTTTGCTTATTCAGAGGCTTGGTGAAAGGCTCAACTAACTGGGTGTTTGGCCGAACGGAACCTAGCAGCAGTACTACTACCGCTGCAAAATGGGACAGCGTCCAACTCAGGGTGGTTGTTAGGTTACTGGTGTCTGTTAGCTTAGAAAAAGAAGGGGGAGGAGGATGGAGGCACAGGGGAGTGCCTTGCCATCTTAAGCTATGGGGCTGTAGGTTTCTATGGATGTACACAATGTAGGAAGACAAAACTCTAGCTCTATGCTGTAAGAGAAAGGAGCCACCCTGAACCAGGAAACCTGGGATGGTGCTCATGGCACTGGAACATAGGCAACATTTAAATGATAAAGACGTTGCAAACTATTAGGAACCATGAAACAGACAGAGACAGAAAATGCTGTAAAAAATCACACCTTTTAATAAAATGGTAAAAATTGTACAACTGGCAAACCTAGTAAAAACATAGCCAGGGTTTGGTAGCCAAATCGGGTAGTCAGAACAAGCCAGGAAATCAAGAAGGCAGAGATCAGTGTAGTCAGAGGCAGCAGACAGGATCAGGAACCAGAAGGGACATAAGCCAGGCAAGTCTTAACAGGTACACAGCAGACAGTCTCGAGATATGTTGACCAAGGCAAAGGCATTGAAGAAATTAACCATGCAGTTTAATTAAGGACCGCCCTCTGTCGTTATACTCTGACGTTAAATACCATTGTTATGGCAGCAGATAGCTGCCATAACCCCAGTATTTTAAAAAAGGTCCAGCGGTCCTCTTTCAGATAAAAGTGGTCTCAGTGGCGGATTTGCCGCAAGATCACTTTTATCGAAGGCGGGAGAGGGGTCCCGCTCTCCAGTCGTCTCCGTCGGTAGCGGCGGAGATGATCGGGTTCTTTTACCCTCACTGCCTGGATGCCGAGTGAGGGAAAGATGGCCCCCAATTGTCTCCATAGCATTGGAGCACGGAAGCGACGTCAAACGTCACTTCCGCCCAATGCTCCTAAAGGGGAATTTTATTTTAGTTAAAAAATGACATTTCATTTTTTTTTTATTGCATTTTAGAGTAAATATAAGATCTGAGGTCTTTTTGACCCCAGATGTCATATTTAAGAGGTCCTGTCATGCTTTTTTTCTATTACAAGGGATGTTTGCATTCCTTGTAATAGGAATAAAAGTGACCCACGTTTTTTTTTTAAAAGGACAGTGTAAAAATATTTAAAAGTAAAATAAATAAGAAATTTTTTTTTTTAAGTGCTCCATCCCGCCAAGCTTGTGTGCAGAAACGAGCGCATACGTAAGTTTCCCCCCCATATGAAAACGGTGTTCAAACCACACATGTGAGGTATCGTCACGATCATTAGAGTGAAAGCAATAATTCTAGTACTAGATCTCCTCTGTACCTCTAAACATGTAACCTGTGGAAATTTTTAAACTTCGCCTATGGAGATTTTTAAAGGTAAAAGTTTGTTGCCATTCCACGAACGGGCGCAATTTTGAAGCGTGACATGTTGGGTATCAATTTACTCGGTGTAACATTTTCATTCACATTATAAAAAAATTAGGCTAACTTTACTGCTGTCTTATTTTTAAGTCAAAAAACTGTATTTCCTTAAAAAAAAGTGCGCTTGTAAGACCGCTGTGCAAATACGGTGTGACATAAAGTATTGCAACGACAGACATTCTATTCTCTAGGGTGTTAGAAAAAAAAATATGGGGGGTTCTAACTAATTTTCTAGCAAAAAAAAAAATTATTTGAACTTGTAAACACTGAGTCTGAAAAATAGGCCCGGTCCTTAGGTGGTTAACCATTTCCCGACCGGCGCACGCCGATGCACAGACAGGTAAATGGGCGTAAAAGTACATCCCTTTAAATTTGCAGCTGTGGTATCACGTGCGCACTGCCGGCAACGCGCGCCCCGGCAGGGACCTCCGTGAGTCGAAGTCCCATGGACTCAATCGCCGTAAGTATACCTGCGATCATCTCACGGGGATACCCACGATCGTCTCACGGGGAGGAAGAACGGGGAGATGCTAATGTAAACAAGTATCTCCCCGTTCTGCCTAGTGACAGTGTCACTGATCTCTGCTCCTTGTGATCGAAGCAGAGATCAGTGACGTGTCACACACAGCCACGCCCCAAACACTCCCCAGGGCTCACTTAACACTTACACAGCCCCCTAGTGGTTAACCCCTTCACTGCCAGTGTCATTTATACAGGAATCAGTGCATTTGTATAGCACTGATTGCTGTATAAATGACGATGGTCCCAAAAATGTGTCAAAAATGTCCGATATGTCCGCCATAATGTCGCAGTCACGATAAAAATCGCTGAACGCCGCCATTACTAGTCAAAAAAAAAATATTAATAAAAATGCCATAAAACTATCCCCTATGTAAACGCTATAACTTTTGTGCAAACTAATCAATAAACGCTTATTGCGATTTTTTTTTACCAAGAATATGTAGAAGAATACGTATCGGCCTAAACTGAGGAAAAACATTTTTTTTTATACATTTTTGGGGATATATATTATATTAAAAAGTAAAAAATAATGTGTCTACACATGCAGATGTGGTGTCCAGCTGGATGCCTTTCCCTGCATGGTTGTTTACCTATAGAAGTTTCGGAGTCTGCTAAATTAACATTGCAACTACTAAAGTGTGTCCTGGCCCTAACCCTCTTTCCCATAGTTCTGTTTGAAAGAAAATAAATCTCTTTGCATTCAAGAAGTGTCTGACGCCCATTAATCTACCTTACATTGCACCCACCATGCCTCGCAAACCACTCTACACAGAAGGATGTCGGCTGTCCCTAACTCTTGAGGTCATCGTTAAGCATGGAGAGCCCCGGGACTTGGCTACACTCACTATAAATCAATCCACTATGGATCACTATTCAGAGGCGCGGCAAAGGCTGCCGCAGGTGTAAATGTGCCATAAAACCAAACAAGTTCTAATCCTTCTCCAGTCTACCAAAAAGTAAAAAAATACTTTTGGCTATAAATACCCTGTACTATAGGGGGGCAGTTTCATGTTAAATGGAAACCATTTGACTTACCTTTGTGACAGCTCAGCCTCTTTTATTGCTTATTGTTTTACAGTTATTAGGTTGCAATTGTGTACAGTTTATGGACATACCAAAATATTAAACTAATGTTGTTGATATATTTTGGCATTAAAACTAGTGAAATAGCCAGTTAAAAGGTTTTTGCCCAGCCTGTCTGCATACATTGTGCGTAGTCCATGGGTATGCATCCCTGGACAATACACCATGCATGTTGATACACTAGCCGTTAAAAGAGAAACTACTGGGCCATTGGATTGCCTCCCTGTACAACCAGCATCTTTTATCTATGCCTAAGTATAGAATTTATTGATATGTGCCATCGTGAAATCCTTCCTGCCATTTCAGATGGTTCCTGTAATTACCGTTTAAAAGAGAATATTCTTGAAATAGCACACAATAGAAAACAGTTTCATTTTTTTCTCATATTTATACAACCAACTTAGCTTTTGGTTTTGGTAAATAAACTGAACAAGTACAGAACACATTGTACAGACTTGTAGTACATATTTTTTTGTCAGTACTAGCTTCTAAAGGGTTCACATATTATTTGAGTTTTTTCTTGTTTCGTTTTTGTCACTGGTATGTATAATGTATATGATATATTATATTATAACATATTACATATAGTTTACTGCATGAGTACAACTCAGGAGTCTTGATTATTTCACATATATTTAACATTATTTAGGGATCTTTATTGTTTTCTCCCACAAAGATGTTAATCTGATATAGCACTAATAAAGAAAAATGCATTTTAAAAAAGGTGCATTCAAAAAAGTTGATGCCAAGACTTTGTCAAGAACAACCTGCTGACTGGACAAAGGTGGAGTAGAAGCAAACCTATAAATCATCAACTCTTCTTATTCTAGCCTGGTAGTGCTGACCCTCTTTCCCCCATGCTGAGTGCAGCTGTACAAATAGCTGATAGCAAGACAAATTCAGATACTTACAACAGATAAATTCGAACTATGCTCCCCTGCCCCATGAAAAATATGTGCTACAGCACTTAATTAAAAGTACATCCACACTTTTCTCTAAGCCTCCCTTCCCTCATATACTTGTTTAAGCCTGCCAATGAAGTGCGTCTCCTGCAGCATCCTGGGAGAGTGCGGCAATGGTGCTGCACTGCTCCTGAATTCACAGCAGAGTTGCCCCTCTCATGTAGACCAGGGGTCTCCAAACTTTCTAAATAAAGGGCCAGCTTACTGTCCTTAAGAGTTTTGGGGGCCAGACTGTGGCCACTGGGAGTAGAAAAGGTCCCGATGTCGTGGAAAAAACAATGCCCCATCTTTGGTGTCAGTGTGTCTGGAGGAGTGACGCATATCCCTGCAGAGGATTATATCTGCCTTGCCGTACTGACTCCGCTCTCTCAGGGAGTCCATCAGATGTGGTAAGGACCCAGACTTACTTTACTTAAGCAAGATATCAACCTCTTGGAATTACTACTCTCCAATACAAACAGCGTTTGGGCCACTATCTGTTGATTTTTCTGCAGTGCTTTGGGACATTGTATTGTGGACATTCATTAGCTATAGATTATTTACTGTGTACACTTATCTTTTCCTTTTGGATTCACTTACTATATGGGGCTTGAGCTTATCACTTGGCATACCTGTAGATACTTCTCAGGATTTAAAACTGGGGTGTATATATATCACCAGTTCTTTTCACTTGGATCTCTCTGCAGTGCTTTGGGACAGTGTACTGTGGATTTTTATTTCCCATATAATATTTATTGTGTGTATTTATCATTATTATTATTTTTTTTTCTTTTTATTCACTTACTATATGAGATTTGAAGCACACCATTTGGCACATTTCTAGACATTTTAAACTGGGGTGTATATATCATTAGTTTTTTTCACTTATATTTTTTAGGTCATGACCGGCCTTTAGGATTTGCTGGTTTGGCAATTATTAATCATAGCACTGTTTTTTCACTAAATTCAAGCACAAGTGCAGACCTGTTTTCAGCACTTTGATATAGTGCTGTGTCATCACATTCCACTTGGAGGGTTCATAATATAGGGAACCTTTAGCCCAGCTGGAACACTGTTGGGGGATCTGGCAAGGGACTTCCAGCCAGACCCAGTAACAGCCCTTTACAGGCAGGGAGGGTGGGTCCCTTTGGTGTGTAGAAAAGTCCCAATGTCCAGCTGCCTTTCTGTGGCTACTGATCCCAGCACCACCTCTGCAGTCACTGCCAGCCCACCTGGCTGCAGCTGCCCCTTTCACTAGCCCTCCTGGCTAATCTTCCACAGTCCTTCCAGACTGACTTTACAGCCATCCCAGACTTAGGGTTGCCACCTGTCCGGGATTCCCCCAGACAGTTCGGTTTTGGAATCATGTGTCCGGGTTTCAGACTGCCTGAAACCCGGACACATGATTCAGACTGGACTATGGCTTCCTAGCAGGGTTGCTGGCTGCAGTTGTCTAAGCTGAGAGTGTCTGTTACACTCTCTTGCGCACTGCCCAAAGTTAGCACTAACAACCCCCCCCCAACACACACACACACAAGGGAGAGGTAAGAGGGATCGATCTGCACCTCTTCCTCCCCCCCTACCCCTCTGTGTCTGCCCACACTCCAATCCCCAGCGCTGTGCCTCAGAAAAGGTTGGGGGCTGGAAATTTGAATTCCTGCAGCCTCAGATACATCTGGATGAGAGGTGCTGACTGCCAAGGGGTGAGTGAGCTCACCATCCATCCCTGTCTGTGATTTGAAATCTCCCCCCTTTTCTCTCCTACCTCTGAGTGAGTAAACTAAGGTAAATCAGCGTTCTCAGAGCACCCCTTACATCAGAGTTCCCCTTTACACCGGAGGCCACAGTGTTCCCCCTTACATCAGATTCCTCTTCGTACATCAGAGTTCTTAGTGTTCCCAGAGCATCCCTTATGTTAGAGTTCTCTGAGTTCTCCCTTACATCAGAATCTGCAGAGTCCCCCCTTACAGTGAAAGGCAACTCTGCAAGTTCAGATGTAAAAGGGGAACTCTGTGGATTCAGATGTAAAAGGGGAACTCTGTGGACTCTGATGTAAAGGGGGACTGATTAGAAATTTTATTTAATAGCAGAACAATATATGTATAGTTTATACTACTAGTACAAAGCTTACTTATAAGCAGGGGAACCTCTGGCCAGAGGGAGTCTTTTTTGGCATTTTGCCAAGAAATAAAAAACTTTTTAATTTCAAGAAGCTTTAACTGTTAAAGGTGTCATAGGTACTATTGAATGTGGAACGGGTGAAACTTTTGTGGCTTGTCCTAAGTCATTAACTGTATGTTCTGCAGCTGATGTGTATAAAATAGAGTTATAATATAAGATAAAGTGTAAGAATTGTAAACATGGGAAATCTGCCGGGAAAGGGAGGTTCGGAAGGTAAGCCGGATCAGCCCACTCCTTTAGATTTCGTGTCTGGAAACTATGGAACATATTATACTGAACCCTTCTGGAAAAACATATTGACCAGAGCACATGCTCTACAAATTGCGGGGCTAAGTGAGTGGGGACCATGTTCTGCAGAGGAATGGGAAGAAGTCACTAAAATTTGTAGCCAACATAAGCAGTATAATTATCCACCGTTTCCTTATGATAAAGAATATATGACTGAATGTTATAAAATGTGGTGTAAAGCATTGAAAAATTATAAAAAGCAATTCCCTCATCGTTCCTTAGACAAGCCTCCTGAAAAACCAACACTTGCCTCTGCCCCTGTCCAACCCCCTTGTTATAACAAGGGGGATTCAAGGGATTATGTGCATTTGGCACCAGTACCTCCACCGTATGCTATGATTAAAACGGATAATGACGAAAAGCCAAAAGAAAGACTTTATCCTTCAGTATCCTCCCCTAACAAAGATAATTCACCCCAGTCTACTGATGAAGAATGCCCAGCCCTGGAGAGTGATGAGGATGACAACACCAGCACCTCCTTAATCAAAATTCCAGTGGTCACTGACCCTGAGAAAACTGACACAACATCTGCCACACTTGCTTTGCCTCTCATTACCATGGGAACCACGCAAGTCCAAATCCCGCTCCCGTTAGGTACTGTCAGGGAAATTAAAGAAACATGTCCCAAACCTAGAAAAGACCCCCGAGCAGCAGTTAATTTCCTAAAGAGATATTGTGAGGGGGCACGTATGTCACAAGAAGACTTAGAAGTCATAGTAAATGCTGTAGATCCCGAAAGTTCAGCGGATATAAAAATATCAAATTGGTTCAAAGCTAGTAATTTATATGAAGCTGAGGAAAACTGGCCCACATTTTGGAATAATCTCCTGGCAGCATGGAGGAAAGCCTATAAACCAGAAATGCCCATACATGACTTAATCTCATGTAAACAGCAGCCAGGAGAAGATTTTTTTTCTTTTGTGTCCCGGCTTTATAAGATCTATTTGACATGTCATGTAGATAGCCCACAACTTTTTGTCAGCACTGCCATGAACAATGGAGATCCAAAGGTGACTCAGGTAATTAACCGCTTCCCGACCGGCCACTGCATATATACGTCAGCAGAATGGCACGGGCAGGCAGAATCACGTACCTGTACGTGATCGTGCATGTGCCTGCCTGTGGGTCGCGCGCACGCCGCTAGCGGCGCGCTCGCGACCCGGTCGGGAGCTCCGTGACCCCGGCCGCGGGACCAGCGGACCCGATCGCCGCTGGTATCCCGCGATCGGGTTACGGAGCTGAAGAACGGGGAGAGGTCTATGTAAACAAACCTCTCCCCGCGCTTCCTACACTGACTGTCAGTGATCGGCGGTTCCCTGTCATCAATGATGTCAGACGTACAGCCACGCCCCCTACTGTAAAAAAAAACACAACACGTCACACTGACTCCTCCCCGCCCCCTAGTGGTTAACCCCCTAACTACAACTGTCATTTACATAGGAATCAGTGCTATTTAAATAGCAGTGATTGCTGTATAAATGACAAATGTCCCAAAAATGTGTCAAAAATGTCCGATGTGTCCGCCAAAATGTCGCAGTCACAATAAAAATCGCTGATCGCCGCCATTACTAATAAAAAAAAAAATATTAATAAAAATGCTATAAAACTATCCCCTATTTTGTAAACGCTATAACTTTTGCGCAAAGTAATCAATAGTCGCTAATTGCGATTTTTTTTACCAAAAATATGTAGAAGAATACGTATCGGCCTAAACTGAGGAAAAAAAAATTTTTTTTATATATTTTTTGGGGATATTTATTATAGCAAAAAGTAAAAAATATTGCATTTTTTTCAAAATTGTCGCTCTATTTTTGTTTATAGCGCAAAAAATAAAAACCGCAGGGGCGATCAAATACCACCAAAAGAAAGCTCTATTTGTGGGAAAAAAAGGACGCCAATTTTGTTTTGGAGCCACGTCGCATGACCGCGCAATTGTTAGTTAAAGCGACGCAGTGCCGAATTGCAAAAAGGGGCCTGGTCCTTTGGCTGCCAATTGGTCCGGGGCTGAAGTGGTTAAACTGGTCAATACTGAGTGGGCAACCATGTCCCCCCCACAGTTTGTGGATGATGTAAAGAAAAGGGCCTCCTCTGGATTTTTTAATACCAAAGGAGGACTATTCGCCCAGACCTCAGGGACTCCCACCCCCATGCTCCCAGCCTTTGATAATTCCACGTTGCAAACACAAGAATACCCAAATCAAAGCTGTTTTCATTGTGGAGACCCCTCCCATTGGAAAAAATATTGTCCACACAGAAGAAACACCCAGGGAAATGGACAGGGTAGGTTTCAAAGGACGGGGTGGAGTGTTTCCAGAGGCAGATATCAGCGTAAATTTCCCAATTATCAAATACAGCAATATCCTTCCCCAACACAACAAGGCCTCTCCCTGCAACACCAACAATACAGCCAAAACCAACACCCGCCTGGCCGCCGAATGCACCAAGAATATAGCCGTCCTGTAGTCAAGGCGGCCTGGCCCCCCAGAGAACGGCCAGAACCCGGAAACCTAGAATTAATTCAAATGGATTGGCCAGGGTACAATGATAACAACCCTCGCAATAACCCCTTTCATCAACATCCATAAGGAGTACCCGGAGCAGATTCCCTCCTTGGTAATGCATTTCTTCTTTTCCCACTGGAAAACACTTCTGCAGGTAGTCCTTAAAGTTGAGGGATGGGTGGTATGTATTTTAGTGGACACAGGGGCTAATACGAGTTGTCTTGACGACACCCGTTTTTTCAACCAAAAAAAAAAAAAATATTGTACCGAGGGCTGCTCTACTCTATGGGAATTAATGGGATAGATGTTACACACAAACCTTTGCCATCCTCACTGACTGCCCCTTATGTCTAAAGGGAAGAGACCTCATGTCTTCATTAGGGGTAATGTTAAATTTGACCTACAAGGGGGAATGACTGCCAAATCATCAACATGTGACTTGACTATGCCAAAAAGAAAAGATTTGACGTTTTACCATACTTACAGCATTAGAGACTCACCCGACATGGGAAAAGTCAAAGACAGACGTAGGACATGTCAAATGCACTCCTTATGTCCCTACTTTCGAACCAAACATCATATCATTCTTTCAGAAACAATACCACCGTCATGTTGACGAATTACAGGGTACACCACAGATCACCACATACATGCAGAAAGGCATTCTAAAACCCATTATCAGTCCCTGGAATACACCCATTCAGTAAAGAAAGCCAGCGGTGAGTGGAGGCTAGGGGGATTTGAGGGGGGTGAACAAATGCATTTAACCACTTCCACCACTAGTCTCAAACATCACGGGAATTTTTATAAACATCCCCGCTTCCTCCACTGTATATAGGGTACTAGACTTCCAATGCTTTCTTTAGCATTGATGTTCACAGGGATTTCCAAAGGATCTTTGCCTTTGCCTGAGGCTCGGGCTCGGGCCAACTGACTTGGGCCTGTCTTCCTCAAGGCTTTGTGGACAGTCCTGCAGCATTTTCCATGGTGTTAAAACTAACCCTGGATGACTGGGTGCTCCCACAGGGATCAGTACTCCTGCAATATGTAGATGACCTACTGTTATGTAGTGAGAGCGGGGCACAGTGTACAGAAAACTCTAAAAGCCTGTTGACTCACTTATCTCTTAAGGGTCACTTGGTGTCTCGCAAAAGAGATCCAGTGGTGCAGGGAGAGGGTGGAATACCTAGGATGTATTATCTCAGGCGGGACCAAGCAAGTGTCCCCAAAAGGAGTCAAGACTCTGACCTGTCTCGGCCCCAAAGATAAGGCAGCGCTCCTTTCTTTTCTTGGCTCTATTGTCTACTGCAGGCAGTGGATCCCAGATTGTTCTTTTTATGATTCAATCTGGCCCCCCTCTGCTGCAGCCACTGCCCCCAAGCAGGTGTTACACTGAGGAAATAACACGTACCTTATTACAGTCTTTGGCCAGTGCTCCAGCACTGGGTTTACCAGATCATAAGAAATCCTTTGTGCTTTACTGTATAGTCAGGGACCCTGCGCTGGCTGCCGTGCTGGCCCCAGCGCATGGTACCCACTACCGACCCGTGGCTTATCTATCCAAAAAACTCCCCGTTCATATACAAGGACTGCCAGCTTGCCTACAAGCTGTTACTGCCTGTGGCAGTAAACATGACAGTAAAAGAAACATCCAAAATCACTTTAGGAACTGATACTACATTGTACACAACACATACTGTAGTACACCTTTTACAAAACATCAGCGACTTCAGCCCAACAGGCAGAGCTCTATGCTATGACACATGCCTGTCAATTATTCAAAGGACAAAAGGTAAACATTTACACTGACAATAGATACACTTTTGGGGTCTTTTGGGCCCGCGGGTACAAGACAGCGGATAATAAGCAAATCTCAAATCAAGTCTGGGTAGAGGATTTATTAAGTGCACTCCATTTACCCTCAAAAAAAAAAAAAAAAAAAATTATTAATGTCATAAAAGTAATAGGTCATTCCTATGACAAATCTGATATTACTAAAGGAAACAACTTAAGAGTCAGCAGCCAAAATTACTGCTAAGGAGGCAATCAACCCTCCAATTGTTTTCTACAGATTTTTCGTCCCCAAGTTTCCCAGCCCGAGCCAGAAGAATTGTCTGACATTACCTGTTGGGAGTCACATGGTTTGACACACAACCCGGACAGCTTGTGGTCAAACAAGGAGGGGATCATAGGTATTCCAGAAACAGTAGCTCCTTTGGTAAGAAACCCCTACAGCAACTTGCTTAACTTGTGTCCAGAATAATGTTCAGGGACACATAGGCCCATTAAAAGACTTACAGATTGATTTGACACACATGCCCAAACAGAAAGGTAATATCAAATATCTTTGCGTAATAATACTCCATTTTGCCATTTTCCCTCATGGCCGGAAGTTATTCCCGTAACAGGAGAGACCGCAGGGATAGCTACCAGGTGTTTAAGGGATACAATGGAAGCTCCACATCCCTATCACCCCCAGAGTGCAGGAGTAGTGGAGAGAATGAATAGAAACATTAAATACAAATTGAAAGGCCCACCCCCAGATAAGAACCACCCCCCCCCCCCCATGCTAGGACAGGACTGTCCCCCTTTTGAGATCCTTATGGGATCACCCGCTCAAAAAGCCCCTAAGATAGGCGAGGAATCTAACTTATATTCCTTACAGGAAGAGCACGTGAAATATCTGGTAAGTAGCCCTGCTGAAACTTATGACAAGGTTGCTGTCACCTTTCTTCCTCTTTCCACAGAACCAACACATCCTTTCGTCCCGGATAAAGTACTGATCAAACAACTTGCAGTCCGCAAACAACCAGGCCCCCGTCTTCCAAGGTCCATTTGAAGTCCTCAAGGTCTCCAGGACAGCAATACTGACGGATCAAAGCCCACAATGGATCCATGCATCAAGGTTGAAGAAGAGCCCACAAATAAAGGAGACAGGAAAGGAAATGGAGGAGCCCCACAAGAAGAGACTCAGCCACTACTGTCCCATGCCCCCTCTCACAAAACCCCTTAACCCCCCAAACCATTCTTACCATAGACTTTCCTCGTGAGCCAAGAAAATGTACCACCTGGACAGTCTTTCTTTTTTCAATTGAAATGACCATCACTGTATTCTTACTCTTATTTTTTGGGTGTTGGCTAAACTCCTCGTGCGGGCTGGGTGAGGGTACTGTTGTAGTGAATGCCAGAGCAACATACATGGAAAGGAGTCATACTTATTCACAGGCCGACATTTAGTCCCTATGGTTGGAAGGCCCATCACCCTAGAGCAGTTACTAAATACCACCCAGGAAGTCCCTGTTATAAACACCACTCCCACGGGTTAGCTACTTTTAATATCCTGGACCCTGATGAAAGGATAGGTAACATGTCCCTATATGACATATGTAAATGTGTAAGGGGATTCAACAATCCACAGGTTACTGAATGGATAAATAGCAAACACATGGACAGCCCCTGGATAAGGCAAGGTGGAGATGGAGATTCCCTCTTTGGGGGATTGGATGTGTTTAATGGGATTAAGGTCAAGACTTAGCCCCCCAAAGTGGTTCAAGCCCCTCATGTTCCCCACGGATGGATGGTCTGTTGTGGACTATGGTGCCATACCACCGTCCCTTACCCTATGGACAGAAAAACTTCAGGTTGGTGTACTATTGTGGAAATGATCCCTCTAATGGGGACCACAGGGTCAGACACACTTGTGTCCATGAAACCTGCCCACGGTCACCTTGAATTTGGCAGACACAAGAGGGAATTAACCACTTGGTGGGACAAAATTTTTGCATCCTTCGGTGGGGTAGGCGTATACAATGCCGTCACAAAGGAGATTGATTTGGGATGTTAATGGATTCATGGATGAATGCCACTCATGGAATCCCTTTTCAGGTGTAGGAGGATGGTTCGGTTCTATTTGGGAAAACATTATGAATTTCTTTAAGAAAGCGGGTATGATACTCCTCACGATACTTATTTTAGCTCTGGCCGTTTATGTGACAATCAAATTGGTGTTCTGCCTGATAAGTAAAGTAGCAAAATCAAAGAACCTAGTTGATAAGTCTGAAACAGCCATGACCATGTTTAAGGCAGGATATAGGTGGTACAATGAGTGATCAGTGGAGACTTCTTAAAGTCTCCTATGATCAAAGGAGGGATTGTAAGGAAACGTGGGAAGTGTAGAGTTACCCTTCAAGATTTAATAGTATTGTAACAAAGATGTTTTTCTGTTTTTCTGTAGAAACTCACTGTAAATTCTGTTTATCTCACACTCACACACTTCCATAACAAGTTTTAGTTCTCATGGCTTCTAGTAACGGGTCTGCTTCCCATAACAAGTATGCTGTTTTGTACTTCTATATATTATCAAAACATACTGAGAACCTTATCAAGGACATATATTGCGTGAGACATTTTTAGAGTAAATATGATGTGGAGTCTGAAGGAAGAAATATTATGAATCTTGCAGATCAATATTGAATTGTATAACAAAATGCTTAAATGCTTGAATGTGATTGGTTGTTCAATTGCGTTCTTCCCCCTTTTTTGTATTGTATATGCTCTGTGAAACGGGAAGTAAAGGCATTCTTTTTTCAACCACACACGGTGTATGGTGTCTTTTTTGCCTGTCTGGACAGACAAGGGGGGAAAAGGGCGAGAGCTTTCCATTGACCGTCAAAGTCCAGTTGAGGGAAAGAGGAGCTGATGCAGAGGACAATACAGGAAACCTAACACCCTCCATTGGCTTTTATTCACCCAACTAATAAAATTCAAAATAACAGCAACAACGTACAAAGCCATCCACAACTCTGCCCCCAGCTACATCACTAGCCTTGTCTTACATAGTTACATAGTAGGTGAGGTTGAAAAAAGACACAAGTCCAACCTATGTGTGTGATTATATGTCAGTATTACATTGTATATCCCTGTATGTTGCAGTCGTTCAGGTGCTTACCTAATAGTTTTTTGAAACTATCGATGCTTCCCGCTGAGACCACCGCCTGTGGAAGGGAATGCCACATCCTTGCCACTCTTACAGTAAAGAACCCTCTACGTAGTTTAAGGTTAAACCTCTTTTCTTCTAATTTTAATGAGTGGCCACATGTTTTGTTAAACTCCCTTCCACAAAAAAAGTTTTATCCCTATTGTGGGGTCACCAGTACGGTATTTAGAAATTGAAATCATATCCCCTCTCAAGCGTCTCTTCTCCAGAGAGAATAAGTTCAGTGCTTGCAACCTTTCCTCATAACTAATCCTCCAGACCCTTTATTAGCTTAGTTGCCCTTCTTTGTACTCCCTCCATTTCCAGTACATCCTTCCTGAGGACTGGTGCCCAGAACTGGACAGCATACTCTAGGTGCGGCCGGGCCACAGTCTTGTAGAGCGGGAGAATTATTGTTTTATCTTTGGAGTTGATCCCCTTTTTAATGCATGCCAATATTCTGTTTGCTTTGTTAGCAGCAACTTGGCATTGCATGCCATTGCTGAGCCTATCATCTACTAAGACCCCCAGGACCTTTTCCATCCTAGATTCCCCCAGAGGTTCTCCCCCCAGTGTATAGATTGCATTCATATTTTTCCCACACAAATGCATTATTTTACATTTTTCTACATTAAACCTCATTTGCCATGTAGCTGCCCACCCCATTAATTTGTTCAGATCTTTTTGCAAGGTTTCCACATCCTGCAGAGTTATTGCCCTGCTTAGCTTAGTATCGTTCGCAAATGCAGAGATTGAACTGTTTACCCCATCCTCCAGATCGTTTATGAACAAATTAAACAGGATTGGTCCCAGCACAGAACCCTGGGGGACCCCACTACCCACCTCTGACCATTCCGAGTATTCCCCATTTATTACCACCCTCTGAACTCGCCCTTGTAGCCAGTTTTCAATCCATGTACTCCCCCTATGGTCCATGCCAACAGAACTTATTTTGTACAGTAAATGTTTATGGGGAACTGTGTCAAATACTTTTGAAAAATCCAGATACACCACGTCTACAGGCCTTCCTTTATCTAGATGGCAACTCACCTCCTCATAGAAGAATAATAGATTGGTTTGGCAAGAACAATTCTTCATAAATCCATGCTGATTACTGCTAATGATACCGTTCTCGTTACTAAAATCTATAGTCCCTTATCATCCCCTCCAAGAGCTTGCATACTATTGATGTTAGGCTAACTGGTCTGTAATTCCCAGGATGTATTTTGGGCCCTTTTTAAATATTGGTGCTACATTGATTTTTCTCCAATCACCTGGTACAATTCCAGTCAGTAGTCTGTCAGTAAAAATTAGGAACAATGGTCTAGCAATTACTTGACTGAGTTCCCTAAGTACCCTTGGATGCAAGTCATCTGGTCCCGGTGATTTAGGCTATCCCCTATTCAGTCCATCATGACTGCTGCTGTCAGACTCATCTACCGTACCAACCTTTCAGTCTGCTACCCCTCTCTGCTACCCCTCTCTGTCAGTCCCTCCATTGGCTTTTATTCACCCAACTAATAAAATTCAAAATAATAACAACAACAACATACAAAGCCATCTACAGCTCTGCCCCCAGCTACATCACTAGCTTTGTCTTCAAATAGGCTATACCCTATTCAGTAGATCATGATTGCTACTGTCAGACTATTTAGACTTACGTTCAGTCTGCCACCCCTCTCTGCCAGACCCTCCATTGGCTTTTATTCACCCAACGAATGAAATTCTAAATACTAACAACAACTTACAAAGTCATTCACAACTCTGCCCCCAGCTACATCGCTAGCCTTATCTCCAAATACCAACCAAACCATTCTCTTTGGTCCTCTGCTCTCTAACTCCCTCGTCACCTCCTCTCATGTTCGCCTCCAAGACTTCTCCAGAGCCTCTCTCATCCTCTGAAACTCCTTATCCCATCTGTCCCACTATCTCCTACTCTATTCACCTTTAGGTGATCTTGAAAACCCATATCTTTAGATATAATAAACTGTCTTTTTACTTTCTCTATCAGCTCACCCCCCACAGTTTTGACCCTTTGTATCACCTAAACCTGCTTCTTAGATTGTAAGCTTTAACTTGCAGGGCCCTCTGATTCCTCTTATATTGAATTATATTGTAACTGTACTGTCTGCTGCTTAAACTGTTGGCATCCTAAAAACCTGTATAATAATAAGAAAAGCATCAGCTCTACTCTTATTGTCATAAAGCCTCTTAAGTTTTGTTCATAAGGTATACACAAAAAGTGAAAGGCAGAAGAAGTGATCACTTAGATCTGCCGCCAGCACACACACAGAGCTCTCTAGTATCCATATCTTAATATCTTCACCATGGTTCCCAGTTCTGTTGTCATCAATGAGCTTTGCACTACAGTACACGCACCTCACTCGATGGTATCTATGCCACTTAATAAAATCTGCATTCCAGCACACACAGTTCTTTCCCCATTAATGAGGCCACGATGTACAAATGAATTTCAACAAATTTTAATCTTTCTCCAGTGTCTATCCCACCAGTAAGATCTATACTCCAGAGGCACCCTTTACTTTCTGGTATCCATGTCACCATTGACATTTACCCACCAAAACACATAGCTTTAACCCCATTATCAATGTCACCAGTTGGATCTGCACTTTATTTAGGGGCACATAATTCACTCCCCAATTCTATACTTAGCCTTCTGCATCCATTTCACCAATGAGTTATGTACTTCAACATAAACAGTTAATTTCCTGGTGTCGCCAGTGTTATATGCACCACAGCACACACAGCTTGCTCCCTATTGTCTATGGCACAAGTCACTTCTGTTCCATACAGTATTTTTTTGGTTGCCCAGAGAAGCTTGAAGAAACACCTTCAGGGTTGGGTTTTTGATGCCCAGAAAGTGGACTGAATGATACTGGGCATCACTCAACCTAGAAAAAGATGACTGGAACAGCAAGTCTGTGGGGGACAGCACTGGGGATTGGGTACTACATTTTTTTTAAATAATTTTAAAGCCCAATCGAACTTTCACAATTTATTACTGTAATGTAGCCAGACTTCATTTATAATCATTTATAATACAGTATTTTTTTTTTTAACTTTATATTCAGCCGGTAAGTTATGCATCAATCTGAAAAGTCAGATAGTGCCTCTCTCTAGCACAAAGCAGTGACCCAGCTTTCCTGATGTATGACCCCCCATCCTCCCGGAGGGCATGGGGGGTGTGGGGGTCAGAGCAGTGGTCTGGCTCTGCTTTAGCACAGGGTACATTATCCCTTGCTGCAGCACATAATAGCTAAAGAGTGAAAGAAGATCAGGCTTCAGTAGGGAGTTAACACCTGCAGGATAATGCATTTTTTTATTTATTATTATAGTTTTAAAGCTGTCCTTCAGCTTTTAGTGAAAATTAAATAGTTTTTTTTGGGCTGTCCTGATTTTTGCTTTAGTACTGAGTAAGTCTCTGACTTAGAACAACTATACATCCACTATATATTACGACGCTGGGTCACAAGAGATTAGAATACGGTACCACATCCCATTTATGTGAAAAAGAAAGAAAGGGGGCAAGGCGGGACTTTTAAGGTACCAAAAGAAGCAAACAAATTGAAAAAATATACATTTTATTTAAACAATTCTTTAAAATCGCAGTTAACATTTACAAGAATCGCATATTATTTCTTAGAACATATACAACCACTTCTTACTCTACATGTTTCGCTCACAAGAGCTTCTTCAGGAGTTTTTTTTGAGAAGTGTTGCATGAAGTATTATATACTAAAAAAAAAACAACAATTGTTAATTGATATGCTTAAAATTGCCATGAATAAAATCATATCACATGTCAATGGGACATAATTATATTTTATATATTTTTTATAGAAATGTTGAGAAAATGTTCATAAATTTTTATAGAGTACATTTTGTACAAAATAGTAATAAACTGGAAAGGATGCCTACCGGACACTTGAATTTATAAAACATTGATTTAGGATACATAAATTGAAGCCAGGATTTAAAAGGGAAGGAGAAACCTTTGTAGTCAAAGAGAGAGGATAAATTAAAACTTGCTCATATGATTTAGCGTTTAATTATTTAAAGAATTAATCAATAATCCTGTAGAGTATATAACAGTAAATAAGGCAATACATTTACCGTATATACTCGAGTATAGGTCGATCCGAATATAAGCCGAGGCCCATAATTTACCACAAAAAATGGGAAAATGTATTGACTCGTGTATAAGCCGAGGGTGAGAAATGCAGCAGCTACTGTAAGTGGAAAAGAGGGTCAACAATGCCCATCTGCAGCTGCATACCTCACTGTGTCTATTGCATACCTCCCTATGTCCTGTGCATGCCTCCCTGTGCAGATCTGCCTACCTCACTGTGTCCTGTGTACCTCCCTGTGTCCATTGCAGCCTACCTGGGTCCTGTGCATGCCTCTGTGTGCCGATCTGCAGCCTCCGTGTGCCCATCAGCAGCTCTGTGTCAATCTGCAGCTCTGTGTCCATCTGCAGCTCTGTGCCCATCTGCAGCTCCGTGTGCTCATCTGCAGCTCTGTGTACCATTTTGCATTCACCGATCAGCGTGTCATAAAAACATTAAGCGCCCATTTTCAAAAGCCGCGCCTCCTCGTCTGTGATAGGCGGAACACTTAATTTCCCAGCAGTCAGTGTTCATCCTATCACAGACATCCTCTCATCTTCGTTCGTGGTATGAACCACGAACGAAGATGAGAGGATGTCTGTGATAGGATGAACACTGACTGCTGGGAAATTGAGTGTTCCGCCTATCACAGACGAGGAGGCGCGGCTTTTGAACACTGGAATGGCCCGCCGTCTGTCTGCATGACACGCTGATCAGGTAGGCAGACACTGGCGACTCAAGTATAAGCCGAGGGGGGCACTTTCAGCCTAAAAAAAAAGGGCTGAAAATCTCGGCTTATACTCGAGTATATATGGTACATCAGTTATGAATAAGGGGTATGTATTATTGGTAAAACCAATACAATCATTCATCCCAAACGGCAGGGGAGGAAGAAGGTTTAATAACCCCGGACAGACCACGGAATGACTAAAAGAGGAAAGATGCCACCCCTCGGTTTTGACCTTGGCAACACCCAGGAACACACCTCAGCCCACCACACCTGAGCCCAGCCCTGACAGTACCCCCTCCTCAATGACCCCTCCCCCTCGGAGGACCACCAGACTTGAGGGGAAACATCTATGGAAATCACAGAGGAGGACAGGGGCATGTACATCCGAGGATGAGACCCAAGAGCGTTCCTCCGGACCGTACCCTTTCCAATGCACCAGGTACTGTATGTGCCCATGGAACCTACAGGAGTCAACAATGGACTGTACTTCATACTCCTCATGGTTCTCAACCTGTACAGGGTGAGGACGAGGTACCAAGGTAGTAAAGCAGTTTCAGACCAAAGATTTTAATAAGGAGACATGAAATACATTTGAGATATGCATATTAGAAGGAAGATCTAATGCATAAGCCACTGGATTAAACCTGCAAATAATACGGAAAAGCCCAATAAAGTGAGGTGCGAACTTCAGAGAGGGAACACGAAGTCGGAGGTTGTGAGATGACAGCCAGACCCTGTCCCCAACCTGGTAGGAAGGCGCAGGCAGGTGTCTGTGGTCAGCATGGAGTCTGTACCTATCATTAGCAGGTCGCAAAGCCTCCTGGACTTGTGCCCAAGTGGAACGAAGACCATGGAGATGCTCTTCTAATTCAGGAATACTCTGTGGAACAAATGAGTCAGGCAACATGGAAGGTTGGAAACAATAGTTTACCATAAACAGGGACAATCGGGAAGCAGAATTCAAGGCACTATTGTGAGCAAACTCCGTCCACGGTAAGAGGACTGACCAGTTGTTATGATGGTCAGAAATCTAGCAACGTAGGAATTGCTCCAAGGACTGATTGGCTCATTCTGCGGCACCATTAGACTGTGGATGATATGCAGAGGAGAAAGCAAGCTGAATTCCCAACTGTGCACAAAAGACTCGCCAGAACCGGGACACAAACTGACTACTCCTGTCCGAGACAATCACCTTGGGTAGCCCAAGTAAGCAAAAGATCTCCTGAGCAAAAATGGAAGCCAGTTCCTTAGAAGTGGGCAACTTCTTAAGTGGAATACAATGAGACATTTTCGAGAACTGGTCAACTACCATAAGGATAACTTTGTTGCCCTGAGAGTTGAGTAACTTCACAATGAAATCCATAGACAGGTGGGTCAGGGGAATCTCTCCGTTGGGTATGGGTTGTAGGAGGCCCACAGGAAGGTGCCGTGGAGTCTTACTTTGAGCACACACGAAACAGGCAGCTAAAAAGGCGGTTACATCAGCATGTAGACTACCAAAAACTGTTGGGAAATGGCCCAAAAGAGTTGATTCTTCACAGGGTGGCCAGCAAGCTTGGGAGAATGGTAAGTCTGGAGCACGGCAGTACGGAGACTCTCTGGGACAAAGCAGTGGTCACAAGGTTAGGTCAGGAGAAGCATGGACCTGAGCAGTAATAAATTTGTCACCCAAAGGAGAAGGGAGACTGGTGCGAACCATAGCCAGAATACGATCAGGAGGAATCAAAGGAACCGTAACGGACTCCATCTTGGAAGTGAGGGAAATTGTTGTGACAAAGTGTCAGCCCTTATATTCTTAGTACCTGGTAAGAATGAGACAATGTAATTGAAACTAAACAAGAAAAGAGCCCATCGCGCTCTTCTGGGAGAGAGGCGTTTAGCCTCAGACAAGAATGTGAGATTCTTATGGTCAGTAAGAATGAGAACTGGCACAGTGGTATCTTCGAGGAGATGTCTCCATTCTTTCAGGGCTAAAATGATCTTTAACAACTCTCTGTCACCAATCTCGTAATTGCACTTCACAGGTGACAATTTCTTGGAAAAGTAGCCACAAGAATGCATAGCTCTCTCAGAGGTAGGACGTTGAGACAGAAGGGTGCCAACTCCAGTCTCAGAAGCATCAACCTCAAGGATAAAAGGTAACGTAGGATCAGGATGTGCCAACACAGGAGCAGAAACAAAGGCAGCCTTGAGACTCTCAAAGGCTTTAATGGACTCCGCAGACCAACTCTATGGGTTACCGTCCTTTCTGGTCATATCAGTTAGGGGTTTGACAAGAGACGAGAAGTTAAGAATAAACTTCCGATAATAGTTGGCAAAGCCAAGAAAACGCTGTTGAGGACGTAAACCCGTGGGTCGGGGCCACTGTAGGACTGCTGAAAGTTTCTCTGGGTTAATCGAAAAAAACAGCAGTGGAAATGACATAACCCAGGAATTTAACCCGTTCATGATGGAATTTGCACTTCTCCAATTTAAAATAGAGATTGTTCTCTCTTAGTTCCTGAAGCACTCGACAGACATCTGTGTGGTGGCTCTCCAGGGAGCCATTACTGCAATATATCTCGGAGGACAACGTTAATAAATTCCTGTAAAACTGCTGGGGCATTACAAAGGCCAAAAGGCATTACGAGGTACCCATAATGGCCTGTTCTGCTATTAAACGCAGTTTTCCACCCATCGTCCTCCCTAATCCTCATGAGATTGTATGCCCCTCTCAAATCAAGCTTCATAAAAAAACGTTGCTCCCTTGAGGCGGTCAATTAACTCTGTAATCAACGGAATCGAATAGGCATTCTTAATCGTGGAACGATTGAGACCCCTATAATCAATACAAGGTCTCAGTCACCACTCTTCTTCTTCACAAAGAAGAAACCAGCACCAGCACAAGATGAGGATTTGCGGATGAAACCTTGAGAAAGAGCGTCTGCAACATACTCCTCTATGGCCTTATCTTCCAAGACTGGAAAAAGGGTAAACCTAGCCATGAGGGAGTATGGCACCAGGTTGAAGGTCAATTGTGCAATCATATAACTGGTGTGGAGGCAAACTACCAGCTTGACCTTTGTCAAAGACATCGCTTAATTCGCAGTACTCCTCTGGCAGGGAGGAGAGTGAAAAGGTGCACAGGGTTGGTACCTTGGCTACCTTCTGGAAGCATGTATTACTGCATTGTTGCGACCAGGAGAGAACCTCAGCACGGAGCCGAACAAAAGAGGGGTTGTGCCTCTGTAACCAAAGATAACCAATAACCAGCGGAAACTTAGGTGAGGAAATAACTTGGAATTGGATTATCTCATGGTGAAGAGCCCCTATAGCCATGGACAATGTAACAGTCTCATGAGTCACATGGGCAGGCTGTAGAGGTCTCCCATCAAGAGCCTCAATGGTAAGTGGAGTGTCACACAGCTGCAGCGTAATCAAGTGCTTCAATACAAAGGCAGCATCAATGAACAGGCCTGCACAGAGACTGGAGCAGCAGCAAGGATGGCCTGCAACACAGGTTGTCCCGGAGCAGCCACAGTGGGAGATCTTCTGAATTTATGGCCTTCGCCTACTGTTAAAAAACAATGAATCAGACCGAGACAGAAGTACAGTTAAATCACACTTGTTTAATAATAAAGGTAATTAGAACAAACGTAGTCAAAACATAGGCAAAGTTCGGTAACCGGAACGGATAGTCAGACAAGCCAGAAAGTCAGGAAGCCAGGGAACAGCATAGTGGAACACCAAGCAGGATCTGGAGCCAGAAGGAATATAAGCCAAGCAAGTCTTTAACAGGAACGCAGGATATTGTCTCTGTAATGTTGATCAAGCTGAAAGCAGAGATCATCTGGGCTGGACAGCTTAAGTAGGCAGGACTGACGAGCAGGATATCATCAACAGGTGAGTCACTGTGGAGAGATATGAGCTGGCAATTAGCCGACAGCTCAGCTCAGGATTTGGCACAGCATCCCCTGAGAGCTACCAATAGGTGAAGGTCTCTATGCAGCAGCTATAAAGGGACAGTTTTTAGTCCTAACTCTTTAGCCGGCTAGCATTGGGGCCCGGTTGTACTGTTGATGCATGTGAGAGTCCAAGTCAAGCTTGCAAGCAGAAATTACTAGATGTCTGTATGGTCAGTTTGTAAAGGGCTCAGTCTGTCTAGTAGCAGATAGTAAACCCCCACAGCAGCAGCTCACCAGGTACAGTGATATTGCAGCTCACCATCTGCTCACACACAGCAATTAGTCCACTTTCTGCCCTGCACTGTGACTCTGGCTGTCAGCACATCTGGACTCAGCACTCTGGATCCCGCTCAGGCCGCCAATATGCAGCAGTGATGTTCATTCTCGTTCTCTCTCACAGCAAGAGAAGATGTGCTCTCTACAGCCTGAAAAAATGTATCTCCTTTCCCCTCTGGTACAGTCATAGCACAATGCTAAATAATGTTTACACTTACAGGCTAAGGCTGAGGTCATGTAAAATCATAGCTAAGGCAGCACTCTGACTTAGAAGTGAGCCCGATACTCTTGCAACTTCTCCCAATGGATGTAGCATTTCCAAGTGGGTATCACAAAGCCTGTACCCCACTCCACCTGGACAGCCCAATGTGTCACCTCACTCCCAGGGACTAGACATGGCCCGAAAAGCCCCTTGTTTGGTTTGCAGCAGAACTCCCCAACAGGGAGAAAGTTCTAACCCGAACGGTGAACCCCACTGAAGTCTATGGGAGCCGAACAGGAAAAATTGTCCATAAAAGGGGTATGGGGGTCTGGGTACTGCCCTGGGGGACATGTATCAATGCAAAAATGTTTTTTAAAAATTACAGTTTTTTAGGATTTTAATTATGCTTAAAGTGTAACAATAACAATTAAAAATCCCTTTAAATATAGTGCCTGGGGGTGCCCCTTAGTCTGCCTGTAAAATGGTGCATCTGTAGCATATGTATATATATAACGGGCTGCAGCAAAAATATAATTTTTAACCATTTAAGGACGCAGATATACGTCGGCAGAATGCCACGGCTGGGCACAAGCATGTACCTGTACATGTCTCTTTAAGTGCCCAGCTGTGGGTCGCGCACGCGTCGCCGGCTGCGCGCTCGCGACCCGGTCCTGAGCTCCGTGACCGTGGCCGCAGGACCAGCGGACCCAATCGCCGCTGGTGTCCCGCAATCGGGTCACAGAGCTGAAGAACGAGGAGAGGTCTAGGTAAATAAACCTCTCCCCGTGCTTCCTACTGAGCCTGTCACTGATCGTCTGTTCCCTGTCATAGGGAAAGACGATCAGTGACATCAGATGCCAAGCCACGCCCCCCTACATTAAAAGAAAAACCACACACACACACACTTAACCCCTCCCCGCCCCCAAGTGGTTAACTCCTTCACTGCCAGTGTCATTTACACAGGAATCAGTGCATTTAAATAGCACTGATTGCTGTATAAATGACAATGGTCCCAAAAATGTGTCAAAAATGTCTGATGTGTCCGCCATAATGTCGCAGTCACAATAAAAATCGATGATCGCCGACATTACTAGTAAAAAAATAAAAATATTAATAAAAAATGCTATAAAACTATCCCCTATTTTGTAAACGCTATAACTTTTGCGCAAACCAATCCATAATCGCTAATTGCGATTTTTTTTTACCAAAAATATGTAGAAGAATACGTATCGGCCTAAACTGAGGAAACAAAAAATGTTTTTTTATATATTTTTTGGGGATATTTATTATAGCTCTATTTTTGTTTATAGCGCAAAAAAAAAAACAAAAAAAAACGCAGAGGTGATAAAATACCACAAAAAAAAGCTCTATTTGTGGGAAAAAAAGGACGCCAATTTTGTTTGGGAGCCACGTCGCACGACCGCAATTGTCAGTTAAAGCGACGCAGGGCCGAATCGCAAAAAGGGGCCTGGTCCTTTGGCTGCAAATTGGTCCGGGGCTTAAGTGGTTAAAGAAAGAAAAACGAGGCAAATCCAATTTAAATTGACTTGCGGTTGCAATTGCCAGCACCCGGCTATTGTAACAATAAAAAAAAACGTCATGGCGTCCCCCCCAGTCCATACCAGACCCTTCGTGTCTGGTATAGATTTGGAGGTGAACCCCACACCAAAATGAAAAAAAAAAGCGGCCTGAGGCCCCCCCCAAAATCCATACCAGACCTTTATCCGGGCATGCAGCCTGGCAGGTCAGAAAATGGGGGAGATGAACAAGGGCCCCCCTCCTGAACCATACTAGGCCACATGCCCTCAACATGCCCCTATGTTAATGGGGACAAGGGCCTAAACCCCTACAACTGTGGCCGGTGGTTGTGGGGGTCCACGGATGGGGGCCTTATCGGAATCTGGAGGCATGGTGCATGCTGGGCCTGTGATGTTACAAGGGGGGTTGGGCCACCAGGTGGAGTTGCCAGCTGGCCCTGCCCTTAGCTATATAAGAACTGTCAAAACACAGAGGAGACATTTGGCGTTTTTTTTTTAATTTCTATTTTTCGGGTCAGCGGTGCAGGGGGGGGGGGGGGGGGCGGGGGGGGGGGGGCCCAGGGCGTGTTTTTTTTTTAAATGTTGGCGTGAGGTTCCCCTCCAAATCCATACCAGACCCAAAGATACTTATTAACATGGGGGTGGGATCTAGGGGCCTCTTGTTAAAGGGGGCTTCCAGATTCCGATAAGCCCCCTGCCTGCCACAACCACTGGCCACTATTGTGGGGATGAGGCCCTTTCCCCCAACATGGGGACAAGGTGTGTTGGAGGGGGGGCAGAGCTTTCCCCCATGTTGAGGGCATATGGCCTGGTATGGTTCAGGAGGGAGGGGGCCAATCGCTCATTCCCCCCCCCCCCTTTCCTGACCTGCCAGGCTGTGTGCCCTCAACAGCCATTTAAAAAAAATATATTTTGGCATGAGGTTTCCCTCCAAATCTATACCAGACTAGAACGGCCTGTTATGCACTGGGGGGGGGGGGACCCCAAACGTTTTTTTCTTTATTTTTTAACTAGAACTTTTTTATTATTATTCATCTCTCTGCGGGGAAACCCATTGCGAGCTGATGACTCGCCGGTTGTTAAGGATGCGGCAGCCAGCTTCCCAGCCCCGCTCCTTAACCACCAGCTTACACTGCACCCTGATTGGGCAAAGCTTTGCCCAATCAGGATGCAAAATGAGCTGCACAGTGCTCAGTGCATTGCAGGGTGTTCGGCAGGGAGAACACCTTGCAAATTTGGATATTCGGTGAATGGCTGAGCATGCAAATGTTTGGCCCGAATGCATGCTTGGGCCGAACCGTTTGCCCAACACTACCAGTGACACTTTAAGACTTCTTCCTGACACAAGAGATCATCTCTTCACTTGTTCCTGAGCTTCTTTATTCTGGAAGCCTCTCACTCTTTCTACTCTTCCTCAGCACCTCCAGCTAGGTATATGTGATATCAGTCCCTGTATGTGCGGCACTGGTCACTAGGGAAGGGACCAAGCTTGCAAAGCCCCTCTTTACAAGGGCTATTAGTCCATTTAGCAGCAAACATCCATATCCCTTGGAACCCTGACTGGGCTTCCACAAGGGGTGGTAATTAGATCCTCAGCAGCACTCTCCTTCTCTTTCCATGCATACCCAGAAACCCAAGGAACCCTTCACCTAGAACAGTGGTTCTCAACTCCTGTCCTCAGGACCCACTAACAGGCCAGACTTTAAAGTGGCTGTAAACCTGTTAAAACCACTTTTACCTACAGGTAAGCCTAGATTAATAGGTGCTCGAAATATCTCCCAAACCTCCACGGTTTAGGAGATATTTACAAAAAAGTCTATCGCCGATGTCTACGGCACAGGCGCACGTTAGACTCCTTTAGAAATGGTGAGCGTGCCGTGACTGGTGGCTGCCGCGTGCATGCGCAGGACTGGCCGGAGCCGCGATACCCGGAAGGAAGATGGACGCTTCGTGGAAGAGGGGACATCGGTGACATCGCAGGCTTTGGTTTCAGGTAAGTGACACATAATGGGCGACTATGCTACCTTTGCAGGGAAACAAAGAGGAAGTAAAACCCATCAGGGTTTACTTCCTCTTTAAGTATTACCTTGGGGAGATGCAGACTAGAATACTGCAATCACTGAGCAGCAGATGATATCACCTGTGATGTATTTCAGTTATCTTGCAAACCTGGCCTGTTAGTGGGTCCTGAGGACAGGAGTTGAGAACCCCTGACCTAGAAAGAGTTCCCCTTTTTATGTTTTGACCAGGAGAGGGCAGTACTTGGCCAGAAGAGTTAACCCTTAGGCTTGATTCACACTAATGCGTTTTTTGATGCATTTTGCAGAAATGCAGGGAAATTTTTTAACATGGGTTCCTATGGAACATGTTCACATCAATGCATTTTTGTGCCTCTGCATTTTTGGAAAGGGTCGGGGACTTTTTTTCATGCAAAATGCAGCGTTTTGCATGTAATAGAAGTCAATGGACCCGCATCCAAAACGCAAGTACCGCGTTTTACCGCAATTTTGACGCGATTTGCAGTTTGCGTTTTTTTTTTTTATTATTCTTTTTTTTTTTACACTGTATATAGCTGGTTGCTAAGTAACCACAGTGTAAAAAAAAAAAAAAAACCGCAAAACGCGGCAAAATCGCAGTAAAAACGCGTGTCCAAAAACGCGGCAAGCACCGCAAAAACGCTCAAAAGCAACATGCATAGATGTGAATCGAGCCTTAAGCTGGATACACACTATATAACTTTTGTTGTTTGATTTCCTTTAGATTTACCAAAACCATGTAGTGCAAGGGCCTGCCTGATTGCATACAAATTGAAATTGTTAAGGTTTCACCTCTTATTATATGGTTTTGGTAAATCTAAAGGAAAAAATCTAAAGAAAATTGCATAGTGTGTATCCAGCTTAAGGCCCCTTTCACACCAGCTGTCCGCCTGTCAGTTTTTCAGACCTTCAAATCGCAGAGCAGCTGGAGCGATTCATCACTCCGGTCACTCTGCGTTGTCACTGCGCTAGGGGGCAGTGTGATGCACGATTCATCGCATCGCACTGCTCCTTTTTATTTATACAAGCTTTATTTGAAGTGTACAAAATTTATACTTCGTTCACTGCAATGTCAGGTGGTGCGCTACCTGCATTGCAGTGCTATTCTGGCTGGTGCGCTGTGATAAAATGCAGCATGTCGGCATTTTATCAGAGTACATTGCAGTGCAGCACTGGGCTTTGCTGCATTGTGAATGGGACACATAGGAAACAACTGTTTCATGTGTGTCCCTGCAGTGACAGATAATTTTACTATGCTGCTGTAGCTACTGATTTTTAAGCTGGCCATATACACCTATAGATTATCTGCAGATTTTCTATGGTTAGATGGAAAAAGTGGGAGATTCCTCCATCCACACAGTTTAGCGAACATGGAGAAATCTGTTGCCCTTTTTCCATCTAACCATAGAAAATCTGCAGATAATCTATAGGTGTATGGCCAGCTTTAGTCTGGGTTCACATACACTATATTACCAAAAGTATTGTAACGCCTGCCTACACGCACATGAACCCTAATGGCATCCCAGTCTTAGTCCGTTGGGTTCAATATTGAGTTGGCCCACCCTTTGCAGCTATAACAGTTTAAACTCTTTTACGAAGGATGTCCACAAGGTTTAGGAGTGTGTCTAAGGGGATGTTTGACCATTCTTCCAGAAGTGCATTTGTGAGGTCAGGTACTGATGTGAACGAGGCCTGGCTCGCAGTCTCCGCTCTAATTCATCCCAAAGGTGTTCTATCGGGTTGAGGTCAGGACTCTGTGCAGGCCAGACAAGTTCCTCCACCCCAACTCATGCATGTCTTTAGGGACCTTGCTTTGTGCACTGGTCCAAATCATTTGGTTGGAGGGAGGATTATGGTGTGGGGTTGTTTTTCAGGGGTTGGGCTTTGCCCCTTAGTTCCAGGGAAGGGAACTCCTAAGGCATCAGCATACCAAGACATTTTGGACAATTTCATGCTCCCAACTTTGTGGGAACAGTTTGGGGATGGCCCCTTCCTGTTCCAACATGACTGCTCACCAGTGCACAAAGCAAGTTCCATAAACACATGGATGAGCAAGTTTGGGGTGGAGGAACTTGTCTGGCCTGTACAGAGTCCTGACCTCAACCCAATAGAACACCTTTGGGATGAATTAGACTGGAAACTGCAAGCCGGGCATTCTCGTCCAACATCAGTGACCTCACAAATGCTCTTCTGGAAGAATGGTCAAACATTCCCATAGACACACTCCTAAACCTTGTGGACGGCCTTCCCAGAAGAGTTGAAGCTGTTATAGCCGCAAAGGGTGGGCCAACTCAATATTGAACCTACTGACTAAGACTGGGATGCCATTAAAGTTAATGTGCGTGTAAAGGCAGGTGTCCCAATACTTTTGGTAATATAGAGTATATATATATATCACTGTATGTGATTTGAATAGGAATCGCACAGCAGTTCACATGAACACTGTGTGATTTCACTGCGATGCAGGAAACGCACAGAACTTGCTGCGGTTTCAGCACTGCATATATATAAACCATGCCTTAATAAGAGGCCACTTACATGTCCAGGGATCCAGTGCTGTCCTCACCCGTGCCAGTCTTCGGGTCCCTGACGCCACCATGTCTAGTGTGGGAAGCTGGCTGTGCCTCCTTGTGGCTTTACAGCTGGCTTCCCACTGCGCATGCACTTTGTGAATGGTCCTGCAGCATTCTGGGACTTGTGATGTGTCCCAGAACACTGTGGGCAATGGGGGGGGGGGGGGGGGGGCAAACTTCTGTTTGGATCGCAGAAGCAGGTACCTATCAAAACTAGGTATGTGCCCCCCCCAAAGAAAAAAAGTTACCAAAAGTTAAAGAGGAGTGTGTGAGCGAGGAGGCAGAAAAGCAGAACTTCTCCTTTCAGGTGAAGTTCCACTTTAAGCATATAATGCCACCATGGGAATGATGTAAAGACCTTCTGTGAAAATATTTGGTGTGCTGTGTGAGGTGTTGCTCATAGCGACCGTTATATAAGAGGCTTCTTTCTGTGAGGTGCCCTACAAAGCTAGGACTGCTACGTCACAACGCGGTCACTGGTCGCCACTACTTCTCAGTATGAAGCAGAGCAGAGAGCACACAGAGCTGGAGGCCATGACTGAACCCCGACGATGGGCGGGAAAGGGGCGTTTCCGGGGAGGGGAAGGGGGTGTGTCCGGGGAGGGGGAAGTGAGAGAGACGTGGGACTGAGGGAAAGAGACTTGTCGTCTTGAATGAGAACAAGCTGGAGAGGCGGTGGGCAGAAGACATTCCAGGAGCCGCAGAGGAGCGGAGAACATAGCTGAGGACATGCCGGGCAACGGGATGGAGCCTCGGGCTCTGAAATACGAGCAGACTCTGGTGAGTGAGCGGGAGAAATGCCATGACACTACACAATGTATAGAACTCCTATGTACTCTGTCCGGGGGACGTGCCTCCTCACCAGGGGGGTATGTAAACCTCCCTCAGGAGCCCTGTACCTGTCCTGACCCTGAGACACTTCACAAGTTCTTGTCACCTCAGCATAGTCCACCACTGAGTCTGTCCATGACTGTGTCTGATAGCTGGGCTGTGTGCAAGGGTGACAGCACTTCAGTGGCAGTGTGGAAAGAGATGGATAGAATTACTGTATATCATTAGAACACCAATGGGGACCATTACAATGAACACTTCAATGCTTGTTTGACTTTACTTTTAAGCGGCTAATGGCTTTTTTTTTTTTTATCTGATCAATGTACAATTTTTAGTATTGATTAGTATCCATTACTTTTTTTTTTTTATAATCCGATCAGTGTGTGTGATTCGATTGCAATTGAATAGCCCCCCATTTCCTGGCCTGCCAGGCTCAGGCTGCATGCTCAGATAAGGGTCTGGTATAGATTTGGGGGGGGGGGGGGACCAACACATTATTATTATTATTATTATTATTATTATTATTATTATTATTATTAGTGTCACTCGGGGGTGGCTTTTGGGGCTATAGCCCCGAATCTGGGCCCCATAGCCCTGAGTCTCTGCAGGGGTCCCCTAGGGGAGGGGAGGCACGCTGGGGGCCCTGATGCAAGGAGGGGGCTCTCTGGGCATATATACACACATGTATATACATGTGTATGCCCGCCCAAGCGTATGACTTTCTTTACTACGCTGCTACGGGCTCCAGCCCCAGATCTTTTGTAGACCTAGCAACGCCCTATTCATTGTTTTATTTCTGTTTGCTTGGGGTACCCCTTAAACCTGAAAGGACCTTGTATGGATTGGGGGGGACCCCAATGCCGTTTTGAATTTTTCTTCTTTCACGATTTTATCACTGGCAGTGGTGTGTATGTGTGGGTTTTTTTTTTTTTTTTTTTTTTTACATTCAGCTGTCAGTGGGGATCCCCCCTGACAGCTAATGATTCATCTGTTGTTAAGGACGCAGCAGCTGGCTTCCTGGCCCACTCCTTAACAACCAGTTAATATTAAAGACGCCCACTCCAAAAATGCATGTAAATTGCATCTGAATAGCTGCTTGGGACATTTGCATTGAAAACGGAGGGGAAATTTTGCACCGGACATGTGTGAACCTAGCCTTAGGCTTGAGATATCTCATCTCGTAATCTGATCATTCAACTGTTTTATGAAGTAACTTAGTGGAAACAGCAAGGCGATCAATAACTTATGATCGTAAGTTACACTCCTATCGATTTTAAAATCTATTTTCTTGTGTGCGTGGCATAGCAATCTAAAGGGTTATCGACTGTAGATTGATTATGCGTATTGGAAGAGATAATGTGGAAAAGAGATTGATAATTTATTGATGCTGTTATGGGACTATAAATCCATGTCAATGCGAGTATGGCCACCATACTACTAGTACTATAGATTTTGCACCTCTACATGTGTTAAGGTGACTGAAATAAATTACTAAAATAAATATTGCCTTTTCTTGTTAAAAAAAAATATTGCCTGAGTGGTTATGGATATTTATTCCATATACATATTAACTTGTCTATTCAAACTGATGTTGTACAATGAATGATATAAGGTTAGCTATGAAAATAAACACACTGCTTAGTAAAACAAGGTCTTATTTCCCAAGAAAATGGGAAATGCTAACAAAAAAACACTAAGGGAATATATCACAGAGTATATATAATACAAAAACATCAAAGATACGTTACGTTAGGTTGTCCCCTAGATATTGTCTCGTCAGCTGGGCACAAAAAATGGTAACAGAGAGCCATGCGGCAAGAGAGCCATCAGGCAAGGTAGCCAAGAGCGGAAAGGGGGACCGATTTCCCTTCTGTGTGCACTTTTAAACTTTAATCATACACTGTCCAGACCCATTGCCAGCCCATCTAGGTTTTTGACGAATCAAAGTATTTCGGTCCGTCCAGCTGTATTGGCCTCTAGAGGCAGCATTCGTCCATGTATCATCGCTATGTGACCCGGGTCATCAGTGATTTGTTGGTCCTTTGATCTTCTGTAGCCCACCTTCATCAATCATCCTGGCAGCCATGGCCCTCTTTGAAGCTTGCTTGCAGAGTTCTTAATCAAGGATTTCAATCTTATCACACCAGTTGGTCAGGAGCCAAGCTTTTGCTCAGCATCCTTGCTAGGGGCATGAATCGACACCCTGCTGGGTCAACTTTCAACTTGGGCCACCTGGCTGTATCAACCAGGAAGAGAAATATGATATTAAACCATTTTGCCTTTCAACATAGTCCGCTTTACGCCTGAAGGGCGCATATCACCCTTCTTCAGACACGCCTCCTATGGAACAGTCCATAACTGTCTTAACGTGTTGTGCTTCCCAACATCTCAACAAGCCGCTTTGCCACTGAGTGACACACCACCATCATTCTTCAGCGACAGCTTTCATGTCACCATTCTGTGGCTTCTCCTTTCCGGTATCTTCATGACAGGGTGCAATACAGGCAAGGGGTGTCAATTCACTCGCCATTCACCAGCACACACTAGGAGCAACATATTAACAAGCATTCAGATACAGTCTCGAGGAGGGCCTTACTCCCCCATATTACTAACCTAAAATACACATATGTAACACTATACCATAACCTAAATCAATCCATTACCATTATTATATAATAATTTTAGTGTGTGTGTGTGTCCCACCAAATTAAGCATCCCATTCTCAACCTCCTTCACTGTAGATATGGGTCGGGAATTAGGCAGGTTTGCGCACAATGGCCTTTTCTACCACAATTTTCGCACGTCAGCAGTATCTCAGGGCTCTGAATTGGCAGCAAAGCCTCTAACTTGTATGAGGAGACCTTACCATCAATTCGTCCCTCAAAACAAAAAAAATACATATTTTACATTTCTTGTTCTGAAGGATTGGATAGGTTATATTCCTTCCCCCCCAACCTCCAACCCATTGCAATTGTATTCATGGTAAGGTTGCATTCATAAATGACAGGAGAGACTCCGTTAAAATGATTCACAAGTCTTGTTGATAGGCACAGACTTTCAGATTCAGTATTGGCACAAAATTGTCCATAAGAAGAAGAAACCTTATATTGCAAGTATTTAATCTGAATCTTTCCGTTTGTCCCTTCTCCCCTGAATGGTTGTCCGAACAAATTTGCGGTGTGGTATGGCACAGACAAATTGCCAACCGGATGAACATCTTTCATCTCTGTTCCAGAGACCATTCCAATCTCGCTCCACCAGGACCCTGGAAGTGAAAAACAAGAGCAGAATCAAATTCTTATCCACAATATCTACTCGCTTGCTATGTTTACTGATAGTTCCTCCTTGGAACCCAGGAACTTAGTATTCCTGGCTTCTTCAATTCTGAACAAATTATCAAAACAACCATGATTTCTTTAGGATGAACCCACTCTAAAATGGATCCCCATGGTAAGAGCAAAAAATGTAAAAAAAAATGAACGTGAATGTTGCTTCTCCAAAATTTTTCATTTTAAACGCAAAAAAAAAAAAAAAAAAAAAAACATGTATTTATCTGTACCTTAAGACTAACTCCCCTTTCAGGTGGACAAAACCTAAACATTTTGGAACTTTTTCCACCTGAATGAAAATGCAAACAAAAAAAAATACATATAACTCCAGCAGCTGAAATGACTTTCTATCAATTTTTGTCTTAGGCCTCTTTCACACGGGTTGGATCAGTGCTGATCCGCCCCGTGGATATCCGCATGCTCAGCAGGGATCGCCAGAGCGATCTCCGCTAAGCAGGAAGATGACAGGTCTGTCTCTGCACACTGCGCAGGGACAGACCTGTCAGAGCACCGCTCTCCCCTATGGGAGATCGGGTGACAACGGACCGTAGAGTCTGTCGTTATCCGATCCGATGACGGATGTAAAAATATAGCTTTTTTCCTCCATCTCACGTTTTCGGATCGGATGTCAGCGGACATGTCACCGCTGACATCCGACTCTCCATAGACCTCTGTGGAGCATCCGTTCAGGTCCGTGGCAGATCTGAACGGATCGGCTGTGTGAAAGAGGCCTTAAACACAATGTATTCAGCTGCTAATTGAGGGCATAGCCAATGACCCCCCTTTCAGGTGGACTAAACCTAACAATTTGGAATATTTCCACCTGAACAAAACAAAAATAACATGAATGAATAAACAAATAACCCTAAAAAAGTAAAACCTTTTTTTAAATGAAAATAAGAAAAAATTAAAATAAAATAATCATAATAGAAAAAAAAGTACGGTAATAAAAATCCAGAGGCTTATCCTTGAAAATATTAAAAATATATCAAGGTCCTCTATAATATTCCAAACATGAAGGCCAAATCTCTGAAACTCGCATCTAAACCTTATTAGTAGTTAATAAACATTAACCAAAAAATTCTTACCATCCATGCAGCTCACTAAGGGCTGCTAACATTGTTTCCCCTACTGCTATATTTGAATGAACATGCGGCTACCTCCATTTTGAGTTTATGCAGCTGTTCTACATAGTGATGCCTTTCCTGTCTTAATTGACCATTTTCAGTTTGTAATCTCCGCATTTGGGTCTTAAAGGGGACGTGGGTTTGGTTACTATGGCCTCTATGCCTTGGATTGCTACCCCATCTAGCAGAATAAACTTCATAACGCCTTGGTGTAGTTTTAGGGTAGTGCGATTTTCCTCTGCATACTATTATAAGCCACTGAACAATACTTTGCAATGTGACTCCCCTTTTTACAAACAAAGCACTTGAGAGCTGGTCTTCCTGCATAGGCCCTTCTCTGAGCATATGGCGATGTAGACTCGCATTGCTGCATAACATTACTATGATTGGTATGAACAGACTTCACACTTTCATTGTCTGTCTGAGGAATAGTCACTAGCAATGGACTCATCAGAAGTCTCCACTGTCACTGTGTTAATATTCTTGAAAAGATCAGGCTCGCTTTCCACTTCAACTCCTGAATCAATTTCAAGCGTAGTTACCGCACTTTTATTTAAATCCTCCTCATTCATATCTCCAACATTGGTTCCTATCATATCAACATCACTTGCAGCAACACTAGCATTTGGCTTGTCTACAGGTTTTTCCAGAGCCTCTATCTTCGCTGAGCACTGAGCATGTGCGTAGGATAACTCCATTATGGCAGACTGGGCTTCGTATAATTCTCCCCTAAGCAGTATTATAATACAATCATTCTCAGCCTCTCTTTGATTGCTTGAAAGAGGCAATACAACTTTCTCTTTGTTTACACGTTTCCTCTAATAAATTTTCTGTTCCAATACACGTTTCTCAGTCACCAATTGTTCAATGTGATCGCGAACATTTGCATCTGCCTTTTGCAACCATTGTTAATAAATTCTTAGTTACACTTCGTACCTGCTCCAATAATTTCTTTCTCTCAGTACACCATTGCCTTTTCCTATAGCAATGTCTTTCATTTTCAATAACATGCATACAACATTGGCCATCCTCGCTTTCGTGCCTTTCTTCGGAGACGGTTTTATGTTTTATCTCATCATTATGAATATTACATTGTCTCTTAAAGAGGTGCGTCAAAGCGTTTTCTGCCACGGTTTTTAAATTGACACAGGCATGTCTCTTGGACCCCTTTCACACTGGGGCGCTTTGCAGGCATTACAGCGCTAAAAATAGCACATGCAAAGCACCCTGAAAGAGCTGCTGCTGTGTCTCCAATGTGAAAGCCCCGACGGCTTTCACTCTGGAGCTTTGCGCTGGCAGGACGCTAAAAAAAGTCCTAATGCTAGCAGGATATTTGGAGCAGTGTATACACCGCTCCTGCCTATTGAAATTAATGGGGCAGTGCGGCTAAACTGCCGGCAAAGCGATGCTGCGGCGGCACTTTGCGGTGGTTTTAACCCTTTCTCTAGCGGGGGATAAAAGCACCCCGCTAGCGTCCGAATAGCGTCGCAAAATTGGCGGTAAAGCGCTGCTAAAAATAGCTGCGTTTTACCGCTGACGCACCCACCGCCCCAATGTGAAAGGGGCCTTAAGAAAATCTTCAATGACCTCCATTGACATGCTAAGTTCACACTGAATCTTGTTTTAACCAGTCTATACAACAGTTGCTTACAATGCACACAGACAAACGCACAGTGTCAGGGCTGAACTCAGCCCTTCCTTCTCTGAGCTGGCCGCTCACCTGTCGGCTAATTGGCAGCTCCTATCTCTCCACAGTTACTCAGCGGTTGATGATGTCCTGCCTACTTAAGCTGTCCAGTCCAGAGGTGCTCTGCCTTCGCCTTGGTCACATCACAGAAACTATCTCCTGCGATCCTGTTCAAGACTTGCTTTGTTGACATCCCTTCTGGCTCCAGATCCTGCTTGCTGTTCTACTACATTGATCCCTGATTTCTGGCTTGGCTGACTATCCTTTCCGATTACTGAACTTTGGCTATGTTTTGACTATGTTTGTTCTTTTTTACTTTTATTATTAAACAAGTGTGATTTAACTGTACTTCTGTCTCGGTCTGATTTCATGGTTTCTGACAGTAGGAGAGGCAATGAATTCAAAAGATGCAGTCAATACACTTGTTGGTTATATTTTTTCTAGATTGGATGAACTGGATCACTGCATGGATCAGTTTGCCAAAAAGCTCCTGTTACAAAAGCTCCTGAGTCGCACGACTTACCTGGAATCTCCCACTGTGGCCTCCCCGGTACAGCCTATGTTGCAGGCCGACCCTGCTGCTGCTCCAGTCTTTGCAGGCACCTGTCTCGACTAATACCTCTAATGCCGCGTACACACGAAGGGACAATCCCGCGGGATTATCCTCTGGACTGAAGTCCAGCGGATAATCCCCTCGTGTGTGGGCGCCGGCGGACTTTTTGGCGCCAAAGTTTGAAGTTTTGTTTTCAAATTATCCGCTGGACTTGGCAGTCCAGCGGATAATCCCGCCGTTAGTGGGCAAGTCCGCGGGACTTTTGAAATGAAGGGACTTGCCGCTCATCGGCAAGTCCGTTCATTTAGCACGTGACTTCAGGTTACGTAGCTAGCGTAGGCAGTAAATGCCGCCGCGCTAGCTCCGTGACCTGGCATGGATTTAAAGGGACTCCCCACGCCGAAAAAACGGCGTGGGGGTTCCCCCCAAATCCATGTCAGACCCTCATCCGAGCACGCAGCCTGGCAGGCCAGGAAAGGGGTGGGGACGAACGAGCGCCCCCCCTCCTGAGCCGTACCAGGCCGCGTGCCCTCAACATGGGGGGTGCCCTGGGGAAAGGGGGGGCCGTGCGGCCCCCCCACCCCAAAGCACCTTGTCCCCATGTTGATGAGGACAAGGGCCTCTTCCCGACAACCCTGGCCGTTGGTTGTCGGGGTCTGCGGGCGGGGGCTTATCGGAATCTGGGAGCCCCCTTTAATAAGGGGCCCCCCAGATACCGGCCCCCCACCCTATGTGAATGAGTATGGGGTACGATGTACCCCTACCCATTCACCTAAGGTGTAAAATGTAAAGTAAAAAAAAAACACCCACACTTTTGAAAAAATAGTTTATTGCACTGCTCCGGGGGTCTTCTTCCGTCTTGGGGGTCTTCTCGCCGGACTCCCCCGCCATTTACCAAGCTCTTTTACCGAGCGGGGGAAGTCCGGCTACCTTCTTCTTCTTCGTCGTCGCCGCCGTCTGGGGGTCTCGATCCGCCTTCGGGGGTCTTCTTCCGTCTTGGGGGTCTTCTCGCCGGACTCCTCCGCTCTCTTCTGCTCTTTTACCTAGCTCTTTCACGAGGGGAGGAGTCCGGCTACCTTCTTCGTCGTCGCCGTCGTCGTCTGGGGGTCTCGATCCGCCTTCGGGGGTCTTCCGGGGGTCTCTTCTGTTCTTGCGGCGGTCGTCGTCTTCCGCGCCGCCGGCGCCTTCTCCTTCTTGTCCTTCTTCTTGTCCTTCTTGTTCTTGTTCTTCTTCCGATGTTGACCCGACGCTCTCTCTGCCCGGAATGCCTGTGCCGCTCTGCGCTCGGACTTATATAGGGTAATGGGGGACAGGGTCACATGTTCATGTCACATGGTGACCCCGCCCCCTTGCGATGTCACAGTCCCAGCATCCTCCGGGACTGTGACAACACAAGGGGGCGGGGTCACCATGTGACATGTGCATGTGACCCTGTCCCCCATGTCCCTATATAAGTCCGAGCGCAGAGCGGCACAGGCATTCCGGGCAGAGAGAGCGTCGGGTCAACATCGGAAGAAGAAGAAGAACAAGAAGGACAAGAAGGAGAAGGCGCCGGCGGCGCGGAAGACGACGACCGCCGCAAGAACAGAAGAGACCCCCGGAAGACCCCCGAAGGCGGATCGAGACCCCCAGACGACGGCGGCGACGACGAAGAAGGTAGCCGGACTCCTCCCCTCGTGAAAGAGCTAGGTAAAAGAGCAGAAGAGAGCGGAGGAGTCCGGCGAGAAGACCCCCAAGACGGAAGAAGACCCCCGGAGCAGTGCAATAAAATATTTTTTCAAAAGTGTGTGTGTTTTTGTACTTTACATTTTACACCTTAGGTGAATGGGTAGGGGTACATCGTACCCCATACTCATTCACATAGGGTGGGGGGCCGGGATCTGGGGGCCCCCTTATTAAAGGGGGCTCCCAGATTCCGATAAGCCCCCGCCCGCAGACCCCGACAACCAACGGCCAGGGTTGTCGGGAAGAGGCCCTTGTCCTCATCAACATGGGGACAAGGTGCTTTGGGGTGGGGGGGCCGCACGGCCCCCCTTTCCCCAGGGCACCCCCCATGTTGAGGGCACGCGGCCTGGTACGGCTCAGGAGGGGGGGGGGCGCTCGTTCGTCCCCACCCCTTTCCTGGCCTGCCAGGCTGCGTGCTCGGATGAGGGTCTGACATGGATTTGGGGGGAACCCCCACGCCGTTTTTTTTTCGGCGTGGGGATTCCCTTTAAATCCATGCCAGCTTGCGGAGCTAGCGCAGCGGCATTTACTGCCTACGCTAGCTACGTAACCTGAAGTTACGTTCGAAATGAACGGACTGCTCCGTGTGTGGGCAAGTCCGTTCATTTTCAAAAGTCCCGTGGACTTTTGGCCGGCGGATTATCCGCTGGAGAAGTCCGTGCGTGTGTGGGCAAGCACACCCTCGGAAAGTCCAGCGGACCTAGCTGGAAAGTCCCGCGGGATTGTCCGCTGGACTAGGTCCGCCGGCAAAAGTCCCTACGTGTGTACGAGGCATTAGAGGCATTTCTGGTTCTAATCTGCTTCCACAGTGATTTGGGGGCGATCCAGTCCAATGCAGAGGGTTTCTCAACCAGGTTGAGATATACTTTGAGATGCTGCCCCAGGCATTTACCATGGACAGAAGCAAAGTAGGTTTCGTGCTATCTTTGCTTTCTGAGAGAGCCTTGGCAAACCACGGGAGACACAAAAACCTGTTGTCTTGTGCTACACTGAGTTTGTGGCTTTGTTTAAAAAAGTATTTGATGTTCCAGCATGCTCCTCTTCTGCTGCCAAGTGCCTCATGTCCATCAGAGTAAAAGAACTGTTCCCGACTACGCCATTAAATTCCGTACTCTGGCAGCAGAGCTTGCATGGAACAATAAGGCCCTCGTGGCTGCTTTTTCTCATGATCTCTCAGATACCATCAAGGATAAGATAGCAGCCAGAGGTATACCCACTGAGCTGCAGAGGTTGATCACGTTTGCCATCCTCATTGACTCCAGACTCAGACTCTCAAGGATCGCTTGCGGAAGCCTCCTTTACATTTGTCTCCGAGCTTTTTAGTCCCACCCCTGCCTCCCTCACCTTCCATGCCTCCTGGTACCGAGTCGGTCAGTGAAGGTGAACCCTTGCACTTGGGTTCCACACGTCTCTCTGCGGATGAGAGCCTTTAGGAGGAGGGAGAGATTCTGCCTTTATTGTGGCCAGGCAGGTCACTTTTTTTGAAGTTGTCCTACCCGTCCAGGGAACGCCTGACCCTTGAGGCCCTGTCATGGACAGACCTTAGGTGGCGTTGTTTCATCCCCAGTTATCCAGAAGGATAAGCCCCTGGTTTCGGTCACCCTTTCTTGGGCTGAGTCGTCCGTCAAAATACAGGCTCTAATCGACTCTGGGGCTGCAGGCCTGTTCATTGATGCTGCCTTTGTATTGACGCACTCTATTCCGCTGCAGCTGCATGACACTCCACTTGCCATTGAGGCTCTTGATGGGAGACCTCTACAGCCGGCCCATGTGACTCATGAGCCGGTTCCGTTGTCCATGGCCGTAGGGGCTCTTCACCATGAGATGATCCAATTAAGTTATTTCCTCACCTAAGTTTCCGCTGGTTATTGGTTATCCTTAAATAGAGGCACAACCCCTCTTTTTTTTATTGGCTCTATGCTGAGGTTTCTCCTGGTCACCACAATGCAGCGAGACATGCTTCCAGAAGGTAGCCAGGGTCCTGTGCACCTCTCCCCTCCCTGCTGGAGGAGTACCGCGATTTTAGCGATTATCTTTGACAAAGGTCAAGCCGGTAGTTTGCCTCCACACAGGCCGTATGATTGCGCAATTGACCTTCAACCTGGTGCCATTCCCCCTTGTGGACGGGTTTACCCTTTGTCAGCCTTGGAGGATAAGGCCATGGAGTATGTTGCAGACGCACTTTCTCAAGGTTTCTTCTTTGTGAAGAAGAGTGGTGAACTGAGACCTTGTATTGCTTATAGGGGTCTCAATCGTTTCATGATTAAGAATGCCTATCCGATTCCCTTGATTACGGAATTATTTGAACGCCTCAAGGGAGCAACGGTTTTCACAAAGCTTGATTTGAGGGGCATAAAATCTCGTGAGGATTAAGGAAGGGCGATGAGTGGAAAACTGCGTTTAATACAAGAACAGACTATGAGTACCTCGTAATGCCTTTTTGGCCTTTTGTTATGCCCCGGCAGTTTTCCAGGAATTTTATTAACGATGTCCTCAGATTTGTTGCAGTTGTGGTGGTTTATCTCGCTGATATCCTCCATATTTTCCCTGGAGAGCCACCACAATAATGTCTGTCGTGTGCTTCAGAAACTAAGAGAACAATGTCTATTGTATACTGGAGAAGTGCGAGTTCCATCGTGAACAGGTTAAATTCCTGGGTTATGTAATTTCCACTGCTGGTTTTTCGATGGACCCAGAGAAACTTTCGTCAGTTCTACAGTGGCCCCAACACGTGGGTTTACATCCTCTGCAGCGTTTCCTGGGCTTTTCCAACTATTATCGGAAGTTTATTCGTAACTTCTCGTCTCTGGTCAAGCTCCTGACTGATATGACCTGAAAGGACGGTAACCCACAGAATTGGTCTCCGGAGTCCATTAGGGCCTTTTGAGAGTCTCAAGGCTGCCTTTGTTTCTGCTCCTGTGTTGGCACATTCTGATCCTACATTACCTTTTTTATCCTTGAGGTTGATGCTTCTGAGACTGGTGTTTGCGCCCTTCTGTCTCAATTTCCTACCTCCTGAGAGCGCTATGCATCCTTGTGGCTACTTTTCCAAGAAATTTTCACCTGCGGAGTGCAATTACAAGATTGGTGACAGAGTTGTTAGCGATCATTTTAGCCCTGAAAGAATTGACATCTTCTCAAAGGTACCACTGTGCCGGTTCTCATTCTTACTGACCATAAGAATCTCACATTCTTGTCTGAGGCTAAACGCCTCTCTCCCAGGAGGGCACAATGGGCTCTCTTGTCAAGTTTCAATTAGTGTCTGTGTCATTCTTACCCGGTACTAAGAATTTAAGGGCTGACTCCTTGTCACAACAATTTTCCTCGACTTCCAAGTTGGAGTCAGTTCCGGTTCCTGTGATTCCTCCTTATCATATTCTGGCTACGGTTTGCACCAGTCTCACTTCTTTGGGTGACAAAATTCTTGCTGCTCAGGTCCATGCTCCTCCTCCTGAGAAACCTTGTGACCACTGCTTTGTCCCGGAGAGTCTACGTAATGCCATGCTCCAGACTTGCCATTCTCCCAAGCTTGCTGAACACCCTGGGAGGAATACAACTCTTTTGGGCCATTTCCCAACAATTCTGGTGCTAATGTAACTGCCTTCGTAGATGCCTATTCCGTGTATGCTCAGAGTAAGACTCCACGACACCTTCCAGTGGGCCTCCTACAACCTATACCCAATGGAGAGAGGCCCTGGACCCACCTGTCTATGGAATTTATTGTGGAGTTACCCAATTCCCAGGGCAACAGTTATCCTTATGGTGGTTGACCGGTTCTCAAAGATGTGTCATTGTATTCCACTTAAGAAGTTGCCCACTTCTAAGGAACTGGCTTCCATTTTTGCACAAGAGATCTTTCGCTTACATGGGCTAACCAAGGAGATTGTCTCGGACAGGGGTAGTCAGTTTGTGTCTTGGTTCTGGCTAGCGTCTTGTGCACATTTGTGAATTCAGCTTGCTTTCTCCTCTGCATATCACCCGCAGTCTAATGGGGCAGCAGAACGAGACAATCAGTCCTTGGAGCAATTCCTACGTTCCTACTTTGCTATATTTCCGACCATCATAACTGGTCAGACCTATTTCTGTGGGCAGAGTTTGCTCACAACAGTGCCTTGAATTCTGCTTCCCGATTGCCCCCATTTTTTTTATGGCGAATTATGGTTCGTTCCACTTGGGCACAAGTCCAGGAGGCTTTCAGACATGCTAATGATGGGTACAGACTCCGTGCTGACCACAGACGCCTGCCTGCGCCTTCCTACCAGGTTGGGAACAGGGTCTGGCTGTCATCTCGCAACGTCCGACTTCGTGTTCCCTCACTGAAGTTCGCACCTTGGTTTATATTGGGCCTTTCTGTATTATACGCAGGATTAACCCAGTGGCTTATGCATTAGACCTTCCATCTAATATGCGTATTTTGAATGTATTTCATGTCTCCTTTATTAAAACCCTTTGGTCTGCAACTGCTTTACCACCTCGGTGCCACGTCCTCACCCTGTACAGGTTGAGAACCATGAGGAGTATGAAGTACAGTCCATTGTTGACTCCCGTAGGTTCCGTGGGCGCATACAGTATCTGGTGCATTGGAAAGGGTACTGTCCGGAGGAACGCTCTTGGGTCTCATCCTCAAACGTACATGCCCCTGTCCTCCTCCGTAATTTCCATAGACCTTTTTTTTTTTTTTTTCCCTCAAGCCTGGTGGTCCTCCAAAAGGGAGGAGTCGTTGAGGAGGGGGTACTGTCAGGGCTGGGCTCAGCCCTTCCTTCTCTGAGCTGGCTGCTCAGCTGTCGGCTAATTGCCAGCTCCTATCTCTCCACAGTTACTCAGCTGCTCGTCCAGTCCAGAGGAGCTTTGCCTTCACCTTGGTCACCTCACAGACTATCTCCTGCGATCCTGTTCAAGGCTTTTCTTTGCTGACATCCCTTCTGGCTCCAGATCCTGCTTGCTGTTCCACTACATTGATCTCTGACTTCTGGCTTGACTGACTATCCGTTCCGGTAACTGAACTTTGGCTATGTTTTGTTCTTTTTACTTTTAAACAAGTGTGAATTAACTGTACTTCTGATGCGGTCTGATTTTATGGTTTCTGACACAGATAAAAGCTGTTTTTAAAGCGAACACTGACTTGTAGTTCCACACAAGAAGATATGCACTATTAATCGATGCCTTACTACCACTGATTTTAGCCAATATTATCTCAGATCGCAGGCCACATTGAACTATTGGAACAGAGCTATTTCACTCACGTGGAGGGAAAAATATAATCATAATTAAAAAAAGAGAGAAAATTAAAAAAAAAACATATATTTCTCCCACTTTCTCCTCAAAGGTGCCTGATTTATCCTGTCAATCTGCAGAGTACATCAGATAAGCAAGGGTGATCAGCCCCTCACTCGCAGGCACACTTTACCAGCTACACAGGCCTAAAACAATTTGCATTAGCAATACAATAAACGTTAACACATACACATATACCAGCCAAAAATCTCACCGGGTTTTGCGTATCCGCTTCACTGATGTTTCATAGAACTTTCAGAACCACTCAAGCAGGGCTTCAGAATTTATGAACCAGCACAAATCTTGTCCACAGTAGAGAAGGCTTTCAGTTCTAGTTGAGGACTCCGGACAAAAATACATTAGGGTTTGGATTCAGTGCCAAAATAAATTCCACACGCCTTCTGGGGTGCCAATTGAAATAAAGTATTGAAATAATTTATTGAAATGAATATTACTTGTTTATAGATTCCCTCTGTTTATTTATTCCATATACGTATTTACTTGTCTATTAAAACTGATAATGTTACTGTTGATAGTACAGTGATATAAGGTTAGCTATGAAAACAAACACACATCTTAGTAAAACAACCTCCTTAGCATTTCCTATATACTTTGGAAAAAAATAACAAAAACACTAAGGGAAAATCTCTGAGCATATGAAATACAAAAACATCAAAGATACATTGCGTAAGGTTATTTTATTGTCTCGTCAGCTGGGCTCAAAAATCGTAACAGAGCCATCCGGCATGAGACAAAGCTAGCCAAGAGCGGAAAGGGGGACGATTTCCCTTCTGTGTGCACTTTTTAACTCCAATCATACACCGTCCAGACCCAACCCCATTGCCAGCCCATCTAGGTTTTTGACGAATCAAAGTATTTCTGTCCGTCCTGCTGTATTGGCCTCTAGGGGCAGCATTTGTCCATGTATAATCGCTATGTGACCCGGGTTATCTTCAGTGATTGTTGGTCCTTTGATTTTCTATAGCCCATCTTCATCAATCATTCTGGCAGCCATGGCCCTCTTTGAAGCTTGCTTGCAGAGTGCTTAATCAAGGATTTAAATTGTATCACACCAGTTGGTCAGGAGCCAAGCTTTTGTTCAGCATCCTTGCTAGGGGCATGAATTGATACTCCCTGCTGGGTCAACTTTCAACTTAGGCCACCTGGCTGTATCAACCAGGAAGTGAAACTCCAGAAATACGATATTAAACCGTGTTGCCTTCCAACAGTGGCCATACATGGATTGAAATTTTGGCTCATTCAGTAGGGACAGCCCAATTTTTTGATCCATGTAAAGGCGGGCTGGTTGTACTGGGGTCGATCCATCAATCAACCTCAGTACAACCAGTCTGTCCGCTTACATGCGATTACTGCCAGTGGCAATAATCGATCAGCTGCGGGACAACCAGCCAGCTGGGTTTTTCCCGGAATGATCAGTGCTGCTGGCTATAGTTGACAACACTGTTGTGTTTTGATGGCAGGGAAGGTCCCCCACCCCCCTCCAGTCAGACTACAATAGCTCAGCGGGAGAGATCCCTGTGTCTTGCATTGTTGTGTTGATGCAGGGATCTATGTCCAGTTTAAGGGAGGGCATATCATCTTTGGAAAGATTCGCCTTCTCCGTTTTCCATAGTTGCCATTATTACTGAGACAGAAAGTAATGGAACACCAAGTGCTGAAGGGAAATCTTTCAATAGGGATGTTGGTTTCTATGACAACTGTCATGGAGATTAAGAAGATTTCCTCTCCCTTCCTGTTGTATGTTCAGGATGTTCAGTGAAGGGAAATCACCCTGTGGCATGCAGCCAGGAAAAATAAACTTCACAGCAGTTTTAACCATTTCTAAGTCTATCAAAAACTTAAAAAGAAAATACTCACTGGGGCTAGAGATGCACTTCAGAGCCCAATTTATACCTTTTTGTAGTGCATTAATGCTGAGCATTATTTTGACCATTAACATGCATGCCGTTAAGGCAGCTCATTCATTTAAAGGGCTGCTAAGGCACCAGCACAGACAGAAAAAATGCACTTGTTTTATTTTTCCAGCAACAACATCGCATTACTGTGTGTTTTATTCAGTGTGTTTGGGTGACTTCAAAATGAGTGGCACTGCAAACATGCTAAGGCCGGCCATAGACGGAGCGATTTTTCTTTCCTGCAACTACGGGTTGCAGGAAAGAAAATCTCTTGGGTTCCCCCCCCCCCCCATCAACACAGACCGTGTTGACAAGGATCCCTTTCTACAGAGCCATTGTGTTTTCCTGGTGGGGGACGCTGTCCCTGTCGGGAGAACACAGTGAATGTTGCTAGAGACTATAGCAGCTGCTTGCTATAATCGCATGTAAAATCCAGCAGGCTGGTTGTACCCAAGTTGATCGATCAACTTGGGTACCTTCAGCCTGTCCATACATGGTTCGAATCTCAACAGGTTCCTGCTAAACTGTCTATGGCTGGCTTAACACATGCTTTGCATGATACAAAGATGTAATGATAAAAAAAGACTGTCAGTCTCTAACAAAACAATCCTACCTGAAGTTGCAGCCTCTGTAAAAGCTCGTACACACTATAAGAAAATCGGGTGAACATTTTCGTCCAAAGAATGTTAGTATAGTGTGTACATGACTTTCAACAGCCGATCATAAACCTCAAATACGTTTTTCGTTCATCGGTTCCGATTTGCTGGGAAAAATCAGACGTCCGTTCCCCCGATTTTCTTAGTGTGTTCCCCACTTAAGACTCTTAAGCCTCTTTTTCATATAGGCCTGATCTGGTTTTGCTCAGCAAGGGATCCGTCAGCTGATCTCTTGCTGAGCAGGCGGATAACAGGTCCATGTCCGCTTCACTTATGCGGATCAGATATGGACACAGCCTGCTATGCTCTATGGGCATCCGGATGTAAACTGACAAGCTGTCTGTTTACACCCAACTGCCCTCTGATCCAGTCTGGCCAGATGGAGGGGAAAGGATACCCTTAAAAAAAAAAAAAAAAAATCTATATACAGTGGTGTGAAAAAGTATTTGCCCCCTTCCTCATTTCCTGTTCCTTTGCATGTTTGTCACACTTAAGTGTTTCGGAACATCAAACCAATTTAAACAATAGTCAAGGACAACACAAGTAAACACAAAATGCAATTTGTAAATGAAGGTGTTTATTATTAAAGGTGAAAAAAAATCCAAACCATCATGGCCCTGTGTGAAAAAGTGATTGCCCCCTAAACCTAATAACTGGTTGGGCCACCCTTGGCAGCAACAACTGCAACCAAGCGTTTGCGATAACGTGCAATGAGGCTTTTACAGCGTCCTGGAGGAATTTTGGCCCACTCATCTTTGCAGAATTGTCCTAATTCAGTTACATTAGAGGGTTTTCAAGCATGAACGGCCTTTTTAAGGTCATACCACAACATCTCAATAGGATTCAGGTCAGGACTTTGGCTAGGCCACTCCAAAGTCTTCATTTTGTTTTTCTTCAGCCATTCGGTGGTGGACTTGCTGGTGTGTTTAGGGTCATTGTCCTGCTGCAGAACCCAAGTTCGTTTCAGCTTGAGTACACGAACAGATGGTCGGACATTCTCCTTCAGGATCTCTTGGTAGACAGCAGAATTCATAGTTCCTTTTATCACGGCAAGTCTTCCAGGTCCTGAAGCAGCAAAACAGCCCCAGACCATCACACTACCACCACCATATTTTACTGTTGGTATAATGTTCTTTTTCTGAAATGCAGTGTTCCTTCTACGCCAGATATACTTGGACACACACCTTCCAAAGAGTTCCACTTTTGTCTCATCGGTCCACAGAATGTTGTCCCAAAAGTCTTGGGGATCATCAAGATGTGTTGTGGAGAAATTGAGACGAGCTTTGATGTTCTTTTTGCTCAGCAGTGGTTTTCTCCTTGGAACTCTGCCATGCAGGCCATTTTTTCCCAGTCTTTTCCTGATGGTGGAGGCATGAACGCTGACCTTAACTGAGGCAAGTGAGGCCTGCAGTTCCTTGGACGTTGTTGTGGGGTCTTTTGTGACCTCTTGGATGAGTCGTCGCTGCGCTCTTGGGGTAATTTTGGGCGGCCGGCCACTCCTGGGAAGGTTCACCACTGTTCCATGTCTTCGCCATTTGTGGATAATGGCTCTCACTGTGGTTCGCTGGATTCCCAAAGCTTTGGAAATGGCTTTATAACCCTTTCCAGACTGATAGATCTCAATTACTTTCTTTCTCATTGTTCCTGAATTTCTTTGGGTCTCGGCATGATGTGTAGCTTTTAAGGATCTTCTGGTGGACCTTACTGTGTCAAGCAGCTCCTATTTAAGTGATGCCTTGATTGTGAACAGGTGTGGCAATAATCAGGCCTGGGTGTGGCTAGAGAAATTGAACTCAGGTGTGGACAACCACAGTTATAGTATGTTTTAACAAGGGGGGCAATCACTTTTTCACACAGGGCCATGATGGTTTGGATTTTTTTTCACCTTTAATAATAAACACCTTCATTTACAAATTGCATTTTGTGTTTACTTGTGTTGTCCTTGACTATTGTTTAAATTGGTTTGATGTTCCGAAACACTTAAGTGTGACAAACATGCAAAGGAACAGGAAATGAGGAAGGGGGCAAACACTTTTTCACACCACTGTATATACATACATACATACACATTTTTTTTTTTTTTGCCTGGATTGGATCAGACCCAAAGGTAGCCGGATGTAAATTCAACCTTTTGTGTGAAAGGGTTCTAAAGCATCAGACACTTCGGCAAACCATAGATATTGCAATTCTCTTTCCTGCCACAATGAGTCGCAGTAAATAAAATCGCTTGATTTCCCCCCCCCCCCCCCCATCAACATCTTGTTGATTGGAGGAATTTCTCCTGCAGCGCTATTGTCCTGCCAGCGGGGAGCCTTCTCAGTGATCTCATGCAAAAAATCTGACAGACTGGTTGTACTGAAGTTGTTCGAAGGATTGATTTCAGTACAATTAGCCTGCCCATAGATGGAATCTCGGCCTGTCCTTGCTGTATTCAGCCGAGATTCAAGTTGTCTATGGCCAGTTTTTTACAGGAGGGTTGAATGCCTGTCTCCTTTGCACCATGGTCCTTTCTCTGACCCCTACATCTGTACAAGGCACAACAGTGACCTAGGGGCCTAACGGTTGGAATCCATCACTCTTGGATGTGTCGAATGCTGGTTACCCTTTTGGAGATTGCAACGCTGGAAAAGAGGAAAAGTGGGAGACCTGGGCCTCTGTAGAGATGAGTATAATTGCTCTTCTCTTGCAGACACCTCTCAAGATCTTTATTATAATTTATTTGTTTATATATATATTAGTGGACTTGAAGCAATCTGGTCCTGGCTTGTTGTTTGGTGACCTCTTGTTGGTCGGTTGTGTTTTTAGGTTTGGGGAATTGAGATGGTATAAGTGTCTGTCTGCAACACAAGTGTGCAATTCAGTGGGAGAATTGTAAAGTTTGTCTGCAAGGTCTTCTGAATTCTAGTGGTGCATATATCACAGCCTACTTAAAGAATAATAGATTTTCATGGAGGGTCCAAAGTCTTCAGTGTGTTGGCAAGCATTGTGTCTTGTTTATTGCCTTTTTAAGATATAAAATTTGTAAGGCGTTTTGCAGAATTTTCCGCTAAGTTATTAAGAGAGATTGAGTTTGACCGCGTCCATAGTAGATCAATGAAACTTGATCTGGCTATCTTTGTAGGAGTGATAGCAGATATTGCTTTCAGATTCAAGTTGTTTTAGTTTAGCTATTCTGCCTTTCTTTAGCCAAGAGGCAATTTGAATGAGTTTACTCCATAAAGCCGCTTTATGAGCTTCCCACACAGTTGGTAAGGATATTTCTAAGGAGCTGTTGTGAGTGACATAATTATTATTAAGGAATTGTATGGTGATGCATACAGCAGCATCTGAAAGAGCAAATAGCTTAAGAACCAGCCACCAATCTATATCTCTCCAAATCGGGGAAGAAAATCGGACAGTTGTGGCATCATGATCAGATAGAGCTGCACGATTCTGCACGAAATAAGAACCACAATTTATTTTTTTATTTTTTGCTTGGAATAAAAAGATCACGATTCTCGTGACGTAAAATCTTTCACATTATACAAAAATATTGGACTAACCTTACCTTCTTTCTTTCTTTCTTTCTTTCTTTCTTTCTTTCTTTTCTTTTTCTTTTTCTTTCTTTCTTTCTTTCTTTCTTTCTTTCTTTCTTTCTTTCTTTCTTTTTCTTTCTTTCTTTCTTTCTTTTTTTCTTTTTTTTTTTTCTTTTTTTTTTTTTTTTTTTTTTTTTTTTTTTTTTTTTTTTTTTATTTTTTTTTTTTTATATATCTCTCAAAAAAAAAAGATTTTAACTTGAAACCAACAAATGTCAGAAAAACGTTTAGTGTTTTAGGTGGTTAAACTTTCCTCATTTAGGCTCGATTCACACTTTTTTTTTTTTAATATATTATTTTTTCCTTACACTGTATATAGCTGGTTGCTAAGCAACCACAGTGTAAAAAAAAAAAAAAAAAAAAAAACCTGCAAAATCGCGGTAAAAACGCATGTCCAAAAACGCTCAAATGCATAGATGTGAATCGAGCCTTACACATGAAGTCTATTCCATTGACAGATTGTTACAATGTTTATACTTAAGTTCAACTGATAAAGAATGTTGTGATTTTTGGCAGACTGGCCAGATTTTTTCCTAACTTTCTTTTGAGGGCTTCAGAAGACCAGAGAATTCTTTGCATAGCAAGAATCATGAAACACTTTAGTCAAGATCGCAACGGGGAAAAAATTGCGAAAACGATTAATCGCGCAGCTCTATAATCAGACCAGTAGATTGGTAGAAGGGAAGAGTCGTTGATTAGCAGTAGCAAGAATAATTTGGTAAAGATGTGGTCTATCGGTGAAAAATGTTTGAAGGTAGGAGAAATGGAAAACTGAATAGTTCATTATTTTTTATTTTATTTTTTCCCTGATGTCTATCCATGAAAGCCTACATATGGTTGGTTGCTCTGCCCACATCCAACTCATGTGTATGCTGCCATGTAGTTACCAGGAAAACAGAAAATGTAATACTTGCCTTCCCTGATTTATTTATTTTATTTTTTTCCCTTTCCCGGTGCTTAACCATGGCAGCATGCAATGGGTTATATCAGGGGTGCCCAACCTTTTGAAGAGCGAGGGCCACTTAAGCGACTTGGTAACCTGTCGCTGGCCACAATGAGTGGAGCAGACATGAAAGTTCCGTGTCTGCTCTGCATATGCAGAGCAGACACGGGCACAACCCACTCTACTCTCTATGGGCCCTTGGATTCCATCTGCCCAGATAGAAGGGGACGGATCGGATTGGAGGTAGGTGGGGTGTAAACAGCCACAAGTCTGTTTACATCTGCGGCTTGATAGAGGTGAACGGAGGGTCAGACCGATATTGCCAATGGGGCCTAAGGCTGTTCCCACACTAATGCACTGTGGTTTACCCACACAGAGGGTGCAGACAAGTGCACCTGTGTCTTCACTGCAGGTTAGCTGTATTTTGCCATAGACTTCTATTATATCCTGCAGGTGTGGTGCACTTTCTGAAAGAGCACCAAACCTGCAGGTAATAACAGAAGTCTATGGCTCAGTGCAGGTAACCCGCAGGTGTTCTGTGCTGCACCTGCGGATCAGTGTAAAAGCAGCCTAGTAACCACTGTAGAACAGATATGCACATATATACAGGGGGTCCCCGGGTTACAAACAAGATAGGGACTGTAGGGTTGTTCTTAAGTTGAATCTGTTTGTAAGTCGGAACAGGTACATTCTTTAAGTGTAGCTCCAGCCAAAAAATCTATTTTTAAGTTTTTTAGATAACATAGAGAAGGGCTATCACCCCTGTAACATTTGTTTTGCTGTCTGTGCCCCTGTTCAGAAGATTTCACCTCACCTTCTATCCCAATGACAATTGGATTTTGAAAATTTTGGGTTGTTAGGGAAACAAGAACTGGTGATAAAGCATCAGTGGAGACACCTTTTTCCCGTATTAACTCTTACAGGAGTGAATTTCCCTTCCTAGGGGTGGATTTCCTCTCACTTCCTGTTGTCTCCCTCCGTTTGTAAGTCGGATGTTTGTAAGTCGGGGACCCCCTGTACACTGTGATTTAAGTAATAAACTTGAACTTAAAAGTTTTCCATTCAAGTATCACCGTCCGGTGTCCCAGGCAGAGTGCATTTGGTATCACCTGTGATAGGAGTTGGCGCTATACAGGAAGCATCAGCTTATGCAGGTCTGCAGCTGCTTGATTCCTCTACCAGTGGCTTTTTTTTCTTCTTTTTTTAACAGAAGCTCTACCAGTGGATTTTTTTCACGACACTGATGCTCTGGGATGGCGGGTTGGCAACCAGCCATCCCAGAGCAGGATGTCACAGGCCACATTATAGGGGTCTGCGGGCCACTGGTTGGGCACCCCTGGGTTTGATCGATGTGGACAGAGCAACCAACCATGTGTATGCTGCCATGTAGGCATCAGGAAAATTCTGGGTACACTCGCAATCAATCCCGATGCTCATCATTCACAGCACAGATGTCAAACTGGCGGCTCTCCAGCTGTTGCAGAACTAAAAGTCCCATGAAGTACTGCAAGGCTGACCGTTACAAGCATGACTCCCACAGGGAAAGGCATGATGGGACTTGTAGTTCTGCAACAGCCGGAGCGCCACACGTTTGATACTCCTGACTTACAGCATTTGCGTCCAAATGCTTGAAAGACCCATGCCCTCCAGGTGTGGTCTCCCTTCTCTGCACTTCTTCTCTACTAACTACATAAGCTCCAACACTCCCTACATACACTACCAAGTGGAAGGAAGGAGGACAACTTGGAGAAAAACCTGGCAGTAGAAGACTGAGCTCAAATGTGGCATACGTAAAATATAGCTTTCAATATGTGTATTATAAATTGCTCTTCAGACGGTATCTATCCACATAGCTAGATTTGCTCCTTGCTTGGCTTTGTTACTTTGCCACATAAGGTGGACATGTCCAGTCATCGGTAAGTTATTGTCTAGCACCTGTCAAATATTATGTACTTTTCTCCTTCAGTACTCCATTAAAGACCTTAGTGAAGCTTTACTATGAAGCAAGAGGGGGTCGCACATTCTTCGTTCAAACTTGTGATGTATTTTCTTACAACAACGAAATAGACCAAAGCAAAAGCATTAAAAACCTGCTAACCCCAGCTCTTAGGAAGTTAAAACAGGGGTATTCTGGATTATGTCTAATGAAAAAAGATGACCGCAGTATTGAATGGTAAAATTGCCTCTTTTGAGGTGGTACAGTCCTCATGGATACAACACTATCTACCTCCAAATTTTGATCAGTGCCTCCTGAATCTCTGAATCTGACACATTATAATACCTCGAACATGCATTAACAACTTGTACTGTATCCTTAATCGCAGATCCCTTGACCTTTTTTTATTTGCCATTTTTATTTTCAATACGTTTTTATTGTATCAATAATAAACGGTTTAACAATAATGTATAAACTGAGCAGGTTCACATTCACAGTGAGAATACAAAGTTAGCATACAACTGAAACAGTGGATATCACGTAAAGGTTGAGTAACAATTACCAAGCACACGTAGCTAAAGAGGCTGAACCTACAGTGATTCCTTTATCACCTAGATACAAAAAAAAAAAAAAAAATATATATATATATATATATATATATATATATATATATATATATATATATATATATATATATATATATATATATATATATATATATATATATATATATATATATATATATATATATATAGGGGGGGGGGTTAAGGGATAGTCACCATCTCGGAGTGTGCCCAGAGTGATAATCACTTGCCATTTTTAACCTTAATTTACACCCTTTAATTTTTCTCCACGTCCAACTTGGTCTGTTCTAAACCCATTTCTTAGACTTGGATGACTGTCATTACTCTTGTAAACCATGACTATGTATATAGCTCATTCTATTGCAGTAGACCAATATGATGGGTATCTCTAATTCACAATGTGTTTACTATGTTGTGCCACCCACCCTTGTTGCCTTATTGCAATCTTGTAACTCAATAAAAAATATTAAACAGAAATTGATCTTTGCGTTACATTATTTTTAATGTGAACTGCTACGCAAGATTTTCATAATGGTGCAGCTGCCTTCTTCGGACCAACAAAGCTGCAAATTAATTTTAAAGCATAATTTGCTAACAAAGTCCCCCTTGACTTTGAATGCAGGTTGGCTATCAAATAAATTCCTGGATGTTTTTTCCCCCCATTCAAGTGTACCCATGTGAGACTGAGCTCACAAGTCCATTCTTCCAGCAGTCTTCCACAGTAGCGCTATACAGCAATTTTTGAAACATATATATTTTTTTTTCAGTCTCTGAGATTAAAGAGTAGTCCTAGTCAAAGGCTTTTTCAAGGTTGCAGTTACTATCTCACTAATACTTTCTTATCTCTGTAATAAAAACATTTTATGAACTGTACAGTCATAATATTTATGTCCAAAGTAATTCTATTATCTTTTCATCCATCCTTCTTCTTTTTTTTTTTTTTTCGTTGGCGCATCCCCGCCGTCCTTCTCTCCACGGGTTCCCAGCTCTTGATTGGATAGATTGATAGCAGCGCAGCCATTGGTTATCCACTTCAGTTCTGGAAATTTACCCCCCCCCCCCCCTGCTTACCAGGCCATTTTTTGCTATACAACAGTGCATTACTTTAACTGACAATTGCGTGGTCGTGCAACGCTGTACCCTAATCAAAGTGCTGTTCTGTCAGAAAGGACATAAATCTGCCTTGTTTACATAGTCAGGCCGCCATTTTGCCTGTGTCCTGAACGACCAGTGGGTGCTGGCGGACATCGAGTCCATGGGACACGCTGTTTAGCTCCTGCTGTGTAAAATCACAGCAAGAGTGAGCCTCCGGCGGCGCACACTCGCGCAGATACCTGGAAATGCAAGATCATGTGAATATATACGTGATTTTTCACAGCCAGGAGGACCTGTAGCATTAAATGTGCTATAGGGCGGTCGGCAAGTAGATAAAATATAATGGTTTAGACCTACTGTTAGTTAGATTGCTTGTGTGTGTTTGTTGGAGCTAATTGCACAAGGTTGTATAGCAAAATTTGCAGGTAGTTGGTGATCTTAATCGTCTCTCTGTTCACAGCAGTTCTTGGTAGTATTTTATCCAATCACTTACTGAGCTAATGGAAGAAAATATGTCTCTGTCTAGCTACATACATTTTTTTTTAATCTAGCTGTTTCTATGTTTTCCGCAGAAAAAAGGTAACGATTTGGTACATACTTAAAGTGGAACTACACTTCATCTGAGCACCACAAATCAAAAATGCTATTTAATTGATTTTTAATTAGGGTTGCACCGATACCGAGCATTTTTCATGCGCGGGGGGGGCACCTGACAGCTGCTTCTCCTCCTCTCTCTCGCGGCTGTCAGCTGCTTTATTGAAGGATATACAGGGAGATCGGTGCTCGTAACTGCCCCCACTGCTGCACTGATCATTCCCGACTGTCCCCTGTGTCCGGCTCCCTGGGTCCACCTCTGCCTCCCCGGGCCGGTAAATATGTAATTTACTGGCTCCTTCCTTTTCTGGATTGAGCCTCTGTCTCTTGTCCATTCATCTTCAGTGCAGCTTAGGCTGCAGAGAAAAGGACTGGGGAATCTGTGTCCTCAGTCCCTTTCCTAATCTCAAAAGGGAGATGTCAGGGGTTTGTTTACGCCTCATCAGTGCCACCTATCAGTGCTGTATATTGGTGTCACTGTCACATGAAAAAAAGAATCAGTACTGGTGAGTACTTGGGGGGGGGGGGGGGGGGGGGGGGGGGGGGGAGTAAGTATCGTAGCAACCTTATTTTTAATATTCAAAGCAAACCCACCCATCCATTCTATCTAGGTCTTCATGCTTAATTTATGTTGAGAAGTTACTTTGAAAAGCACCCCCCTATCATTTCTTGCCCTGGCCACCTTGTGTAAAGGCAGATGATTCATGTACCATTTTTACTTCATGGAATCCATCTTCCCTTAGCTTGGGCATGCAAGCAGGAGGGGGTGTTCTTAACTGAGAAAACCCCTCCTCCTATTCCCCACTGAAGACTCTTGGGATGTATGACACTTGCCTAGGCATGGAAACCAGGAAGTAACTGAAGAAATTAAAAAAGAAAAAAGTTAAAATTTAAATGATATACCGTATTTATCGGCGTATAACACACACGCCGATACCCCCCAAAAAAATGACAAAAATTGGTTGCGGCACCGAAAAATGGCGGCCAAAAAGGCCAAAGCGCGGCCGAAAAAGACTGAAGCGCGGCCGAAAAAGACTGAGCCGACTGTTCAGCTCCGCTCGTAGTCCCGCCTCCCTGCGCTCGCTCCCGAAACAGCAGGGAGGCGGGACTCCGAGCGGAGCCGAACAGTCGGCTCGGTCTTTTTCGGACGCGGTTCGGTCTTTTTCGGCCGCGCATGGGCACTTTGTCTCGCGGCGGGAAATTTAAACGTCGGCAAGACTGCAAATGACGCTGGGCAAGGCTGCAAATGACGCTGGGCAAGGCTGCAAATGACGCTGGGCAAGGCTGCAAATGACGCTGGGCAAGGCTGCAAATGACGCTGGGCAAGGCTGCAAATGACGCTGGGCAAGGCTGCAAATGACGCTGGGCAAGGCTGCAAATGACGCTGGGCAAGGCTGCAAATGACGCTGGGCAGGCTGCAAATGACGCTTAAATGTACGTTTTTTTTTTTTTTTTTTTTTTTTCCCCTAAACCTCCCTCCTAAAACTTTTTTTTTTTTTTCCCTTAAAATTCCCTCCTAAACTTGGGGTGCGTGTTATACGCCGATAAATACGGTACTTTCCTGTCCATTAACTAAAGCTGGCCATACATTATACAATTCTTATTCGATTTACCTTTTTAACTATGTAGAGCAAGGGCCTGCCTGATTCAATACAAATTGAAAGGTTTGACCACATATTATATGGTTTTGATAAATCTAAAGAAAAATTTATCAAGAAAATTGTATAATGTGTGGCCAGCTTTATGCTAGGAACATAAGGATTAAAAATAGTTGTTAATTGAGAGAGTGAAGTTCCACTTTAACCCAGTGTTGCTGTGCTTAGCGTTTGTATGTTTCTTTACAAGACAAAGCCAGTTCTTCCCAGGTAATAATTCACCAGTTCATTAATCTAACCTTTAGTTGTTGCTGATAGCATCATTTCATAGTCCAGTATACAGCGATAGCTCCTCTGTTGACATGAAAACTTCAAGTGAAAATGAACTTCTCTGTAAAGTTTCTACAATCAGTACTGTGAGGCTTTCATTTAGATGACAGATTACCTTCTTCTGATGGGCTTCCAATCATCCACACATTTACAGAAAAACAAACTAAATCAAATCTATCAGCAGCCGGAACATTCCGCTCTGCTGCCCTCAGTGTCTACCATGGAACAAGCAAGTTTGGGAACTGGACACATTAGTACGATGGGTTTTCCCAAATGACAACCATTGTTTACCCGCTATGATTCTGGCATGCATAGGTATGTGTGCTACTGCTGTAAGAGGATGCATTGTATATGAAAAGAAATTGTCCCACTTTTTTATTTTTTTTTTTTAAAGCTTATTTATCCTTGTCCCAGACGACACCTATGTAACCTAGGCAACAGCAACAAAGAATACAAAAACTAGCAATGCAATTTTGACCCAGACCATACACTAAAATATCTATTTGGAAGAAGGTGGCCTCATTTACACAGATGCTGTGGCTGTATTGGGCTACATCAGCTGTACAAACAACTGCTTGTCCACATATGACAGTCATGTAGGGGTGGGTGAGTGACCCTGGATGCACACGGTCTGTGTTTGGGGCCACTCGCCTGCCTTTGCATGCCTGCCAAGTTAGGACGAGTGGCTATGTTCATACAGCTTCTGCATTCCCATAGTCACATGGGTTACCTAAATGCGGATCCTGATGGCTTCAACTACAAACAAGCCCTCTGTATCTATAAACATGTAGAAATTTGTTTTCAAATTTCTTAACATAGGCACTGTTTTCTTATAAAAAACATATCTTGACAGCCTGTCAGCCCTCTAATGTAAACACAGCTGTTACAAACTAACTGCAACCAAGGGCTCATGCACATAGACTATTAGTCCTGGTTCACATACAGTATCTCACAAAAGTGAGTACACCTCTCACATTTTTGTGAATATTTTATTCTATTTTTTCATGTGACAACACTGAAGAAATTACACTTTGCTACAATGTAAAGTAGGGAGTGTACAGCTTGTATAACAGTGTAAATTTGCCACCCCCTCAAAATAACAACACAGTCATTAATGTCTAAACTGCTGGCAACAAAAGTGAGTACACCCCTAAGTGAAAATGTCCAAATTGGGCCCAAAGCTTCGCCAGAGCTTCACAGGTTTCCACTGGAGTCCTCTTCCACTCCTCCATGACAACATCATGAAGCTGGTGGATGTTAGAGACCTTGCGCTCCTCCACCTTCCGTTTTTTGAGGATGCCCCACAGATGCTCAATAGGGTTTAGGTCTGTAGACAGCTTGGCCAGTCCATCACCTTTACCCTCTGCTTCTTTAGCAAGGCTGGTAACAAAAGTGAGGATACCCCTAAGTGAAAATGTCCAAATTTGGCCCAAATAGCCATTTTCCCTCCCCAGTGTCATGTGACTCATTAGTGTTACAAGGTCTCAGGTGTGAATGGGGAGCAGGTGTGTTAAATTTGGTGTTATCGCTCTCACTCTCATACTGGTCACTGGAAGTTCAACATGGCACCTCATGGCAAAGAACTCTCTGAGGATCTGAAAAAAAGAATTGTTGCTCTACATAAAAATGGCCTAGGCTATAAGAAGAATGGCAAGAACCTGAAACTGACCATACAGCGGTTTAACAGGACAGGTTCCACTCAGAGCAGGCCTCGCCATGGTCGACCAAAGAAGTTGCGTGCACATGCTCAGCGTCATATCCAGAGGTTGTCTTTGGGAAAAAGACGTATGAGTGCTGCCAATATTGCTGCAGAGGTTAAAGGGGTTGGGGGTCAGCCTGTCAGTGCTCAGTCCATACGCCGCACACTGCATCAAATTGGTCTGCATGGCTGTTGTCCCAGAAGGGAGCCTCTTCTAAAGATGATGCACAAGAGAGCCTGCAAACAGTTTGAAGACAAGCAGACTAAAGATGTGGATTACTGGAACCATGTCTGGCTGTCTGATGAGACCAAGATAAACTTATTTGGTTCAGATGGTGTGTGGTGGCAACCAGATGCGGAGTACAAAGACAAGTGTGTCTTGTCTACAGTCAAGCATGGTGGTGGGAGTGTCATGGTCTGAGGCTGCATGAGTGCTGACGGCACTGGGGAGCTACAGTTCATTGAGGGAACCATAAATGCCAACATGTGCTGTGACATACTATAGCGGAGCATGGTCCCCCCCCCTCCCTTTTGGAGACTGAGCCGCAGGGCAGTATTCCAACATAACGACCCCAAACACGCCTCCAAGATGACCACTGCCTTGCTAAAGAAGCTGAGGGTAAAGGTGATGGACTGGCCAAGCATGTCTTCAGACCTAAACCCTATTGAGCATCTGTGGGGCATCCTCAAACAGAAGGTGGAGGAGCGTAAGGTCTTGTGGCAATTTCATGCTCTAACATACAATAAGGCTCATATGTTACTATGTAAGAATTTAATTATTTTTTGCACATTTTTAAAAAAATATATATATATTTTTTTTAAGTCTACGGAAATCCCACATATGTTTCCGATACCCTTCTCAGTCACAAAAAAAATATCATTGGCTCACAATTTCCTCTAATGCACATATGTCAAACACAAGGCTGTGGGCTGAATCTGAAGCCTTCTGTGTTTTACTAGGGACAGCTCTCAGCAAAACCTGGAACTAACTAGATCCCTTCACGCACTAAAGGCGAGGACATATCTCCAGAACCGTAGAGAGAGAGTCTCTTTGCAAGGCAAAGCTGGCTACACAGGGAGGTACTACAGTAGAGCCAGGTCATGTAGGAAAGAGAAATGTGAGGAAACTTTGGGGGGGATTGGGGGTTGCACCCTGTGCGTAGCGCACTCCTGGATGCTGCACTCTGTGCGTAGCGCACTCCTGGACTGAATGAAATGTAATATTGTACTCCTTTATTGTATAGAATTGCCAAGTTTGAAATGCTAGAAAAATCCTTGTTGCTTGCCTCCCTTCTGATGCCTTGTGTTAAGTTTCTAATGTGTGCCCTGGATATTGTTTTCAAACCTTGACAGGGCATTTGTAGCCTGTTAGACATTTGATGTCGAAACCTGCAGGAGCCATGTCACATTTTATTAAATGCATTCTGCAAGAAGAAGCCCATTTTTTGTTTTTGTTTTTTTGAAGGACATTCATTGGTATGATTTTAGATGAGATTATTATAAATTACATTTCTACTTTTTAAAGTATAATTACCCTGTCCAAATTTATCCTAATCTATTTTGTGCCCAAAGATGACATTTCTTTTATATTAATTTCCTACTGGCATCTGTCTTGTCCGTACACTGTCCTTGGTGGGTGCTATTTTGTCTGCGGCAAGGTCAACATCCTGCCAACATCCCTGAGATTAAATTTAATGGCACAAACACTCAGGCTATCAGTTTCTACCTGCTGACTTTGGCAGAATAATACCAACTGATAGGTGTTTGAAATGTGCAAAGAAAAATGTGAGAACAATAATTAAAGATTTATCTGCAATAGTGCCTTTTGGTTTATTTTGTATATTTTAGTGCACAACAGGGGAGATGAATGTATGAGTCAGGACCTAGAGCTTTTCAGTATTGGAACAGGCAAGCAAGGAACTGCGTGTGCCTGTTAAAGAAATGGCTCTATACAGTCTTCTGTGTTGCTGACCATACAAAAGGCTTAATTTGAATGTCTGCTTTAATTTTTAAACTATGCGTCTAGCTGTCTCCCGTGGTTTGAGCTTTTACTGTTATGTTACCAATGTGCCCTTTAACAAATGTCAGTCATCGTTAATAATTTAGTTTTGGATGCAGGGCTTGTGAGGCCTAGCATGCAAAATTTTACTTGGCCACCAAGCTGTGATGCAAAGATTTTCCCCTTTTTTGAAGTTGATAGGACTGACATAATGACTTGTGTGGGGAGAAGATTGGCAATGTATAGAATGTTAATGGAGAGCTTAAAAATCTAAAGATGACAAAGTATTCATAATTCCATATAATAACAATATAAATAATAATGTGATTGTGAACCTAAAGTGACCCTAAACTGTGCTTTAAAAAAAATGTGTTATGTACTTGAAATTTATTATCCACCACCTTCTCCTCCTCCTCCTCCTCCTTCTCCTTCTCCTTCTCCTCCTTCTTCTTTCACTGTATGTAGGAACATAGGGGGTTATTTACAAAAGGCAAATCCACTTTGCACAGCAAGTACAGTCGCTCTAAATCTAAGGGGTAGATCTGAAATGAGTGGAAGCTCTGCTGATTTTATCATCCAATCATGTGCGAGCTAAAATGCTCTTTCTTTATTTTCCTTGCATGGCCCCCTCGGATCTACAGCGACTTTACTTCCGAGTGCACTTTCAGTGCAAAGTGGATTTTCCTTTAGTAAATGACCCCCGTAGCCACCCTATCTTGCTCACTCCAAGATGGACTAAGGACTTTGGACTGTGGGATTTGTATTGTGCATAGAGAAGTGCACATGACCGAGACTAATGTGCATTGATTGTTTCAAACAAATGGAATTGAGGGGGGGGGGGGGAGGCGAGGTTTGGGTGATCAGAGGGCAGAAAAACACAGTAAAACTATTTAATGGAAAAATAGATTACTGATCCTTAAAGTGCAGTTCCACCCAAAAATGGAACTTCCACTTTTTGGACCCCCCCCCCTCCAGTGTCACATTTAGCACCTTTTAGGGGGAAGCAGATATCTGTCTATTTGCTCCCACTTCCTGGCATAGATCACAGCGGCGTTCGCGGTGACCTACGCCACTTTCAGCGCCTACTCTGTCCTCCCCCGCTGTATTCTGGGAGACACACAGGTCTCAGAACACAGCAGGGACCAGTGAGGATGCGCAGCGTGACTCGCGCATTCGCAGTAGGGAACCGGGAAGTGAAGCCGTACGGCTTCACTTCCTTATTCCCTTACCGAGGATGGCGGCGGCAGCAGCCAAGAGCCGATTGGACAGATGAGCTTCGGCTGCCGACATCGCGGGCTCCCTGTACAGGTAAGTGTCCATATATGAAAAGTCAGCAGCTGCAGTATTTGTAGCTGCTGGCTTTTAATATTTTTTTTGGCGGACCTCCGCTTTAAGTAGTGGCTGTGTATAGATTATTTTAGGGAAATGGGGATGCTGTTTAACTGGCATAATAAATTAAAACTACACTAATGGTTTTGAGTTGATCTTCTTTGACTTTAAGGGGTAAGTTTACTTTTATAAATTCCTGAATTCTACTTTTCTCCCCCTTTCTCAGTCAACATCTGAAAGCCAGACATAAGCATTCTCTAAAACTGAAGTACACGTGCCTTGTGTGGCCATAGAAGACGGCTGTCCCAGTTGTATGCACTAAGGATAAAGTGGAATTCCAGTCAAAAATTAAATTTTGGCCATGATTAGTATGTTAAATATGTAAAACTTTGGATATTATGCATTTTCATGCTAGCCGATTGTCTAGCTTAAAAAGTCTTATCTAAGCTAGACGATCAGCTGCTTGCTGTTCTTCACCAACAACGGTTTCTCTCTTCAGCTGAATTTGGCAGCGGTCATGCACTTCCTGAAATCGTTGTCAGTATTTTTTTTTTTTAATACAAATCCAGCCTAGATTTCAGTCTGCCCTTGTCCTGCCCAGTACCGCCCCATCCCGCCAGCTTTCTGCAGAGTGTGCAGAAGTTCCTCTCATCAGTGTGCTCCATTGGCGTTGGGTTTGCAGGTGTTACTTCCTGTCACATGTGTTTTCCCTTTTGCGCCGGCAATGATGCCACTAACTTTCTTTGAGAAAGCTTGTCGGGTTGCTACGTCACTTTCGGAAATGACATAGCTACCTGAGAAGCGACACGCCCAGGGACCCGCATGGACTGAAATTGCAAGCCAGATAAAGATCACATGCCCAGTGGGATTATTTTTTCTAAAGATAAAGGGTAAATGGCTAAAACATTTGGATAATGTGGATCTTATTGGATGATTGATTGCAGTTGATTACTGCTTTTGGAGGTAGATGCCTTTTCTTCCACTTTAAAGGAGAAGTACAGCCAAAGATTGTTTGGCTGTACTTCTTATGTGGATCACCAATGTGCAGTTCATTCTGCACTCCTATGGCCCATTTCAGCCCACTGTCAGCTGACGCCACAGAGCCCACATGCCTGGACCGGCACCCAGCTCAGCCTCTCGGCAAGCCGCAGAGAGCCTGAGCCAGCCCCTCCTGCCCTCACCACAGCAGACAGCATTGACTGACAGTCACCATCTCTGCTTAGGGAGCGCTGAAAACTTAACTCATTTTTACACTTTTTGTATTCCTTGCCTATTGCCTTTAGGAGTATATGCTGGGAGAATGATTGTAAACCAGTCCATAAAGTCAGCTTTATTCAGTACATCTGTGAAAAAAGTGCGTTTGTATGATCTATAGAAATTTTCCTTATACATGTATAAAAACACCTTTTAGGTCTAATGTTGTAACGTGGGAAAGTGATAAATGAAGAATACATATTATCAGTATTCTTGTCCTTCAAAGATAATGCAAGTTAATAAAATATCTGTAGATGAAAAACATATCTTCTTGGATGCAGTCCAATAATGTGACACCTTATCTAATCTGGCAGTATATCAGGGCACACAGTTGCTACCATGTACCAATACTATCTGGATAATGTGTACCCCATTCTTTTTTCTTTTAATTTAAAACTCTTTGGACTGGTGACCTTTTTGTTTTCTGTCCCAGTATGCCAATGTTCAGTAAACCACAAATAATAAACTGGCTATTATAGGAGGTAGGGTCAACGGGTTACTTTCGTAGAGTTTTTTTAGGAGCTTATCAGAATGGACGATTGTGTGTGTGTGTGTGTGTGTGTGTGTGATTTATAAGGAAAGAGATTTTTTTCACACATAACCTAACTTCCACTCCTCTTTCAAGGACACCAAAGTCAGACTCGTTTACACGACTGCTTTCTTTTATTTCCATGTTAGTCATTAAAGGGGGTTTCTAAGGACAATTGAAGGTCGCTGACTAGGATGTTTTTATGCAGTGAAACAATGTTAGCCATAAATTATTATTTTGCATTGCAGCCTTCTTTCTGAGCTCTAGAAGATTGTCTTGTCCTGCTGCAGTAAAGCAGCAGATTTGCTTACTTGCAGGTGTCGGAACTGCTTGAAGGGCTGACCACAACAAATATTGCTTCCTGGAACAATTCTATTGTGCTATGCTAATATTTATATAATATATGTGTATAAATCGGCTATGTCTATATATTTCCCAAAATAAGTTTATGACTTTACATGGGGGGCGTGTGTGTGTGTGTGTGTGTGTGTGTGTGTGTGTGTGTGTGTGTGTGTGTGTGTGTGTAGTATAAACGCAATTTAAAGTCATACACTTTTTGTGAAAAATATACACAGTTGATAATTTATACACATTTTTATATCTGAGATTAGTGCAGCACATTTTTAAGTTGTTTCTTGGAAGTGTTTATAACTTTGGTGTTTGCAAATGCAAGTTAGGGAGACTGTTATGCATAATTTGAAATTGTATATAAAGAATAAAACCAGTGCACTGCCAAAAAATAAAGCAATATAATTGCAAACCACGTTTTGATGATCCAGCTTCAATTACCAAATGTGTGTGTTCCTCACATAAATGAATAACAAGTAGCAATGAATGTGATGCGCTGCTGATATGACAAATATCTCAGTAAATAGAGGTGTACTCTAATGAGTTACACCAAATATAGTCCAGTGATGTGAGTCCAAGTCGCTATTAATGGTAGTGTTTCCCACTGTTTGGTTAAAAGTAAATAATCCACTTGCTGTGACTCCTTTTTTTATTTTGTGCAAATTCCACCATAAAAAATGTTTTTCACCAATGGCAATAAACACCCTTAAAAAGGAAACCCTGCTGGTGATTTGAAACCCAGGTCCCAATGCCGTAAGACTAATTTATCTTCTCCAGTACTCTACCAGACAGTGAAAGTAAGAGTGGACCTGTACCTGTTAACTAGACCTATATCCTAGGTCTAAGAGCCCTTGTTCCCCCAATTTCAGGGGTATTCAGATGTGCACAATCCTCAAGGGATGGTCTGCACTCTTCACCTTTTTAATATCACCTCTCCCTCTATTCCAATAGTCTCATCAACTTCCCAATAAGTTCTATAAAAAGAGCTCAAGACCACACAGACTGCCATAGTGTAGTAAATAAAATATTCAATTAAAAAATTTATTTTACTTACTACACTATGGCAGTCTGTGTGGTCTTGAGCTCTGTTTATGGAACGTATTGGAAAGTTGATGAGACTATAGAGTAGAGCTGCAACTAACGATTATTTTGTATGTCGACTAATCTATCGATTATTTTTACGATTAGTCATCGACTAACGATTAATTTTATTTTATTTATTTAATCTAGTGTTCTTTTTTTTTTTTTTTTTTTTTGTATTCTTTTATCTTACCTTTTTTATGTTCTGTTTTTATTTTCTGTTCAGAAGTTTATAATTTTTTACAATGCTTTCTTTTTTTTTTTAAGGGGGGGGGGGGGTGTGGGGACAGTGTCAGTGTGTTTTTTTTTTTTTTTTTTTTTTTTAAAAGCCCTGTTGAGGGGCTATGGTGAGATATCAGGGGTCTTAACAGACCTCTGACATCTCCCATTTTAGACAGGGAAAGGGACTAGGAACTAGGGACACAGATTCCCCACTCCCTTTCTCTGTAACCTCCGCTGCACTGATAATGAATGGAGAGAAGACAGCGGCTTCTCTTCAATCATTAATGTGAATGGACAGAGTCAGTCACTGACTTTGTCCATTCAGAAAACAAACCCGGCTCCTACCTCCGCTCTCCATCCAGAGATACCGAGGGGGACAGCAGCTCTGAGGGGGAGGAGTGAGGGGGGACAGCAGCACGGAGGAGTGAGGGGGACACGGAGCAGCATGGAGAAGGACGGACGGTGATGTGAAAGCCACGGTGAGAGTGTATTTACCTGCAACCCGCGCAACGTGTGACGCATCAACGCTTTTCAGGCACGTCAACGTATTTTCTTAGTCAACGCGTCGTGGCAGCTCTACTATAGAGTACACCTTCTAAGAGAATGAATTTTGTTCTTTACACTTGTATCAAGTATTGTAGAGTTTCATTTTCACTTCAATTTTGGAATACTACATTTGCACTTGGATATTTGTCACGATATCAGCAGCACATCACATTCATTTCTACCTGTTCATTTAATGTGAGGAACACACATTTGGTGATTGCAGTAGCTGAAACATCAACACTTGGTTTGCAATTATTTACTTATTTTTTGGCAGCTTGCTTTTTTTTTTTTTTTTTTAATTTTTTTAATTTTATATATTTTAGCTTAACATTTCTACTTAAAAGTTTAAATTGTTTGTCGCCATTAAGCTGGGAATCGTGTCACTATATAGGATTTGGCAGTAAATGGCATTCCCAGTTTCCCTGAAAGTCCCCTTTATGTATCCCTTTATCTGCCACTTACCTTCACTTTTCACTTTTTCCTTTGCTGGCTGATTGTACGAAAGTGCACTCATAATATGCTATTGCTTCCATCTGGAAATGCTGACTGTGAAATACATGTATTGAAAGGGTCATGTGGCAAGGTGATAATATTGTCACTGAATATTATTCAGTGAAGTTATCTGGAGGATTTGTGATTATACAGCCTTTTTTTTTTTTTTTTTTTTTTTTTTTTTTTTTTATAGAAGTTTAGGATTTGGCTGTGGAATCAAAAAACAGAAAATGTTCACTGTAAGAATTTGCAGATATGCTATGCATCATCTGTTGTATTTTCCAGATCTGGTAAAAAAATTGTGACCTTCACTTTAACCAACAAATTGATCTATGTAGGTACCAATAAATGAGATTTCCATGGTGTTACCAGCATTCCTGTCTTAAAGCTGTGATAATGTTTGCAAGTTTGACATACAGGTCCTGTACCAATACACCCTTTAAAACTTGTCTTGTTAAAGCCAGGTTTCATAGCCAACATGTATCTATAAGTTAAAGTGGAATAAACCCAAAAGCAAACATTCTATTTATTTGTTTAGTGCGGTTTTTATTAAATTTTTTTTATTTTTTTTTTCAGGCTTTCTTCTAGTTTTATCTGGTGATTCAGCCAGTAAGTCAAGAATGTATCATTTCTAGAGATGAGACCATTTTACCACAGATAGGGGTGCTTACAATTACCAGCTTTTATTTATTTAAAACCTTTAACAGTTTGTTGTAACTACTTATAAAATATTAGCTGGAATTAAATCTGCAAGTACATCTAACACCTTACTCCTCCCAGACTGAAAATGCTGCTGTCCAAAGGTGCCCCCTGTGCTCATCCTCCAGAGTGGAGGCACTAATGCAGGATGTGTGCTACTGGTCAGATCACCAGGTGAAAAAAAAGGGAAAGAACTAATGCAGCAACCACATCTAATGATTGGTAAACTCCTCTATAGTACAATTTCGGATTTGGGTTTAATGCCGCTTTATGGGTACTGCAAAATACTACTTTGGAAATGTCACCTGGCAGTAGGTTGCACAGACTGCTGCGGTCATGATTAAGCTCCAAGGGTGGGATGAAATGCGTTGGAAGCGTGGCCTGGCTGGAGTCTGGGCTGAGGCTGCCCTTCATCTAACTTCATGCACATGGGTCTGCTTCATGTGTGGCTTATGAATCTTTTCCTTTTGACAGATCTGTGTGAAAGCCGCGTTCTCTCTGCAGCTGTCTGACACACCCCCTGGCTTATGCCTACCTGTGGGGCAAGTTGGGTTTCCTTCATCCACCTTGTTTGTGGATGTGTAAATTCAGTTTTTTTTTTTTTTTTATCTGCAGTCTGGTGCCAGGCGACAGTATTTTATTTTTATTTTTTTTGGAGCTGAATGAGGCATGTACAATGTGATTGTATTTGTTTGTTGGAAAGTTTTACATTTTCTAGTCATGGCTACAAACCGTAAAATATTAGCTATCAGTGGCGGAACTACCGCCATAGCGACACATGCGGTCGCTATGGGGCCCGCAGCCAATCAAGGGCCCGGTGAGCGGCGTTTCTAGGCGGGTGCGGGCCGCGCCGGGTGACACCCGCTAGCGGGGGTGACACCCGTGGGTAGCGGCAGCCGCACCACTAACGCCGCTCACCGTGCCTTCTGGACTGGAGCGCAGGAGGGACACAGCGACGCGCACCGAAGCCGCCTCCCCTCCTCTCTGTTTACATTCAGAGAGGAGGAGGAGCCTGGGAGGAGGGACACACATGGCGCTGTTTCTGAGGTATGTAAGGGCCGGGGGGCATCGTCTGCTGTGGGGTCTGCACTACCCGGGGGGGTCTGTAATGGGTGGGGGTGTCTGCATTGCTGGGGGTCTGCACTGAGCTGGGGGGGTCTGCTGTGTGTCTGCTGTGGGGTCTGCACTACCCGGGGGGGTCTGTAATGGGTGGGGGTGTCTGCATTGCTGGGGGTGTCTACTAATGGGGGTCTGCACTGAGGTGGGGGGGTCTGCTGTGTGTCTGCTGTGGGGTCTGCACTACCCGGGGGGGGGTCTGTAATGGGTGGGGGTGTCTGCATTGCTGGGGGTGTCTACTGATGGGGGTCTGCACTGAGGTGGGGGGTCTGTAATGGGGGTGTCTGTACTAAGGGGGTCTGCACTGAGGTGGGGGTGTCTGTACTAAGGGGGTCTGCACTGAGGTGGGGGGGTCTGTAATGGGGGATTGTCTGTACTAAGGGGGTCTGCACTGAGGTGGGGGGGTGTGTAATGGGGGATTGTCTGTACAAAGGGGGTCTGCACTGAGGTGGGGGGGTCTGTAATGGGGGGATTGTCTGTACAAAGGGGGTCTGCACTGAGGTGGGGGGGGGTCTGTAATGGGGGTGTCTGTACTAAGGGGGTCTGCACGGAGGTGGGGGGGGTCTGTAATGGGGGTGTCTGTACTAAGGGGGTCTGCACTGAGGTGGGGGGGGGTCTGTAATGGGGGATTGTCTGTACAAAGGGGGTCTGCACTGAGGTGGTGGGGTCTGTAATGGGGGATTGTCTGTACAAAGGGGGTCTGCACTGAGGTGGGGGTGTCTGTACTAAGGGGGTCTGCACTGAGGTGGGGGGTCTGTAATGGGGGATTGTCTGTACTAAGGGGGTCTGCACTGAGGTGGGGGGGGGTCTGTAATGGGGGATTGTCTGTACTAAGGGGGTCTGCACTGAGGTGGGGGGGGGTCTGTAATGGGGGATTGTCTGTACTAAGGGGGTCTGCACTGAGGTGGGGGAGGTCTGTAATGGGGGATTGTCTGTACTAAGGGGGTCTGCACTGAGGTGGGGGGGTCTGTAATGGGGGATTGTCTGTACTAAGGGGGTCTGCACTGAGGTGGGGGGTCTGCACTTGGGTGGGGGGGTGTCTGTACTAAGGGGGTCTGCACTGAGGTGGGGGTCTGTAATGGGGGATTGTCTGTACTAAGGGGGTCTGCACTGAGGTGGGGGGGTCTGTAATGGGGGATTGTCTGTACTAAGGGGGTCTGCACTGAGGTGGGGGGTCTGTAATGGGGGATTGTCTGTACTAAGGGGGTCTGCACTGAGGTGGGGGGGGGTCTGTAATGGGGGATTGTCTGTACTAAGGGGGTCTGCACTGAGGTGGGGGGGGGGTCTGTACTAAGGGGGTCTGTACTGAGGGGGGTGTCTGTACTACTGGGGGGGGGGGTTCTGTACTACTTAGGGGGGGTCTGCACTGAGGGGGGTGGGTCTGCACTGTTGGGGGGTCTGTAATGTTGGGGAGGTCTGCACTGGAAGGGTGTCTGTACTGAGGGGATGGTGTGCACTGGGGGGATGTCTGTACTGCTAGGGGGGTGTCTGCATTGAGGTGGGGTCTGTAATGCTGTGGGGTGTCTGTACTTACGGGGGTGTCTGTCTGGCATTAGTTCTTTTTTTTTTTTTGGTGGTGGTGGGGGGGGGCCCATACAACATTTTGCTATGGGGCCCTGTGATTTCTAGTTACGCCCCTGTTAGCTATAATTCAGGATTTAACTAAAACTAATACTTTTTACCTTGAAGGGAAAAAAAAATAGGAATCGTGTCTACAGAACTCCCAAAACTTTGTGTGGTTTTGACCATGTTGTATAATATGGGAACAAAATCTTATGCGAAAAGATTTGTAATTTTCTTTTCAACTGCTGCTGGAGAGCCAGGGGCCTGACACCACTATTCAGTTGCAGCCTCCTATTTCACTTGCCTGCTAGACTAGACATGAGTATTGTCGCATTGCTGAGGTCCTCACTGTGCGCCCCTACTTTCTCCCTCTAAACTACTGGGGGCTAGTGGCACACTGGCAACTTTCAGATGCAAGATTGGGGTACTATAATTGCAGGCGAAAAATAGCGAACAATAGCAATCATTTGCTTATCCTATGGAACTAGTAGCGTAGGCGTTCTAGCCTCTACTAGCTATTATATTGCAACCATTTTAAGCATTTTCTTCTCTTTTGCAACCAGTCATTGCTGCAAGTTACTTGTGCACCTTAGCTCATAGGGGGTCTTTTGTTCCCTGTGTGTAACTTTCCATCGTTCGCGAATAATCGCTAATTTTAGCACTGCTATTGTGCTACTAAAATCGCTTTTTTCCACTTTTTTTTTTTATTAAATTTTTTTTTTTTTTTTATTGCTGTGCAGCCAGTAAGCAATTGTAGACAGACTTTAATTAGGGGCATGACATTCATTTAAAATGGGCATGATTCTACAATTTATCTATTGTACAATGTAATTTTAAAGTATAGGACATTTTTTAAGGACAGAAACACAGCCAGGAAAAATATTAGTACAATATTAGTAAAAATGTATTTTAGTTTCTTGATCTGGTGATCAAGCCAGTAAGTCTGTTATTTTCCAGCTTGCTTTAGCAGGCCACGCTGTTCAGCAAAAATGGTAGTTAGAAGGTTGAGACAAACTGTTTGCTGTAACGACTTATTGGGCCCCTTTCACACGGGCTGTCCATATTTAGCATCCGCTTGCTCAGCGGGGTTCGCTCCGTTGATCCCCGCTGAGCCGACGGATGACAAGTCCATCTCTGCACTCGGAGTCCGCTCTCCCCTATGGGGGGATCGGATGATTACGGACCGCCTGTCCGTTTTCATCCGATCCGCCAGACGGCTGGAAAATAGGACATCCATCCGTCTGGATTTTGTGGAGCGTATCGGGGCGGATCGGATGTCAGCGGACGTGTCACCGCTGACATGCGACTCTCCATAGAGATGTATGGAGTGCCCGTTCAGATCCGCCTGAAAAAACTTACAGGTGGATCTGAACGGTCCGCGCATGTGAAAGGGTCCTAAAGTCTAAAAGTGTTAGCTGGAGTTCAGCTTAATTTGTTAAAGTGGATGTAAACCCGATTCATGAAATTTGAGCTGGGCACATATATCTGCAGTGTTTTGTTATCTCTTCAAAGCACTATGTCCTGTAGCAGTCTCCTGCTCCGTTCTTCTGTTATAAGCCCTGATAACTCCTGACAAGTTTTCTGTCACATATATGATAAAAGCAACCTGAGTATTTTGTTGGGGAGGATGCTATAAATAGATTAGCAGAGCCCTGAATGATTCAACAAACAGAGCTGAGGAGAGGGGGGTGTGTGCCTTTCCTCCCAATCAGCTGTATGCCCAGGCTTCACTGCAGTGTCAAACAAGACAGCAGATATACATGTATAACTAATGTAGGTAGATTTGTTTCATCCCTGTGTATCATCTGAGGCTGTTCACTTCACTGGGTATATGTAGAGTTGCCACCTCATTCCTTTTAAACCCGAACATATTGGTTACACGGGTTCTGTGGCTGATTAAGGTGCTAATTAAACTCTATGCCGTATCTGCAATAAATTAGCCCCCAGAACCTGTTTGGGTTTAAAGGGATGAGGTGGCAACCCTAGGTATGTATGAGGGTTTACATCAACTTTAAAGTGGTGTAAACCCCCCTGACCTATTTTTACATATAGGTAAGCCTATTATAATAAGGCTTGCCTATATGTACTGAAAATGTATTTGCCTTGTAGTGAGCCAATGTCATTGGCACAGCGAAGAAACGGCCCTACGTAACGTTTCTTCCCCAGCGTGTGTGTGACTGGCGGCTCCCATGCGCATGCGTGGGAGTGACGTCACATGGCTCCAGCCAGTCAGAGCCGGAATCCGCAGCCCCGGAAGGAATAGGGGCGAAGATGGATGCTTCCACCAGTGGGGACATCAATTGTGTTCCAATGACCAATTGTCAGCAAATCTTACTATTAGTGCGGTGCTTTCGACAGCTGATTTCACTTTTTCGTCAAACAAAAGCTGGATGTGCAGACTATAACATTTTTGTCGACGTGAACTCGACTTCTGATTTTCGTTTTCATTAATGTGGTTTTGGTATGAAAAAAATCGTAAGAGCAAGACTATGCGTGCTCAGAAACGAAAGAATACATACAAAACTATTCAACACATTACATCACTTCTGACGTTGTATTCTGTCAAACGAAAATTCTCGTATTGTTAGTAACCTCTTCACTTTCGACATGAGACTAGAATGCCACAAAAATTGGACGTTCTGTTGTCCGAAAATCAAAGTGCGTGTACGAGGCTCAAAAATACCAGTGCTGCTGTCCAAAGGTGTCTGCTTTACTGCTTCATCCAGAATGCAGACACCCTGATGTGTGTTACTGGCTGGTAAAATAAAGGGGGCGGGGGGGGAGCCTAAAAAAAAAAAATTAAAAAAAAAACACATGCAGCCACTACATCGACAGATTGATGAGCTGCAATATATTACATTTGTTTTTGGGGTTTAATACCGCTTTAACACCTCCTCTTCCTTCCCCTCAGTGAGGGGGGGGGGGGGGGGGGGGGGCTCACTATTATGGTGAATACAGTTTCATTGATGGAATGAAGTAGCAACATCTACTGAGGGGGGAAAAAAAGTATCTTTGATTCAGTCTAGATGGGTGAGGGCTAGAACCCCGGTCAGCTTTTTGTTGTCCGTATCCCTGTTTCAGATTTTACCTTTTTTTTCAGGTGTCTGCACTGTGAAGCCGTTGTAGCTGTGACAATGAGCTAGGGAAATCCCTCTCTAAGAAAGCTCCAGATAACAGTGTAATCTGACAGGGGTACAAACCCTTTACCCCAGGCAAAACTTATTTTTAAGTGGACATATACATTACCTATTTTTTAATAAATGGTTCTAAGGTGTTAAACACCTATGCCTCTTTTTCACCAACCAAGAATTAGTTTGGCTTGTTCTAACACCGTCAAGTACATTTTATATACAATATTTTTGTCTGGTCTCATGATTGCCAAGTTTTGTGACCAATAAATCAGCCAGTAAGAAAACCTCCCTAAGGCTTTTCTGCTATTGCATTCTGTGCATGTAAATGCTTTGAGTGGTGTGTAAAATAGTCTTTGCGTTTTGGTGCTCAGCCAGAAGCTATGAATGCATGTGAGAATCCCCTGGAGGATTTGTTTTCTGTGATTAATGGGCCTATTAGAAACACTTTTGTTATTGCTGGAGTGTGGGGTTTGTATGAAAGCTACAGTTCACATATTGCAGTTCACCGATTGATTCACACGATGAGAATATTGGATGAATGATCGTCCGTGTTTTATTTTTTTGTATTTTTTTTATTTTTTTTTATTTCATTTTTTTTTTGCATGCTCATCTCATATCGAAAACCAATAGGTTACTAAAGTTACGAAAATTTTAAATGAGAACTTCGGAAGTGATTTCATGTGTTGTACTGTAATGTATTCTTTTATTTCTGAGCCTGCGTGGTCTTGGTCTCTCGTGTGTTTGTTATTTTTCCCAAAAAATTTTTTGACGAATACTGTACTGTGCGATTTTGATCCAATTTTATTTTTCTGAAGCTGCAGTGTGACCTATGTGATTTTGCTATGGTTTTCATGTGTGTTTTATGTATGACGCATCCAGAAGGGATGAGTCATTGGTTGTTAGGAGCCTGCACATTAAAGTGAGTTTTTTAAATTTGTTTATTTAAAAAATTTTTCATGCGTCACGGGACACAGAGGTGAGGCTATTATTACTTACTGGGTTATACTTCATCTCTAGGTGAATGGACACTGGTAGACCAAAGGTCCTTAGACAGGAAGTGATCCCCTATATAATCCCTCCTATATAAGTACCGTATTTTCCGGCGCATAAGACGACCTTTTACACTTAAAAGAAATGGCCAAAAATCGGGGGTCGTCTTATACGCCGGGTCAACTGCTGGGATGCCTGCTGGATGTGCGGTAATACTGTATGTAGCTTCGGCTACATACAGTATATACCGCTGAGCCAATCCCAGTGAGCGATTGTATTCAAATGAATACAGAAAAAAGTAAAAAGAGAAAATTGCGCTGGACAAAAAGCTAAATTAAAGTAAATTAAAAATTAAAAATTGAAAGCTGCAACCAAAATGTGATAAGCATATACAAAATAAAATTAGAAAAGGCTGCGCTACATTCTATCTGAGAAAACCAACACTAATTAGTGCCAAAACATTGGTGTCAGTGTCAGTGCATACACCTCACTCGTTGAGAGTGAGAAGTGACTAATAAAAATAAATAGGATTACTAAATATCAAAAGCAGTTGTAGCAATCAGGTACAACAAAATTCAGTGAACCTAGTATCAAACATATAAATAATGTACAATACGAAAATTATTCAGATGGGCTGTATGATAACCCAACACATTAGTGAGTGAAGGAAATATGGATCCAACAAATTATCGGATTAAATTATACCGTGCATAGATGAATATCAAAGTAGACTGGTATAATAACCCAAAGAAATATATAAAAAATAAATACAAAAATTGAAAAAAAATAGAAATTAAAATCCAAAAACGACTGCAAAATCAATATAGTCCAACAGTAAATGGCTTCCACGTGTTGAGAGATGGTGACTTTGTGTAGGTTCAGATTTAAAGTGACAAGTGCTTGTGAAAATCCCTCCACCAGAAAGATTGCAGGCTTACCAGACTGTGGAGAAAACTCGCATGTGGCTAATACCCAGCCAGGGCCTTGACTTCCACTGCAGCTCACCTGCGCCCCTCGCGGTATCCAGAAAGGCTGCTGGCTTCAGATGCAGGAAAACGTGGGGCTCGCCTCTAATGATAGTGGGTTATAGCCTGTGTATAGCATAAGCTATTTGTATGGATCTCCGGAAGGTTGGCCCAAAAAAAGAAGGGGGACACACCATGGGTGGAATCCAAAGGATTTATTTGGTAAAAAGTGCCAATAAGCACAAAAAAGCAGAATGCATAAAACGATTGAAATACACTTAAAATTATGCGGCCGGCCGGCAGCAGTACTCGTCCGTGCTAAGACGTAAGACGCGGTGACGTCAGCACGTCGCTCCTCCCTACGCGTTTCGTCAGAGAGTGACGTAATCATGGGACACGGACGGCGTACTGACGCACCGCTTAAATACACAACAAGAAGCCTCGATCTGGATGGCAAACATCAGACTTCCGGTCTCCATCTTAAAGTCTGGCAAATCGAGGAGAGAACCCTTATAACAGAGCGTTAATATTTAACCATATAATAGCAAGGCATGTAGTCCGTTATTATATATGAGAACTAGCCAAAGTCCCATAAAAATTATGCATTAATGGATGATATGTAAACATAACCTAACGTGCGACTGCAAATTGACACATAAACTACATTACCCATCACCCTATCTGGTATAGTCCTGTTGCGTCTCACCTCCTCCAAATCAAGGTGAGGGGGGGATGGACAAGACAGGGTGGAAACTGAAAGGTGACCACCAATGGGTCAACATCTCTAGATCCTATATCATAGGTGAAGATGGGATCAAAGCAAGTAATATTAATAGTAAGTCAATATAGACCACAGACCAAAAAGATTACCAGAGATTTTAAACAGACCGCACAGGGTCATCTGGTCACTTAAAGCAATATAAACCATACAGATAGAAATCATAATGGTTGTCCGTCATAAATCCCAACGGGGTGACATGACGGACAAATATGTATAGATGTAAATAGAGGGGGTATAGGGTGTGCCCGCCTGTACTCACACCTCCACTTACTAGTACCTACCGGAGTTAATCTCATCTATACAGTATAGTCAGCAGAGACCTCAGGTTATCGTGTAAAATCCATACCACCCTCAACCCGTACTGGCCCATTAAAGTGCCAGTACTAGTTTGAATGGAATGTAAAGCAGTGTAAAAGAGTTGATGGAAAATTAAAATTAAATGTGAACTATAAACTAAAAGGGAGAAGGGGGAAGGACAGGTATGTCACCCCACCTATTTATAAAGATAATGGGGGCTACACAGCCAATCGGTACCTATGCTGGAAGAAGGTATTAAAATAGTACCGAAAAGTCTTTCTTCGAATGATAGCCAAACCCAAAACTGAGACGCCTAGGTGGGCAATCTCCATAGGATGATAAAAAATCGCAAGACTACAATATAGGCATATCCGCCTATACTAGCACATCAATAGGCTAGCACCTATAGACGTCCATCTCGTTCACAAGAGATAATCTCCATAGGGCAGCCCAGATCTCGGGTTGGAATGTGAAGTCCACACCATCCTCCACTCGTACTAGCCCATTAAAGTGCCAGCACGGGTTTGGATGGAATGTACAAAAATTATGGAAATATTGTTACAAAAAATTTATTAAATTTATAACTATAAAAAGGGGGGACAGAAATGTCACCACACCTCTTTATAAAAAGAAAAGAAAAAGAAAAAAAGGGAGAATTACAACCAATACTAGAAGGAGGTAATTAAATTAGTACCAGAAGTGATTTGTTCAAAGTATAGTAGATACTATAGGTAGACAGACCAAAGCTGTACCGTTCCCACTCCACAAAGGGAGTGTTTCTTTAATGCGCCAAAAATATACTCAAGAGGGCCATAAACTGCATCTAATACTTGCGATCCAGATCGAGTGTACAGCATCTCAACATACCAATACAAATTTACAAAGGCAACAAACAGGATATAATTTAGGCATTATCTATGAATGCATTCACATCTACGTCGATGTTTAACCCCTGAGGGGTGTGTGTTTTTAATCTATGCACCCATGACATCTCAGATCTAGAGATGCTTCTGACCAGGTTGCTTCCTCTCCAGTGCGGGCTAAACTTCTCTATCCCCAGGAAAAGGGTGTTGGAGGGGTCTCTATTGTGTACTGTCAGATAGTGCTTTGAAACCGAGTGTTTGGTGTAACCCCTCCGGATGTTATTTATATGTTCATTGAGTCGAACCCTGAGAGGACGTTTAGTCCTGCCCACATACTGTAGGCCACATGGGCACTGCAGCAGGTAGACAAGCCCCTCAGTAGTGCACGTGATGAAAGACTCAATTTTATAACTTTTAGATGTTACAGTGGAGGAAAAACTGATAGTTCGCCTGGTCCTGCAGCTGTTAATAGAGCATACTTGACATCTGTTGCATTTATAATATCCGGTCAGCTCTCCAAAAAATTGAGGAGCTCCATTGGGAGGGTTTAGGATATTCGGTGCTATTTTATCCCTAAGAGATGGAGCACCCCTGAACACCACTCGTGGACGATCAGGAAGAATCGTACTCAGAAGTGCATCATTCCCCAAAATGTGCCAGTGTTTTTGTATGATACGGCTGATGTTATAATACTGATTAGAGTAATTAGTAATGAAAGGGACTCCTGTCGTATCCCTCGCATCATTAGTTGGCACTTTTACTGCCAGCAAAGCTGACCTATCCATCAGAGACACCTGGTGGAGGGTGTCCTGAAGGGCCAGAGGGTCGTAACCCTTATCAACAAACTTAGAGGTAAGGGTTTTGGCCTGTATTAGAAATTTGTCATGTTCAGTGCAATTACGTTTTAAGTGCATATATTGGCTTTTGGGGACAGAGCCCAACCAGGAGGGATGGTGGCAACTCCCCTTGGGGATGTAGGAATTCCTATCTGTGGATTTAAAAAAGGTAGAAGTAACAAACTGACTATCTTTAATCTCTATCTTCAAATCCAAAAAATGTATCGCTTCTTGGCTCGCCTCAAATGACAGATGTATACCTCTGTTGTTATTATTAAGATCAGCCATGAAGGTGTCCAGGGAGGACTTGGTACCTTGCCAGAGGAGGAGGACGTCATCTATGTACCGTGACAGAGCCTGCTTGGATTGGAGTAACAACCTCTGCCAATCCGAGCAGGCTACATACAGTAGCCTGCTCGGATTGGCTTTGAGAGTCAGAGAGGCGCGGGCTGATGATGTTGCAGCCTCTGCCAATCCAAACAGGCTTTGTATTCGTTAATAGAATACATCGCTCGCCGTGATTGGTACCACCAAGAAGGAAATGGCTCCAGCAAGAACGAAGAAGAACAATATGAAGCGTCGGAAGCCGCGGAACGGGGGGGGGGGGGTCGTCTTAAACGGTACATGCAAAATATTTTAAAAACATGTAGAATTAGGGAGTCGTCTTCTAAGCCGGGTCACCTTATACAACGGCAAATACGGTACTTCATTTTTTTTTTTTTTTTACCAGTGTCTGCAAGGTTGATGGGCACGTTTTTTGTTTGAGCGCTCTCTTGCTCCAGGTCTTGAAGTCCCAGCACGGTTCTGTTGACCAATAGGATCCATTTGAATCAAGCCTATATGCAAAGAAGACGCAAGTATACTGCAAGGTTTTGCCTGTAATGCGGCCTCCGGGCGCTGGACCCTGCGTAGTGGAATCCTGGACACCACAGAGCTAAGGCAAAGTGCTGTAAAGGTCCAAGGGAGTGGACCCTAAAAACATGAAAAGGGTACCCAGTCCTTGAAGGTCCTCAAGTGACAGGAACCCACCATGATGGGTGAAGATTGGGCTCTTAGTTTCTAAGGTTGCCCTGCACCTGGATGGATAAGTGAAATCCCCCCTTATTTACTTATTGTGGGGTGCCCCATGTGTGTGTAACAATGTGTCAATCTAGCTAAGGCTGGACACCTGTGTAGCAGTGACCCCAGGGGGGAGTTTAGGCTAGCTGCTGGTGTTTGAATTGGAGTTCATTTTTCCTGTTTTCTTTCACGGTTTTACCTTATGGAGAGTCTGCCCACGAGGTGCGCCATTGCGCAGCTTGTTTCACCATGGTGCACGTGCGTTAGCCAGAGTGCATGATCGTTCATGGCTGCTGGTCGGCCAGGGTGCACGCGGCTTGCCACGCAGTGTGTTGTGTACACCAAGCCACGCATGCGCTGTAGCTCTAAGGTGGTTCACAAGGATTCGTTTGTGCGCGTACACAGCTGTGTGTGTCCGCCACATGTGCAGTGTGTCTCGGCGCACAGCCATCTTATTTAAAGCGGAGGTCCACCCTAAAAAAAAAGGGTGCCCCTTCGGGTCCCCCTTCGGCCCTCCTGGCCCCTCCCTCCTGATGAGTGCCCCCACAGCTCGCTCTCTCGCTCTCTTGCTCTCTCGCTCTCTCTCTCGTGCGCGCTCTCGCTCTCTATATCTCAACCGTGGGAGTCAGTGGCGCCGCTGCTGTGTCTCAGCCAGACAGGAGGGCAAGTCTCAGATGGCCGAGGGACTCGTGGACAGAGTTGGGGCTCAGGTAAGTATTGGGGGCTGCTTGGGAGGCTGCTGCACACAGAAGGCTTTTTATATTCATGCATAGAATGCATTAAGATAAGCCTTCTACCTTTACAACTCCTTTAAATTAACGACACCATGCAATCTTTTTAAAGCACGATTTGCAGATTCTGGTGCGATTTGAGCAATAGAAATCCTGGCCTCAAATCGCACCCCAGAGACACTGCATGTACAGTGGTGTGAAAAAGTGTTTGCCCCCTTCCTCATTTCCTGTTCCTTTGCATGTTTGTCACACTTAAGTGTTTCGGAACATCAAACCAATTTAAACAATAGTCAAGGACAACACAAGTAAACACAAAATGCAATTTGTAAATGAAGGTGTTTATTATTAAAGGTGAAAAAAAATCCAAACCATCATGGCCCTGTGTGAAAAAGTGATTGCCCCCTAAACCTAATAACTGGTTGGGCCACCCTTAGCAGCAACAACTACAACCAAGCGTTGGCGATAACGTGCAATGAGGCTTTTACAGCGTCCTGGAGGAATTTTGGCCCACTCATCTTTGCAGAATTGTCCTAATTCAGTTACATTAGAGGGTTTTCGAGCATGAACGGCCTTTTTAAGGTCATACCACAACATCTCAATAGGATTCAGGTCAGGACTTTGGCTAGGCCACTCCAAAGTCTTCATTTTGTTTTTCTTCAGCCATTTGGTGGTGGACTTGCTGGTGTGTTTAGGATCATTGTCCTGCTGCAGAACCCAAGTTCGTTTCAGCTTGAGTACACGAACAGATGGTCGGACATTCTCCTTCAGGATCTCTTGGTAGACAGCAGAATTCATAGTTCCTTTTATCAGGGCAAGTCTTCCAGGTCCTGAAGCAGCAAAACAGCCCCAGACCATCACACTACCACCACCATATTTTACTGTTGGTATAATGTTCTTTTTCTGAAATGCAGTGTTCCTTCTACGCCAGATATACTTGGACACACACCTTCCAAAGAGTTCCACTTTTGTCTCATCGGTCCACAGAATGTTGTCCCAAAAGTCTTGGGGATCATCAAGATGTGTTGTGGAGAAATTGAGACGAGCTTTGATGTTCTTTTTGCTCAGCAGTGGTTTTCTCCTTGGAACTCTGCCATGCAGGCCATTTTTGCCCAGTCTTTTCCTGATGGTGGAGGCATGAACGCTGACCTTAACTGAGGCAAGTGAGGCCTGCAGTTCCTTGGACGTTGTTGTGGGGTCTTTTGTGACCTCTTGGATGAGTCGTCGCTGCGCTCTTGGGGTAATTTTGGGCGGCCGGCCACTCCTGGGAAGGTTCACCACTGTTCCATGTCTTCGCCATTTGTGGATAATGGCTCTCACTGTGGTTCGCTGGATTCCCAAAGCTTTGGAAATGGCTTTATAACCCTTTCCAGACTGATAGATCTCAATTACTTTCTTTCTCAATTGTTCCTGAATTTCTTTGGGTCTCGGCATGATGTGTAGCTTTTAAGGATCTTCTGGTGGACCTTACTGTGTCAAGCAGCTCCTATTTAAGTGATGCCTTGATTGTGAACAGGTGTGGCAATAATCAGGCCTGGGTGTGGCTAGAGAAATTGAACTCAGGTGTGGACAACCACAGTTATAGTATGTTTTAACAAGGGGGGCAATCACTTTTTCACACAGGGCCATGATGGTTTGGATTTTTTTTCACCTTTAATAATAAACACCTTCATTTACAAATTGCATTTTGTGTTTACTTGTGTTGTCCTTGACTATTGTTTAAATTGGTTTGATGTTCCGAAACACTTAAGTGTGACAAACATGCAAAGGAACAGGAAATGAGGAAGGGGGCAAACACTTTTTCACACCACTGTAATTAGCACAGGAATATGCTGCGGTTCCTGTGCAAATTACATGCGGTGTCTCACAATGCAGCAGTGGGAACTCAGGCACAATGAGTTTTTACAACCTGTTCACATACAGTGGGGACGGAATGTATTCAGACCCCCTTAAATTTTTCACTTTGTTATATTGCAGCCATTTGCTAAAATCGTTTTAAGTTCATTTAATTTTCCTCATTAACCACTTTGCGCCGGAGGGACGTCCTTGACTTTCTGGGGGTATATCTGAAGGATGCCTGCAGCTACAGACATCATTGAGATATCGGCTTTTTCAGCCGGTGATTCCCTGCACCACGCCCCCCCCCTCCCGCCGATCTCCGGTGCTTCGCCGGAGTCTCTATGATCGCTCAGAGGCCGGGCGCGATGTTATGACGTCACGCCCAGCCTCTGCAATCAAGACTATTTTTTTATTTATTTTTTTAATTTTAGGTTTCCCAGCGTAGAGGTGAGATGTGGGGTCTTATTTTTATTTATTTTTTTAAGTGTCAAACTAAAAAAATAAAAGTAAAATTAACAATATTGATGATGTTGATAAATGTAAAGTTATGCACTAAGAATATGCATGCATCATACTTGCTAGCGGGAGTACAACTGGGGGAATCCGTAGTGGAGAAGGATCTGGGGGTTTTGGTAGATCATAAGCTCAATAATAGCATGCAATGTCAAGCTGCGGTTTCCAAAGCGAGCAAAGTCCTTTCTTGTATTAAGAGAGGTATGGACTCCAGAAGGAGAGATATCATTTTGCCCCTGTTCAAATCATTAGTAAGACCTCATCTGGAATATGCAGTTCAGTTTTGGGCACCAGTTCTCAAAAAGGATATCGGGGAACTGGAGAAAGTGCAGAGAAGGGCAACCAAACTGATAAAAGGCATGGAGGAGCTCAGCTATGAGGAAAGATTAGAGGAACTGAATTTATTCTCTCTTGAGAAGAGGAGAATGAGGGGGGATATGATCAACATGTACAAATATATAAGGGGTCCATATAGTGAACTTGGTGTTGAGTTATTCACTTTACGGTAAACACAGAGGACAAGGGGGCACTCTTTACGTCTAGAGGAAAAGAGATTTCATCTCCAAATAATGAAAGGTTTCTTCACAGTAAGAGCTGTGAAAATGTGGAATAGACTCCCTCCAGAGGTGGTTCTGGCTAACTCAGTAGATTGCTTTAAGAAAGGCCTGGATACTTTCCTAAATGTACATAATATAACTGGGTACTAACATTTATAGGTAAAGCTGATCCAGGGAAAATCCGATTGCCTCTAGGGGGATCAGGAAGTGATTTTTTTTCCCCCTGCTGTAGCAGATTGGAGAATGCTCCTTCTGGGTTTTTTTTTTTACTTCCTCAGGATCAACTGTGGGTATAGAATGGGGTATATTGGATTGGACGATATTTTTTTATTTATTTCTTTTTTTTTTTTATGGTTGAACTGGATGGACTTGTGTCTTTTTTCTGCCTAGCTAACTATGTAATATAAAAAAAATAATAATAATTTAAAGCGAACACCTATGCAAGTCCCACCCACATATGAAAACGGTGTTCAAACCCACTCCTCTGTATCTCAAAACATGTAACCAGTAAAAAAATTTAAAGCGTCGCCTATGGGGATTTTTAAATACCAAAGTTTGGCGCCATTCCACGAGCACGTGCAATTTTGACGCGTGACATGTTGGGTATCTATTTACTCGGCGTATCTTCATCTTTCACATTATGCAAAAAAATTGGGCAAACTTTACTGATTGTTTTTTTTTTTTGTTTTTTTTTTTTTTAAAGCAAAAAAAAAAAAAAAAAACGTGTTCAAAAAATTGCTGCGCAAATACAGTGCGAGATAAAAAGTTGCAACGACCGCCATTGTATTCTCTAGGGTCTTTGCTAAAAAAAACATATATAATGTTTGGGGGTTCTATGTAATTTTCTAGCAAAAAGAATATGAATTTTACACGTAGGAGAGAAATGTCAGAATTGGCCTGGGTGTGAAGTGGTTAATGTACACACAGCACCCCATATTGACAGAAAAACACAGAATTGACATTTTTGTAGATTTATTAAAAAAGAAAAACTGAAATATCACATGGTCCTAAGGCCCCTTTCACACTGGGCGTTTTTCAGGTGGTACAGCGCTAAAAATAGCGCCTGTACACTGCCTGAAAAAATCCGGCCCCATTCACTCCAGTGTGAAAGCCGGTGGGCTTTCACACTGGAGCGGTGCGCTAGCAGGACGCTCAAAGTCCTGCTAGAAGCATCTTTGTAGCCGCGGCTAAAACTACGGTAAAGCAGCGCTAAATATAGCGCTGCTTTACCGTTGCCGCGGCTCCCGCCCCAGTGTGAAAGGGGCCTAAGTATTCAGACCCTTTGCTGTGACACTCATACATTTAAGAGCCCAGCTGTGTTTGATTATACTGATTGGACTTTATAAGGAAAGCAGGAAACCTGTCTATACAAGACCTTACAGCTCACAGTGCATGTCAGAGCAAATGAGAATCATGAGGTCAAGGGAACGGCCTGAAGAGCTCAGAGACAGAATTGTGGCAAGGCACAAATCTGGCCAAGGTTACAAAAAAATTTCTGCTGCACTTAAGGTTCCTAAGAGCACAGTGGCCTCCATAATCCTTAAATGGAAGACTTTTGGGATGACCAAAACCCTTCCTAGAGCTAGCCATCCGGCCAAACTGAGCTATCAGGGGAGAAGAGCCTTGGTGAGAGAGGTAAAGAAGAACCCAAAGATCACTGTGGCTAAGCTCCAGAGATGCAGTCGGGAGATGAGATAAAGTTGGAGAAAGTCAACCATCACTGCAGCCCTCCACCAGTCGGGGCTTTATGGCAGAGTGGCCCAACGGGAGCCTCTCCTCAGTGCAAGACACATGAAAGCCTGCATAGTTTGCTAAAAAAAAACACCTCAAGGACTCCAAGATGGTGAGAAATAAGATTCTTTGGTCTGATGAGACCAAGAGAACTTTTTGGCCTTAATTCTAAGCAGTATGTGTGGAGAAAACCAGGCACTGCTCATCACCTGTCCAATACAGTCCCAACAGTGAAGCATGGTGGTGGCAGCATCATGCTGTGAGGGTGTTTTTCAGCTGCAGGGACAGGACGACTGGTTGCAATCGAGGGATAGGTGAATGCGGCCAAGTACAGGGATATCCTGGACGAAAACGTTCTCCAGAGTGCTCAGGACCTCAGACTGGGCCGAAGGTTTACCTTCCAACAAGACAATGACCCTAAGCAAACAGCTAAAATAACGAAGGAGTGGCGTCACAACAACTCCATGACTTTTCTTGAATAGCCCAGCCAGAGCCCTGACTTAAACCCAATTGATCATCTCTGGAGAGACCTAAAAATGGCTGTCCACCAACGTTTACCATCCAACCTGAGAGAACTGGAGAGGATCTGCAAGGAAGAATGACAGAGGATCCCCAAATCCAGGTGTGAAAAACTTGTTGCATCTTTCCCAAAGACTCATGGCTGTATTAGATCGAAAGGGTGCTTCTACTAAATTCCGAGCAAAGGGTCTGAATACTCATGTGATATTTCAGTTGTTTTCTTTTTAACCATTTGCTTACTGGGCACTTAAACCCCCCTCCTGCCCAGACCAATTTTCAGCTTTTGGTGCTCTCACACTTTGAATGACAATTACTCAGTCATCAACACTGTACCCAAATTAATTTTTTGGCCTTTTTTTCCCACAAATAGAGCTTTCTTTTGGTAGTATTTGATCGCCTCCTGGGTTTTTTATTTTTTGCGCTATAAATTAAAAAAGACTGAATTAAAAAAAAAAATAAACATTTTTCTTTGTTTCTGTGATAAAATTTAGCAAATTTTATTATTTTTTTCATACATTTTGGCCACAATTTATACTGCTACATATCTTTGGTAAAAATAACCCAAATTAGTGGTTAATATTTGGTCTTTGTGAAAGTTATAAAGTCTACAAACTATGGTGCAAATCATAAAAAATTGATCACACCTGATGTACTGGTGGCCTATCATTTCTTGTGACCCAAACAAGCCAGGAAAGTACAAATACCCCCCAAATGACTCCTTTTTTGAAAGTAGACATTCCAAGGTATTTAGTAAGAGGCATGGTGAGGTTTTTGATGTTGACCTTTTTTCCCACAATTCTTTGCAAAATGAAGATTTTTTTTTATTTTTTTTTATTTTTTCCCCACAAAATTGTCATTGTAATAGGTTATTTCTCTCACATGGCATGTGTATACCACAAATGACACCCCAAAATAAATTCTGCTACTCCTCCTGAGTATTACCATACCACATGTGTGGGACTTTTCCACAGCCTGGCCACTTAGAGAGGCCCAACATGCAGGGAGCGCCATCACGTGTTCTAGGAGCATAAATTACACATCTAACTTGTTGGCTACCTATTACACTTTTGAAGGCCCTGGAGCACCAGGACAATGACGCGTGACGCTGATGTGGCACTGATGACAGATGGCACTGATACGTGGCACTGATATGGCACTCATGACAGTTGCCACTAATACGGGGCACTGATGACACGTGACACTGACAGATGGCACTAATATGTGGCACTGATGACAGATGGCACTGATACGTGGCACTAATGACACTGACAGATGGCACTGATACGTGGCACTGATGACGCGTAGCGGCCACGCTGTAGCCGTCTTTCGGCTATAGCGCTGGCGCGAAGTGGTTAATCTGCAAAAATGTCAACAATTCTGTGTTTTTCTGTCAATATGGGGTGCTGTGTGTACATTGAGGAAAAAAATGAACTTAAAAGATTTTAGCAAATGGCTGCAATATAACAGAGTGAAAAATGTAAGGGGGTCTGAATACTTTCCGTCCCCACTGTATGTGCGAGCCGGCCGCAGTGCGATTTTGAAAGTCTGGTTCAGGTGCAGTTTCTAATCTCAAACATCACAATTCGCATTGGAATCACACCTAAGCCACTGAACAAAATCGCAGTGGACCAGGCTTTGAAATTGCACTGCAAGCGCAGATATGTAAAGTGAGTCTCAGGCTGGGTTTACACCTATGCAAATTGGATGTTTCCCAGCATCCAATTCGCATGACAGGAGATTGTGACCGGCTCTCTATGGAGCGGAGCAGCTTGCACAGGAGTGCTGTGCGTCTTTGGCTCAGTTTCAGGGCCGAATTCAGGCAAAAATTTGGCATTGATTCCTCCCTGAAACGGAGAACAGGGACTCACCGGACCCGTGCTGCGAGCCGCATCTGTCGGAGGTGTGAACCCAGCCTAAAGGTATTGGTTTTAGTACTTGTGCAAATGCTTAGTATTGGCACATCGTTGCAATGCTATATGCCATTCTAGTGCACAGGGTAGGAATACATTTTTTTTTTCTAGTTGACACCTGATGTAAATTTGTCTACAATGTTGTACTGAGATGCATCTGAAAAAAGTACAAGGGGTAGAGCTAAAACCTTCGTTTAGGCATTTTTATAAGCTTTTAAAAACTACAAGAAAAAAATAGTCTTCAAAACAATAGCATCCTGTTAATGGTTACATGAGGCAGATCCTCCTAATAAACAGTTCACTAGAAAATCCATATGTCTGTTTTGCACTCTGAAGTCTATTAACCACCTGCTGACTGACATATGTATATAAACGTTCTGTCTGCAAGTGGTTATTGCAAGATCATAGCTGCGGCTTTGTTCTGTCAGATATCTGCTGTTTTTTGTAATAGTAATCCAAGCAACTTTACAGCTACCTGATTACTTTTACTGCGCTGTGACGGGCTGCCCCTCCCCGCTGGCACCCTCAGTGGTTTATGGGCTCTCCTGTTCTTCCGGGGAGCCTGAGACCGCTGTAAGCACCAGGATGGCTTCACTCAGAGGAGATGGAGGAACATGTGTTCCCCGATCTCCTCTGACTAATGAACTTGTAGGCAACAATGATTTTGTCATTTCTGGTTTCAGAACTATTTTTCCCTGGCTGTTACAGCTAGGGAAAACCCACATCTGGTCCACAATAGTTCCTGTGAAGAATGCCAAAAAACACGAGGCTTCATGTAGAGTAGTATTATTTAAAACAAATGAAAATAAGACAAGTATTCCACTTGCATGTTAAAAGTGCATAAGTAGTACTATGCTATTATAGGCATCACAATATGTCCACTGTGTACCGTTGGTATATAGCATCCAATGTGGGGGGGGGGGGGGCATTCAAACCCTCCCTGTTACTGTATATTTCAGCACCAGCGGTCATCTGCAACATGATGCTGCTGATGAGCGCTGACACTCTGCATTGTACAAGAAGAGTAAGAGTAATATCCTCCTTTTTACGCTACAGCTGTTTAGAATAGTATTATATATTTTATTTTATTTTTTTCTGAAGCGCTGTTCTTTGAATGTTATTTTGATTGGCACATCAGCGTTTGAATGGCAGTTATAAGTTATTGAATGGTGTGCGTAGTGTATAATGGTGTTTTGTTCAGCAGAAGATGCATGCAAAGTTTATTCTGCTAAATTTTTAGTTTCCTAGTGTTTCTTTTTAAATTTTATAGTTGCGCTTTTAGTTCTCAATGTTTTTCAGTTTCCTTTGTAATATAAACTTCATAGTCATTAGCACAAGAAATGTATTTTAGGCTGCTTTCACACTGAAAGCCCCTGAGGTTAACGGTAAAGCGCCGCTCGTTTTAGCACCTCTTTTCGGCCGCTAGCAGGGAGCTTTTAACCCCAAAGAAGGGGTTAAAAACTCCTGTGTTGCGGCACTTTCGAAGTGCTGCCCATTCATTGCAATGGGCAGGGCATTTTGGGAGCGCTAAATACCTCGCTCCCAAACTGCCCCAAAGATGCTGCTTGCAGGACTTTTTATAACGTGAAAGCGCACCGCCCGGGTGTGAAAGCGCCCATTACAATGAATGGGAGGCAGTTTTCAGACGGTATCTCTAGCGCTAAAATGCCAGAAAACAGCCTCTGTGTGAAAGGGGTCTAAACCCTTCAAAACAGAACAAATACTGCTCTGGAGTAATTCAGATTTTTGCTAAAAAAAAATAAACACTGCTTCCAATAAAATCTACATTCTATATGTCCTTTAGTGTAAAAGGTTTTTTAGAATCCCTAAAGCTAGGCGTTCTTGAGGTGCAGACTTTGAATGTTTTTGATGTACAGATCCTAATCTCATGCTTGACTTTAATCATCACAGCGGTCTCCCTTCCTTCCTCAGCAGGCTTTCGTTCAGGTTCTGGCTCAAGACCCATTTTAACACAGAGGTCTTATTGTATGAAGACACGTGGTGTTAAGTGTGCAGAATGGATGATGCTTCTTTTGAGATGTTTTCATCTCTGGGAAAGAGGATGTGGAACAGCTTCTCGTTGCTGAGATATAAATATTACTCTAAATTCTAAAATATTGTTTTTCCAATAATACCCTCTTTGTCATCCTTCCCCTCTTTTTTGCCACTCATGTTAAATCTGTCATTCGTTATAATTGTTTTGCGCTTTCTCTTCCCCTCATATCTTTCCTCTGATGTGACCTGCTTTCATACTGTTTTCCTTTCATGTTCTGTAAAGTGTGATCTTTTGGATATGTCCTTCGTTGTTGTTTTGCTTTGCATTGTCTGTGCATTAGGTGTGTGGTTGTAACATGCTTTGTATAAGCCAAACTGGTCTATTGACTGTGCAGTTTCTTACTCCTCAGTAATGGAAGACTATATAACACAAACTGTAAAAGGTCCATGCGCACATGACGTGTTAGAGGGGGAGCTTTTACAAGCTGGTAAGAAATACCCTTCAAAAGCATGTTCAGGAGAGGAGCTGAAGAGCAGAAAAAAATGCCTCTAAACACTAGACTACTTTAGGCCGGGTTAAGCGTTATGCATTCCAATGGCCAGTATTTGGTCAATGGAATCTATTAATGCTCAAATGCTTGATACCATAGTGCAACCAGTCACAGTTGGTGTTACTATTAGGCCTCATGCACACGGACGTTTTTACAGCCGCTTTTTTGAGCATTTTTTGCAGCTTAAAAACGCCTGTCCATGTTAGTCTATGGCTTCATGCCCACCTAGGCGTTTTTGAGCTGCAAATGGCATAGGCATTTTTAAGCTGTAAAAAAAAAACCCAGGACCAGTGCGTTCTGAGGCTCCAGCGTTAGAGCTGTAAAAACGCCAGACGCCGGCAAAAGGTGTTAAATGGCAATTAACGATGCTTAACGCTGTGTTAAGCCTTGTCCAGCTTTTCTGTCTCTATTCAAAATCAATGGTTCCCTATGGGAGCCCATTGATTTGAATAGAAGTTGTACCAGAAGTCGGATCAAGATGATCCCACTTACGGTGCAACTTGTGTGCTGAGGATCTTGAAGGGGAGCCCCGCAAAAATGTAAAACATTTTTTGTGTGAGGTTCCCCCCAAGACAATACCAGGCCCTTTGGTCTGGTATGGATCTTAAAGGGAACCCCACACCGACAAATTGGCGTGGAGTCCCCTCAAAGATAAATACTAAACCCTTATCCTAGCACGCAGCCTGGTAGGTAAGGAAGGGGGGCGAACACCGCCCCCCTCCTGAACCGTACCAGGCCGCATGCCCTCAACATGGGGGGTTGGTGCTTTTGGGGCAGGGGGGCCTGCGCCCCCCATGTTGATGAGGACAAGGGCCTCTTCCCAACAACCCTTGCCCGGTGGGCTTATCTGAATTGGGGGAACCCCCTTCAGTAAGGGGGCCCCCAGAACCTGGCACCCCACCCTATGTGACCGAGTACGGGGTACACCCCTACACATTCACCTGGGGGAAAAGTGTCAATAAAAAAATAAACACACTATACAGGTTCTTAAAGTAATTTATTAGACAGAATAAACTGGTATGAAAATCGTTCGCCCTCCTACTATTCCACACCACCACTGCGCACAAAGAAAAATTAGTTAAAACACCTATGTGTATAAAAATAAACTAAGCAGCTACTTAAATAGATAAATAATGTAAAGTGATTTTAAATGAATAAAACAGCAGCGCTAATAATCAGTGTCTGTGAATAAACTAAATATTTAACCTGTGTAAACAATACTGAAAAATAATCACCCTGTATAAACAGTGCTAAAAAAACAACAACACAATTAATTTACCTATATACATAAAGTGAAAAATTAAAGTGAAGTGTGATTATATATTTTTTGCAGGTGTCCAAAAAAGGAAAACGAATCCAAACAAAAGTCCCTAAACTGTTACTTGTAGTGATAATGTTTCAAAAAGTGACAGAATAGTGAATGAAAAATCCTGAAGCAAATAAAGTTTTGAAGTGTCTTTAAACAAAGTTCTTGAAGTGACTTGAAAAAATATCTTCCACCACACCACCTGTGTTCAGTGCTACCGCACCCTAAGGAAACGCACTCACCAGCAGTATATGCCTTGCACTCTCCTGCTCGGCCAACTCGCTTAATAGCTCCACATGGGTCACAGATGGATCCAGACAGAATGTTAGATAATTACACTCCACATATAAGGAAAAAAGAGATGCTTCCAATAGTAAAGTAGAGTAAACCATTTATTTCAACAGCACACAAAATTCCTCAACCATTGTACTCACATCCTTCATATAAAAATAAGGCACTTCAGCATAATCTTTTCAACAGGAAACAAGGACCCAGCAGTGGTGACCCGATATATTATGGTCTCGGCGGACCCGGCGTTAATACCAATATGTCTCACCCTCCACGCTGTCTCCTTTCTCTTTCACTTCACTTCAAACGGCACAGCACACCCAGTAACTGGAACGTTGAATGTTAAATGCTCCTCACAGTTGCCATGTAACCATACCCAGACATGTTTCACCGAAGTGGCTTAATCATTGGGGTTGGTTACATGAACTCTTCAGTGAACAGTAACTTTGTGTTCGATCTCTCCTACTTTAATCCCTTTTATATTATTATCTAATCAAATAGTTGCGAGTAGTGGTTCAATTGATAAGACGAAGAGCAAAGGTGATAGGGGACATCCCTGCCTTGTCCCGTTGCTCATAGAAAAGGGGGCCGCTCGGTCACCATTGATCTTTATTATATCGGTCGGGTTTTCGTATAGAACTCCTATTCTCTGTAGCATTTTTGTGCCTAGCCCGACATATTTCAGTGTCTCCATCATGAGCCCCCAGTCTACCCTGTCAAATGCTTTCTCGGCATCAATTGACAGGAATAGACCTGGGGGCCCATCTGTTTTGAGTTTTTGTAACAGCAATAGTGTTCTAATTCCATTATCGCGTCCTTCTCTAGTAGTAACAAAACCTACCTGATCTGTATGTATCCATCCGTTCATATAATTTTTTAGCCTGTTTGCGAGGATTTTAGCGTATAGTTTTGTATCGCAATTAAGTAGGGATATCGGCCTATAACTTGCACAACAACTATCGTCTTTCCCTTCTTTTAAGATAACCGTTATTAGGGCTTTTTGTGCCTCGCGACTCAGTCCATAATCTGTTCCTAATCCATTGAAATAGTTACATAGTCTTGGCACTAAGATCTTAGCAAATCTCTTCAGGTACAGAATTGGGAATCCGTCCGGTCTCAGACTTTTTCCCGAAACTGTATCTGATATGGCTCTAACAATCTCGGCTTCTGATATAGGGGCTTCCAATATTTCCGTGTCCTCTTGTGTTAATTGCGGGATCCCTGCATTCCTCAAAGTCTTTTATTTTATTGTTTTTTTTCTACACTCATCTTCACTCCTTCTATATTGTATAGGGTTTTGTAATACTGTTGGAAGACCTCTGCGACATCCCCAGACTTATACACCAGCTCTCCTTGTTTATTGCGAACTTTTTCTATATAATTTCTAGATTTTTTCGTCCTTAAAGATTTCGCTAGATGTTTTCCAACCTTATTCCCCCAGAGATATTTGTCTTTTAAAATCGTATTGAAAACTTTTTGTGTCTTGTGTTATTATGTCCTTTAATTCCTCTCTTTTTATTGTGAGCTGATGATATAACTCTTGGTGATATCCCTCAGCGTTTTTGTGGCACTGATCTAATTTAAAAATTTCCTCAGTTAGCTTTTGAATTTTCTTTGTTCTTTCCTTTATCTTCGCTGAGCCCATTGAGATTAAGATGCCCCTTATATATGCCTTGTGTGTTTCCCATAGTGTGGAATGTCATATATCATTTGATTCATTTTTTTCAAAGAAGAAAATCAATTCTTCTTCTATTTTTTCTATGTCTTGTTTTTCCATGATAATTGTTTCATTGAGTCGCCAGTTGGAGAATATTTTCGGTGTCTTAATTTCGTCTATTGTCATCATGACTGGCGAATGGTCTGAAAGGGTAGAGATACCTATGTGAGATTTTGTAACTTTAGACAATGTATTGTGATCTACGAAAATGTAGTCGATCCGTGAGTACGTCCCGTGCACGGGGGAAAAGATTGTGTAGTCGCGTGCTTTTGGGTTTAACGTTTTCCAAGCATCTATTAATTGGTTTTGGTGAAGCGACTTTTTTAGTTTTTTCAAGGAAGCACCTCCTGTCCCCCGTGCACCGGACGAACTATCCAGAAGAGGGTCGATACACAGATTCAAATCTCCTGACAATATTACCATCCCTCTTCTAAAGTGGGATAGAGTCGCTATCGTCTTAAAGCAGGTGGCGAGAAGGTCGCTGTGATTGACCAATCACAGAGCTCATACAGTAGTAATCAATGGCATTTGTTTACTACTGTGAATGTGCGTACAGTGATTGGTCACAGCGATCACATGGTACCCGAGCCAGTCACAGTGGGTCATAGTTTGCGTCACTGCACGCGCTAAAGAGCAGCATGAGAGGCTGCTGCAGGAGGATGTACAAGTTTGTCCACTGGCGTTGCTACTGCTCCTTTCCCACCATTTATATACATTGGCCTTATGGGAAGCTTGCATTACATTACATGGCTTTAGTTACATTCTGTGAAACATCAGAAAAAAGGATTTACTTAACCACTTAAGGACCGCCTCACGCCGATATACGTCGGCAGAATGGCACGGCTGGGCACAATCGCGTACCTGTATGTGGCACGCTCGCGACTCGGTTCTGAGCTCCGTGACCGCAGGACCAGTGAACCCGATCACCTGGTGTCCCGCGATCGGGTCACAGAACTGAAGAACGGGGAGAGGTCTGTGTAAACAAACCTCTCCCCGTGCTTCCTACACTGCCTGTCACTGATCGGCTGTTCCCTGTCATCGGGAAAGCCGATCAGTGACGTCAGACGTAAAGCCACGCCCCCTACTGTAAAAAAACACACGTCACACTTAGCCCCTCCCCGCCCCTAGTGGTTAACTCCTTCACTGCCAGTGTCATTTACATAGGAATCAGTGCATTTAAATAGCACTGATTTCTGTATAAATGACAATGGTCCCAAAAATGTGTCAAAAATGTCCGATATTTCCGCCATAATGTCGCAGTCACAATAAAAATCGCTGATCGCCGCCATTACTAGTAAAAAAAAATATATATTAATAAAAAATGCTATAAAACTATCCCCAATTTTGTAAACGCTATAACTTTTGCGCAAACCAATCAATAATCGCTAATTGCGATTTTTTTTTTTTTTTTTTTTTTTATTTTTTTTTCCAACAATATGTAGAAAAATACGTATCGGCCTAAACTGAGGAAAAAAACATTTTTTTTTTATATATTTTTGGGGGATATTTATTATAGCAAAAAGTAAAAAATATTGAATTTTTTTCAAAATTGTCGCTCTATTTTTGTTTATAGCGCAAAAAATAAAAAACGCAGGGGCAATCAAATACCACCAAAAGAAAGCTCTATTTGTGGGAAAAAAAGGACGCCAATTTTTGTTTGGGAGCCACGTCACACGACCGCGCACTTGTCAGTTAAAGCGACGCAGTGCCGTATCGCAAAAAGGGCCTGGTCCTTTGGCTGCAAATTGGTCCGGGGCTTAAGTGGTTAAAGTCTGACATATGTAAGTGTTTCTTATGTGGAATACCTTTTGGAAAGAAATGTGGTGAACTTAACTCAGTCCAGAGGTTATTTTGCATCCCAAATTTTGTACAGTATTTAAAGTATAACTAAATTCAAAACTTCTTCTTTATAGTTTTGGATGGAGTGGAGAAGGATTAGAACAGCTGTCAGGTTTTCATTGCTGTCGGTGTCCCCGTTACAGATATTTACCCTGTTCTATTAACCATTATCACCGGGTTTAAAAGGGAAGAAAATGTCCCCGATGGGAGGGGTTATAACTCTCCCTTACTCCAAAATGGGGGAAAAAAAATTGCCTTTAGTTCTACTTTAGGGTTAACTCATTCCTCATGGTCACTTTATGCTAGTGTACTTATGCCCATAGAAATTAAAGATCTTTGTGATTGAAGTCTCTTTCACATGCCTGTGCTTTTTAGCACTTATCATGCTTGCTACATATAGTTATATGAATCCCACCATGTATTACCTGACCACATTAATATTCATTCTGGATTATTTAAAAAGGACCTGTTCACATGGTTGCATTGTGGTAACATGCACATTACCACAACACATGTTACAGGCATCAGTGCGCTTTTAAACTAGGCGACGGGGGGAGGGTCCAGAGGTGGAGAGTCAGCGTGGAACATATTCCAGAGGGTAGTATTGGGGACATTAGTGGTAGGTTGACTAAAGCACCTAAGCCTGAGGTAAGTATAGTAACAAGTCCTATTTGCAACCTCAATAAGGAGATGATATGCGATTGGTGTAAACTACGTGGCATGTTCACCAATGCCAGGAGTCTGGCAGACAAGATAGTAGAACTAGAACTACTGTTGTAAGAGGAGGATTTAGATTTTGTAGGAATTAGAGACTTGGTTCGACAGCTCTCATGATTGGCTGGCAACCATTCAAAGTTATCCCCTATATCGCGGGATAGTGGGGGCAAAAAAGGGGGAGGGGTATGCCTCTATATCAAAAATGATTTACAAGTGAATGTGAGCGATGACATCACTAAGGGAGCAAGGGAGGAGGTGGACTCCTTATGGGTAGAGCTACAAAGGGAGAAAACTAAGGGGAAAGTAATACTGGGAGTATGCTATAGGCCCCCTAACCAGAGTGAGGAGGCAGAGGCGGACCTCCTATCACAATTTGGTTTAGCGGCAAGAATGAGAAGTGTCATTATGTCATAGTGGGGGATTCTAATTATCCAGAATGGGTGGAAGGAACCGCGCATTTGTCTACAGTGCCTTGAAAAAGTATTCATACTCCCTTGAAATTTTCCACATTTTGTCATGTTGCAACCTAAAAAAGAAAAGTCTGGTAGGGTTGGCGCTGTTCCAATTTCTGAGTGCTACTGTGTTGTAGTATAGAATTATTCCTGCGCTACCATGAAAAGGGAAGGGAGGCGGGGGATGGAATTGGGGGGGGACTGCTGCAGGCACCGAGTGTAGGTCAGACCTTACCTACTGGAAAGTAATGGGTTAGAGGAATGGTGCTGCGCTGTTCCCAGGGGATGAGAGGATCCGCTTCTAAAGGTAGCAGTATACAGGTAAAAGCAACTGGATAGAAAAACTGCCTCCAGCAGGGTCAATTGCTAGTGGTAATGGTCCAATTGTAAGACTGTGCTGCTAAAGGTAGCAGTCCAAATGTAAAGGTAGTGGGTACAGAGTGCATAAAATTCTAATATCTCAGTAAAAATAATATAAAATGAACTTAATATAAGTGCAAGAGTGCTAAATAATAGCTAATAGCACCTAAAACAACAGACTAAAAAAATGACAGACTTAAAAAAATGCAATAAAAAAACGTGATAACAGTGTCCCAGTGTAAAGTGCAAAATATAAATATGTGCAGACGATCAATAATCCAAAGTGCAAGGAGAAAAGATTTTTTGTAACAGTGCTTGTGCAAAGTGCACAAAGTAATAGGTTGTAAACTGCGCAGTAAAGTGCAAATTATGCGATTGATGCAATCGCACTAAGGATGTGTGAGGGGTAATGCGCAAATAATCCAGATGTGCAAACTCAGCAGTAAGGTGCGAAATTAAAAAACTTCCTAGCAGTAAAATCAGCAGTAAAGTGCAAATGCAAAATTCTTAATGCTAGATATGGCTAGCCTGTGCAAAATAAGAAGTGCAAACGTATAGCACAGTAATGGTGAATAAATGAATACAAGTTTGCTCCATGCAAATCCGTGATATGCAAAAGAAAAGATGCAATTTAAAGTCTATTATGTGGCTTTCTTCTTTCAGTGACTAAACAGGTGTGCAAAAGAATGCAGGTATCAGACATGTGCTATAGCAGTGGGGGTGTCCTTCTTCTTTTTTTTTTTTTTTTTTTTTAGTCTGTAGTTTTAGGTGCTATTAGCTATTATTTAGCACTCTTGCACTTATATTAAGTTCATTTTATATTGTTTTGGACTGCTACCTTTAGCAGCACAGTCTTACTATTGGACTATTACCACTAGCAATTGACCCTGCTGGAGGCAGTTTTTCTATCCAGTTGCTTTTACCTGTATACTGCTGCCTTTAGCAGCGGATCCTCTCATCCCCCTAGGAACAGCGCAGCACCATTCCTCTAACCCGCTACTGTGTTATACCCCCTGCGGGCTGCACTTGTTTTGATAGAAGACAGAGATGGAATTTTCTGTATGCCTAGTAGGGCCACGTATGCCCTTTTAGAATTAATTAGAATTTTATAGTATGCGTTGGCCTTGAAATGGGAAAAAAAGGAATGTGTTTAGTGTGTTAGACCCCCAGCCTGTAATGTGCTGGATTGTTTCAAAAGAATGTTCCCTTATTGAAAAATTGATTTTGTGTGTAAAAAGATAAAAAAAAACAGAGCGCAATGTGCTCTGAAAGGGGTCCAAACATTAGAAGGCCTGTGTTGGACCCTCAGCTTATAATGGACTGATCTCCTTTTGATGACCAAATTGTTTAGTATAAAGGGAAAAACATATGTTTTAAATTACCATTCAAGGCGTGAAGAAACATAGTATTAGAAATAAAATAGAAATAAGAACTGTTACACCCTCTGAAGTGTGTCAGTGAATTCTAATCTAAAAAATGCTTGAAAAATGTGTCTGAGGTTTCTGGATAATTCCTAGAAACTGAAAACACATATGTCCTTGGAAAAATAGCTCCAAGCGGACATCCAATAAGAAAATTCTTAATAACACCTTTTGTTGTGGAGCGATCCGTGCAGTGCAAAAGTTGTTTTAATGTGGTTGCCTGACCAACTACAAGCAATCTATAAAGTGCAAAAATGTTTTAGTGTAGCTGCGTGATCAACTACATGAACATATGAACAAAAGTATACTAAAATTACTTGTGCAGTGACCTTGTGCAAATGGTAATGCTAATGATAGCAGCTGCATAAGCAAAAATACAATTGATGAATAAACAATTCTCGCGGTAAAAATGCAGTTGGTAAACAATTGGAATTGCAAACAGTGATAAAATCATAATCAAATGAAAAAATGAAAATAAAAATATTATTATAATAGTAGCAGAAAAGTAAAAAGTGTCCAGTACTTGAGAAACTTTCTTAAAGTTTTTCTTCTTATATAGGTGATACTTCTTATGAGTGATACTTGGTGCTGTGATCCTTATCCGTGCTCCTATTATTATAAATGCACTCACCAGAGAGCCTCCCCCATCCTGGGGTACTGCGCGTTCACAGTATGTGCCACTGTGTAGCAATCTGTGGATCCTGGACTTTTGTATAACAGCACTCTCTCTATTGGTATCTCATATGTTCACCATATAAAAGAAAGAAGGGGGGTGCCCATAGTGTGAATCCGTTTTCAATCGTTTTATGATTAATAAAAAGTTAGGTAATGTACTCACATTCGTTGAAGACAACACAAGCGATTTGTGTATATGGGACGAGCTGTGCCGTCAGACCGAAAGTGACGCAACCACGTTCTATGCGTTTCGTCATCAGTCGACATCAGTCGACTCTGGTCAGAGTTGATGGGAAGATGGATGGAGCCAAATACAGGGCAAACCTGTTAGTCTGCAAAAGACTTGAGACTCTCCATTCAATCTGACAAAGCTTAAGCTATTTTACGAAGAAGAATGTGCAAACATTTCACCCTCCTAGATGTGCAAAGCTTGTAGAGACATCCCCAAAAAGACTTGCAGCTATAATTGCAGCGAAAGGTTGTTCTACAAAGTATTGACTCAGGGGTGCTGAATACAAATGCACACCACACTTTTCACATATTTGTAAAAAAAAAAATTGAAATCCATTTATCATTTTCCTTCCACTTCACAATTATGTGCTACTTTGTGTTGTTCTATCACATAAAATCCCAATAAAATACATTTACATTTTTGGTTGCAACATGATGAAAAAATATAGAAAATTTCAATGGGTATTTAATACTTTTTCAAGGCACTGTAAGGCTTGCCAGTTCCTAAATGTCTTGCAGGACAATTTCATGGGTCAGATGGTAAATGCACCAGCTAGAAACAAACATGGATTCATGAAGAATCGCTCTTGCCAAACCAATTTATTAACCTTCTATGAAGAGGTGAGTTGCCATCTAGAAAAAGGAAGGCCGTAGATGTGGTGTATCTGGATTTTGGAAAAGCATTTTATATAGTTCCCCATAAATGTTTACTGTATAAAGTAAGGTCAGTTGGCATGGACCATAGGGTGAGTACATGGATTGAAAACTGGCTACAGGGGCACGTTCAGAGGGTAGTGATAAATGGGGAGTACTCGGAATGGTCCGGGATGGAAAGTGGGGTCCCCCAGGGTTCTGTACTGGGACCAATCCTTTAATATATTCATAAACGACCTGGAGGATGGGATAAAACAGTTCAATCTCTGTATTTGCAGACGATACTAAGCCAAGCAAGGTAATAACTTCTCCGCAGGATATGGAAACCTTGCAAGAAGATCTTAAATGAATGGGGTGGGCAACTACATGGCAAATGATGTTTAATGTGGAAAAATGTAAAATTATGCATTTGGGTGGCAAAAATATGAATGCAATCTATTTTCTAGGGGGAGAACCTCTGGGGGAATCTAAGATGGAAAAGGACATGGGGGTCCTAGTAGTTGATAGGCTCAGAAGTGGCATGCAATGCCAAGCTGCTGCAAGCAAAGAAAACAAAATATTGGCATGCATGGATTAACTCCAGAGATAAAAAAAACAATTTTCCCACTCTACAAGACTCTCTGGTCCGGCCGCACCTGGAGTATGCTGTCCAGTTCTGGGCACCAGTCCTCAGGAAGGATGTGATGGAACTGGAGAGAGTCCAGAGAAGGGCAACAAAACTAATAGAGGGACTGGAGGACATTAGTTATGAGGAAAGATTTACGAGCAGTGAACTTATTCTCTCTGGAGAGGAATTGCTTGAGAGGGGATATGATTTCAATGTACAAATACCGTACTGATGACCCCACAATGGGGATAAAACTTTTCAGCGAAAAGGAATTTAATAAGACACGCAGCCATTTTCTAAAACTAGAAGAAAAGTGGTTTAAACTGCCTAAAAGGGTTCTTTACTTTACTGTAAGAGCAGTTAGGCTGTGGAAAGAGGCAGTGGTTTCAGCGGGGAGCATCGCTTAATTTAAAAAAAACAATTAGATAAGCACCTGAACGACCACAACATACAGGGATATACAAAGTAATACTGACAAACCACGCATAGGTTGCACTTGTCTTTTTCAACCTCCTAACTATGTAACTATATGATGCCATTCATTTTCAATAGCACCCCAACACACTAAAACACATGGGTTTCATCTCACTTTTTTTTGGGGATGTTTGTGCATTTCTAACCTATTGGCTTCCTTAACGCAATGCACCTCAACACTAAGCGTGAATGAGCCCAAGGGTTTTTTTTTTTTTGTAAATGCAGTAACCCATGGTAATGAATCAAAATTAATTCAGAGTAAATTCTGATTGGCTGTTATAGATTTGTGCATGTTTTGTTTCATGCCTAGGCATTTTGTTGCTCCAAAGGCATCCATACTTTAAGTCAGTGACCTTCAACAAGTATGCTTTATGAAGAGTTCTAACCTTTCTGTGACTTCACTAGGTGCATGCTTGTTTTGTGTCAGTGATTGAAATTTTTAAGGTCTGAAACCTCTAAGGCACCCTTCTGTATTTTTAGAAGGGGATCAGCAGTGACCATCTCTGCATTTCTCTCAAATATATTTTTACTTAACGGTAAAACTAGGAAGATGATATTTTTTTTTTAAGTTAAATCTGTTTTTCAGTTAAACAACATAAAATTAATCGCCCAACAAAAGGGGGAAAAAAAAACTTTTGCTGGAGTCTTCTTTTTTTTTATTTATTTTTTATTTTTTTGACAATAGATTTTTCTTGGTCTAATGGGTTGAAAGACAACCAACATGGGTGATCACCAGGATGGCTATAACATGTTTATATGTACGGTATATAAATAAATGTTCTATGTGTTGATTTTAGATTTGTGCTATAGGCCAATTTGTCAGTGCGCCATATAAAATAGGAGCCCAGCTTCCCATTGTTTTGGTTTTGTTAAAGATTGGTAAAAGTGACCCTGTTGCCAATATCAAATACAAAATACCGTTTTTACTTTGGGGGGGGGGGGGGAGAAGAATGTAAATCGTGACGTCTCCTGCTACCTGTCCTATGAAATGCCATACCATTGTTAAGAACTTTGATGATAAAACCAACCCCTATGGGAGCGTCAAGCTGCAGAGCTCACTTATTTATTCCGCTGATCTCCATGTCACTAATGTGTTCTGTAGTAACTGGGAGATTGGCGGAAGGAAAAACTAAATGTGATTCCTCTGCAACAGAGCTGTGTGTGTACAGTTTTTTTCAGGTAAAAGGTTTATTTTAAATTTTAATATTGGCGACCTGTGAACTTTTTGGATTTTAAAGAATTATCATTTTATTATAACAAAAATTCCTCCAAGCAGCCTAAGTTCCCAGAGCAGACAAAAAGCAAATCTTCGATATAGTGATAATAAGATTGGTGAGAGAGGGTAAAAAACAGGTCCTCATCACTGCTCTGCACCTCCTGGAGGTAGCAATCCCCAACAAATCCAAAAACATTGTTAGCTAACAGTTACTCCAGACAACCCAGGAAGAACTTCTTAAGGGTCATAGAATATTCACTGTAATGATCAGGAAAAAATTAAACTGCTCTCAGACCTGTAGAGTGGGGAATCGGTGAGTAAGACTGGACACATCACGTGACCCAGATGTCTCCATTTTCCCAAATCAAATCCTGGCGGGTTTGGTTTTGTTTCTCTCGGGTAACTGGGGAGTTTTCCCACTAAGGGCTGAAGTTGGTAGTCTACTTATAGACCAATTTCTTTCATTAAGTGGCCCAATACCAGATCATATGGGGTTGTTTTGCTAATACTGGAGAATGCAAAATCTGGTGCTGCTGTGCATGGTAGTCAATTGGCTTCTAACTTCAGTTTGTTCAATTAAGCTTTGACAAAAAAAAAAAAATGGAAGCTGATTGGTTTCTATACAGAGCCACACCAGATTTTGCACTCTCCAGTTTTGGTAGACAATGAAAGCGGGTGTCACGCCTATATCCGCGCTTTCTACAGACACGGCATCTTTGTTTTTTTTTTGGGTAGGGGTACCAGAGAGGACACCAGAGAGGTGCCTCTCATGCAGCCGGCTTACTGCATTTGGATTGGGGAGTTGGGCCACAGCACCGTCTGGAAACAGAAGGGCTGTGATGATCTCTTCCTGGAATTTAAGGAAGGATCTAGTTCGTCCTGAAGCTCTGTATAGCACAAAAGCATTCAGCAGAGCCAATTGAAATAAGTATACAGACACTTTTTTGTATTAGCGTCTGGCCTTACGGGCAGTTTGGTACGGCGCCAACAACTGGTCGTTGAGGTCCACCCCTCCCATGTTAAGGTTATATTCGTGGACACAGAGGAGTTTCTCCACAACACCAGTCACCGTAGGAATTTTGACCGTCGTGTCTGCGTGAAGGGAGGACAGAAAACATTCTTATTATCCCTCCACTTCACAGCAAGCAAATTATTACATCTCAAGCACTCTCTGTCCCCCAGCCTAAGACAGGAATCTACAAGCCGCTGGGGAAATTAGATTGCACAGTGCCACATGTGCCAATTTGGTGATCAAACAAGTGACTAAAAAGTGGCACGCTTGTGTAATTGTCCACATACAAATGGTACCCCTTTCCGAATAAGGGTGACACCCAGTCCCACACAATCTTACCAGCGCTCCCTATGTAGTCTGAGCAATTCTCCAGCTCTACGTAACTATCTTTTCCCTCGTAAACCATAAAACTATATGTATAGCCTGTGGCCCTGTCACAGAGCTTATACATCTTGACCCCGTATCTGGCACGCTTGCTGGGAAGATACTGTTTGAATGACAAGCGGCCAGAAAACGTAATCGGGGACTCCTCAAAGCAGACAACTTGATGGGGAGTAAACAAGGCTGGAAAACGTTGGTTGAAGTGGTTTACGAGGGGCCGAATTTTGTAGAGCTGATCAAATTCGGGGTCATCCCGAGGACGTCGGAGATCATTATCGTTGAAATGCATGAACCACAAGATCTGCTCGTATCGTGTCCTGGTCATGGAGACAGAACACGGGCATATGGTGAATTATGTCAGTGGACCAATATGACCGCAACACACTCCTTTTAGTTATGCCCATGAGGAGGGCTAGGCCCAGGAAGGTCTTAAATTCAGAAACCGTAATTGGTTTCAATCTCTGGCAAGGGTCAGCTGGGGATTAGCGCCGATGAATTTACCAGCATACAAATTGCTTTGGTCCACAATAGATCTATAGAGGTAAGTAGGTATTCCCGCGCTACTATAGTGGTGTACTCAGGAATCGATAAAATAGTGGATATGTAAATATTCAAATTAAGTAAATAAATATAACATTTGGTTGCAGCAAACCACCGACAGGGGTGCAAACCCCACCCTATAAAATGTGTAAAAAAATCAATATATGGTGTTGCGCTCCAGATAAATATAAGCAATAGATTCTCTAAAAGTAAAATATATCTGTGGATAGATATAAACAATAAAATCCTCTAAATAAAATTATATCTGAGTGTGGAGATCTTGCTTAAACAAATAATATTGTGCTAAAAACAGCAAAATAAATAAATAAATGTGCTAAAACATGGGATGCTATTTAGATGCAGCAAATAAACACACTGGTTTTCAAATCCTAATCAGAGTGAATCTGTGCAAAATGGTGCAATAAATAAGCAATAGTATTAAAAGAATGGACTGCGTAGTTATATAATATATATATATATATATATATATATATATATATATATATATATATATATATATATATATATATATATATATATATCTATGCAAAAATGCAATACTACACAGTGCAAACAGTGATTGTCCAGAAAAATGGGTAAATATAAAGTGCGACAAGAAAAAAATCACCCACGGGGATGTAATGTGGCTGTGTCAAACTAGGTGACAAGTAACGTCCACAGAAATGGCGAATCTCTGTTTTAAATGGAGTGTGAAGGATAGAGTCCGTCCAAAGATGCAGGGGAGATAGCACTCTGACTCAATGTGTGCGAGGTGATCCAAACCGTACTCCTCTGGGTGCCCGCAAATAACAGATGCAGTGGCTCCTTACCTCACTGCTCTAAGGTAAACAGCATAGATCAATATTGCTCTCCTGAGCGCTGTATCCTGGGTGTGTATTGGGGCTTGGTTTGTCACTCTCACCACATCAGAGGTATTATTTCACTCACTGCAAATCAGGGGTATTTTTTCACTTGTAGTCCTCCCAGGTAGCAAACATGTAAATCATGGAAGGAAGAGGAAGGAGCCCCAGATAGTGAAGTATGTACAGTTTATTTATTAAAACCACAAATAAAACACAGGGGTACTCACAATTTCAGACAGACAGAATTCAGTGTAAAAACGAGCGCCGTGCTCGTGTTCCAAACTTCGCTTCCGGTGTCCAAGTGTATTCTATTTTCCTACTGGTGTCGTCACATCACATGACTTCATCAGGGAATCATGTGACGTGACGACTGATTAGTGTCCCTAATGACACCAGTGCAGCAATCCAAAAAAAAATCTGAATGCTGCACTGGGTGACACAGTGAGAAGGGGTTAACTGGGTGGGTGATCGGGGGGTGAAATGTGTGTCAGTGTAGTGTTGGTCCACTTACTGAGATGCTCTCTCTCCTCTGGAATGGAAAAGACCGTCATGAGGAGAGAGGACATCACGTGCCCTTCTGTGTTTACACTTACACATGCACGGGAAGGATCTCATTCGCCAGGGTGATCACCAGGTCCAGGCCAGATTTCCTTGGTCTGGGGATTGATCGGTTCTGTATCAAATCCGATCGTCGCGGCCGCCGTAACATAACGGCGATTCACCTGCCCGTGTCATTCTGCCACAGTATAACTGCAGCAGCTGGTCGGGAAGCGGTTAAACTAGATATTGGAATAGTAAAATCTTCTTTCTAATGAGATAAAAAAAACACTCCCACCAAATCTAGTTAAAAGTCCCTGTTACCTGACTAAGACCCCTTTCACACTGAGGCACTTGAAAAATGCCCATAAGGGCGAACTCTTTTGAGGTGCTTTTCGTGTGCTTTTCAAGTTCTTTTAAGGCGTTGGCAGTGTGCTTTTTTGCAGGTCAGGTGACTCAAAAGAATAATTTTTAAGTGCTTTTTGTGCACTTTTGAGGCGCTTCCCATTCATTTCAATGGGGAAGGGCGTTTTTAAGGAATATTATATTTTTTTTTAGCGTGAAAGCGCCTCAGTGTGAAAGGGGTCTATTGGGTCACATGGCAATAACTGGTTGCAGGTCTTTTATCTGCAATGTATTGTAAAAGGGTCCAGTCTACTATATCCACATGTCTTCCTGGTGACATTGGTTCTCCCATTGGGTGCAACAAAGTATATCAGACTCTTCACTAGGTCCTGAGATATTCTAGCATGATGTCATGGTAAGCAGAAACCAGGCCAGTTGGTTGAGCAGAGTGAAGTTTTAGTTGTTAATGAAACATTTAATTATTTATTTATAAGGATGTGTATCACAACAGCTAAATCTGTCCATATTTCATGTTCAAACCTTAACACCTTCCCGCCCGGCCTATAGCAGATTGACAGTGAGGCGGGGGCTTTGCCGTTCTGACTGGACGTCATGACATCCGTCACATTGCGCTGCGCGTATGCGCCCCCTGGCAATCGGAGGTGGGCTGTAACACTGATTAGGGTAAGGAGTTGTCAGTGTCTGAGGAAAGGAAAGTCGATAATTGGTTACAGGGTACATTTACACTGATAATCGGGGAACTGATCATCGGTGCCCTGATCATCAGTTAACCCTTATCAGTGCACAACAGTGAAGAAAAATTACTGATTTGCAAAATTGTATAACAGAAACTAAGAAGTTGGTCTTTTTTCGTTTTGTTTAGCAAAAAATAAAAAACCCCAGTGTGATTAAATACCACCAAAAGAAAGCTCTATTTGTTTCAAAGAAATTATAAAAATGTCGTATGGCTACAGTGATGCATGACTGCGCAATTGTCATTTAAAATGCGTCAACGCTGAAAATTGGCCTGGGCAGGAAGTGCCTGATATTGAAGTGGTAAATACTATATATAATAACATGTTATTAGATATTAACTCCAGGAGTAGGAGTTTGACAATTCTAGAGAAATGCTTAAATAATGCATTACAATTTACCTAAACCCATTTGATTTTTAGTAAACTAAAATACGACTAAAGCTCAAACAATTCAGATGACTAAAATATGACTAAAACTTAAATGGAATTTTAGTGAAAAGAATGACTAAAACGAAATCGATATTTGATGTCATAATTGTCACTGCTACTGATAGAGATGCTGCAGGGCATCACAGCAGTGCTTTCAGGTTAGTTTTTCTGGGTCTTTAGGGCCTAAAAAATCTGGGCAGGGTGGGAACCAGGGTGTTTCCATTGGGGAAGCTTTCCTTTTCTTTCTGCCCTGTAGACACAATAAGTAAGAGATAATCTCTTTAAAGTGAGGGAAATTATTGCCTCTTAGACAGCTGTCATGGGGCCACTGCAAGATTTCCCCTTGATTTTTGTTCTAGTGACACCTAAAACTTTTTTGGCTTTCTAATCCGTTTCGGTCTTTAACCACTTCAGCCCCGGACCAATTGGCAGCCAAAGGACCAGGCCCCTTTTTGTGATTCGGCACTGCGTCGCTTTAAACTGACAATTGCGCGGTCGTGCGACGTGGCTCCCAAACTAAATTGGCGTCCTTTTTTTCCCACAAATAGAGCTTTCTTTTGGTGGTATTTGATCGCCCCTGCGGTTTTTATTTTTTGCGCTATAAACAAAAATAGAGCGACAATTTTGAAAACAATGCAATATTTTTTGCTTTTTGCTATAATAAATATCCCCAAAAAATATATAAAAAAAACATTTTTTTTCCTCAGTTTAGGCCGATACGTATTCTTCTACATATTTTTGGTAAAAAAAATCGCAATTGGCGATTATTGATTGGTTTGCGCAAAAGTTATAGCGTTTACAAAATAGGGGATAGTTTTATAGCATTTTTATTAATATTTTTTTTTTTTACTAGTAATGGCGGCGATCAGCGATTTTTTTTATTGTGACTGCGACATTATGGCGGACACATCGGACATTTTTGACACATTTTTGGGACCATTGTCATTTATACAGCAATCAATGCTATTTAAATGCATTGATTCCTGTATAAATGACAGTGGTAGTGAAAGAGTTAACCACTAGGGGGAGGGGAGGGGTTATGGGCTGTGACGTGTGTGTTTTTTTACATTAGGGGGCGGGGCTGACGTCTGACGTCATTGATCGGCTTTCCCGATGACCGGGAACAGCCGATCAATGACAGGCAGAGTAGAAAGCGCGGGGAGAGGTTTGTTTACACAGACCTCCCCCCGTTCTTCAGCTCTGTGACCCAATTGTGGGACACCAGCGGCGATCGGGTCCGCTGGTCCCCCGGCCGGGGTCACGGAGCTCCCGACCGGGTCGCGAGCGCGACCCACGGGCAGGCAATTAAAGGGCCACGTACAGGTACGTGATTTTGCCTGCCCGTGCCATTCTGCCGCAGTATATCTGCGTGAGACGGTCGGGAAGCGGTTAATTACAATGGGCACAGGACAAATATAAAGAATTACTCTCCCTAGGGCCAACACAAACTGCAATATAAACCCTTAATTTCTTTTATCCAAATCAAAAATTAGGGGGGAAAGGGTCTTTCACAAATGACATTTTTTTTCTTATACTGGTGATCTTCAAACATCTAAAGCTGACTGGCCTATCTGGATTTGTTGGTCTTCTGTAGATGTGTTCAATGATCTTTCCTAGAATGTGCATATAACATAAAAATTTGAGAAGGGGGGTATAGAAATGTAAAAGGTAGCATTAGGTGAAATAGATGTTTCCATGAACGGGATCCCGGGAACGGGAGTGGTAAATGTTTAAGATGATGCACCTCATTCTCATGTGATTAATCTCAAGGACTAGCATTATTGGCAGTTATTTTTTTGCAATATATATTGAGCATCCAAACAAACACTTTAAAAGTTTACCGCCAATATTCCTCTGTCTGAATTGCGGTGTTTTTTGCAGCTTTTTTTACCGCGATTCGCTGGGTTTTTTGCCGCAAATTTTGTGCAGAGCAAAAGGTCACCAATGTAAAAAGAATAAAAACACCCAAATCTGCCCGATTCGAGCGACAAAAAATGGTCTGGAACTTGTTTGAGCTTCAGGCATAGGGCTTCAGGCGTTTTGGAGTGGAGATGTGAACCATCTCCATAGAGAATAATGTATTTTTTCACCTCTAGCGTTTTGTAGCTTCAGGCTTCAGGCGACAAAACGCTCAGGTGTGAATGCAGCCTTAGAAACCGAAGAACTGCTGGGGCAAAATCTGCTCCATAGTGAAGATTGGAAATGTCACCGTGTATAGGTTCACTTTTCAGTTGGAATTTGTATTCTTCGCATATTTAGCTTGAGATTATTACTTTGGGGGTTGATTTTCTAAAGGCGAATAGACAGTGCACTTTTTCATTTCCCTCAGAGATTATTTATATATCAAATCCTTTTCCCCAGAGATTATTTCCCTATCCAATCATGTGCAAGCAAAAATGCTGTTTTCCTTGCATTCCTGATTGGGTATTCTTTACAAAGCTTTACCACATTCACTAAGCTCTGATAAAAATGAGTGCAACTGCACTTGCAAAGTTTTTTTTTTATTTTTTTATTTTTAGCAGATGTAACATGAATATATTGTGTATGTTACACGATAGGTGCGTTAAATTGGCAGTCAAGTTAGTATAGTGTTTGTGCTTTTTTATTTAAAATGGGCCCTGTGTCAGCAGTTAGTATTGTTTTATGACAGAACTGTTTTGTGATCTATAAGCCAATGTATTCAATAACCAGCCTTGTTATGAGTGTGAATGTTTGTGCTTTCTGTGCCCCTGGCCTTGTAGAGTTGCCCTGGCAGTGACTTGTGTTATTTTGATCTGACAGTTATGTATGTGTTGCTGCTTTGATTATGTGGCATGAAGCTTGGCAGTTTGGGACCTGACCTGGCAGTGGGTGTTCTTGCCTGGCAGTGCCCACAGCGAGAATAATTATTCAGAGCACAACGCTGTTGTTCATTGTGCAGCCGATTTAATGTCTCAGTGACGAGAAAAGGATGGAGAGATGTGCTTTCTATTAATACAATTCTACCCTCGTGCTGGCGTGGGAGCAGCAAAATGTTTGAGTCCTACTAGATTTGTAAATTAGCTTGAGACAAAGAAGAAATTAATGATTAGAATTACACTAAAAGTTAACATGGCTGATATCTGAACCAATGCTGTTTGATCTGAAGAGCACTACACATATGTAGTCATGTAGCTGTTTGCAGTAAATTGCATTAAACACATCCTATGACTCTGGTTGGAACCTATAATTATGATGTTGAAAATTTTCTAATAATTGTCAGATATATAACGGTGAAGGCAAAGCTTTTTTTTTTTTTTTTCATATGAGCAGCTCTTCTTATAGCCATCAGTATGGGAAGTAAACGTGCAAAATAAGTGAATGATGGTAAATCAATTTTTTATTTCTTACAGGTACTTGTATAACACCGTCATTTATGCAGCGCTTCACATTTTTATACATTCACGTCAGTCCCTGCCCTCAAAGAGCTTACAATCTAAGGTCCAAAACTCGCATTCATACATATACTAAAGCCAAATTAGACAGGAGCCAATTAAAGTGGAGGGCCACCCTAAAAAAAACAAAAAAAAAAAAAAGCATTAATATTCTTAAAAAAAAAAAAATACATTTGAAGAAAAAACATTTTTTTTTTACCTTACCAGAAATCCCTGTTACTAGGCAGTCTTCCTAATCTGCCTCCTTCCTACTCTGCGGTGCTCTTCGGTCTTCTCTCCTCCTCACGTTGTCTTCTGGGTAATGGGGCGTGCTGTGTTCTGGCATGCGCAATAGGAAACGGGCAGTGAAGCCACAAGGCTCCACTGCCTGTTTCCCTTAGTGAGGATGTCAGCGCTGGGAGCCAAGGGACGTGTTGGCCTCAGCGGCCGACATTGCAGGCGCCCTGGAAAGGTAAGTGTAAGTGTTTTTTTATTTTTTTAGCTGCTGACTTTTAAAACATTTTTTTCCCGCTGAAACACCTCTTTAACACACCTGCATGTCTTTGGAATGTGGGAGGAAACTGGAGTACCCATAGGAATCCTGAGTACCCAGAGGAAACCCACGCAGGCACGGAGAACATGCAAACTCCAGGCAGGTGGTGTTGTGGTTGGGATTTGAACAGACAACTCTAGTGCTGCCATGAAGAAGCGCTAACCACTCGGCCACTGTGCTGCCAATCATTCCATTTAAAATGCATGCATCATGAAGATTCACCTGCATCGAATGTTTGAATATCAACTTAAATTCTTTATAAATATCTGTCAAATCAAAACTTATTTAGTTTTATATAGAATAGGGAAGCATTAGAATACCTTTCAGCTTTTTACTAGTATCAAGTTCAATCTGCTGTGCTGCATGTATGCATGGTACTGCACCATAAACATGTTGGTGCAGTGCCTTTTTCATTTTGAATCGCATCCCTAACATACTTTGAAAGTAGAACTGCAGAACAAAATAAAAACCTGACTAGACAGAATCTGGAGCAGCAGTGCATGGCAATCAATCAGCTTCTATGTTCAGCTTGTTCATTATGTTAAGCTTTAAAAATGAGTGATAGAAATTGGTTGCTAAGCACAGCAGCTCTAGATTCGGTCTGCTTTAGTTTTAATAAATTCCCCTCAGTGTTTATTCTGGTGTGCTGCAGCACCCCCTCCGTTTTTTATTTTTTATGATGAGCGATACAGCCCAGTCATTTTGCATAGGCTGCTTAACGCCATGCGCCTCTATGCAGAACATGTGTTCAGCCTGTCATTGCATTGTATGGGCTGACTGGCTGCAGCTCTTCACACACATCTGTCATTCCAGGTGCAAGAATCTTCCATTTCTTGCCGCTGGAATTTTCAGTGTGTGCTAATTTATCGTGTGAACACAAGGGAGAGCCAAAAAAAAAAAAGAAACCAAAGGAATTCATGACACAGGAAATCGGTTAAAAATGCTTGAAAGATGCATGTCACTAATGTCAAGGTACTTTAAAAACTGTAAGTGCATAGCTATGCACCTCAAATGTACATTTTTTAAGTTTTTATGCACTTTGTGGAGACTCTGCTCAAGTGTATTGTCTTTCATGAACTTCAATCTGTCCAGTGAAGTACATTTCAGGGATTTTTTTCCCACTTTTATTCAAATACCTAGACAGGAGTTTTCAGCATCACAATGACAAATAAATAAAGCCTCCTGGCTATCTGGACTGCATAGTCCCTGATACAAACAGCAACTGCCCCAACTTATAACTGGCCTTAACAGCAAGAAACGCATGGAAGGGCGACGCATGTAAAGCAACAACAAAGAAAAATTCCCAGCTCAACTTAGGGCAATCTGGTTTGTTGCAGGCTGGCTAACGGTTCACATTGAAAACATGGGTGTAGTTTGCATACATTTGCAAATAAAGGGAAAAGGAACAAAACGCATTTGTTTTGTCATAAATTTACACAATCTCCTTTTTTTTATTTTTTAACAACCCGTCACCAGTGCAGCACAGCATCCTCATAAAACTGATGTAGCGGTGATCAGGGACACTGCCTGGTAACAGTACAAAAAAACTTAAATATTTTTTTACATTTTTATATTTTTCTTTTTTTTTAGTTTAACAGTTTGTGACCAGAGCAATATAATGTTAACATAGTAACATTGTTTTTCTCTGGGGAAGTGATCAGTATTTTTTTTTTTTTTTTGTACACATTGCTTACTCATTGCTACAAGCAAGCCTTTTACCGTATGAAATCAATTCATTTAGTTTGTTTTGATGATATTATCTGTGATTGGCCACAGCTAATCGCATGGTACACATGAGCTGTGATTGGCCCTGTCTGAACCATGTGATCACTGTGACCAATCACAGCTAACACAATTGTAACAATAAATGGCATGAATTAAAGCTGATTGAACTGGTTAAAGGCACAGGGGCACACTGGATACCTAGCAAATGGCACAATGACTTCAAAGGTGTCCAGTGCGCCCTTCCCTAAATAACCATAGGAACAAACAAGCCGCAACTGCCCCAACCTATAACTGGCCTTAACAGCAAGAGCACATGGAACGGTAATGCATGTCAAACAACAAAGAAAAATTCCCAGCTCAACTTACCTCAATTTACCAGCCTGCAACAAACCAAATTGTCCTGTCTAACAGTTCACGTTTAAAAACAGGGGTTTAGCCTGCCCCCGATGCCAAGTTGGTCTTCCAACCCCAGGCCTATTCTATGGCCAATTCTCTCCCTCTCCCTCTCCCTCCCTCTCCCTCCTGTGAAAGACTTGCTGTTCCACTTTCCTGACCTGAAGTACTCTGGTCCCTGGCTTGTCTGACTATTCCTTCTGGTTATCAAACTCTGGCTATGTTTTGACTATGTTTGCTCTGTTTACCTTTTACTATTATTCTTAAACTAGTGTGATTTTACTGCACTTCTGATTCATGGTTTCTGCCACAAACAAGCTCTCAAATTCCACATGGAGATTTTTTTTTTTTTTCCTGGGAACACACTGAAACTACTACTGATAATTATCAGCTGATTATGGGAGCACTCTTTAAATGGCAGATATTTGGGCAACACTATTGTTATGAGTAAGCATGCATCCACCTGTCTATTGATCACCAAGCCAGACATGAACACAAATTGACTTTCAAGAATTTGACTGAGTCTGTGGTGTGCCATCATGTCCTTTTTCCTTCGGTTGTATCCACGGTGGTAAGTCGAGGTGAGCACCCGCAGCTGTCAACCACTTAGTTGCTTGAGCTTTAAACACCTGCTCGGCAAGATTTTATTTTTATCTGTTTATGCTTTAGCATGTCGGAAAAGCCAGTCTACACAAGACATCAGCTGGACTTTGTCAGCCCGCGGATAACCCTTATAGGGCTGATACCAGGGGTACTTTAAATAATGGTGTGGAGGGTAACACAGGCTCGATTAGGCTTTTATTCAGAAACTTGGAAAAATCAATGAGCAAAGTAAACGTGAGCTTCTCGGATACCGAGGCAGAATTCACAGAGGAGTCACTAGTCACCTGACTCCGATTATTCATCGGCACAGCCATCTGGACCTAGAAGGCAACATGATGCTAGCACACCAATCGCCCAAAATAACTGGGTACAGAAGCAGACCTTACAAGAGGTCAAGGAATCGAGACCCAAAAGGACACTAAGGGGACAGAACCGAGGACGGCACAGGAGGTGGCAACCATTATCCTACACGAGCCCAGACACGCAGAACTTGGCAGGTACACAGAATGATGTACACAGAATGTGTTGAATCTTTCCAGTAGGATTCTGACCTCCTGATGAGACCTCCCTTATTTTTCAAGGGACTGACTTTTGCCCATTAAGGCATATTGATGATTTTGATACTATTTTGGACATTAATAAATGTATTAGGAATTTAGCCATCTAACATTTCACAGCTGTGAATAAACATGAGGTTGTGAGCCCTGATGTCTGTCTGTGATTCAGAGAGAAATGTTGATTTATTCTTTTAGGGACCAATGTGCAGTGGGAGAGTTGAAGGATTTGTCATGGGAAGGTGGTTTGGAGATGGGCTTGGATACCAACATTGAATTCACCTAGTCCTTTAGCATTAGGTCTGAGTTTTATCCTGTTACTGCACATTGTCCAGAGATGGACAGATTTCAAAAATTGGTTGAGAGAGATATCGCTGCTTTAGCTACACAAGGTTCCACCAATGCGTGCACTGAGTGGGACAACCTCTCATTTAAAGAAAGGAAAGCTCTTGAAAATCTGGAGGAGGATTCATCTAAGTTTCCGATTTTAAAGGCGGTTTAATGATGGTGATGGGAGTGGAGACCTATAGACAGGAAGCAGAAAGACAATTGTCAGACAGGTATACCTATTTAAAACTTACAAGTGATCCAACTAAGTAGTAGAAGGCCACTCTAGTATCTCTAGTCAATGAAGGGATTACACTTGGAATTTGACAAAAAGATGGGTAAAGGATTGATACCACAATATCCTGTGGTGTCAATCTTCCACCATCTCCCTAAAACTCATAAAGGTTTGAATCCATTGCAGGGGAGACACATCATCTCTGGTATTGGCTCTCTAAATGAGAGATTGGGCCAGTGGCTGGATAATATCTTACAGCCCCTGGTCCATGGACTCCCTAGTTTTATTAGACACAAACCACCTTCTAAACATTATAGACAATACCAATTCCATGTGGATTACTTGCGACGTAAGTAGCCTCTATTCTTCCATACCTCATGGACAAGCCACCCAAAAATGCATTTGAAAGACTGCTGCGCAAATACAGTGTGACATAACATATTGCAACAACCGCTATTTTATTCTCTAGGGTCTCTGCTTAAAAAATATATATCATGTTTGGGGGTTCCAAGTAATTTTCTAGCAAAAAATATTGATTTTTTAACTTGTATGCAACAAGTGTCAGAAAATGGTCTTTTAGGCCCCATGTACACTGCTGCTGCTAAACGGACATTCAGAGGCAGTTGGACACGTTTCTCAGCTGCCCCTGAACTCATTCAATGTTATCTTATGTGTACATGTACTCAGGTTTGATAACTCGTTTTTAGTCAGTTGCGTTTTTTTATAGGCCATTTTTTTAAGGCAAAAAAATTAGTTCAGACGCCAAAGTTTCAGATGCTAAACGTGGTAACCCGCGTTTAGCCACGTTTCGTTTATAGGCATTTTTCGTTTTTGGCCATTAAAAAAAAAAAAAATTAATAAATAAAAATATATATCTCTATCACATACATACATACATACATACATACATACATACATACATTTTTTTTTTTAGAAACGCTACTAAATGTAAACACAGCAAAACTGACGTTTTAAACATGGGTTACTATCTGTCAAGTTAAATCGTTCAGGAGAGGTTGTAAAAACGTCCTGTGTACATGAAGCCTAAGTGGTTAAACTGACCTAATTTTACAGACCGGAATTCATTTATTTGATCTAAGCACTACATGTTACAATGTTTCTCTTTATCTCTGATGTTGTGATTAAACTTTGGCAGACTGCCTGGATTTTTTTTTTGTTTTGTTTGTCAGCTGTCCGAAGTGAGCAGAGAACTCTCTGCACTTGTTACATAGAATCAGGAAAATGCTGTTTTAAGATCGTGAGAAGAGTTTAATTGCGATATTGTTTCTTTAACGATTAATCGCGCAGCTCTACTTTGTATGAAGCCTAGTTGATGGGTAGTCAGCAATAAGGGTAGAAAAGTTTGAATTCTGTTGTGTCCTTATCCTTGCCAGTAGTTTATAATCGCTAGTAAGCAAGCATATTGGTTGGTAGGAAGAAATCGATGCTGGGTTCTCTTCGGGAGCATCTCAGTACTCTTAATTTGTCCACTCTGTCGACAGCTGACCTCCAATTTCTGGACAAAGCTTTTACGGTTGAGGAAATTGAGACCTGATGGTTTACCTGGGGAGTGGTACCGTATGTATGCATCGTTAATTGCACCTAGACTCTTAAAATTGTACTCTAATTGTAAAGAGCAGATGTCCTTGGCCCCTACTATATTCCCTCCTGGCACAAATTTCCAGCTGCTTTTATCCCGTGTGTTGGAGAGCTTGTCAGAAGTTATCTTGCTGATAACAGGAACGGAGCAGCAGAAAGACCCAGCGCTTTGGAGGTAGAGAAGTAAATACTACAGATATATGTGCCTAGGTCCGATTTTCATGAATGGGGTTTACAACCACTTTTTAGTTCAATCTTATTTTATTGAAAAAGGGTATGAAATACAAGAATGTAACTTTCAGCAATAGGCAGTCAGAAATAAGTAATATTACATGGACAACATTTCATGATCTTACAATGTAGAAAGTTCAACTTCAACTGGTATATTGAAACAATTAAGGTCCTAGTGGCTAAAAACATCTTTCATGCCCACTTGGTTAAATTTTGATAAGGCGTTTGATACTGTGATAATCACATTTTCTAGTATAGGGATACTTTATTTTGATGACAGATGTTACTCTTTGGCGTGACTAGGGGTTGTAGTTTGGGTGTTCGTGTAACACTTAAGCGTAGTAAGAGGGGGGAAGGAAAGGGAGGGAAAAAAAAGGACAAGATGATGGGGTAAGTAGATATAAAGAGGGGGCACTCCACTGCGGCTATGCAGTGTTGTTATTGGTAGAATCCTCCTCAGCCCAGGATATAAATTCCAGGAGAATGGTTTCCTATTTAAGATACATTAAGCTCCATTTCATGCTGAATAAACGAAATTATTAATTATGTAGCATTAAGGCTGTAATGTAATATTTACATTTTTGTAAACTCATTCAATGAATCCAAGCTCTGCAATCTAAGATGACATGCACTGCATTGATGCAGTCATAATTTCACAGTAACCATGAGATAAAACAAAGTTCAGGAATATTCATTTATAGCATTGTTTTGCAAATCTATGTACACTACAAACTGATTGAATTGGTTCAGATATCACTGTTTTACTAACCTGACAGCTTATTCTAAATGGGAAACCTTCATTGTGTTTGCAAATTATAAAGATTCTAAACTACCAGTAAGAATAAGCATTTAAAGAGCACCTGTCATTTCAGATCCATCAGGGCAGCGCCTGTTGGCGGGCATCCACTCCCCTTCTGCCCCCACGTCCCTCACCTTGTTGTGTCACTGCTGCCTCACCAGCAATCTCATTAAAGTTAATATGACTGTCAGTGAGTTAACAGCAGGTCAGAGGAGGAGCCTCTGTGGGACAGATGACAGTTGCTCTTTAAAAATTATGATTTAAATCGAGTTGATTTATATCAAGCCTTTTTACTAGTAATTTAAATCATGATTTAAGTTGTAATTTTAAATTGACTTGATTTAAATCAAATCCAGCCTGCTCTGTTTATTAAAAACTTTAGAAAAATTGGTTTAGACTCAAAAACCTTAATGAGATAAATATGTTTTTTTTTTAATTTTAACCTACACAAGTTGGTTTGATTGACACGTGATTATATGCAATCTTTTGTTGATGCCGTATATGTTTTTGTGTATGAGAGCGATTTCGGGTAGTGAGCAACGATGTGTATACATTCATTTCATTCATGGGCAATTAATTGCCTTGTTTCAGCTGCAGCTGATAATAAGGTGGTAGGTATTCACAGCACATATGTTGTATTTCACATACACAAATGTATCCATTATTTTTTAAAAACCAATTTAGATCAATAGTACACTAAATTTTTTCCACAGCGCGGGATTAAGAGCTCTTTCACACTGCCAGCGCCCGGGCGTTGGCGGTAAAGCGCCGCTAGTTTTAGCAGCGCTTTCCCATAGTTTTTGCGGCACTTTTCAGCTGCTAGCGGGGCGCTTTTAACCCCGCTAGCGGCTGAATAAAGGGTTAAAAGCGCCGCTGCCAAGGCGCTTTGCAGGCGATTTGGCAACACTGCCCATTGATTTCAATGGACAGGGGCGCTGTGTATGATTTGGTAGCATTAAGGACCAGCTTATTCCATTCTTTGAGGTCTACATATCCATCCAAATCTCATTCCCATCTAACCAGAAAAGGTAATTCTTCAGATTTCGCATTTAAGTATGACATATATATTTCTAAAATGTGACCTGGCATCTTAATGATAATTTTGCACAGATATTCCATTGACGTCGTGGTTACCAAGTCCAACAGACATTCTAGTGTTTGTAAAAAAAAAAAAAAGGTGTTCTCCGAAGTAGGTAATTGATAATTCGCTTTTAAAACTTGTTTCGACAAGATGACTGACATAGCACAAAAAACAGCTATTGACATAGAGCCCTTATTAGTCCACCATAAAATAATCTCTGGGTGTGAGCATTGGAGTAGTAATCTATCATTACAGTAAATGAGCATCATTGGTTCTAAAAATCCTGCTGTGTGAAATGTAACCATTAACCCAATTCTTCTGTTATATTAACTATATCTTTTATGTCTTTAATATATGAAAGTTTATTGGCTTCTTTAGTAAATTATTAAAGTTATTCAATTGTTTCTTTGAAACATCTATATAGGGGACAGAGGCTACCAGCCACAATTTGGTACCTGAAAACAAAGCGTAATTGTCTGTCATTGTCCTTATTAGCTTAGCATGAGCAAAATTGATCTGGAGACTGTCTCTTCAGACTTTTTTACAGGGGCAAGTTGCTTTGTAAAGGTGAAACAGGAGAGCATAGTCACTAGGTATCTGGAAAGTCTGCAAACTTTATGAAGTGCTGACCATTTTGTATTTTGTTGTGGGGGATTTACAATAGGTGATCCATTATTTTTTTGTAATATGACTATCTGACTTGTAGAGTACAGAACACAGACTGGATATTCATAGACCCTGGATTATTTGTTGTTACCTCCCAGGTGATCAGAGACTGGAAAATGCTTGCCTATAGAAAAGTTTTCTATGCTTAATCAGTTGTCTTAATTTTCCATTTATTTTACTGTATTTGGATTCTTCAGTAAACTCTTCACTGCCAGGTCCAGGGCCGTAGTCCATTTTTATGGTTTACAGACCCTGAAGACCCTTCTAGAGGTTTGGCTACGATGATGGGCGAAGCCGGGACCTGTATAGGTACCAGCAACATGGAAAGTTAAGACATATTCGTCCTTGAGGCCCACAGGGATGGGCACATCCTGTAATTTTACTTGGGGCACTGGATCCTTCTTGGATACTCACCTCAGCAATGTGTGTAGCACTGCAGGATGCTATACAGATCCAGGGCATAGTCCATCCCTATGGAACTCAGACCCTCTGACGGGTGAAGCCTGGATCCTGGAGCGTCACTTACTGTATTTCAGTTATCTAAAAGAGTAATGCTCTACGTTGAATTGATAAGGAAAATGGAAATTGTTTTTACAATTCACTTGTGTAGTGTTAAACTTTTAGAACTTGTCAGTAAAATTCCATTATTCAGAGCATAGTCTCAGGTGGATGACTAAGGTGTTACTTAGATTGCAATATTACCACCACTTCCACCTACAGCCCTCTAAAAGGTACTTGGACACCTACCCTTTTTGCCACAATTACAGGATGTTCTACACTCAGGTTGCTATGAGCCCCTTCATGAACACCTTTACCCCAATTTTGCACCCTACTCAATGAGTACTCCATAGGGTAATACCCTCACCAATGGCAATGGTAGAAACCAGGTTCAAGGAAACAGCGGCCAATGTTTAGGTGAACACTAGCTGTGCCGAACATATGAAAAACATTCAAACTGCTAAGCGATATTTCTCTTGGAGCAGAACCCTTTTTTCTGTTACAATAGTTGTTGACATTTTTTTTTTATAAACCTCACAAGATAGAATGGCAAACAATCCTTACCATGCTCAAATCATTCATTAATACAAATGCATAAGGAACAAAAGGGGGGTGAAGGGGGGGGGGGGGGAGAGAGGGAAACGTAGTTGAGGCTTCACGAATATAACAGGTCTACCTTGGTAGCCGATATAGGCACAAGAGACAATATAAGGACTAAAAATTGAATAGGTGGTTGCATAAAGGAAACCCACGAGGCCCCGCAGGTGGAAGAGGGGGGCCCTCTTCGGGGTAGCCCTACAGGTTCGTTCACTATACACCCATAATCCTAAAAGCTTTGAGCAACGATATCGCAAAACCTTTATGAAATATTCTTTAAACAATTAAACTTTTATCTTATGTTATAGCCTGCAGTTACTCTCTCCACTGTCAGAACACAATGCAATCTTTTATATGAAATGTAACTCCCGCTACTGATCAATTGTGAAAAATAGGTATGGTAAGGGGAAAAAATTGAAAAAAGAGTGAGAAAGATAAAGAAAAGGCGATGAGTCCATTCGGGAGTCTACTGCCAACCGTTCCTGGAGTCAGCACCTTATGTCTAGGACCTGCAACAAGGCAAGCCAAGGAGACCATATTTTGTCGAAAAGGCGTTGTTTGTCTGGCAAGACACTAACCATTTTTTCATTTAGCATTATCCAAGTAATTTTTTGCTTCATTAAGGGCATATTTATAACTGGACTTTTCCAGGTGGTTCCAATAGCAATTTTGCTGCCAGGAACATGAAGTATATTGAAGTCTAAAGGGGGGAGTTTGGGACTTTAGATGAGGCGCATAAATATATGTGCCTCCATCTCGGGTTCAGGTAAATAAATGGGGGACTTTGGGACTTTGAGACTATTGGCTAGTTATGGTTTATAAGACATGTTTATTAACCACCTCCCATCCGGCAACTGCACATATACGGCCAGGTGGGCGCTACCAGCTTCTGAGTGGATGTTCAGGAACGTCTCTCAGAAGGAGAGGGATTGCGCGTGCCTGCGCAGCCCCGATGTGCTTGTGTCACCAAGACATGGCGCATCTCAGATCGGCAGGGGGGCTCTGTGATTGGCCCTCCTGATCACATGATGGCTGTGTCCAATCGCAGCCATCGTGACGTAAATAGAGACCCAGTTGCTAGGCCATCACCTCTCTTCTCCTCACGGAAGTTGTCAGTGAGGAGAGAGAGAGAGCAGTGATCAGTAAGTATGAGCTGTTTTTTACAGCTTTTTACACGCTGATCACCGGCCCAGTGTCCCCACACAGTGTCCCCACACAGTGTCCCCACAATAGTGTCACCACACAGTAAAAAAACACCTGTCCCCCCACATATGTCCCAGTAAAATCATATGTCCCAATGATCCTCTGCGCACATCTGTACATGATCATCTGCTTACATATGTCCGTGATCACGCAAAACAATTATTATACACTTAACAGGATTTTTTTTACCCAAGATATGTAGCAGAATACATTTTGGCTTACGTTTATGACAAAATTTGATTTTATTGGATTTATTTTAAAATAGAAAGTAGAAAAAAAAAAAAAAAAAATATATATATATATATATATATATATATATATATTTTTATTTATATTTTTATATAATTTTACACCCTTTCACTTGTATTGCAAAAATAAAAAAACTGAATCATGAATAAATACCACCACTAAAGCTCTATTTGTGTGAACAAAATGCTAAAAATTTCATTTTGGGTACATTGTTGCATAAATTGTCATTGAAAATGCGAGAGCGCTGAAAGCTGAAAATTGGCCTGGGAAGGAAAGGGGTCAAGGTGCCCAGTATTGAAGTGGTTAACATATAAATGTAAATACGTTACAATGGTACATATCATATATAAGAGTAATGTCATAATAAAAAAACATGCCTAAATGGCAAGGACACAAATAATGCATAAATATATACATATAACAGCACATGATGGTGCAGACTTAGTAAAAATGCATGTATAAACACATATCAACTTGGCAGCACGTGGCAATATTGAATGAATTGAGTGTAGATTGTATTGGTAGAAATTAAAGAAGATGGTGCTAGATAATTGCTGTTAAAGCATATAGTTGCTTCCTGAAATCCCGACGCGTTTCGTGTAAAAAAAAAACACTTCCAGAGGGGCGGATGCTACATAGTATCTACAAAAATGAGATGTGGTTAACCACTTAAGGACCGCCTCACGCCGATGTACGTCAGCAGAATGGCACGGCTGGGCACAACAACGTACAGGTACGTTGCCCTTTAAGAGCCCAGCCGTGGGTCGTGCGCGCTGCTGGATGCACGCTTGCGACCCGGTCCGGAGCTCCGTGGCCGGGGACCCGATTGCCGCCGGTGTCCTGCGATCGGATCACAGAGCTGAAGAACGGGGAGAGGTAAGTGTAAACAAACCTCTCCCCCTGCTTCCTAGTGAGGCTGTCACTGATCGTCTGTTCCCTTTCATAGGGAAAGACTATCAGTGATGTCACACGCCAAGCCACGCCCCCTACAGTAAAAAACACACAATTTTTACAGTAATCAATGCATTTTTAATCGCACTGATCGCTGTATTAATGCCAATGGTCCCAAAAATGTGTCAAAATTGTCTGACGTGTCCACCATAATGTCGAAGTCGCAATAAAAATCGCTGATCGTCGCCATTACTAGTAAAAAAAAATGATTGATAAAAATGCCATAACTATCCCCTATTTTGTAGACGCTATAACTTTTGCGCAAACCAATCAAACGCTTATTGCGTTTTTTATTTTTTTTTACCAAAAATATGTAGAAGAATACGTATCGGCCTAAAAAAAATGTTTTTTTTTTATATATTTTTTGGGGATATTTATTATAGCAAAAAGTAAAATATATATTGCATTTTTTTCAAAATTGTAGCTCTATTTTTGTTTATAGCGCAAAAAATAAAAACCGCAGAGGTGGTCAAATACCACCAAAAGAAAGCTCTATTTGTGGGGAAAAAAAGGATGCCAATTTTGTTTGAGAGCCACGTCGCACGACCGTGCAATTGTCAGTTAAAGCGACACAGTACCAAATCGCAAAAAGGGGCCTGGTCCTTTAGCTGCAAATTGGTCCGGGGCTTACCGTATATACTCGAATATAAGCCTAGATTTTCAGCCCTTTTTTTAGGGCTGAAAGTCCCCCCCTCGGCTTATATTCGAGTCACCGCCGTCTGCCTACATGAACAGCGTGTCATGCAGACAGACGGCAGTTTTCAAAAGCCGCGCCTCCTCCTCCTCCTCCTCCTCCTCCTCGTCCGTGATAGGAGGAACACTAATTTTCCCAGCAGTAAGTCAGTTTGCAGTGTTCCGCCCATAACGGACGTCCTGTCATTCTCATCTCATGGACGAGGATGAGAGGACGTCCGTGATAGGCGGAACACTGCACACTGACTGCTGATGAAAAAAGTGTTCCTCCTAGCACGGACGAGGAGGAGGAGGAGGCGTGTTTTTTATATTATTGGAATGGCGCCTTACATTACACGCTGTGGGGGGACAGAGCGGGACTGCATCGGCTGCCAGATCGTACAGGGAGGGACCCAGGACCCAGAACCGGCGGATCGGCGCAGATCGGCACAGGTAGGCTGCAATGGGGACACGGGGGTCTGTACAGGGGACATGCAGCTGCAGATGGACATTGCTGACTCTTTTCCACTTACAGTAGCTGCTGCATTTTTCACCCTCGGCTTATACACGGGTCAATACGTTTTTCCCATTTTTTTTTGTGGTGAATTAGGGGCCTCGGCTTATACTCGGGACAGCCTATACTCGAGTATATACGGTAAGTGGTTAAAGAGGAAGTAAACCCTGATGGGTTTACTTCCTCTGTTTTCCCTGCAAATGTAAAATACATAGTATTGCATAGTAGCCCATTATGTGTCACTTAACTGACACAGGAGCCTGCAATGTCACCGCTGTCCCCTCTTCCACGGAGCATCCATCTTATTTCCGGGTATCGTGGCTCCGGCGCTGTGATTGGTCGGAGCCGCGATGATCGTGATCGCCGTTAGTTGCGGCATGCTCATCGGTGCCTGTCTTTTTGCAAAGGGCTCCTAAACCGTGTAGGTTTAGGAGATATTTCTTGGACCTACAGGTAAGCCTTAATCTAGGCTTACCTGTAGGTCAACGTGGTCTGTAAGGGTTTACAACCACAAGTCTCTAATATTGTCAGTCCTGGGTACTTGCATACAGCAGACTACAGCGGCATATGATAAGTATGGGGCCAGGGTCCAGAAGATGGGAGCCCAATACGGTAAAGACCCTTGTTTAACCACCAGTCAAAGCCTACAGCTTGCAACCCTGGTGGAAACAAGGTTACCAAAAGAGAGGAGCTGCTGGTGTATGTGGTGAACATAAGGGCCATCTCCTACAACTTGTGTCCTATAGAGGAATAGAGTGGGAAAGCTTAGGGGCATAATATCACTTTACGATATCGTGAGGGAGTCCAAAGTACCAGATCCATTGCAAGTGGGGACAAGCTTGGGCCTCTGACACTCAATCTGTCCTATGTTTGCTATAATATTGATACAGTTGAGTGAGTTGTGCCGCTATATAATATTTCCTAAAGTCTGGCATTCTCAAACCTCCCATTTCCTTAGAAGCGTACACCATGGGCCGTGCTATGGGGACACTGGCGAGGCTGCATTGATCTCTTGTACCATGTCCGCAGTCTCTGACCATCTCATGTACCATGTCCTCAGTCTGTTTGCAACCCACGGCACTGTAGCTAATCTCTGTGGACGGAAGAGAAAAATGTATGAAAGGTTAGAACGCAGGATAGTCCGGATGGTGGATAAGCGGCCCAAACAAGTTCCAAAGAAATTCAAGCTGTCCTGCAGGCTCAGGGAGCATCAGTGTCAATGCAAACTATCCGTCAACATTTAAATGAAATGAAACGCTATGGCAGGAGACCCAGGAGGACCCCACTGCTGACACAAAGACGTAAAAAAGCAAGACTACAGTTTGCCAAAATGTACTTGAGTAAGCCAAAATCCTTCTGGGAAAATGTCTTGTGGACAGATGAGACCAAGATAGAGCTTTTTGGTAAACTGTTTACCGAAAATGGAATGAGGCCTACAAAGAAAAGAACACAGTACCTACAGTGAAATATGGTGGATGTTCAATGATGTTTTGGGGTTGTTTTGCTGCTTCTGGCACTGGGTGCCTTGAATGTGTGCAAGGCATCATGAAATCTGAGGCTTACCAAAGGATTTTGGGTCGTCATTAAAGCTTGGCATATCACTTTGGTTAAACCTTATGTTTCTTGCAATTGTTGGTCCCCTAACACTCCACTCTGGTTCAATCCAACCATCCCAGAATTCCAGTCACTACCAGATCCTTCTTATGGTCCACTAGCTGTATTAAATATCTGAAACACTTATATGATGGGGGCACACTGGCCACTTTTCACACTATTTAAATACAAGTTTGACCTGCCCAATTCCTCCATGTTCTTGTAACTCCTCCCCTCCTACAGGTCTCAGTTTGACTCCACTAGGGTTCATTTGGCTCAAGACGCCTTAGAGACCCTTCTTCAAGATGATACTGTATGTAAACAATTGTCTGTGATTTATAAGACACTGATGCCCGCTATTCATGTTGATATCGATACCTTGAATGCCCTGTGGCGGGCAGGGGAACCGGACTTGGATGGAGAGGACTAGGAGGATATGTGGGAGTATCCCTTTGTACAACTGATGGCGACCAGAGATGGCTCAATTAGATTCTCCACAGTTTACTTCACACTGCTAAGGTTACATAAAATGTATCCTGATACTCCTTCCCAATGCTGGAGGTGCACGTGCGACCTTGCTGACTTTTTTATTCATATATTCTGGAAATGCCCATAGGTATGCATTTATTGGTCGGAAGAAACCTAGTTAATTTCCAACCTGACCACTATCCCTATTCTATGTAAGGCTGTCGTACTTGCATTGAAATCAGACCGGGCCCCAACTTGCATTTTTGGAAGACTCTGGTCAACTCAGCTGTCCTTCTTTATAAAGCAACTTCTCTATTCTGGGGCTGTCCCAGAAAGTTTGACAAGGTATGGAATTTCTGGCTGAACTCTACCTCCTACTAATCTACCTTTTTTTTATAGGTGGCCTGGTTTCCCATCTCCTGGCACTGGTTGAGCTGGTTCAGGTTTTGGGTATATCTCATTATTGTCCTCAGGGCTATAAATCCACACGATCCTTGCTGGGGGTTTGCCTTTTTTTTTTTTTTTCTGAGTCACTGCTTTGCTGTCATTTTTTGTACTAACGATGGGGTATACTTTGAGTAATGTTCAATTGCTACAGTGCCTTGAAAGAGTATTCACACCCCTTGCAATTTTCCACATTGTCATGTTACAACCAAAAACGTAAATGTATTTTATGTGATAGACTAACGCAAAGTGGCACATAATTGTGAAGTGAAATGAAAATGATAAATGGTTCAACATTTTTTACAAGTAAATATCTGAAAAATATAGCCCCCTTTATTCTTATACCCCTAACTAAAATCTATTTGAACCAATTGCCTTCAGGAGTCACCTGATTAGTAAATGGTCACCTGTGTGTAATTTAATCTCAGTATAAATACAACTGTTCTGTGAAGCCCTCAGGTTTACTTAGGTTCTCTAAGAAACCTCTAATTAAACATGAGGGCCAAGGAACACACCTGACAGGTCAGAGATAAAGTTGTGGAGCAGTTAAAAGTAGGGTTTGGTTATAAAAAAATATCCAAAACTTTGAACATCTTATGGAGCACTGTTCAATCCATCATCTGAAAATGGAAAGAGTATGGCACAACTGCAAACCTACCAAGACATGGCCGTCCACTTAAACTGACAGGCTGGGCAAGGAGAGCATTAATCAGAGAAGCAGCCAAGAGGCCCATGGTAACTCTGGAGGAGCTGTGGAGATCCACAGCTCTGGTGGGAGAATTTGTCCACAGGACAACTTTTAGTTGTGCACGCTACAAATCTGGCCTTTATGGAAGAGTGGGAAGAGCCATTTTTGAAAGAAAGCCATAAGAAGTAATTTGCAGTTTGCGAGAAGCCATGTGAGGGACACAGCAAACGTGGAAGAAGGTGCTCTGGTCAGATGAAACTGAAATCAAACTTTTTTTGGCCTAAAAGCAAAACTCTGGAGGAAAAGTAACACTGCACATCACCCCGAACACACCATCTTGAGGCTGGAGCAGAGGTTCACCTTCCAGCAGGACAACAACCCTAAACATACAGCCAGAGCTACAATGGAATGGTTTAGATCAAAGCATATTCATGTGTTAGAATGGCCCAGTCAAAGTCCAGACCTAAATCCAATTGAGAATCTGTGGCAAGACTTGAAAATTGCTGTTCAGACACTCCATCCAATCTGACAGAGCTTGAGCTATTTTGCAAAAAGAATGGACAAAAATGTCACTCTCTAGATGTGCAAAGCTGATGGAGACATCCCCAAAAAGACTTGCAGCTGTAAATGCAGCAAGAGTATTGACTCTGGGGGGAGGGGCTTGAATACAAATGCACAACACACTTTTCAGATAGTTATTTATAAAAAAATGTAAAAAACATTTTATCATTTTTTTCCTTCCACTTCACGATAATGTGCCACCTTGTGTTGGTCTATCACATAAAATTCCATTAAAATACATTTTTGGTTGTAACATGACAAAATGTGGAAAATGTCAAGGGGTATGAATACTTTTTCAAGGCACTGTATGTAAAACTTTAAACTATGGTGTAGACTTGAGCAGTAGATTTGTACTGTTGCTTATCTACATATTCCCATTTACCCACCTCCATCAGTAGGAGACAAACCCTTCCGATTTGTTGTACTGCTTTTTGGCTAATTCTCGGCACCCAGAGTATTCACAAAGGTACTTGCACCTCTTTTTGCCCTCTTAACCACTTGCCGACCGGCGCACGACGATATACGTCGACAGAATGGCACGTACAGGCAGGAGGGCGTATATATACGTCCCTCCTTTAGCCTGTCCGTGCCATCGGGAGCGCGCCGGGAGCGGCGCGCTCCCGCGCCGGTCGGGACCCCCGTGAATCCGGCCGCGGTCCCCGCGGACTCGATCGCCGCGGGGACTCCCGCGATCGTCTCACGGAGCGGCTGAACGGGGAGATGCCGAGATAAACAGCATCTCCCCGTTCTGCCTAGCAACTAGTGACACCGATCTCTGCTCCCTGTGATTGGAGCAGAGATCAGCATTCACTAGCTGACAGCCACGCCCCCCCCCCCACAGTAAAAAACACACCCCTAGGCATACTTAACTCTTTCACTGTCCCCTTGTGGTTAACCCCTTCACTGCCAGTGTCATTTATACAGAAATCAATGCATTTAAATGCATTAATTGCTGTAAAAATGACAATGGTCCCAAAAATGTGTCAAAAATGTCCGATGTGTCCGCCATAATGTCGCAGTCACAAAAAAAATCGCAGATCTCCGCCATTAATAATAATAAAAAAATTATTAATAAAAATGCTATAAAACTATCCCCTATCTTGTAAACGCTATAACTTCTGCGCAAACCGATCAATAATCGCTTATTGCGATTTTTTTTTTTTTTTACCAAAAATATGTAGAAGAATACGTATCGGCCTAAACTGAGGAAAAAAAATGTTTTTTTATATATTTTTTGGGGATATTTATTATAGCAAAAAATAAAAAATAATGCATTTTTTTCAAAATTGTCGCTCTATTTTTGTTTATAGCGCAAAAAATAAAAACCGCAGGGGCGATCAAATACCACCAAAAGAAAGCTCTATTTGTGGGGGAAAAAAAGGACGTCAATTTTGTTTGGGAGCCACGTCGCACGACCGCGCAATTGTCAGTTAAAGCGACGCAGTGCCGAATCGCAAAAAGGGGCCTGGTCCTTTGGCTGCAAATTGGTCCGGTCTGAAAGTGGTTAAGAACCCTGGGTATTTAGGTAACCGTGTACCTAGATGACATTCATCTCCCACCCCCTCCAACTATTTGCAAATGGTCCAAAAGACTGATCAGATGCTTCAAGCCTTCGGTTGGGTAAGCAACTTCAAAAGTCTGCTCTCCAACCTTCCCTTTGCCTAGAATTTGTAGGCCTCATGCTGGCCACAGTCCAGAACAAAGTATTTCTTCCAGAAAACAAAAATTCTCTCTAAGATCTCATGCTCAGACTTTCTCAGTGACCGTCTGAGGGTTGGTCTACATGATGGCCTCCTTCAAGGCCATACCCTTTGATCAATTCCATTCAGGGCCTCTCTAATGCAACATCTTGTTGTCCTGGAACAAGCACACTCATTCCCTCGATCTCTCTATGTGCCTTACCAGCCATAGTCGATACCTTAAAGTTCTACAAGGTGGCTGTCCAAGCTTCTGTGGAAAATGTTGTGCCACAAAGTTCTTGCTGCATCACTCTGAGTTGAGTCTGTGGTGGGGGGGGGGGGGGGCTTTGCCAGTGTCCAAGTTCCTGAAGGTACCAGATTATAACCCAGGGTCTGTGAATATCCAGCCTGTGTCCTGTACTCTAGTATATAGAATAGTGTTCTGTAAGTGAGAAATTCCTTTTTTTTTTTTATGTGTTGCCTGTTTTGCAGCTGCTTCAGGTAGGTTGTAGACCTTTTTTTTTTCCTGACCTTTTTATGGGTCAGTGTCTCTGTCAACATGTCTTTGTTTTCAGATAGTTGTTTATGGTGTTTGCCCCTAAACTGCTGGAAACTTAACCATGTTAGCATTTCCATGTTTGCATTTGCATCTCTGTATTTTCATAGTGGCTTTTAGGATTTGTGTGGGTGGCAGTGGCAGTCAGGTGAGGAGGAGGATTGAACTAAGGAGCACAGCTAATAATCCAGCATTAAAAGGATGTTTGTAACCCATTTGTTTTTTTTGTTCCAAACATGCCTGTGGAATAATCTCTATCTCTATCTCTATCTCTATCTCTATATCTCTATCTCTCTATCTCTCTATCTCTCTCTATCTCTCTATCTCTCTATCTCTCTATCTCTCTCTCTCTCTATCTCTCTATCTCTCTCTCTATCTCTATCTCTCTATCTCTCTATCTCTCTATCTCTCTATCTCTCTATCTCTCTATCTCTCTATCTATCTATCTATCTATCTATCTATCTATCTCTCTATCTCTCTATCTCTCTATCTCAGTTCAAACCCGATGCAGTTCCCTGCACTTTTTTTTTTTCCTGCACAAAATGCATTCACAGGGTTTTCCATGTATTCCAGTGGCTCTAGTTCACACCATGTGGTCAGTTTCTGCACCGGAAACTGACTGCATGGTGTGATCTAGAGCCATTGGAATGCATGGAAAACACTGTGTGCATGCATTTTTTTTTTTAGTGCAGAAAAAAAGAGCACAGAACTGCATCTGGTGTGAACTGGCCCTAAACGTGAATGAAAATTGGTGATACTAAGGCCCCTTTCACACTGGGGCGCTTTGCACTTTGCTTTGCACTTGCAAAGTGCCCTAAAAAACACGAGGGCTTTCACACTGGAGCAATGCGCTTGCAGTACGGTCAAAGTCCTGCAAGCCGCATCTTTGGAGCAATGTAGGAGCGGTGTATTTACCGCTCATAAAGTGCCCCTTCCAATTGAAAACAATGGGGCAGCGCTGCAAACCCTTTTTCGGTCGCTAGCTGGGGTTAAAACCGCCCCGCTAGCGGCCGAATAGCGCCGCTAAATATAGCGCCCGCAACGCTTCAGTATGAAAGTAGCCTAACTGTTGCAGCTGCTGTACACAAAGTGCTGTTCACTTGACTGAATAAAATATGTATATCATTACAGCGCTCACAATATTGCAAAACAATCAATTTAAAGCATGATAAATAACAAAACCATCTACATACATAGTGAAATTGTGCTCTAATTGATAAAGTGCAGTTGTGCTCCAAACTTCGAGGTGCGCAACACACCCCTCCTGTGTCCCCACTCACCGGAAGGAATGGACCCCTAGCTTTTTAGTCTAGGGTTCGTTCAGGCTAGAATGCTGGCCAGGAATGGCAATTCACAAAAGAATCCAATGAAGATCCCCCCCCCAATAATGATGGTCATACCAAAAAAATTAAAGAGGAGGAACAATAGTGAAGTACAGTTTGGCTGGGCTTTATTGCGCAAACTAAGATAGGTACTTACAAACTAGAAGAGTAAATCGTGCATGGATATTACAAGGATATGCGTTCCACCGACAACCTGAAGTGATGTCGTTTGGACTCGAAACCGGAAATTACCTTAACGCGTTTGGTCCTCCCACAAGGCGTCATCAAGGACCTCCTTTCAGGTTAGCAGAGCCGAGTTTATATGCAAGAGGACAGTCTCTTCCCTCCTGCTTAACCAATCACTTAGGATTTTATGGCTTAGAAAAACATGTCTCCCACAGTGTATGGCTAGTTGCCATAGAAAGAACTAACAGCCATTTTGAAGGTTGGACAAGAATGTCTCGTACAAGGTAGCTAATTCCCATGGATGAATTTGATATTTTATTCAGTCCAAAGGACGTTAATCCGTATACAATAACCTATTAAATCATTAAAATCTAAAATTGATAAAATAGTACCTTCCTACTCTTAGAATTTATATAAAAATTCAATTTATTTATCTCAATAAAATTTAAACATTTTTAATAAATGTGAATAAAATAAAGAAAAGAAAAGAAACAAAAATAAATAGAAATACAAATAAAGATAAAGGAAAAAAAAAATAAAAATTAAATAATCCACATTGTATTATAATTTTTTTTATTTTTATCAATTTGATAAACAATTTAGGTCCAGTTCAATGTTTAACCCTAATGAACTCATTGTCCTTAGATGATGGAGTCTCATTCTGGGAGATGGCCCTCTTGAGATTTCTTCCCCTCCAGTTGCTCTCAACTTTGTCTATACCAGGGGTCTCCAAACTACGGCCCGCGGGCCACATCCGGCCCGCTAGAACGTTTTTACCTGCCCGCAGCTGGAGTCCTCACACTCACTGAAGGGACGGTCTCCCTATTGGGTTCTGAAACCTGCAATGCATACTCCGCCTGGCAATATGCAGCGCAGGTCCCACAACCACTTCCAGAGCCTCCACAATGTGTTACTTGCTAGGATAGGCTGCACTTCCTTGCTCCCGCCTCGCTGTTACCATTGTTGTCCTTAAGCTGTATATAAATCTTCTCCATTTGTTTATACTAACGTGTAAAACTAGTCCTAAAAGCAACTCCATAATCCTTTTTTTATTAACCTCCTTTTTTTCTTAAACAGGTCCTCTCTCCTAATTTCTCCAACTGTTTTCTTTGTACTAGACCCTTAGCTTTCAAGAAAAAGGTTACAACGCTATCTAATAAAATGTTAATCTTATCAGTTGACTTTTGGGAATTGCACTCAGCCATCTTAGATGATGGCAACTTCCCAATAGTCATTCCTGTCAACTTCCTTAAAGTAAGTTTTTTTGTAAACAATTGATGATTATCTTTAAATATTACAAGGTCCAAAAAATGAATACATTGCTGGTCAAACGTTGCTGTGAAGGAGATACCATAGCGGTTATTACCAATTTCATCCAGAAATTGTGAAAATGAATCTCGTGTCCCTGCCCAGATGATCAAAATGTCATTTATTATTATTATTATTATTATTATTATTATTATTATTATTATTATATTATATATATATATATATATATATATATATATATATATATATATATATAATAACATTTTTTTTTTCTAAAATTTTAATTGGGGTATGGCCTTATCAAAAATGTCTTCCTTCTCCCAATGGCTCATGAAAAGGTTTGCCACTGAGCGGGCATATTTAGCCCCCCATGGCCACACCTTTCTTCTGTCTAAAAAAAAAAACAAAAAAAACGCTTGTTATACCAGAAGAAATTGTGATTCATGGCCAGATCCAGAGCCTGGATAAGAGTCCTTTTTTTATTTATTTTTTGTTTCTTTTTGATATTCGTACTGTTAGGGGCCCACACAACTGCTTCAGCCATGTTGCTGTTTGATGTTGGTATATAAGGAGTTGACGTCAATGCTGGCCAATATATGCTCCTCATCAACCTCAACTCACTGTATTCGTTCCCCTTTAAATCTCTTTTTTTTAAATCAGAAAATTTGTTTTTATTGTGAAAGAAACGCATGACATTTTAACAGACTGCATCAAATATGCGTTTTACATTACTTTATGAAATATTACAAAAAACGCCCCAGCACTGTCTGACACCAGTTATACATAATGCCTGTACAGAAATATGCATGTTTGTTTTTCTTTTCTGTAGGTAAAACAGTTTTTTGCGCAAAAAAAAAAAAAAAAAAGACAAAAAGCAGCTCCTTCTAAGTGTAGCAATTAAAACTTTTTAATTTAGAAAATAAATAGGTGAAAACACACTCACAAACAAGTGATGGATTTGGGCATGTCTTATAATAACATCATCCGCGCTGTCCCGGAGGGGAGAGCTGTCTGGTGCCTGATGTCGTGGCAGGGATGTCTGCGTGTCCTCCCTTGGGCCGATCACAGCAGTGGAACCCACGTTCTGGGTCATCAGGGATGAAATTCAGCACACACAGGAACACAGCTACAGCAGTGTAATCCCTTCCGGATACAGGGTGAGCGGGGCGGTGCACGCGTTCGAAGCATGCTTGCTTCTTCCTCAGGCTCAGGAAATATTTTTTTGCAGCTGTATAAAATGATTCAGTGAGAAAACAACAAACTATTAACTTGCGAACATTTTCGGAATAGAAAAACAGTTGCGCATACAAACCACTCATCTGACTATGTCTTCACCTAATGTCTCATCCCTCCAATAATCTATTTAACACTAGTTGATGTGGTGCAAGGCCTGGAACATCTAACCATGGTTGCTAAATAGAGGAGAATTTTTTTAGTGGCTTTTCTATGTAGGTAGGTAAAATTTTTTTTTCTCTCTAATTATCGTAGAATTAAACTGTTTTATCCATTGTCCCCTGGTAGGAACCCTGGGATAAATCCAACACCTTGCAAATAATTCTCTTGCAATGTAAAGTAACCGTAATATAGCTTTTTGTTCATTTGGATTCAGGGTATCCTCCCAGTGTTCCCAACAGACAGACAACGGGATCTCTTTTCAACTGGTAGTTGTAAACCTGGGATATTGTAGATAGAACCTCTGTCCAATAACAAAAAAGCTTGGGGCATTTCCATAGCATATGTAGTAAGTTCCCTTTGACATTTCAGGCATAATGGGCTATCTCTACATCCCCCATTTATGCAGCTGTTGGGGTGTTCTATAAGTTGTGTGGAGAAGAGGGGATAACTTCTGCGAGGCCGGGACAGACTCCAAGGGAGCTTCATTTAGGCAAGCCTCCCAGAGTTCTCCATCTATATTGCCCACATCTCTCTCCCAACCCTTTTTTGCAGGGCATATCTGATGTTCCCTGCAGAATACCTAGTAGCATAGAATAGGCCCGGGATAGCATGCCTTCCTCGTCAGGAGCCATGCATGCCTCTTCTGATGGGGTGTGCTGTCAATATAAGTTTTGAGACCCGAGCCTGTGAGTGCAGAGCATGTCGCAGTGGAAGATATTTGTAAAATTGTTTCGGGATTTCATAATCCTGTTGTATCTCTATAAAGACTTATAGTACAGTCCCCTGATATAATTGAGAAATATAGTTAATCCCCTTATTCTCTCATTTGCGGAATCCTTCTAATTTTAGTAGTTCCATATAGTGAGTTGCGCCAAAGTGGAATACAGGACAGAAAGCCTGACACCTTTTAGATTTGTCTTGGTATAGTTCCACAAGTTTTCCAGCAGGGTAACTGTTGGGAAGTGTGATGGCAGATGAGGAAAGCCTCCTAAATAAGCTAGAGCAGAGTAGTCTGACTTCACAGGGAGAAGCAGGTTTCTGATTGAGTCTAATGGGTCCATTAGTCCCCAACTTCCCAACTGTTGCAGCTGAGACGCTATATAGAGGTTCTAGAATGTGGTACCACCACACCCCCTGATCCTTTACCATTTGTAGTGTGAACAGCCTAATGCGGGATGTCTTCCAACGCCAAATTAATTCCCTAAACTGCGAATCTAACCGCATGAACCACTAACGAGGAATCCATATTGGGGAGTTATTAAAGAAGTATAGCAACTGGGGGGCCCCACACCATTTTTATTAAATTGATCATTCCTATCACCGATAGGGGAAGCTTACACCACACAGAACATTTCTCACAAAACATACTTGTTGGGTCGGGTGAAATCTGTATTCCCAGATATTTGAAGTTGGAAACCACCTCCACTGCCCTTGCGCATTCCGGGAGGGATACTGAAGCAGGTCCAACGGCAAAAGTACTGACTTATTCCAATTTATGGAGAATCCCGACAGTTTACCAAAGTCATCAATGAGCAACATCGCAGCCTTCAGTGACTCCGACAGGATCCGCATGACTGTGTGGGGTATTAAGTGCCGGTTCACACTATTGCGATGGCAGACATTGCATGTAATTCGCAGCCCCACTGCTGTTCGCATTACATGCCATGTCTGTGCGGTGCGATGTCAGCCATACAGATAGTATGGCTGATACCGCACCGCATTCGGTGCAAACACGCACCCTTTTCTCTGTTCGGACCAGAATTGAATTGCATGTGTGTTCACACATATGCGATCCGATTCATGTCCGAACTGTCAGTTCGCAGTGCGATATGCGAGCTGAAATTGGGGTGTCGTTAACATATGACACTCCCCAGCAGTTAGTTTCGGGTGCGATGCGGGAATCCGCAGTTGATTCGCAGGGTTCTCTCATTGCAATAGTGTGAACTGGCACAAAGTATTTCCTCATGTGACTGCACAGTGGCATGAAGGCCTTCAGTGGTGTTTTCTATATCCTCAAAACGGGCCCCAATGTCCCTTTTTAAGCTCAGTGATCTCCTGCTTGTATGTTTTTTTCAATGCGTTTAACACATTGTTCAAGGTCAGCCTTTGTGGGGAGAAAGTGCATGTAACTGTGCAGGGATTTCATTTGGGATTCCAAGTCCCATCCATCCTCTGATCCCAGGGATGTGTTTGAGTGGCTTCTGGAGCATCTAGAGGGGCGATCCTCTGTCCCAGGGGTGGGGTGGCATGCCTGGGAGCTACTAAGGGAATCCAAGGCTGACTCAGAGCGGGCTGGGGACCGAAGTGCCAGCGCCATCTTGGATTCCAGCTGGCACTGTGCTGCGGCCGAAGAACGGGTGAAAAAGTGCCCTAAATCACCCCCAGTACGGGATCCCCCTGTCCCTTCTGCTCTTTGTACTTTTCTTATTTGGCCTGTTCAGGCGGCGATCTGCGGTGTGGAGAAGCCCTGTAGAGCCGAGGGATCCGGGAGCTGAGACACTACACGTCTGCCAGCTCAATGCATCAGGCCACACACCCTCAGAGGGGTGTATTTTAGATGTGTATAACTCACTGTAAAACAAACTAAACTCCTGTAGAGGTCTGAATTTGGCCCTGCTGATCCTGTAATTTATCAATATGTTCCGAACCTTGTTGGTTACGTATCAACATTGCTAACATGTGGCCTGTATTCTCTCCCTCCTCGTAATGCTTTTGTTGTTGGAAGAAATGGTTATTTTCTGCTAACTGAAGTTCAACCTGTCGTGACATCGACTGTGCTGCTAGCCAAGCCCTCTTGGCATCATCCACAGGATTGTTAACATAAGCTTCCTCCACTTCTTTCAAAATATGAGTTTCCCATGCCTTTGTGGAAGTTTTAATGTTGATGAGATATAAATTGACCTCTCCTAAAGGCCTTAGCTGCATCCCACACTACCCCTATAGCTGCGGAATATATGTTAGAGAGGAAGAAGGTCAACTCAGGGACGGGGTCTGGATCGGGAAACAATGTGAGCCAGATTGGATTCAGTTTCCAACTGTAATGCTTCTGGGCTACAGGGAATGTCCGTTTCACCCAGAAAGGGTAATGATCCGAGATATGCCTTTGCTCTTATTGGATTGATTTCCCAAACCTGGATAGACCATTATAGGTAGCTGAATGGCATGAAAACATTTTTGTGTTTGGGTGTCTCAAACCGTCAGGCCAAGCTCCCCCACCAGACAAGCAAAGGGGGTAGGTCTCCCAGGCAGGGAGGGGTTTTGAGTCGTGGGGGACAATTTATCCTATTGGAGGTAAAGCAGATTATTGTAGTCTCCCATTGCTAGCAATGGGGTATCAGGGTACTGGGCCATAAAGCTTGCCAATGTTTTGAGGACCTCCGCTGAGAACAGTGGAGGGATGTACACTCCTGCAATTATACATGACACCCAATACAGCTTACATAGGACAAATATATAACGACCATTAGTATCGAGCAACACTTTTTTGTAAAGTGAGTTCCTGTTCTCACCATTATACTCACACCTCTAGCATACGATGAGTATGTTGCGTGATATTGGGAACTAAATATCCGTGGTGATAAATTGTGTGGTATATTAGGAGGCAAGTGAGTTTCTTGCAGACAATGTCTGCTTTCAGGCGCTTGACCGTTTGAAAGACAGCCAATCGTTTCACCAGGTTGCCAAGACCTCGAACCTTCCAGGACAAGATCCGTATTGTTAGCCATCAAAGCGTGAATCGAGTATTGGGCAGCTATTAAGTGGGGCTTTAGCATATCCTAGCACCTTGCAGCCTCGCAATGATAAAGGCATTCATATTGTGCCCATGCCCCATGTGTGCATGACCCCACAATGAAGATTAGTTGTGGTAAGGAGGGTGGAGGAATAAGCATCCTGGTGAACACATGGGAAACTGGAACAGATCCGTGGAGAGGTTGGTACAAAAAACAAAGAAGGTATGAAGAACAAACTCAAATAGTAGTAACTTTTTGCAAACACTTTGTGGATCAACATGGACCACCACAGCAAAACTGGTGCTTTGAACTGCCCACTAGGAGCTTCCATGGGGGAAACAGTGGAAGTTCAAAGATGTTACAGTGAACTTCACTAACAGCAGAATTTAACAAAGGAAGATTGCACTAAAAACTTGCCATCTGTGATTCGCTTGTACGTCGATAGTGTAGAGGTGACCTTCTGATTCCCAGTGAGTAAAGAAACACAACACTTTTCTCAGGATATTGCAGGCCTTGGAGGGGTGTTTGCACGGAACCCATGCTCCTCTCTGTCCAGCCATTGTGTTGCAGCAGATGGCTTTTCAAAGAAATGTGCCCCTCCATTGGCCACCACTCGCAGCTTTGCAGGAAAGAGCATAGCGTATTGCAGATTAAGGAACCTTAGGCAAAGTTTTGCATCCGTAAATTTCGCCCTCTTCTTCTGCACCTCTGCAGTGTAGTCTGGGAATAAAGAGATTTTAGTATTATCCATAGCCAGTGCACCGTTCAATTCCCATGCCTTGGACAGTATCACATCTCTGTCCTTGTAATTTAACAGTTTGAACAGGAATGTGCGAGGTGGATGTCCCAGAGGTAGGGGGCGCATGGGCACCCTGTGTGCCCTCTCCACAGAGAACATGGGGGTAAAGGATTCATTCCCAAATACTGTGAGCAATCATGATTCAATAAAAGCAACAGGATTTTTCCCCTCTGCTCTTTCTGGTATACCGATTGCCCGCACATTGTTGCGTCTCATCCTGTTCTCTAATTCATCAAGACGTTCTGCATGGTGAGCTGTCATCATATTTTGCTTCACATCCCGCAGCAGTGGCTCCATGTCATCCTCCACCGAATTAACTCGACCCTCCAGTGCGGTGGTCCTCGCCCTTAATTTTTGCATGTCCTGCCTTATGAAAGACACTTCTGCCTTCACCCCCTTTCTCTCCGCAGTTAAGACAGTGATGGATGTAGTACAGCCTGTAACCACCGCCATTATATCTCTGAGAGTGGGTCCTAGGCTGTCCCCTGGGGATGGTGGTGGCTCAGTATGGGAGGCAGTTTGTGTACTTTATCCCATTCAGCAAGCATGCCGGTCGGATCCTCCAGTGGCGCTGCGTCGTCTGCTTCAGACTGTGCACTGGATATGTCATCCCTAGCAGTGAAGCAGTCCTAAGGGGCCTTCAGGGAGGACCTTGCAAAAAACTTCTGCACGGCCTCCTTGTACTCTGTTTTTACCGAGCTCTGAGACCGGGCGCCATCTTGGAATGCCAGGTCCGGGAAGGAAAGGGATTCTTTTAGCTTTTTAGCCATAGGGACGAGTGGATTAACTTGCCCAAAAGCTGCCGCTGTGTTGTGGCGATCCGCTGGTGCCGTTTGCAGTGTAAAACCGATTTGTTGCTGGTCACCTCAAGGATTTTTAGCAGGATCTCTGACGGAGAGTGCGGTACACGCGTTCTGTTACATTCGCTGTTCAGCCACGCTCCCTTAAATTTCTGCTATCCTTCAAATATGCTGGACGTTTTTTGAGCCAAGGGCTATGGAAAACGATCCAAGTACTCCCCCATTCTAGCAAATAGAGAATCAGCTCCACTACCAATGGGTCTCCCGGGAGGCTTTGAGGGATCCTTATGAACCTTGGGTAATTGATAAATAACAGGGACCCTAGGGGCATGGGGCACTAAATATCTCACCTCCCGTTTGTTGGCAATGCCTTCATCTTGGGCTTTCTTTACCAATTGTTTTAACTTGTATTTGTATTTGGCTGTTGGATTGCTTTTTAATTTTTCATATGTTTCTACATCACCCACCAATCTATTTAACTCAGCTCGGTAGTCTGATTTGTTGAGAATAACCAAGCCACCCCCTTTGTCAGCCCCCCTAATAACAATCTTTTTTTTTTTTTTCCTAAAGATTTTAAACCTTTTTCAATTTCCCTTTTACTACTACTGTGTTTCATTTGTAAATTATCTAGATCCTGTTCAATTAATTTTAAAGACTTCTATTAAAAATGGTTGTTAGTATTTTTAGGGTTAATAATGGAATTGTTTCTCAAATTGGTCTGGTCATAATAGGAAGGCTCCTGTTTAAAGAATACATTGTTAATTTTAATATTAAATTACCTCATGATTTTCTGAACATCAACAAAAAAACATAATTTTTTTGTTGTTCAAACAACAAATGTATTGAGGTGTTTATCTGGGGCATACTTAAGGCCTAATTACAAAACTTTAAGTTCATCTAATGTAAACGTGACGTCACTATGGTTGAAGATCCCTTGCATTAAGTGTCTTGCTTTCTTTTTCCTCTTCCCTCCTCTACATCCTCTTGACTTTCTTTTCTTTTTTTTCTTCCCCATATGGTCTGAGAGGTGCCATGGGGTTCCAGGGTCTCCATTCCCCTCCCCGATTCTCTCTCTCCCTCTCTCTCTCTCTCCCCCCCCCCCTTTGACAGCATTAATATTGGCTTCCGATAACTTTAATGTCTTTTTTCTTTCTGAGCTATCAGAAGTTCTAGCAGTCTTTTTTTTTTTTTTTTTTTTTTTCAGTGAAGTTGAAAAAAAATCACTATTAGGAGGCAATTTAAGCAAAAAGTATTTACCTTGCCTGTATTCCCATACTGCCCAACCCTCAACCAGACCACCTGGAGAATGCACAGCTCAATGCTGTCTGTTATGTTGAAATGCCATAACAAACCCAGGGGTGAGGCGAACATGGAAAGTTTTGTGGATGTTTTGATTTGCTTGAAAAGTTTGCTTAGCACGAGAATACTTGGAAGGCCTTTTAGCAGATCGGGGTGGTAGGGAAGTACAGAAAAGAAAAGTACTAAATACTGATATTCTCATCTGTAATGTGAACCTCTTTATTTTACCTATATAGACAAAGTACAGGCTCACTTTAAGTACAAGCATAACTGTAAAACGGACTTCATACCTCTGCGTTGCATGCTGTACCATACCAGTCACGTGTGTTGTGTTCCCATTTATTATGATGAACACCCCAATGTAATGTATATGAGCTGCAGCGCACCGTAACACACAGCCTTGTATTGTGGTTCGCTGTGTGGTGAAAAATAGTACATGTGTGTTTGTCCAAACGATATCCTTTTTTTTTTCTTTCAGAAATTATGGGCCTTTTCACACTGCCCTGTAGCAAAATAGATTATGCTGTATTTCAAACGCATTTCCGGTGCATTTCTTGTGCATTTTTTTGGTTGCTTGCACCTGTGAAAAATATACATGTGACTCTCAAATGCACCAAAAATGCAAAACGCAGTCAGTTTTTAATGCATGTTTGCTGCGTTCTCCATTCATTTCAATGAGCAGCTGTGTTTTTGGTATGGTTTTTAAAACCACACCAAAGATGCAGCATGCAGGACTTTTCAAAATGCACCGCACCTGTAGCGCAGTGGTGTGAATGGTCCTATAGGATTTAAAAGGAAACCTTTTTCAAGGTTTTTCTACGCAGGAAAAATGTATCAGTATGAAAGGGCCCTAATCCATACACACATCCACGACTTAATGGCCCTATAATCATTTTTTTATGAAGTTGTTTCTTGAAGGTGTTTTTCTGTCTCCTTACATTCCCTGTGAGCCCTTCTCCTTTTCCCTCTCACTTTCATTTGTTTGGATCCAGCAGTTTACGTTAGTTGTGGGCATATGCACTGCTTAATGCACACTAAAAATCCCATAGTCTCTAGTCCACCTTGGGAGTGAGCAAAAAAGGGTGACTACATACAGTGGAACCATGACGAATGAGAGCAGCCACCCTCTAATAGGAAGTTGGATCATGGCATAGAAGCATAGGATGCATTAAGGTGAAAAAACACACAAGGGTTTACAACCCCTTTTAGTTAAGAATACATTGTGGAATGGAATTTCGGTGACACCTTAAACCACACATAGGAAGTCTGCCATACATTTACAGGTATTAATTATATCTCCAAGAGACCCCAATACTTTCCCTGACAATGCCTCCATCTTAATTTTATTGCTAGAAGATTGCTGCTGTCTTTGCTGAGGCATCCTCAAGGGTCAACATCTATTTTGTGAAATAAGAATGATAAATATGACACAATTATCTGAGAGCTGGTTCACACAGGGGCAACACTACTTCCAGCGCGACTTTTGGAGGCAACTTGGACACGACTTGAGTATGAATAACAGCGCGACTTCAACACATCGTGGGGCGACTTACAACATGACTTTAAGTCGCCCCAGGCCAGGCGACTTTGGCTGTGGCCAATCACAGAATAATCGGCTCTCGACGGGGAACTCCACGCCAAATTTTAAATAAAAAAAACAGCATGGGTTACGCCTCCAAGAGCATACCAGGCACTTAGGTCTGGTATGGATTTTAAGGGAATGGGGGTCCCCCCAAAATCCATACCAGACCCTTATCCGAGCACGCAGCCCGGCCGGTCAGGAAAGGGGGTGGGGACGAGCGAGTGTGGGCCCCCCCCACCCTTTCAAAGCACCTTGTGCCCATGTTGATAAGGGCCTCTTCCCGAAAAACCTTGGTTGTTGGGGTCTGCTTATCGGAATCCGGGAGCCCCTTTTAATAAGGGGGCCCCCAGATCCCGGCCCCCCACCCTATGTGAATGAGTATGGGGTACATCGTACCCCTACCCATTCACCTGGGGAAAAAGGTCAATAAAAAAACACACTACACAGGTTTTTTAAGTAATTTATTAGGCAGCTCCTGTGGTCTCCTCCCACCCCTTCATGCTCTCTGGTTCTTCTTTCAGGCTCCTCCTCTATCTTCATCCAGCTCTTTTACTAGCGGTGGCCCGGTCTCCTCCGTCCTTCCCTCTTCTTCCGATGTTGACACAACGCTCTCTCCTGCTGTAATGGCTTGTGCGACGTGCGCAGCGACTTATATAGGCATGGGGCGTGGTCACTGGATGATGTCACACGGTGACCCAGCCCCTTTATGATGTAACAGTCCCAGCATGCCCCGGGACTTGACGTCATAAGGGAACGGGTCACGGACCACGCCCCATGCCTATATAAGTCGTTGTGCACATCGCAGAAGCCAGGGAGCCGGGAGAGAGCGTTGTGTCTACTTTGGAAGAAGAGAGAAGAGGGAAGAAGGACAGAAGACTGGGACATCGCTAGTAAAAGAGCTGGAAGAAGATAGCAGAGGAGCCTGGCAGAAGAACCGGAGAGCGGAGAAGAGGCCGGAGACCGGGAGAAGAACCGGAGATCGCGAAGGAGTCGGAAGAGACTACCGAAGTTGGAAGAAGACCACCGGAGCTGCCTAATAAATTACTTTAAAAACTTTAAAAACCTGTGTAGTGTGTTTTTTTTATTTTTTATTGACTCTTTTCCCCAGGTGAATGGGTAGGGGTACGATGTACATTATACCCATTTACATAGGGTGGGGGGCTGGGATCTGGGGGCCCCCTTATTAAAGAGGGCTCCCGGATTCCGATAAGCCCTCCAGGGTTGTCGGGAAGAAGCCCTTGTCCTCATCAACATGGGGACAAGGTGCTTTGGGGTGGGGGGGGGGGCGCAGGGAGCCATTAGAAGTATAAGTTGGATTGAAGTCGTACAGGAACCTTTTTTGAAGTAAGAGCCACTGCTGTAGTGTACATTAAGACGGCTCTATTAACTAACATTGATTTTCTCAACAGCGCGACTTGGGGCGACCTGAAGTCGGATCCCGAGTTGCCCCTGTGTGAACCAGCTATAAATGTTGCTGGCTGCACCATAACCTTTGTCATGTGTTGTGGTGTTATTCACAGGAGGCCTGCCGACAATGTACAATGTTAGCTAAGCAATTTGCAAATTGGGTGAATCATGTTTTGTGTTTGTTTTTGCCTAAATATATTCATGCGGTCCCATCCAATCAATATAAAATCCTACAATTCACGAATTTGGTTTCTTAAATTGCTTCTCACAGCACAGACATTTAATTTTTCAGGCAAATTAATAATTTGCAATTCACTAATTCTTCTGATTTATTTACTCATCCGTAGTGTATTGTGACATGGGGGGGGGGGGGGGGGGGGTCATTGGTTCTAGATGCATTTTCAAGTGAGTTCCTGTCAGTCAGCATTTTAGTTTTAGGGCATGGCAGCCCAATTATATTAAAAGGAAAAAAAGTCTGTATAACTCAAGGTTTCCAATGCAGAGGTTTTTCTCCAGCAAAATACAAATGAAAAATGCTAGCCCATCTGGCTACTCTTCAGCTGCACTGCTGCTATAGGTACTGGTTCCTCAGACCACCAACTCTTCCATGCACACAGCTTTGAGCTTCTTGGACACACACAGCCTTGAGCCCTTTAACACACACAAAGCCTCTCTCAATGGCAGCCACTGCTCCAACTCCCCTGCAACTCTCAGCAGACAAACCTTATGAGGGCTGTGTGCACCTGGGCCCACACCCTGCTGGTTAGCCACAAAATCTGGACACTGAGTTGCGGCTTTCTTCCCTCCCTAGGCGCTTTGAAACCTCCAAACTATGGAGCCCCATTCAGAAATATCAAAATCCAGATAAATCTGCAAAAGCAGTTTTCTCCGCTCAAAATTAACGCTTTACAGTTCTGCTCTCGGCAAATATGCAAACCCTATGTCCTTTCCACAATGACAGAGTCTCGTACTGTCAGTGTGTAATTGTAATTGCTCAACTAGAGCCACCACCAGAGGGAGCTGTTGTATATTATAGCTTTCTTGAGTTGGCATGAATGATGCATTTGTATAGTTTTATTTTATTTTATTTATTTATTTTTTCGTACTTCAGTACTTACAAATGCACTGTAAAAAGAACAGCAATAAAATGTGACGGGTGCAAACCATCACACAAAATACAGCCTAATAAAGTTTTATGTTTTTTAAAGCTGTATTTATGAAGTTGAATTGTTCTAAACATTGAAGCATATTGTGCTTTAGACAACAGAGGAAAAAAAAGCTCCAATGTTTACCAATTAGGGGCTGAAAACCATGCAACATTCAGGCATAAACTACATACTTCTGTACAGCCTATGTGGAAAACAATCACTCCTCTCTGACCTTCCTTTATCAACAGACCCTATATTACCCTGGCTTCCCTGGGGGTGACACTGATTGAGAAGCAGGATGCCAACACCGAGCTTTCTTTCTATGGTTTTTGCACACAGAATGTGAGAAATTATTGCAGTTAGTAGTACGTAGTGGCAGTTAGCAGATGCACCCTCTGTCTTGTACAAACTGGATTTCCTTATCTCAATAAGCATGCATATTTACATTCACATCGGTCCCTACCCTCAAGGAGCTTACAATCTAAGGTCCCTAATAGGGTTGAGCGAACCCGAACTGTAAAGTTCGGGTCCGTACCGGACTTTAGGGTGTTCGGGTCCCGGACCCGAACCCGAACAATTGACTGTATGTTCGGGTTCGGGTCCGGTGTTCGGGGATTTAATGTTGCTTTTTAAAATGTCTTTTAAAAGCACTCGCGGCTATATGAATTGATATTAATATAGCCGCGAGTGCTTTTAATACAGAGAACAGTCATTGAAGTCATTTATTTTTAAAAAGTTAGTCATAAAAAGTGTTTGGGGACCTGGGTCCTGCCCCAGGGGACATGTATCAATGCAAAAAAAACTTTTAAAAACGGCCGTTTTTTCGGGAGCAGTGATTTTGATAATGATTAAATTGAAACAATAAAAGTGTAATATTCCTTTAAATTTCGTACCTGGGGGGTGTCTATAGTATGCATGTAAAGGGGCGCATGTTTCCAGTGCTTAGAACTGTCTCTGCAAAAAGTGTCATTTTTGCAGAAAAGAAAGCTATTTGAAATCACTCGCGGCTAATGAATTGTCGGCTCCCGTAATACAGAGAACAGTCATTCATTGAAAGCCATTCATAAAAAAAAAAGTAATTGATAAAAAATAAAAAAAACAAAAAATAAAAAGCGTAGGGGTCCCCCCAAATTCAATAACCAGGCCCTTCAGGTCTGGGATGGATATTAAGGGGGACCCCCAGCCGAAAAAAAATTAAAAAAAATGGCGTAGGGTCCCCCTCAAAATCCATACCAGACCCTTATCCGAGCACGCAACCTGGCAGGCCGCAGGAAAAGAGGGGGGGACGAGAGCGGCCCCCCCTCCCACCTGAACCGTACCAGGCCACATGCCCTCAACATTGGGAGGATGCTTTGGGGGTCTAAGACCCTCAAAGCACCTTGTCCCCATGTTGATGAGGACAAGGGCCTCATCCCCACAACCGTGCCCGGTGGTTGTGGGGGTCTGCTGGTGGGGGGCTTATCGGAATCTGGAAGCCCCCTTTAACAAGGGGACCCCCAAATCCCGCCCCCCCCTGTGTGAAATGGTAAGGGGGTACAAAAGTATCCCTACCATTTCACCAAAAAAGTGTCAAAAATTGTAAAAATGACAGGAGACGGTCTTTGACAATTCCTTTATTAAAATCTTCCCCTACCCCTACGCTTTTTTTTTTTTTTTTTTTTTATGAATGGCTTTCAATGAATGACTGTTCTCTGTATTACGGGAGCCGACAATTCATTAGCCGCGAGTGATTTTAAATAGCTTTCTTTTCTGCAAAAATGACACTTTTTGCAGAGACAGTTCTAAGCACTGGAAACATGCGCCCCTTTACATGCATACTATAGACACCCCCCAGGTACGAAATTTAAAGGAATATTACACTTTTATTGTTTCACTTTAATCATTATTAAAATCACTGCTCCCGAAAAAACGCCCGTTTTTAAACGTTTTTTTTTGCATTGATACATGTCCCCTGGGGCAGGACCCAGGTCCCCAAACACTTTTTATGACTAACTTTTTAAAAATAAATGACTTCAATGACTGTTCTCTGTATTAAGGGGGACGGGAGCCGACACTTTATTATAGCCGTTCGGGTCCCCATTGACTTCAATGGGGTTCGGTGTTCAGGGTAGTGTTCGGGTCAAGTTCGGTCCCGAACCCGAACTTTTTTCTGAAGTTCGGCCGAACCTGCCAAACCCGAACATCCAGGTGTCCGCTCAACTCTAGTCCCTAAGGGCTCTTTCACACGGACGGACCGTATGTCCGTTTTTCATCCTTCCGTTTTCGGATAAAAAACGGACATACAGGTATCCCTATGGGATAGCGGGTGTCAGCGGATGAGCATCCGCTGACACCCGCTCTCGTCCGTGCCCGCAATGCTCCGTTTCTGCAGACAGAGGAAAACCCCATTTTTTCATCCGTCTGCAGAGCGGATCGGATGACGACGGACTCTACGGTCCGTCGTCACCCGATCTCCCATAGGGGAGAGCGGCGCTCTGACAGGTCCATCCCTGCGCTGTGTGCAGAGACGGACCTGTCATCTTCCTGCTCAGCGGAGATCGCTCCGGCGATCCCCGCTGAGCAAGTGGCTATCCACGGGGCGGATCTGCACTGATCCGCCCCGTGTGAAAGAGCCCTTACTCACATTCATATACTAGGGCCAATTTAGACAGAAGCCAATTAACCTACCAGCATGTCTTTAGAGTGTGGGAGGAAACCCATGCAGGCACAGGGAGAACATGCAAACTCCAGGCAGGTAGTGTCGTGGTTAGGATTCGAACCAGTGTGTACAGAACAGTCTGTGCTGTGATACATTCTGAGTGGAGCGTTATACAGTATGGTGTACGTTTTATTAAACAGAGAATCTATCTCATTTCAGTTCAGCCGTTCTCAGAGAAAAATCTTCTCTGGCACCCTGTTTATGAAGCGGAGAACATTTGTTCTCAGAAGGCAATTAAGTACTGTCTGTCATACTTTTATTTGCACTAACCTACAATTTTTCAGGACAAACTTTTAGGATATTTCCCATTCTTCAAGGTCCAAGCAGTACTGATTCACAAAAGTTTTAGCAAAATGTTAAAATAAAAAATAAATAAAAACAAACGCATACAAATCAATGTGTATGGTAAGAAGTTTTTTTTCCCTCTGAGAACACACCAGATCTGAGTAGAAGGGGAGGGATGCCTGTGATCGCCTGAGATACCTGGGTGATTACAGAGCAGCTGAGTTTTAAAAGTGAAACCAAAGTTAGGGCTCTTTCACACGGGGCGGATCAGTGCAGATCCGCCCCGTGGATAGCCGCTTGCTCAGCGGGGATCGCCGAAGTGATCTCCGCTGAGCAGGAAGATGACAGGTCCGTCTCTGCACTCCGTGCAGGGACGGACCTGTCAGAGCGCCGCTCTCCCCTATGGGAGATCAGGTGACGACGGACCGTAGAGTCCGTCGTCATCCGATCCGCTCTGCAGACGGATGAAAAAATTGGGTTTTCCTCCGTCTGCAGAAACGGAGCATAGCGGGCACGGACGAGAGCGGGTGTCAGCGGATGCTCATCCGCTGACACCCGCTATCCCATAGGGATACATGTATGTCCGTTTTTCACCCGAAAACGGATGGATGAAAAATGGACAAAGTCCGTCCGTGTGAAAGAGCCCTTAAAAAGACTGTGTGATTACATGACCATAAGCACTGCCGCTTTTTTTTTTTTTTTTTTACACACATTTTGGCACTTTCTTTAAATGTGTATTGGCCATTTTTATGGCTCATTTTGGCATTATTTATGCGCATGTTGACGTTTTTTTAGCATGCCATATTTTTTTTAATGCAAATCTTCCCGTGTTTTTTTTTATTGGGCATTTTGCTTATTTTAGCATTTAGTTTGACACTTTAACGTGCATTTTGATTTGCTTTTTATGCGTATTTTGGCAAACAGCACATTTATGCATTTTGCATATGTTTCTGGAATGCACACAAAAACGCAGGTAAAAACATTTGCCAAAATACATGTTAAAGTACCATAAAAATATGCTAAAATTTATTTTAAAAAACAAGGCAAAATGTGTGTTTATAGAAGCAGCAAAAAGTGCATCAAAACCTGTACCAAAATAAGCACAGAAAAGCACAGAAGGCCCAAAAAGCCAATTTAAATTTTTTTGGGGTATTGAGCATTGTGCATTTTTTTCAATGTGCATTTTGGCACGTTGGTAGTGTATTTGTCAAATGACAAAATGTGTGGCAAAATGCTAACTGCATTTGGGGGGCCATTAATAATGAATGCCACCCAAAAGCGCATTGCGTATTTTGACACAATTTTACAGCAATTTGAAATCGTGGCAAGAATTGTGCAATTGTGCCAACATTGCTCAGATGTGAATGGGTCCTAAAAGAAAATGCATTATAACTAAGGATGAGCTCAGGCCTGTTCAACCCCATGTGCCCGTGCCTACCAGGAAGCTGACACTCTGCATTGCTAGTCACAGGCAGTGAGACCTTTCCCGATCCGCGGCTGCACATATCAGGAAACGTCTCACTACCTGTGATTAGCACTGCAGAGTGTCAGGTTCCTGGTGGTTTATATATATATAAAAATTACACATACAGTATCTCACAAAAGTGAGTACACCCCTCACATTTTTGTAAATATTTTATTATATCTTTTCATGTGACAACACTGAAGTAATTACACTTTGCTACAATGTAAAGTAGTGAGTGTACAGTTTGTTTAACAGTGTAAATTTGCTGTCCCCTCAAAATAACTCAACACACAGCCATTAGTACACCCTAAAGCCCCATACACACGCGCGGACAATCCGTGGACCAGGTCCGTCGGACCATGTCCGTCATACTTTGTCTGATGTTGGTTTTGCGTACACACGATCGGACAAAGTTGTCGGACAATCCGATCATTCTGAACGTGGTGACGTTTGTTGCCTACGACGGGACTACGTAGAGGCTAGTAGCCAATAGCTTTGGTCTTGTAATGTGATCTGAGCATGCGTAGCACTTTGTCCGGTCGGACAAGCGTACACACGCTCGGATTTGGTGTGATCGGACCGGGTTGACGGGAAATCTTTCCAGCAGGAGATAAGACTTTGTCGGACGGACAAACCGACGAACACTGTCCGATGGTGCATACACACGGTCTGATTTTTCAACAACCTTGTCCGATCGGACCAAATTGATGAAAAAGTCCGACCGTGTGTATGGGGCTTAAGAATGTCCAAATTGGGCCCAATTGGCCATTTTCCCTCCCTGGTGCCATGTGACTCGTTAGTGTTACAAGGTCTCAGGTGTGAATGGGGAGTGGGTGAGTTTAAATTTGGTGTTATGGCTCTCTCATACTCTATGGATCTGAAAAAAAAAAATTATTGCTCTACCTAAATATAGGTATACCTATAGGTATACCTATAGGTATTTTTTTGGGGGGCGTATGCCCTTTCCTCCTCTCCCGCTGGTACACAGTCCATCGGTCCACAAAGTTCGCCCCCAATGTGAGCGACAGGTACTTTTCAGATATAAATTTCACTCCCCACTCCTGACGAAGGTTCCCATACTTGGGTAACGGGAAACGCGTCGAGTATACGGGGGATTCATACCTCCGGGAGAGCAATAGTACCGTATTTGTGATCTTTTGAATGTTGTCCTTTATTATCATGTTATTTTTTGTATAATTTTTCTCTGTATGTTATTTGTACTGTCATGCATATTGTATATCGTGCATCCTGCTATTAGACACTTTTGGAGGATTTTTATATCTTTTTTATCAATAAAATATTCATATTATGATTCATTCAAAATCGTGTGAGAGTGGTGTTCTATCTAAAGTCCCAATCCTAGGGGATCTTTTCTTGTTTAACAGATCAGGTTCCACTCAGAACAGGCCTCGCCATGGTCGACCAAAAAAGTTGACTATATCGAGAGGTTGTCTTTTAGAAATAGACATATTAGTGCTGCCAGCATTTCTGCAGAGGATGTAGGGGTGGGGGGGGGGGGGTCAGCCTGTCAGTGCTCAGACCATATGCCGCACGCTGCATCAAATTGGTCTGCATGGCTGTCGTCCCAGAAGGAAGCCTCTTCTAAAGATGATGCATTAGAAAGCCCCCAAACAGTTTGCTGAAGACAAGCAGACTTCTGGGAAGGGCAAACTCTGCATCTCTGTAAAGAATTTAAATGTGGTACCATTATATAACTGGGAAACATACAGAATGCTTGCCCTCTCCCAGAGTTGAAAGTCCTGACATTTGAAGAGTTCCTTATAATACAAATTATGCCATATGGGAGTATATGAACAAAAACTTCGAACCTGTAGGATAGTTCTAATATATGCCCATAAGGTTTTCATGAGAACTATCGTGGGGATGTTTTGGGGAAGGTGTGAGAATCCCGCTTCCAAGTGGGACAGTGCAGGGGTCTGGGAGCCGTTTGGTATCAGTAAGTTCCTAATTGGGTCTGACACTGTTTCATGACCCCAGTCCCCCAGTTGTTGTACCTGGGAAGCTACAAAGTAGAATGGGGCAAGGCCGCCCTGGTCCATTCCAAATTGCAACGTGGACAGACTAATTTGTGCTATTTTATTGTGCCAAATCAGGGCTCTAAACTGTGAGTATCTGGGAGAACCATTTATGTGGGATCCATGTGGGTGCATTGTGAAATATTTACAGAGGTTGTGGGGCCCATACCATTTTTAATAAATTGGCTCAACCAGTTACCGATAATGGGAGTTTAGTCCACGCCGAACATTTAGATACAAATTTACATAATTGTATCAAATTCAGTGTGATATATTGGCTAGGATCTTGAGTCGCTTGTATTCCAAGATATTGGAATTCAGTGACCACTTGATTAGTGCCCGCACAGTCTGGCAAGGGGTTTGGAAGCAGGTCTAAGGGCATGAGTACCGACTTGTTCCAATATATAGTGAACCCCAGAGGGTGCCTCTGAACAACTGGAAGGGTTCCCATAAGTCCCCATTAACCTGTATCCTTTGCAGATGGAGATGCATATAGGAGTTGTAATTATATCAATCTTTAAGCTTGCTGTTGCTGATATTGGGAAGAAAGAAGCCTCCTTCCTCACACCACAGCAGCTTCTCACCCATATTCTCCACCTCTGAGATGGAGAATCTGGGACAGATATTTTAGAGTTGGCCAGTGAGATCTTCAGATCTCACCTTCATAAACTGGTCATCTGTGTAAAAGTGAATGACAGGAGGGTGTGTCCTGTGATGAGAAGAGAAGAACATGTTCTCCACACCTCATCTCGGCTTCATAAACTGGCACACCTAAGAGATCAGCCATGATCATAAGGATCTTGGCTCTTCTCTGTTTGATAAAGGCACATCTATGTGATAATGATTAAATTTCATGTTTGTACACTTTTTTTCAGATGTATGGGCGTTACACTCAGGACCTAGGAGTTTTCGCTAAAGAGGAGGCCGCTCGTATTCGGCAAGAAACAGGTCGCAAACCAGGCAAAAGTGACCAGCCACGGGTAGCTGAGCTAAAAGAATATGACGAGAGCCGTTGTGCCAAGTGTAGAAGTATGTATGCTGGTTGTGTACAACCTTGTTAACATCAGATTTCCCAAATGTAAATACTAAAAAGACATCCTGCTGAGAAGCTTCTAAAGCTGAATTCTAGGCATATATATAGAAACACAAGTGAATGCAGTCATATACAGTACATGTTTATATATTAAAAGTACACGTAACTGCAGTGAGTACCTGAATTTGTTCTACTGGTTCTAGTATAGGTATTTTTTTTTCCAACATTGGAGGATACACCAAAATACCCCCTTATACTCAAAGTTTGTTTTTCCTATACTGCCACTCCCCTTCCTTTTAGGCTGGGTTCACACTATTGCGATTTGGAAGCGGGTTTCTCCGCATCCAATTCGCATGTCAGGAGATTGTGACCGTCTCTCAATAGAGCCGGTTCGCACATCTCCGGGGTGAATTGCACAGGAGTCCTGTGCGTCTTCTGGTCCGTTTCTGGCCCAAATTCAGCCAAAAATTTGCACCAAAATCTGACCTAAAACGGAGAACAGGGACAAACCGGACCCCTGCTGTGAGCCGCTCCATACTGCAGTGTGATCCCAGCCTTAATAGTGATATCTTTTAGTACAGTGTTTTATCCAATATCTGACTCTAAATCAATGGCTTTGTCAGCAGTGTCAAATTGTGCTCATAAAGTGTTTTTTTTTTTTTAATTTCATTCTTTAAAGCGGTTCTGCACCCATTTCATTTAGTAAATCTCTTTGCCTTCCAAATCAGTCAAAGAGTACTAAATGAAATGTGTTTTTTTTTTTTTTTTACTTACCTTGTAATCGAGGACTTCCTGTCTTCTGTCTCTTCGGGGGTGGGCGGGGTCTTGCGGGGATCCTCGTCACGCCGCACTGTCTCCTGGGATCTGGTGTCATTGATCCCAGGAGTCAGTGCGGGCATCTTCCGAAATCTCGCGAGATTTCGGCCACATCTTCCGAAATCTCGTGAGATGTCGGCAGATGTGCCGTTACTGCGCACGCGCGAGTAACGGCGGTGCATGCTGGGCCATCTAAAGTGCCTGTGGGGTTTCACATGCCCACAGGCAAGATGGACCCCAGCAGACAAGAAGAACACAAGAAGAAGATGAAGATGAAAACCGGCGGCGATCGAGATGGAAGATGGAACAGGTAAGTCCCCTTGGCATATAGCCCAAAAAAAAAAAAAAAACGAGTGCAGAACCGCTTTAAATGTTGTTGTATAAACATCATGTGTTTTTGTATAAACCTGCACATTTTGTTTCTCATAATGTTCATCTTTGATGCCCAGGGAAATTTAATTGAATGTTCAGAACAAATTACAAAGGCATGAGGGCCAAAACTATATTAGCGTGGTAAGCCAAAACATACTTTTGTCACATCAATTGTCTTTAGTTTCCGGCTTCCTGTGATTTGTAAGTACATTTTTTTTAAATGAACAGTGTACAGTTAAGCCATTTGAAATGAAAGAAGGGTACTTATGTGGTGCATTGAAATCAAGTGACGACAGTTTGGCTTTAGTATGTTTGATTTTGTATTTTGGAGCTACTAGCTCTTAAAAGCCGTCGGGTACGTTTTTTTTTTCTTCTCCAGCCTACAGGGTAATATAATGTGCTAGTATGCATCGCATACTAGCACATTATATTGAAACTTGCCTGAAAATTAAGCCCTCCAGCGAAAGTAACTTAATTAAATAAAGGAGGAAATTTGTCCCTTGTTTGAGATTTATACACTCACCCGCCACTTTATTAGTACACCTGTTCAATTGCTTGGTAGCACAAATTGCAAATCGGCCAATCAAATGGAAGCAACTCAATACATTTGGGCATCTAGATGTGATGAAGACCACTTGAAGTTCAAACCAAGCATCAGGGTGGGAAAGGAAGTAGATTTAAGTGACTTTGAACGTGGCATGGTTGTTGGAGACAGACGGGCTGGTCTGAGTATTTAAAAAACTGCTGATCTACTGGGATTTTCACGCAGAACCATCTCCTAGGGTTTACAGAGAATGGTCCAAAAAAGAAAAATATCCAGTAAGCTGCAGTTGTGTGGACGTAAATTGCCTTGTTGATGTCGGAGATTGGGCAGGCTGGTTCCAGATGATAAAGGCATCAGTAACTCAAATAACCACTCATTACAACCAAGGTATGCAGAACACCATCTCTGAATGCACAACATATTAAACCTTGAATAGATGGGTTACAGCAGCAGCAGAAGACAACACCAGCTACCACTCCTGTCAGCTATAAACAGGAAACTGAGGCTACAATTCACACAGGCTCACCAAAATTGGACAATAGAAAAAACATTGCCTGGTCTAATGAGTAAATTTCAGCTGCAACATTCAGATGGTAGGATCAGAATTTGATGTGAACATGAAAGCATGGATCCATCCTGCCTTGTATCAACAGTTCTAGCTGGTGGTGGTTTAATGGTGTGGGGGATATTTTCTTGGCACACTTTGGGCCCCTTAGTACCAAATTCCAATTGAGCATTGTTTAAATGTCACAGCCTACCTGAGTATTGTTGCTGACCATGCCCATCCCTTTATGACTACAGTGTACCCATCTTCTGATGGCTCCTTCCAGCAGGATAATGCCCCATGTCACAAAGATCAAATCATCTCACCACTGGTTTCTTGAACATGACAATGAGTTCACTGTACTCCAATGGCCTCCACAGTCACCAGATCTCAATCCACTAGATCACCTTTGGGATAAGGTGGAATAGGAGATTCGCATCATGGATGTGCAGCCAACAAATCTGCAGCAACTGCATAATGCTATCATATTAATATGGACCAAAATCTCTGAGAACTTGTTGAACTATACCACCAAGAATTAAGACCGTTCTGAAGGCAAAAAGGGGTCCAACCCGGTACTAGCAAGGTGTAACTAATAAAATGGTCGGTGAGTGTATATACAACACTGTGCAAATGTTATAGGAACTTCTAAAACAATGCTGTAAAGTGAGGATACTTATGGGCCAGTACATGATTAAACAATTACAATCTACCAAATAGGTGCTATGATCATCAAGTAATATGTCAATTAAAATACAATCCATTAGATCAAGCAGAATCAGCTGAGTAGTAGGAATGAAATTGAGTGAGGAAAAGCCATGCTCTACTAACAAGTTAAGGATGCTAAAGACCATTTGATGAAAATAAATCACAACGAAAATACTTTGCACAGCAGCAAGATACTGATATTGCTGCTTCAACAAAGTCTCTTAGAGGTAGGAAGACAGTCGTTTCCAGATGAGCTGTCTAGGCTCATCTATAGAAGGTCAAAGACACAGGCAATGTTGAAGACCAAAAATACAATGGTTGGCCTAGAAAACTTAAGTTGACCATACAGGAATATTTTTTTTTTTTTCGTTCAGCCTGTGGGAATTTCCCCATCCATGCTAAGAGCACTCCTGGTTGAATCCCCCCTGATGGGTTGCATTCGGACCACTGTTGGTAACGGCAATCAGAATACCTGAACAGCGTATGCACCTGATTGGATGCAGCTGCTGTTTGTCTGAGAGGCAGGAGGGAAGCTGACAGAGCTACCGATAAAGTGAATTTCAGCTGGTTCATCAGGAAATTTCTGCAGGTAACAGTAAAGCATGGAAGAGGTTCCTTGCAGGTTTATGGCTGCATATCTGCACATGTTGGGGATTTGATCAGGTTTAATGGTCTCTGCAATGCTGAAAAATACAGGCAGATACTTCTCCATCATGCATCATTTAGGACCAGTCCTAAAAAAAAATCTGCAGCAGGGCAATGATCCCAAACATACAGCCAAAGTCAAAACAGATGTTTGTCATAAAGTAGAAAAAGGAATCCTAAAAAGAGTTTATGATTTCAACATAACCTGGGATTACATAAAGAGACAGAAGCGACTGAGACGGCCTAAATTCACAGAAGAGATGAAGTTGGTTCTAGGGGCTTGGAACAACCTACCTGTTCCTTGTTCTGAGTAGAAAATGTACCTAGAAGGCACTGGCTGTCAGAGTTGTGGAAGCTGTATGTGTCATCTAGGTTTCTCACCTACAGTACATAATGAATATACCTTTTAACAATGGAAGGTGCTCGCATAATCTCACCCACTCTGAGGCTTCCTTTTGCTAGTGTCTCTAGGTGATGGGCCTCTTCTCCCCTCTAAGCTACTGTCCCTTTTTCTTTCTTTCTATTACCCATTTTTTCATAGTCGCTTCTATGAAAATGTGATTGCTTTTTGCCTATGGCTGCCTAGCAATTTCTGGATTGTAACCCTCATGCTCCATTAGCTTCTGCCCCCTATGCAGCTGCCTGATCACATCCACCTGAAAGCTGACAGTCAGCTTGTCAGATATACACACATTCCTGACTGCTGTTTCTTCAGTGGAAAGGTTAAAAAATACCAAATACAAACCAGAGCAAATAAAGCTGCATAGACATGTAGCATAGCATTAAACAAAAAAGATTTTCAATCCAACGTTTATACAGTCCCCAAACCAAATGGTGGCCTCTGTCCCATTCTGAATGTAGCAAAATTCTGGATGGAATCGGGAAGAGCTGACATCACTTCTCTGACCAAGGGAATTTCTTACATCAGTAGACCTATAAGATGCCTATCAAAAAATCCCGCTCTTCCCTCCAAGTGCTTTCTGCATTTTGCTTTGGGAGACCAACACTCCAAGTTTGTGGTACTGTCATTCAGGCTCACCTGTGTATCCACAAATGTACTTGCCTAGCTGTGTGCATGTCTGCCGTACCAGGGCATTCACGGCAGAGTACTCGAACGAACTTCTGCTGAAGGACTTTCATGCCACGACATTGTCAGACAGCATCTAAAGGACTATTACGTTCTTACTCTCTCCAGCCCTCACACCACCTAGACTACCTCCTCTTCAAAACCACTTTCTTTTGAGGCAGTACCCTTTTGCCCAATTTCATGCCAAGCCTCTTCAACTCGGCATCCTCTTGGTGAGGATCAAACGACTCCATTCTCTTGACTGTCCTATACTTCTATGCAGCTAGACATGGCTCTTCCTGACATAGATCGCAAACTCTGCCCTGGAGTAGGGAAAGTATTTTCTACATTCTTTCTTCCTGTTCCCCAGAGAAGTTCAAACACCTTATCAATATTCTGGAATTAAGAGCCATCAGATTGTCTCCACAACACTGGGGGGCATTCCTTCTCCAACAACACATGGTCAGGGTTCAGTCAGACAATGCCACAGTGGCCTACACAAACTATTGGGGGGGGGTGGGGGAACAACTAGAATTATGCACCCAGAAATCTTTCAGGATCTCTGTCAATCGTGGGGGACACCAGATGTGGACAGGTTCAACAAAAAAACTGAACAGATTTGTGACTAGGGCCAGTGGTCCACTGGCATTTGCAGTGGATGCCTTGGTGATTCCTTGGACTCCATTCAGGCCTATGACTTTCAGCCAAAAAAAATTGCTTCACAATTGCAAGGTGGATTAGACCACTTATTTGTAGGGCCTACGCCTTTAAAGGGCCCCCTTTTCCCAATAGAGCTTATTCCACCAGGTCTGTTGGTGTTTCTTTTTAAGCATCGGCTTATTACCTTCTGTTTCCTTCTGTTTCTGTTTGCTATGTCACTGCCACCCTTCAGTTTATTTTATTTTTTTAGGTATCCTTTGGTCTATGAATACAAGTCCTGTACTGTATAATTAACAAGTTATGTCTTTGACTATGCTACCAGTTATCCAGAAGCAGTCCTTCTCAGAATCCCATACTACAAGGTTACCGTGAAGCAGCTGTTCCACATATTTTAGTGTATAGGTATGTCTAAAATTGTGGCAGAGCACAGAACTCCTTTCATGTCAAAGGTAACCAAAAAGGTTTTGTCAGTTGAGAATTACCTACACACCTCAGTGTACTACATCCAAGCTGATGGGTTGGTAGAACAGCTAAATAAAACCTTGAAAGTTGTAGTTGATGAGGTTGGAATAGACTTGGACTCCCTGTTACCATACTGAATTATTTCAATGAAGGAAGTGTCACAGTTGGCCACAGGATTTGTACATTTGAGCTTTTGTACGGTAGATGTTCCCCATGACTCCTGGCTATCACCTGGGAAACATGGGGGAGAGAGTGATCAAACATATCACTCAGATGCAGGATAGGATAGAAGCAGTCATGCCCATAGTTCAGGAATATATGCAGCAAGGCTAAGAGGTGCAAGTCAAAGTTTATAGCCACTCTGCTAAAATCAGAACCTTTTAACCTAAGGGACAGATTCTCAGTATTGGTGCCCACTGTAGAGATTAGAAAGTGTCAGAAGCCCCTATGAGAACAGGGAGAAAACCTGTGTCCTCTAGCAGGTATACTCACCCAGAAAGGGAAATCGCCTCTAAATATATCATGTTAAATGAATAAAACCTTTTAATGAATCCAGATACTCTCTTGAGGCTGCCTTGAATTGTGTATTTACTGCCTTACTAGATAAAACTGCAGAAAAAACCTGCTTGAACTGTTCTGGGTATCTCTGGCTCTTGCATTGCTTACTACTGCCACTACTAGTTGAGGCTGACACATGAACTGCACAACTATAACAAGGCAAGCTTGCCTCTCCCATAATGGTTTTGGATGGGGTCTTCGTACTGACTTCTTTCCATACTGTTCCCTTTGCACTTACCAGAACAGTTTGCTGAGCAATAATTGAGTATCACTACATCAACAGGCAGTACACACCATGATTTTTATAAAGTGTTGTAAGAAGTAATATTCTGTGCCAAGGAAAAGATGGTGTAAAAGAGGCACAATTTGGCAAGGGCTACATACATTCTTATTAAGTCACAGGCAACAAAAGAGGGTATGTTCTACATTTTGCATTCTTATATACCAGGGATATGCAATTAGCGGTCCTCCAGCTGTTGTAGAACTACAAGTCCCATGAGGCATAGCAATACTGACAGCCACAAGCATGACACCCAGAGGCAGAGGCATGATGGGACTTGTAGTTTTGCAACAGCTGGATGTCCGCTAATTGCATATCCCTGTTATATACTGTATATTGCAATATTTTTATACTTTTCAAATATCTGCTGCCTTCTCACTGCAAAGTTACTGTTTTTGTAGTCTGTTTCTGCTTTCTTAGCTGCTTTTGCTTTTTTCAGTCTGTTGCGTGCACATTCAGAGGCTTTTGCTGTCTCATATTGGGGAAGACTGGATATTCCTTATTCTTCTGGGCTTGGTGATGGCTCTTGTCAGCTGGGTCATGGACTTCACAATTGCAGTTTGCCTACAAGGTGAGCAGCTTATATGTTGTCTCCATTCTTATTGCATGACTATTGTTTTGTGTAACGTTTTTTCTTGATATTCAGTGTGAAGTGTGCTCCATGTATCCAGTATGTGTACAAAAACTATGTGGAGAATGTGGAATATTTACCCCTTCTCAATTACTAGGTCTTGATGAGGTAGGCCTTTGAAAAAAAGAATAGCCGTGTGTCTTTTTTAGTGGCATATTGACACATGAATTATTAGTATTCACTGTGTATCCTTAATATTGCTTGTGTTGCCTTCCCTCTGTTATTACCAATAATAAAAAATTAGATAAACCTAAAACCTAGAATTGTTTTAAAAATATAGATTGTAATGGTACAAAAAAGTTGTACTTTCCTGAAGTTATCCCCTCTACATACAGTGCCTTGCAAAAGTATTCACTCCCTTGGCATTTTTTGTGCTTTGTTGCCTCACAACCTGGAATTAACATGGATTGTTTGAGGATTTGCATCATTTAATTTACAGAACATGCCCACAACTTTGAAGATTTTTTTATTTATTGTGAAGCAAACAACAAATAGGACAAAGTAACAGAAAAAGTCAATGTGCATAACTAACTATTCACCCCCCTAAAGTCAATACTTTGTAGAGACAACTTTTGCGGATATCACAGCTCCAAGTCGCTTTGAGATATATCTTTATGAGCTTGCCACATCTTACCACTGGGATTTTTGCCCATTCCTCCTTACAAAACTGCTCCAATGCCAATGCCTTCAAGTTGGGCAGTTTGCACTTCTGAACAGCAATCTTTAAGTCTGACCACAGATTTTCTATTGGATTTAGGTCTGGGCTTTGACTAGGCCATTCCAACACATTTACATGTTTCCCCTTAAACCACTCAAGTGTTGCTTTAGCAGTGTGTTTGGGGTCATTGTCCTGCTTGAAGGTGAACCTCCGTCCTAGTCTCAAATCACACACAGAGTGGTACAGGTTTTGCTCAAGAATATCCCTGTATTTAGCACCATCCATCTTTCCCTCAACTCTGACCAGTTTCCCAGTCCCGACTGCTGAAAAACATCCCACCACAGCATGATGCTGCCACCACCATGTTTCACTATGGGGATGGTGTTTTTTGGCTGATGTGTTGGGTTTGCGCCAAACAGTGTTTTCTTTGATGGCCACAAAGTTCAATTTTAGTCTCATCAGACCAGAGCACATTCCTCCATACATTTTGGGAGTCTCCCACATGCCTTTTCACAAACTCAAAACGTGCCATTTTGTTTTTTGCTGAAAGTAATGGCTTTATTCTAGTCATTCTGCCTTAACGCCCAACTCTATGGAGTGTACGGCTTATTGTCGTCCTATGTACTGGTACTCCAGTCTATGCTGTGGAATTCTGCAGCTCCCCCAGGGTTACCTTGGGTCTCTTTTCTACCTTAGGTCTCTGATTGATTAATGCCCTCTTTGCCCGGTCCGTGAGTTTTGGTGTGCAGCCGTCTCTTGGCAGGTTTGCTGTTGTGCCATGTTCTTTCCATTAGGTTATGATAGATTTGATGGTACTCCTAGGGATCATCGAAGATTTGGATATTTTTTTATAACTTAACCCTGACTTGTACGTCTCAACAACATTGTCCCTTACTTGTTTGGAGAGTTCCTTGGTCTTCATGGCAGTGTTTGGTTAGTGGTGCCACTTGCTTAGGTGTTGCAGCCTCTGGGGCCTTTCAAAAAGGTGTGTATATGTAATGACAGATCATGTGACACTTAGATTGCACACATTTCACTAATTATGTGACTTCTGAAGGTAATTGGTTGCACCAGAGCTTTTTATGGGCTTCATAACAAAGGGGGTGAATACATACGCACATGCCAATTATAATTTTTTTTTATTTCTGAAAAATAGTTTTATGTATATATTTTTCTAATTTTACTTCACCAACTTAGACTATTCTGTTCTGATCCATCACATATAATTCTGATTAAAAAAAACATTGAACTAAAGGCTGTACTGTAACAAAATAGGTAAAAAGCCAAGGGGGTGAAAACTTTTGCAAGGCACTGTATCATGCTTGGTCCTTCTCTGACATCCAATGTGCAGGAATAACTCTGCTGCAGTGACAAGCCAATGGTGGGAAACCATTGGCTTGTCACTGCATTTTGCAAGCGAGCAGAAGGAACAGAACTGGGATATGGGCTTGCTCAAATCTGCATGTGTGACTGTTAAGCCTCATACACATGATAGGACTTTGTACAAACTTTCCCGTGGATTTTTGTACAAAGGGCGTCGGCCTTGAACTTGTATTGCATACACACAGCAGGACTTTTTCAGCCAACTTTCACCAAATCACATGGTTTTTCTGCTCTTTACCGCCACCTTTGGTCAACTTCTGTATTGTTGTCTGCTCTTTTGCATTGGTTCTGAGCATGCGTGTTTGTACTTTGTACAAAAGTCCCATGGTTTTCTGTACACACGATAGGACTTTGCTCCATCGGACTTTTGTTGGCATAAAGTTGGTCCGTTCGCACAGCCAACAAAAGTCTGATGAAAACTGAAAAAGTTGGCCCGATGGAGCGTACACACGGTCAGATGTTGGTCCAAAACAGCTAATTTGCATGTTTGTTGTCAAAAAGTCAGATCGTGTGCACGGGCCTTTAGGCTAACTAGGCTGCCCGTTGTTTTAATTGAGAAGAGTGAAGGAAGGACCAGGTTGCACACAGATTTCCTGGCTAGTCGGTAGAACCCTAATGAAATAACAGATGCTTCTGGCATCACAAATGTTCATAATCCCCTCGTAGAAGAACGCTTAAATGGCCCATTCCTTACCCGAGCAATGAGCTGATGAATTGAGGTAGGATTTGGGCAAGGATCGCATTGCTGAAGACATTGTTTCACAACTATTGGTGGTTATCTGCCAAAGTAATGACAGAGACAGATCACTATATTATGTCTTTGTAGCTGCCTGTAAAAATGGAAAATTGGTTAATGCCTTCTGGCTAGAATCATTGTAGTTATGAATCAACAAAATACCTCTGCTCATAAAGGGGATTTTCTGTAATATGCAAAAACTAAGACCCTGAGTTCTGATCATTTGGCCTTGTCCACACCATGTGCAGAGAAGTGCGCTTTTCTCTACCTGTCTCTGCAAAGACACAAAGAAAACAATTGTTCTCCATGTGCCCTGTTCACACCACAACACTGGTTTCCCATGCAGAATTTTTTTTTGGAAATGTGTATGCAGTTTTCTGCGCAGAAAAAAAACTGATATGACATCAACATTGCGGTGGGAACGGGGCACATGGAGAACAATTGTTTTCTTTGTGCCCTTGCAGAGAATTTATTTCTGCGCAGAAACAAAAAACTCACGTGACAGCAGTGTTGTAGTGTGAACAGAGCACATAGTGAACAATGTTTGTTTTTTTTTTTTTTTGTTCTTTTGTTCTTGCAGAGACCTACATGATAAAAATACACACGTCTCTGCACATGGAGTGAACAGCCCTATTCAAGTCAAATCTGCATGTTTTTTCCATCAGTTCTTATGCACATATGTTATGAACAAGGCCTAGTCTTAAGTCTTAGGCTGGCCATCAGGGTGGATTTGATTTAAATCAAGTTGATTTAAATCATATTTTTTTAAGAGCAACTGTCATTTGTCTCGCAGTGGCTCCTCCTCTGGCCTGCTGTTGACTCACCAAATGTCCTTTTCACTTTAATGAGCTGGCTAGTGATGCGGCAGTGACACAAGAGGAGGGACGTGGCAGCAGGTGAGTGGATGCCCACTAACATGCAGCGCCATGATGGACCTAAAATGATAGGTGCTCTTTAAATGTATGGCCTTATTCTTGCTGGTAGTTAGAACCTTTAATACTTGCAAACAAAATGAAGGTTTCCTATTTTGTATAAGCTGTCAGGTTAGTAAAATGGCAATATCCGAACCGATTCAATCACTTTTTTTTTTTTTTTTTTTTTTTTTTTTTAAGTGTACATAGATTTGCAAAACAATGGGATAAATCATAGCTCCCAACTGTCCCTGATTTAGAGGGACTGTCCCTGATTTGCAACAATGTCCTTCTGTCTCTATTTCCATCTGTCCCTCATTTTGGTCTGATCTATATAGTTGTATATAAAATGTATGTTTTATCTTTCAAAAAGTGTTTCCCAGTGCTAAACCTTTCATTCAATTTCTAAATGTCTGCAATTGTAAATTCCAAATGCCAATTTAAAGGAATAGTAGTGGTAGTAAAAGCATTTGTGGGTTTACCCAATTTATTTTATTTTTTTGTATAATTCTTCTTTAAGGGGGGGCGTAGCAGGGGGTGTGTCCTATGCTTACATACTTTTGCTAATAGGTGTCCCTCATTCCCATCTCAGAAAGTTGGGAGGTATGGATAAAGGCATATTCCTGAACTTTGTTTTATCTCATGGTTACTGTGCCATTTGTGTGAATGCATCAATGCAGTGCATGTTATCTCAGGTTGCAGAGCTTGGATTCATTGAATGAGTTTATCAAAAATGTAAATATTGCAGAATATATTTCATGCTGAATAAGCTAAATTATTAATTTATTTTAAATAGAAAACTATCTTTTAGATAGATTTTTAACCCAAATGCATTTTATTAAAGTAAATTTGATTAAAATGATTTTTTTAAATCATTGATTTATTATCCACCCTGCTGGCCATACATGATAGTTTCTTGTTAATTTGCCATTAGTTTTACCTTTTAACTATGTAATGGAAGGGCCAGCCTGATTGCATACAAATTGAAAGTGTTTAGGTATGACTTCATATTATACGTTTTTGGTAAATCTATAGGACAACTGCACAAGAGAACTGTATAATGTATGTCCAGCTTTATGGACCCAGTACAGGGGCGGGTGCATGGTTAACTTTTCGTGGGTCCCCTTTTTAAATTTCAAATGGGCTATCAAACAATTCCAATAGATAAATCCAGAGTACATTTTGAGATATCTTTTTAAAGCGGAGGGCCACCCTAAAAAAAAAAATAGCATTAATATTCTTAAAAAAATAAAAAAAAAACATTTGAAAAAGAAAAATTTAACTTGCCAGAAACCCCTGTTCCTAGACAGTCTTCCTAATCTGCCTCGTCCAATTTTGCGGCGCTTCTTCCTTTTCGGGGAGTGGCCCCATTGCCTTAGGGGACATGTGTGTGTCCCAGAACACAACTGGGCCATTCACAAAGCGCCGCACGACTCGCACATGCGCAGTAGGAAACGGCATTGAATCCTGTGTGGATGGACGGATCGGCCTGGGGGGGGGGGGGGCGACATCGCGGGATCGCTGGACAGGTAAGTGTCCTTATTAAAAGTCAGCAGCCACAGTGTTTAGCCTTTGTAGCTGCTGACTTAAAAAAAAAAAAAAACACATCGCGGCCGGAACACCACTTTAAACCTGTAACTAGAGGTGGGTCGAACACCCCACGTTTTGGTTTGCGCCAAAACTCTCGAACATTGCAAAAGTTCAGACCCGAACCCCCCCCCCCCCCTTTCTGAACCATACCACATGCCCTCAACATTGGGGTGTTTTGTGGCAGGGGGGCCTCTTCCCTGCAACCCTCGGCTGTGGGGGTCTGCGGGCAGGGGGCTTTTTGGAGTTCCGGCAGAGGTGGCGTTATTGACTGGATCTGGATCAAGGGACATTGTTTTTTATTTTTAATAAAGGAATTGTCAAACTGTGTGTATTTTTTCTTTTTGACATTTTTTGGTGAATGGGTAGGGGTATTATGTACCCCATACTCATTCACATGAGGGGCAGGCTGGGATCTGGGGGGCTTCCAGATTCTGATAAGGCACCGGCCCGCAGACACCCACAGCCCAGGGTTGTGCGGAAGGGGCCCTTGCCCCAAAGCACCCCCCATACTGAGGGCATGTGGTTCAGAAGGGGGGGGGGGGCGCTCGCTTGTTCTCTTACCCCCCCTCATGGCCTGCCGGGCTGCATGCTCGCATAAAGGTCTGCTATGGTTATTGGGGGGGGGGGGGGCCCATGCCAGATTTTTTTCTTTATTTTGGGGTGGGGTTTCGCTTAAAATCCATACCAGATCCAAAGGGCCTTGTATGGATTGAGGGGGGACCCCCACGCCATTTTTTTTCAAATTTTTCCATTTCCGGCAATGTGTTTATATTTTTTTTATTTTTATTTTTTTTCAGCTACTTACTATTAACCAGCTATTCACTATGCCCCCATTGGGAATATATTTGCCCAATTGGGACTTGGAATGCACTGTGCAGCGCTCAGTGGGCGAACATCCTGCAAATTCAGGTGTTCGCCAAACAGACTATGTTCGGGCCAAACTTTTTTGCTCCGCTCGAACTATTCGCCCCAACTCTACCTTTTTAAGTTCTCCAATTGATTCTCCTAGATGTAAATCCTGTGTGTCATATTCAGTTAGGGTAGAGAATGACTGATGTTTTTCAGAAAAAAATAAACTGTTAAATTTGTTATAAGATAGTTCAAAATACACTGAGTATATACAGGTGAAGGTAGGAAGTTTATAGCGATCCCACGTTGAATATGTAATCATTTTGGCGTTGTCCAAAATTGACCCTTTAATATTGGCTATGATGGACTGCAACATCGGAGAAAAAAGCAACCTTATTGAAGGACATAAAGATGATAGAGAAGGAAACCGGAGTTCAGCAGATACAGAAAACCTGGCATAGACAAGTCCTATGGCTCTTATGAATGATGATCTACAGTATTGTGCATCAGTTTGAGTCACCTTCCATTTCTGTCAGCCTTTCACCACCTTTAGTGCCAATGTAAAACATTGTTTGCTATTCATTCTTTTTTTTACAGCTCACAAGTGGATGTATGGAGGTTTGGAGAGTAATATTTTTCTACAATACTTGGCCTGGGTTACATATCCTGTTGTCCTCATCACTTTCTCTGCAGGATTCACACAGATCATGGCGCCTCAGGCTGTGGGTATGTGCAATACTTAATTTAAATATTTAAGTTGTATGAAGATGTTTGTACTGAATGGCTTGAGAAAATGCAGTACAATTAATATCTCCTTAACTTGAACGTTAAGAATACTGTTAGTCATTTACCAATCACTTGCAGCTTACCCTTTAGTAGGGCAAAGGAAAATAGAAATGTTCTGGCGCATAGAGGGTTAAAATCCAGCAGGCGTGCAAATGTATATAACGACACTTGAAATAAAAACAGGTAGCCAAACAGGTCTGTAAAGTTGGTCCATATATGTAGCGATTGAGCCAACTCTGAAGAAACCAATGAAAGAAGGGATAAGGAGGGGGGAGGAGAGCACTGCCTAAGTGCAGTATTGCAAAAGCTGGTTTATTACATAAGATTAAACATAAGCCGCTCACATACTTACATAGGCTTAAACATAAGACACTCACAAAATAGAATGTAAAAACATGCACATCTGTGGTGGGTGTAGTGCAGATCTCGCCTCTCCGTTCCACAGGTAGCGTGGGGACCTTCACTGGCGGTACCTACGGGACGGAGAGGCGAGACCTACACTACATCCTCCATAGATGAGCATGTTTTTACATTCTTTCTTGTGAGTTTTTATTTTAATCTTGTGTAATAAGCCAGCTTTTGCAATACTGCACTTGGTGGCTCTTCCCTTTCTCTTTTCATTGTAAAATTTACTTGGCATCATGATATTGCAGCAGGAGCAAGAAAACAGATATACTCTATTTTTACATATACAGTATATTGTAAAAGTTGTACATCTATGGTATATAAATATTTAAGGTTTCCTCTACTAAGAGTCACCCTTCCCTTACTAGAGGATTTCTGTAGGATTCTTCTGTGGTAGGAAGTCCAGGACCCTTTCTTGTCCTCCTTCACAGCTTTTTGTGGCTAAATAAATTAAACCTATGCTAGAAAAAAATACATACAGTGCACCTGGAAAGTATTCACAGCGCTTCACTTTTTACATATTTTTGTTATGTTACAGTCTTATTCCAAAATAGATTAAATTCCTCAAAATTCTACAATCATTACCCCATAGTGACAATGTGAAAGAAATTAGTTTGAAATTTTGCAAATTTAATAAAAACAAAAAAATCACATGTACATAAGTATTTATAGCCTTTGCCATGACACTCAAAATTGAGCTCCGGTGCATCCTGTTTCCACTGATCATCCTTGAGATTTTAAAACTTGTTTGGAGTCCACCTGTGGTAAATTCAGTTGACTGGACATGATATGGAAAGTCACACACCAAGGAATTATCTGTAGACCTCCTAGACAGGATTGTATCAAGGCACAGATCTGGGGATAGGTACAGAAAAAGGTCTACAACATTGAAGGTCTCGATGAGCACAGTGGCCTCCATCATCCGTAAATGAACCACCAGGACTCTTCTGGCTAAACTGAGCAATTGGGGGAGAAGGGCCTAAGTCAGGGTGGTGACCAAGAAACTGATGGTCACTCTGACAGCGCTCCAGCATTTTTCTGTGGAGAGAGGAGAACCTTCCAGAAGAACTATCACTGCAGCACTCCAACAATCAGGCCTGTATGGTAGCGTGGCCAGACTGAAGCCACTCCTCAGTTAGCCACATGGCAGCCCACCTGGAGTTTGCCAAAAGGCACCTGAAGGACACTGACCATGAGAAACTCTCAATTCTCTGGTGTGATGAAACAAAGATTGAAATCTTTGGCCTGAATAGCAAGTGTCAAGTCTGGAGAAAACCAGGCACCGCTCATCACCTGGCCAATACCATCCCTACATTGAAGCATGGGGGTGGCAGCATCATTCTATGGGGATGTTTTTCAGTGGCAGGAACTGGGAGACTAGTCAGGATCGAGGTAAAGCTGAATGCAGCAATGCACAGAGACATTCTTGTTGAAAACCTGCTCCAGAGCGCTCTGGACCTCAGATGAGGTGAAGATTCATCTTCCAACAGGACAGCGACCCTAAGCACACACCCAGGACAACAAAGCAGTGGCTCTGTGAATGTCCTTGAGTGGCCCAGCCAGAGCCCAGAGTTGAACCCTACTGAGTATCTCTAGGGAGATCTAAAAATGGCTGTGCACCAACGCTTCCCATCCAACCTGATGGAGTTTGAGAGGTCCTGTAAAGAAGAATGGGAGAAACTGCCCAAAAACAGGTGTGCCAAACTTGTAGCATCATACTCAAAATGACTTGATGTTCTAATTGGTACCAAAGGTGCTTCAACAAAGTATTTAGCAAAGTCTGTGAATACTTATGTACATGTGATTTGTTTTTTTTTGTTTTTTATAAAGTTGCAAAGAAACTTTTCACATTGTCATTATGGGGTATTGTTTGTAGAATTTTGAGGAAAATAATGAATTTAAACGTAACTCCACTTTTGTTGAGAAAAAAACCTTCCCCCCTGGGTGGTCTGTGTACATTGCAAGGATTATAACAACCTTTGTTGCAGATTCCTAAATTTTTTGTTATTCTGAATAAATCCATGTGTGTTTGTCTGTACCTCTGGGCTAATGGGAGGGGTTTCATATTTATCAGTCAGCTGTGGCAGCTGCAAGGCGCTAATGAGGAAAGCTACTGGACCTGCATCCCTTTAGATGTGTTCCTATTGGAATTATCTCACCAAAAATGAAATTTTTGTTGCAGGGGATGCCTGAAATATGACTTGTATCTAAGCCCAGGTTCACACTGACAGTGGGAATTAAATTGTGCGGGTTCCGCTGAACTCATTTCATTCCTGCATGTCAGTCCTGACTTCAGGGGCGATTTCAGAGACATCTGTGTGGGTTTCTGCACAGATGTCTATTGAAATCGCACCCTGAAGTTGCCAAAAGTAGTACAGTAACTACTTTTGGGAATCAGTGCGGTGCCATTGCCAGCAATAGTCGCCGATTGGGCATGCGATTTGACATGTCAAATCTCTGCAATGTAAACCAGGGCTCAGGCAGACTTCTGGGAAAATTGGTGAGCCAATCACAGAAGCAGTAAATGTTTCTGGGGAGTGGTCAGTACACAGATTGGGTACATAACAACTCCAGGTGGCCATATTGCATTTATAGAAAATGACAGCAGCTGCAGATTGAAAAAGGTAATTTTTAATAACATTCAATTACAATATGACTTGTATCACAATTGTACACTCTATATTTTTTCTTTATTTGCTATTTTGTTCCCCCACAAAGTAGAGTTGTCCTTTAATCAATTTTGTATTAAAGTGGATGTAAACCCACCCATCCTTTCTAAACTACTGCTATAGGGGTTATCTATGATGATATACATGCCTCCTGCATGTATCCTTGCCTGTCCAAATGTCTCCCCTCTGTCTGTTATGAGTCCCGAAAAAATGCAGATTCTGTGGGTGGGTCTGTTGTCCGGAGCTCGGTGGGTGGAGTCGTGATGTCAGTAGACTCGCCCACCTCTACACTCCCCTTGTCAACATGCATTTTCTCCTGTGTGTTTCTTACACTGAACTTCTGCTATGATCTCTAACATCCAGTCAAAACCAAGAGAAGTCACCACATGACTTCAGCAGCCAATCCTGGAGAAGAAAGGAGGAGGGGAGCTGGAGAAGAAAGGAGGAGGGGATCTGAAGTACACAGAATGTCTATCTCAGGCTTGTGCATGAGATATGTAAATCACCTGTCACTCACAGCAAGGCGGAAGAACTGACTCCTATTTCTCTGTGTCAGTTTTTATTTCACTGAAAAAAGATAAGATGACTGCTCAGCGCTGGATTAACTCTTCGTGACAAGACTGGGCACAGATGACATGAAAACCTATACTGTACAGGTGCAAGCCTTAAATAAATTTAAAAAAAAAAAGTGGTTTACATCCACTTTTAGGCTGTAAAATAACAAAATGTGGAAAAAGTGAAGCACTGTGAATACTTTCTGAATGCCCTGTAGCCTTTTATTGCTGAGCTCTTTCAACTTGTAGTTGCCTTGCTATCATTGGGGTTTAAAGTATATGTAATACATATAAAAAAAAAAAAAAAAAAAAAAACATTCTCAATTGCATAGTGAATGGCTATGCAGTGGGGGGCATGTCAGCACAAGTCTGATCATTGGCGGAGAGTAGGCTGAGTTCTCAGCACTGCTAGAGAACTGGCCATGCTGTGCTTTCATGCCTAGTGTGGTCAGTTTTTAATAGGACAATAGAGTGATTTGCAGGAACACTAGGCATTTCACACAAAGCGAACAGGATACTTTTTCATACAAGTACATGTGGATCAGCAGGCACATATCAGGAATATGAAATGTTCTGTTTACATATTTAATTATAAAAGTTTGAGCCACTTGGGGCCTGTGTTGTCCAGCTTTTGCTTGCTTAGATCAACTTGTGCATTTCTATAGAAGTCTATGGGAATTAACAACCTGCTTGGAGCGATTTCATAAGCATTGCAAACTAATGGCATTGATGCAGGACCGTGCAGGCATAGCGATGTACCCATTGGTGGCTGCTTGCTTCCGGGTTAAGTGGGCATGCATGTGCGCCTCCCTACTGACACCCACTGTGATTGTACACAGTGGGAGTCTGTCAGCAAGTCCTGGAGGGGACCTGCCCATTGGCTGTGTGCTAATATAGCCCAGAGCCCTGTGTTGACAATCAACACAGGGCTCTGTACAGAGGGAACAATCTTTGTTTCTTATCCCTGCAGGGATAAAAAAAAACAAAAAGACCTTTAGTAAACACATCAGCACACATTATACATTAAGCTGGCCATACATTATAAAATGTTCTTATTTAATTTCCTTTAGATTTACTTTCATCTATGTAGTGTTAGAGCCTGTCTGATTGCATACAAATTGAAAGTGTTTAGGTTTGACCTTATATTGATATGGGTTTGGTAAATCTAAAGGAAAATTGTATAATGTATGGCCAGTCTTTGGCACACATTTAACCCCTTGATTGCCCTTGATAACCATTTCCTAGTCAATGTCATTAGTACAGTGACAGTGTGTATTAGCAGTCAGTGGCAGTTCCTCCCCAGCATCAGTTATCGTCAGATTGCTCGCCATACTTTTGCAGTCCCTTTTTATAAGTTGCTGATCACTGGCATTAGTAGTGGTAGTAAAAAAAAAAAATTCCAATATGTATACTATAGTTTTGTAAACACTAGAACTTTCACGCAAACCAATCAATATACACTTATTGAGATTTTGTTTTCCCAAAGACATGTAGCAGAATACATTTTGGCAACAATCTATGAATAAAATAGATTTTTTTTTTTAATTATTATTGGATATGTTTTATAGCAGAAGGTAAAACGTGTATGTGTGTGTGTTAGAGAGAGATTATATATATATATATATATATATATATATATATATATATATATATATATATATATATATATATATATATATATATATATATCTATATATATATATATATATTCTCTCTAATTTTTATATTTAATATATATTGTATGAATAGCTAGCCTTACTGTCAATATTTCAATCTCTGCTACCATTTGTGTCACAAATTGATACATGCCTTATTCCTTCAGTAGACTCTAGCTCATTATCACCTCGTTATATTTATTCTAGGCTCTGGCATTCCAGAGATGAAGACTATCCTGCGTGGTGTGGTGCTAAAAGAATATCTTACCCTTAAAACTTTTATTGCCAAAGTCATTGGACTAACTTGTGCCCTTGGTAGTGGAATGCCCCTTGGAAAAGAAGTGAGTATGGTGTTTTTTGAGGTGTTTTTAAGTACTTGACAACTTTGTTTATTTGCTTGGTGTCATACTTATCGTAAATATTTATCCAGCTGTTCAGAGAAGTTCTACCCTAATTACCAGAGGTAGAAACCCAGACGTGTCGCCTACATCTGCTGCAGCAAAAGGACAACAGTTTTTACTTATATTGCTGCTAAAAGTAAAATGTGAGGTTTCCATCAAAGGTGATTGTGAAAGACACTATAAATGCGCTGGATTCATTTCAAAGTTTTCCAAGAGAAAGTATGGGTTACAATAATTATACTGTAATTGTAAGGAGAAAGTTCAGGTAAGAAACATGACCTTATGTTACTAAGAAAATTGGCAGTCACTCATGACAATAATGGCAATTGTGATACCAGAAAAATATCTAACATATAGTATTAGGAACTCTTCTTATTTTGTCTGCTGGATTGAGCCCAAATAACATACTTGACCACCTAGCTAATCCTGCACTGTCCTGCAGCAATCCGCTGAAAGACAACGCACTCCAGGGCCCATGACGCCATCCTCTTTGCTGACCTCATCAGGGAGCTGGCTGTCTCTTCTGCATCTTAGCAGCTAGCCCTCTAATGATGCCTCACTGCAGATACTCATTGTATGCTACGTAGCCTCAAAGCTTCTTGATATGCATGATGTGGGAATCCCTGAAAGTTTTGCAGTGAGGGGGGGGGGGGTTAATGCATTCTTTCCTAGGTGAGAAAAGCAGAAGTGCAGGGTGTGCTCGCTAGGAAAATGGTAACGTTTAATACGACCCAAAAATTACAAAAAACTATCCCTGCAGTGAGGCTCCCTTGCTCTGCAAAGGGTAAATGCTGGTTAACTCTAGGCATTGAGAAACAAGGTATACCTTTCCTCTGCTCTGTCTTGTGACCTGACCTTTTCTGTCCATGTACAATGCAGGGCTATTGACCTTGCATTGTATCCGATGACAACATTTGTGTGCCTGCTGGCTGGGGCACTTATAAGGGAAGACACTTCCAGGGACCAGTCTCTCACATGGAGGGAGCCTGCTGGAGAAGGAGTAAGGTAAGTATTATTCACTATTCCTTATACCCTAATGTTAAAGGGGGGGGGGGGGGGGGGGGCACTGCCAGGGTAATTTTTTTTTGTAATTCCTGGAGTAAGGCCCCTTTCACACATGCGGACCATATGTCCGTATTTCATCCATCCATTTTCGGATGAAATACAGACATACATGCATCCCTATGGGATAGTGGGTGTCAGCCACTGACACCCGATATCATCCGTCCCCGCTATGGTCCAATTCTGCAGACGGAGGAAAATCCTATTTTTCTATCCGTCTGCAGAGCGGATCGGATGAACACGGACAAGACGGTCTGTGTTCATCCGATCCCCGATAGAGGAGAGCGGAGATCTGACAGGGGGGTCCTTGCACAGTGTGCAGGAACCACCCTGTCATCCACCGGCTCAGCGGGATCAACGGAGTGATCCCCGCTGAGCAAGCGGTTGTTCACGGGGTGGATCATTACGGATCCGTCCCATGTGAAATGGGCCTTAGGTTTTAAAACATTCATATATTCACTGCTTTTAAACTGACGTTCAGCATTGCCATGTCTTATACCAGTCTTTCTCAACTTTTACACTGGACAAACCCTTGAAATAATTTTGAGGCCACAGGGATCCCCGCATAAAAATTACACCTTCATTCTGTTTGAGAACTCTGAGCATGCCCATCTTTTTTTTTATAGCATTTTTTATAGCATTTTTTATCGTATGATAACATTTTAATAAAGTGATCCTTGCATCTTAAGGTGTCAGGGCATATGTAAATAAAGCATCAGCTGTTATTAAACAAAATATAATTGACAATTCATTTTGTGCCGTATTCATAGTTGCATAGTTGGGGAGGTTGAAAAAAGACGCAAGTCCATCAAGTCCAACCTATGTGTGTGATTATATGTTGGTATTGCATTGTATATCCCTGTATGTTGTAGTCGTTCAGGTGCTTATCTAATAGTTTTTTGAAACTATCAATGCTCCTCCCTGGTACCACCGCCTGTGAAAGGAAATACCACATCCTTGCCGCTCTTGCAGTCTTGTAGAGCGGGTGAATTATCGTTTCATCTCTGGAGTTGATCCACTTTAAAAATGCATGCCAATATTTCTGTTTGTTAGCAGCAGCTTGGCATTGCATGCCATTGCTGAGCCTATCATCTACTAGGACCCCCAGGTCCTTTTCCATCCTAGTTTCCCCCAGAGCCCCCCCCCCCCCCCCACCCAGTGTATAGAATGCATTCATTTTTTTGCCACCCAAATGCATTATTTTACATTTTTCTACATTAAACCTCATTTGCCATGTAGTTGCCCACCCCAATAATTTGTTCAGATCTTTTTGCAAGGTTTCCACATCCTGCAGAGAAGTTATTGCCCTGCTTAGCTTCTTGAGGTGATTCAGTTAGCATTTGCAGCGCTATACAAATCATTCATTCATTAATTCATTCATTCAGTATCGTCCACAAATAGAGATTGAACTGTTTACCCCATCCTCCCAGGTAATTTCTGAACAAATTAAATAGGATTGGTCCCGACACACAACCCTGGGGGACCCCACTACCCACCTCTGACCATTCCGAGTACTCCTCATTTATTACCACCCTCTGAACTCGTCCTTGTAGCCAGTTTTCAATCCATGTACTCACCCTATGGTCCATGCCAACAGACCTTATTTTGTACAATAAACGTTTATGGGGAACTGTGTGAAATGCTTTTGCAAAATTCAGATACACCACATGTACGGGCCTTCCTTTATCTAGATGGCAACTCACCTCCTCATAGAAGGTTAATAGATTGGTTTGGCAAGAACGATTCTTCATGAATCCATGCTGATTGCTGCTAATGATACCATTCTCATTACTAAAATCATGTATATAGTCCCTTATCATCCCCTCCAAGAGCTTGCATACTATTGATGTTAGGCTAACTGATCTGTAATTCCCAGGGATGTATTTTGGGCCCTTTTTAAATATTGGTGCTACATTGGCTTGTCTCCAATCAGCTGGTACTATTCCAGTCAGTAATGGTCATCAAGTAATTACCAGACCATTGTTCCTAATTTTTACTGACCGAGTTCCTTAAGTACCCTCGGGTGCAAGCCATCTGGTCCCAGTGATTTATTAAGTTTCCCAAGTCTAATTTTAATTCTGTCCTCTGTTAACCATGGAGGTGCTTCCTGTGATGTGTCATGAGGACAAACACTGCAGTTTTGGTTACTAAAGCCCCCTGATTCCCTCGTGAAGACTGAGAAGAATAATAAATTCAATACCTTTGCCATCTCCCCATCCTTTGTAACCAGATGTCCTTCCTCATTCTTTGAGGCCAGTATGGTCTGTCCTCCCTTTTTTACTGTTTACATATTTAAAGAATTTCTTTTTTTTGCTGTCCTCCGCTATGTGTCTTTTAGTGTTCTATCTTAGCCTCCCTAATTGCACCCTTACATTTCTTGTTGCATTCTTTATAAAGTCTGAATGCTGATGATCCCTCAACCTTGTATTTTTTGAAGGCCTTCTCCTTTTCTTTGTATACATTTGCATTTTTACATTAGAGTTGGGCCATCCAGGAATTTTGTTCGCTCTTTTAAATATATTACCCAATGAGATGCATTGGCTAATGCCCTTATTTAATATGCTCTTAAAGCAAACCCATCTCTCCTCCGTGTTCTTTTTTTCCTAATATTGTATCCCAATTTATGCCTTCTAGCAAGGTTCATAGTTTAGGGAAGTTGGCTCTTTTGAAATTCAGTGTCTTTGTATTCCCCTTATGTTTCCTATTTGTGTGATTTTATACTGAAGCCAATTGACCTGTGATCGCTGTTTCCTAAATTTCCCCCGTATCCCCCCCCCCCCCCTCCGTGATCAGGTCTGTATTGTTGGTAATCAGTAGATCCAGTAACACTTTATTTCTAGTTGGTGCATCTACCATCTGAACCATGAAATTGGCCTGCAAGACATTTAGGAACTGGCGAGCCTTAGACAAATGCGTTGTTCCCTCTGCCCATGTCTGGATAATTAAAATCCTCCATTATAACACTTGCCATCCTTCCTGCTAATCCAAATTGTAATAGGAGATCCCCCTCTGCCCTCCAATTAGGGGGCCTATAGCATACTCCCAGTATTATTTTCCCCTTAGCTTCATCCCTTTCAAGCTCTACCCATAAGGATTCCTCCTCCTCCCTAGCTCCCTTAGTGATGTAATCTCGCACATTCACTTGTACATTATTCTTGATATATAGGCATACCCCTCCCCCTCCCTGCGATAAAGGGTATACCCTTGAATGGTTGCCAGCCAATCAAGAGAGCTGTTGAACCAGGTCTCTGAAATTCCCACAAAATCCAAATCCTCCTCATACACTGGTATCTCTAGCTCACCCATCTTGTCCGCCAGGCTCCTGGCATTGGTGAACATGCCACGTAGTTTAGACCGGTCGCATACTGTCCTAATTGGGTGTTCCGAGATTGAGACTAGGACTTCTTACTATACTTACCTTGGGTTTATGTGCTTTAGTCAACCTACCACTAATGCCCCAAATACTACCCTCTGGAATATGTTCTGCACTGACTATCTCCACCTCTGCCCCCAGTCGCCTAGTTTAAAAACCCCTCTAACTTTTTGGCCATCTTTACTCCCAGCTGATCTCTGAACTGCACCCTCCTCATTTAGGTGCAGTCCGTCCCTTTAATAGGACTGAGAAGTCGGCCTAGTCCTCCAAGAACCCAAACCCCTCCTTACTACACCAGCTCCTCAGCCACTTGTTTACTTCCCTAATCTCCCTCTGCCTTTCTGGTGTGGCTCGATGTACCTGTAGTATTCCTGAGAATACTACCTTCGAGTTCCTTTTCCTCAATTTAGCTCCTAAGTCCCTAAAATCGTTCTTTAGGACACTCCATCTGCCTCTGACGCTGTCATTGGTGCCAACGTGCACCATGACAGCCGGGTCTTCCTCAGCCTCTCCAGTAATCTGTCCACCAGATCCGTGATGTGCCTAAGCCAAGCGCCCGATAGACGACATACAGTTCAGCGCTTCAGGTCTTTGTTACAGATTGCCCTTTTTGTCCTAAGAATTGAGTCCCCTACCACCAGAATCTGTCTTTCGGTTCCCTTTGCTTCCCCCCACTCTCACTGGAGGAGTTCTTCTCCTGGCAGCTAGGAAAGTCCCTTAGCTCCAGCAGTGCTGGTCCCTGACTGGTTTCACCAATGTCACTCAATGGAGCGTACTTATTGGGATGCTCCAGCCCTAGATCGGCCTCCCTGGCACTCCCCCCTCCCTCTACCCTTCCTGACTGTCGCCCTACTACTTTTTTCTAGTGCCTGCACCTCTTTGTCTCTGCCCGCCTCTGTGCTGGCACCTGCCGGGTACATTCCCAGCTCTTCTTTAGTATGGAGGGTCTTCTCAGTGCTGACAGTTGCTTCACCAGATTAAGAACCTGGGCTTCCAGGGAAACCATGTGCTTACATTTTGCACAGCAGTATTCGCCCTCGATCGGATGATCAAGGAACGCATACATGCTGCAAGATGTACATCGAGTCACATCTCCACACCCGCCAGGAATCGTACTCATTAATTTAATGAGGATTGGGCATTATACCCTGTCCAAATTACCTAACAACTAGTATCCTAACACTAATACTCAACAAGACAATACACAGGTACTCGCAGACCAACGTGTACACACAATACACAAGTATACACAATACACAAGTACCAACGATCCACACACGCTACTCAAACAACACTCAGATACTCGCAATACACAAGTACTACCTGACACTAAAACTCAATACAGCCCACGTGCACTCCCAGCACTCATGTACTTACAATGCACAGGTGCTTTGACCCCTGTTATAACCTCCTGTTTTCAACTCTGGTTTATAACTCGCCACTTAGTCCAATTCCACTTGGTCTAAGTTCCAGCAAACTCAGATGAGCAGGCTCAAAATGAGTTCTACAGAAAGTTATATAAAAAGTATTCAGTTATATCATTAAATGTAAGACCCTAATTGAGCTTTGGCTTATGGAATGAGAGCTTGCAATAAGTCATGTGCTTTGTCTAAGCTAAGATGTCTAAGTATGCATGCCATGGCCTAATTGTAAGCAAAGGAAAGAATTGTAATTTGTCATTTGAGGCTGTGCATGGGATTTAAATAATAAGTTTCCTTTAATAGACCCAAAATATGCCCTCCTCCTTCCCTCATCATTTTGCTAAATATAACGATCTTGCAGTGTGGTCCTGTGTTAAACATGGAACATGGAAGAGATACAAATCGTAGCAAACCAGGCTGAAGGTAATAGTTTTAATGGCCAACTGCTGTCAAACATAGCAAGTCCCTTCTAATAAAAGGAAAGTTCAGTTTAATATAAATCATATTGTATTTTTAAAGTTTGCTATAATTTCCATTAAGTTAGAAATTGAACTCATACCTGGCCTTCTTCCCAGTGCCTGGCCTGTTCTTTGTCCAAGCACATTGTTTAGATGTACTGTAGCCCCAGCATCTTGTGGCACACATGCATTGGTCTTCACCCAAATGAATATGGGCATTGCTAGCTCAGCAGTAGGGATGCTGTCTGGCAAGTTTCCTAATGGTCCTGCAGCATTTTAGAAGGAACTGGAACCACTACTGTGAGTGTGTGTGTGTGTGTATGTATATGTGTATATGTGTGTGTATGTATATGTGTATATATATATATATATATATATATATATATATATATATATATATATATATATATATATATATATATATATCATTTTATTTTATTTTTTTAAATCCGATTATTTTATTTTTTTGTTATTTAATTTTTTTTTCCTTTTACATAACAAACATATACAAATTAACAAAACCACAACGAACACCCTCCCCCAGAACAAGGAATTCCCTCTTCTCTCTTCCTCTCCTCTCTTCCCTTCTACTTTCCTTACTGCTCAGAAGCTGATTAAACTTTAACATATATTTATTTCATTGTTATCAAGTATACCAAAAATTCCAGAAATACTCCAGGGCAATCGATACCCTGTATAAAATGTTAAATAAAACAGGCCAACATCGTCTTTAAACACTACCTCTATGTATTAAGGCTGCAGCATGGAGCATCTGTCCATTTTTTCCATATTTTTTTTAACTTCAAGGATGTGTTTTGTTGAACATAGGTGTGTTTTTTATAACATGTCTATCCATTTCCCGGATCCAGTCCCCCAGGGTAGGAGGGTTGGGCGAGACCCAACGAAAGGCTATTGACTTATGGGCCATAAAAAGGATCTTGTAATGGCCATTACCTTGATCATGTTCCAGATTGTTTAGATTTATATACCCTAATAGGCATAGAATGGGATCTGGAATTAACACAGTGTTTTTAAACAGAGTTTATCACATCTCTTACAAGCTGACAATACCGGTGTAATATTGGACATCTCCAAAACAAGTGCATAATACCACTCTATATATCAATACCACAGAATGCTAATCTGCATCCTTAGCTGTTATATTTTTAAGACACTGATATAGGGGCACATTTATAGAGTTTAGAAATATGATAGGAGTACCATCATCCCTATAACGATACAGACAGAAGTTCCCTCTATTGGTTGGGACTATTAAAGGCAAAATGTGTCCATACTCATGTAAAAATATATGTAACTTTATTAATACAAAAAAATATAAAATCCAAGGTGAGCTGCTAATTAACATATGTTTACACTATGGTTCTACATAATCAAGAGACCTTGACCATATCAAAGAAGATGGCTAGGCATATGCTAATTAGCCACTTGCCATGGATTTTATATTTTCATGCATTTGCAATAATAAAGTTTATATATATTTTTACATAATATTATTGACCCCTTTTGCCTTTAATAGTTCCAACCAATGGAGGGACATTTGTTTTAGTGCCATTGTAGTCTTCTTGTGAAATAAAATGCCAATATGGGGTGGTATTATATTTTTCTAACCTGGACAATTATTTTGATTTCATTTTTTGAGACTATTGAAGCAATACAAATATACTATAAATGTATCTTTTCCCTATGAGACTTGTCCATTTTCATGTATTTAGTGTTTGTTACAGTGGGGAAAATCATTTTGATCCCCTGCAGATTTTGTAAGTTTACCCAATTACAAAAAAATTAAGGGTCTATATTTTATCACAGGTGTACTTTAATCACTTCAGCCCCGGAAGGATTTTCCCCCTTAATGACCAGGCCATTTTTTATGCTACGGCACTGCTTTACTTAAGATGACAATTGCGCGTTCATGCGATGCTGTACCCAAATAAAATTGATGTAATTTTTTCCCACAAATAGCTTTCTTTTGGTGGTATTTGATCACCTCTGCGCTTTTTATTTTTTGCACTATAAACAAAAGGCCAACCATTTTTTTTTAAATAAATATTTTCCTATTTCCTGCTATAAAACACACTCAATAATTTTTTTTTTTTTTTAACAAGGTTGGTCTTTAAAGTGGATGTAAACCCCAAATTTTTTTTTCTTTTTTTTTGATGTCCTAATGTAGAGAATAAGATTTCCTTTCATTTGAGCCCAGTCTTGCCACACAGATTTACTCGAGGCTGAGCATGAGATATGTGCATGAGATATGTAAGTCACCCGTCACTCACAGCAAGGGGGCGTTTTTGACAACGTTTTCAAGACTTTGTCAAGATTTCTCTAACTGAACAATAAGAGGATTGCTCAGGCCTCGAGTAAATCTGTGTGGCAAGACTGGGTTCAAATGAAGGGAAATCTTATTCTCTACATTATGACATCAAAAAAAAAAAAAACATCTACTTTAATGAGAAGACATCATATAACAATGTACAGTCATACATCAATTGTCTAGGGGTAATCCAAAGATAGGCAGAGAAAACATAGCTGGATAGGATTTAACACATCAATTCAGGTAAATTTACTGATCACTTCCATTGTTCATATAGTAATTTAAGGCAATACACACTGTTCAGGCTGTAAGAGGGGGGGGGGGGGGGGGGTTTGGAATCTCAGATGTCCATAGTACTACGACTGGGGATATTATCCTAGCTCTATTCGCCAGGAGGGTTAAAACTGTTCAGTCTAGGGTAACCAGATCCGTTCAAAGTTCTGAGGGCATCCTCTGTTGGTGTACATCATCTTATACATGGGTAGTATAGCATTTATGGAGGAATCCCACAAGTCCACTTTCGGTGGGGGGAAGGGGAGGCCCATTTCTTTAGTATTTCTTTTTTGGCATGAATAGCAATAAGGAGATGAGCAGCTTAGTGTATCGAGGCCTTTGGTCGTCCTCATCAATGCCCAACAGGGCCAATTCGGGGGACACCGGTAATGACAGTTGGAGACGGATATTGATGCTTTCAAAAACCGCTGCCCAAAATGTCATAACCAGGGGACAAGACCAGAACATAGTACATAAATGCCTATCGGGGAAAAGACATCTGGCGCAATTTGGTGACCTATGAGGGTAGATCTGATGCAGCCTCCCAGGTGTGTAATAAACTTGATGAATACATTTGGTTTGCATTAGTTTATCGCTAGAGGATATCACTAGTTTAGACCCCTCTCAAAGCACTCCTCCCAGGTCTCCTTATCTAAATTAGAGATGTCAGCCTGCCACTTTTCCCATAGAGCGTTCATTTTAGGTGAGTCCACTTCTAGTAGTGAGGTACAACGTAGATAGCGTTTTTCTTAAGAGATACCTGCGCCAGGACTTCTTCTATAGGATCCGCTTTCAAGCGTATAGGCTGGGGAAATTGGGATCTAGCAGCATGATATCTAAATATCATCCACCCTGGTTGCCCATACTTTCTTGCTAAGTCCCGGAAGGAGAGCCACACTCCCGAGTGGAGAACATCCTGGAGGACCTTGATCCCATAACGGGCCCACAATTGCCGTTTCGGTATCATCTTAAAGTGAGGGAGAGGGGTTTCCCGACAGCGGGCAGAAAGGGGAGTGATGGCGAGGGCGTATAAACCATTTTCTAGCGGCTTTCCACACTTGGAGGGTCACCCTAGTGGGGCCTGGGAGTGAAGGATAGGCAGTAGGGCCTCAAAATACCAGATCCCAGAATAGCGGCCTCCAAGCAAGTGGCCGCATTCGTCCGGGACTTCACAAACCACCATCTTACAGTGACCATTATTGCTGTCCTGTAATACACTAGTAAGTTGGGTAGCGCAAGTTCTCCACAGGTCATCGGGAGCTGTAAGGTTGATCTGGCCAACCTGGGGGGAGATCCCTGCCATAAAAATGAGCCTATGCATACATCCAGTTCTTTGAAAAATGAACTAGGGAGCCATACCGGACAATGCTGAAAAATATAATTAAATCTAGGTGAATATAGCATTTTCAGTACATTTATACGGCCCAGTAGATTAAGTGGCAACTACCTCCACCTGGTACAATGTTCTCTAAGTTTCATGACTATGGGCTGGAGGTTAAGACAACGAAAGGCTTGGAGATCCCTGGTCACCATAATCCCTAAATATTTAAATTCCTCTACCCAGAGCAGCAACTGTCTTGTCTGCGGATATTGATATCTGTGCCCTTCCCAGGCATGAACCCCGTCTGATCTTGATGGATCAAATCTTCAATCACTGTGGCCAATCTATTAGCCAGAATTTTAGCCAGCAACTTGGCGTTGATTAGAGAGATGGGCCTGTATGAGGCACGTTCCTCAGGGTCCTTCCCGGGCTTGGGCACCAATACCACCACCGCCTCAGACATAGAATCTGGTAGATATCCCCAAGTGGAGAACTGTGAGAAGAGGGAGGTTATTCTGGGGGCCAACATCTCCTGATACACCGAATAAAACTCTATGGGATACACTAGACACAGATAAAAGTAAGGCTTTAGAAGAGGACATTTCTCTGGAGGAGGTGCAGACGGCATTACCTGACTGCATACAGCTCATGGCCATTCTGCGCCTCCTCCAGAGAAATGTCCTCTTATAAAGCCTTTTTTTTTCGACCGTCAAGAACGCGGTGACGTACAACACTACAACGAGCCGAGAAAATTAAGTTCAATGTTTCCGAGCATGCGTCGGAATTGCTACAGACGATCGGGATTTCCGAAAACTTCCGAAACTTTTTCCGTCGGAAAAATTGAGAACGTGCTCTCAATCTTTTGCTGGCAGAAATTCGGCCAGCAAAATTCCGATGCAGCATACACACGGTCGCATTTTCCGATGAAGAGCTCTCATTGGTCTTTTGCTGGCCGAATTTCCGGTCGTGTGTACGCGGCATAAGTAGTCTGCTAAGTCTTCTGCAGTGTAAGCCACTTTTGAAGAATATAGGTCTTGGTAGTATAATCTCAAAAATAGTCAGTGAACCACAAGTTACATTGTTACATGACAAAGTTACATGACAAAGTGTCTGAAACCTTGTCAGGAGATTTTCTTTAACTGCTTCCTGCCTGGGTGCTATATAAAAACAGATGGGAGCTTTCTGGATTTGGGTGGGGGTATTAACCTCTTGCTTACTGGATGCTTAAACTGCCCTCCTGCCCAGACCAATTTTCAGCTTTTAGCACTGTCACACTTTGAATGACAATTGCGCAGTCATGCTACACTGTACTCAAATGAAATTTTAATCATTTTTTTCACACAAATGGAGCTTTCTTTTGGTGGTATTTAATCTTTTGGTGGTATTTAATATTGCTAAACAAACAAAAAAAGACAAATTATTGAAAAAAAAAAACATGTTTCATAGTTTGTTATAAAATTTTGCAAATGGGTAATTTTTTGCCTTCATTGATATTTGCTGATGAGGCTGCACTGATGGGCACTGATAAGGTGGCACTGGTGGGTGGCACTGGTAGGTGGCTATTGATAGGCAGCACTGGTGATGACTTACTGGCGATTTATAAGTGGCGCTTTTGTTGCGCACTGGTAGGTGACACTGGTGAGCACAGAAGCCTCTCCACGATCGGGACCGATGTCCCTTTTGCAGCCGCCGGTGATCGGCTTTTTTTTTTTTTCTCCTCGCGCTACCAGCATGAGGAAATAAAATAGGCGTTTACCGGCTCTGTTTACACCACAGGATTAGCTGTCATTGGCTGACAGCTGATCACGTGGTAAGGGGTCGGGACTCACTGATTGCAGAGAGCGCTGCGCACACGCTGCAGGGGCCGTGCAGGCCGCTCAACCACGTCCAGGGACGCCCTCCTGGCAAATTAAGTCCATGCTGCAGCCTTCTTTCGGCTATAGCGCAGACGGGAAGTGGTTAAAATAAGTGGAGCGATCTGTGACGATCACACTGGGGTATCGCTGTGACCAATCACAGGAGTAGTAGTAAACAAAGGCTGGTTTCGTTCAGGCTTTGTTTTCTACTGTGATTGCTGTGATTGGTTACAGCAATCACATGGTACAGGGCAAATTAATTCTGTATTGTGACCTTTTGGTTTTTCTAAATCTATTCTAATTACCTCTCTGGAAAGAAATCGGATTCATAGAAAAACAATATTAGGGGAAGTAATGATGGGCAAATGTGTACATTTTGGTTACTTCTTAGCATTGTAAACTGGATTTCTCTTAGCAGGTTATGGTCCAAGACAGTCCTGTCATTGGCAGGGAAGGATCATTGGTTGGATGGGTGTAATCACCAGTGTTGCTAACCGTCCGTGTTTTTACAAGCAGCCCGTAAAAACGGGGTTATTTTTTCATGCGCGTTAAAATCCGTAAATAAAAAATCTTGCCAGTAAAAATGACGGCCCCGGCTCGGAAATGCGCATGTGCAGTTCCGAAGCATGCCGAGAGTCTCCGATCATCCTGATGATCTTTCTGGCACTGCTGCGCCTGCTACTTGTCTTGTTCCCTCCCCCCCCACTCCTTCCACATCGTGCCTTATTCAATTTCTGCACTGGAGATGCTGGGAGGGGAGGAGTCGGCCTGCAGTGGAGCCGGATGGACTGTCTTCAGCCTAGCAGAGGAGGGTAAGCTAGTGATTAGCTAAATGTCTCTCATTGCCTTGTCTTAGTGGGCAGTAGGGGGGGCAGAGGATGGGCTGTGTAGCAGGCTTGTTGTGTACAGTACATAGTTTTTTTGTGTCGGATCTGCATTGCTTCTAAACTGACTAGGGAGGATGTTTTCTGAGATCTCCCCAAATCTCTAACTATTACCTGCAGTGCTCACCGGTCCAGTCCAGGCACAGCCTCTTCAGTCCTCTCCAGAGTTACCACCTCATGTGTCTGGGGCACTACAAATCCAAGCATGCCAGGAGAGGGGAGGCAGCAATATGATTTGGCAGATTTTCTGATGAAAAGTGCTGCTGTATATTGTGTCTGTATAGTTTTGTGTGTACTGTTTGCTCATAATATAATTTGATTATGTATTGTGCTTGATGGTCTTAAGGTGTTCATTCATATATTTTTATCTGAATAAGTAGTAGTGAGCACTTTTTGGTCTCCTGTATCATGTCTGCAGTCTCTGACCGTCTCCTTTTTAGCATGTCCGCAGCCTCTGACCGTCTCCTGTAGGATAAAACCCAGAGCCACCAAGCTGGAGCCATTTGACTGAGCCCTGCGCGGTGCACCTGAGAGGAGGTCAGTGACAGCGCCGCCAGGCCAGTCTGAGGGGGAGTCACTGATGTAAGGGGGCACTGATATAAAGGTTCCCCCCTATATTGGTAACCTCCCTTACCTTAGTGTATTCACTGTACGGAAGGTGGTCTCTGGTCACCAGAGTTCCCCCCACATCAGAGTTCCTGGCGTTCCCCTTTACATTAGAGTCTGCAGGATTCCCCCTTACAGTGCAAGGGGAAACTCAATCTGCAGACGCTGATGTAAATGTGAACTCAGATGTAAAGAGAACAAAGTAGACTCTGATATAAGGTGGTCTCTGGTCACCAGAGCCCCCCCTCTACATCAGAGTCCCCCCTTAGATCATGATTCGCAGCGTTCCCCTTTCCCTAAGAGTTTTGTTTCACTGTAAGGGGGAATCCTGCAGACTCTGATGTAAGGGGGAACTCTGTGCTAGCTGGGTTATAGTAACCTGACCTTCATGTCAATGCAGAAATTTTTACTTTTGTTAAACTTAAACACATTGCTAATAGCACTATATATATGTTTATAGTTTAAATATTGATATTTGCACTGTTTAGCACTGAAAACTGTAATTTTCGGTACTTTTTTGCAGTGTCAGTAAAAAATTTGTGTCGTTTGTAAATTGTAGGCATCCTGCCAGTAAATTTTGCTTCGGAGGGTTGGCAACTCTGGTAAACACCCTGTACAGAAATATGCAGTCAAGCTCCAATGAAGGGATCAACAGCATATTTGCTAATTGAGATGTTGCTTTTACTGTACGTGATATGGTTGCATATACACTAAATACAAATCAAGATAATTACTCCTCTTCCAAAAGTTGTCCACATTTTTGGTTTGCAATTGCCGTTTACACAACTGTCGTATATAGTGCACACATACTATACACCTCATAGCCATTCAATCAGCTTTCCTCATAAATTATTTTTTGCTAAGTTTATTTCAGGGACAGAAGATGATCTTGGCTTCATAAGTTATTGACAATAAATGGCATAAAAATAATAGGCCTCGTATAAGTAGTTGCAAAGTTCTTTTGAACTAAAATAAATATCAATGTTTCACCATATGTAACTGATACTTGATCCTTTTTTATGTGCATGTCTCTGAAAATGCAAAATCTGTGGTTGCCAATGGATCTCATGCATGCCAGTAAGATGTAATAGCTAGCAGTACTGACACATGGAGTGGAGATGATGCGTACATTATCTTGAAATCCGGTTACCTGCAAAAGTAATTCATAACAGCATTTATTTGTCTGAGCTCAATATGTTCCAGTCAACAGTCTGCCAAAGCACCATTCAGTCATATTCTCTATCAAGGAGTGAATCTGAGCTGACACTTCTCTCTCTCGTCTCCTCAGGGCCCGTTTGTGCATGTTGCCAGTATGTGCGCTGCTCTGCTCAGCAAGTTCATGTCGCTGTTTGGTGGAATATATGAAGTGAGTACAGTAGGTGATGTCCCCTGGATATTTATTCAATTTCTTACAGATAAAGGCAATCTTTGGTGCAGATAAACTGTTTAACTGCAAATAATTAAGCAAACTTAACTGGCAGGATAAATATATAAGTATTTTCATTTTAAGACATCTCACTGTTTGGGTGCTTCCAGCAGTACTGTATGCTTCTTGCTCAAAGCAAGAATAAAAAAAAAAATCACATAATATGAATAATAATAAAGAACAAATCTTAACTTATACTGCAGGCTTTTATTTCTAGGGGCTGTGTGTAGCTTTGGAAATGCAGAAACTTTTATCCATTTCTTTATCGTACATCACGGGACACAGAGCAGCCATAATAACTAACTGGTAAATCAATCAAACAAGAAGTCCTCCCCTATATAACCCCTCCTACACAGGAAGTACCTCAGTTTTCCGCCAGTGTCAGGTGGATGGTCACTGATGTGACATATGCTCCTTGGAGCATACTTAGAACCATCCAGACCTCCATTAGGAATCATGGACTTCAATCGGATTCGAAAAAGCTATCAACCAAAATGGATGGTACTCGAGGCTCATTGGAAGAGGAGAAGATTCCCAGAGGTTTGCCTGTAATGCAGCCTTATGGCGCTGGACCCTGTGTAATGGAACCCTGTGCAGTGTTCTAACCAAGGTGCTTTCCTGCAGGGTGCTATACAGGTCCAGGGGAGTGGACCCGACATTAAGGGGGACTCAGTCTCTGAAGGTCTTTTTATGACAAGCTTACCATGATGGCTGAAGATTGGACTCCTTTTATGTTTCGAGTCCTGCAGGAGGAATGGTAAGTCTTCGTTCAAAATCATAGGGTGCGACTTCTCAGGCGACCTTGCAGTCCCAAGTCGCAGGATGGGTCGCACGGGTATGGAAGAGGCCTTAGGCTGTTGAAGCAGCATAGAGGCTGCATTGGATGCCTGTGTACTTGGCTAATCCTTCCTGACTATAACTAGTATGGGCCCAGGTGCGGTTGAGCATGTGCAGCTTAGTATAGATGCTAGCTTACTTGCATAGAACACAAGCCTGCATAAGCACATGTTCGCAGAGGGCCCTGCCCCATGGCCCCTGTGCCGACAAGCAGGCGGCGCTCAGCATGCAGCCCCCCAAGGCTGGCCGCGACTGCATGTCTGCGGGGGTGCATGTTGTGCAAACGCAGGTTTTTATAAGCATATGTTTGTATAGACGTGTGGGCATAAGTGTTGTAATGACGTGTGGGCATAAGTGTTTGCATGTTGCTTAGATATACGTGTTTGCGTGGATGCATGTTTGCATAAACACATGGTGCATATATGCGTGTGGCATAATATATGTTGCATAAACATGTTTCATAAACGCATGCTTGCTTATTCCGTGAATGCAGGTCTCCATGGGCACATATTGAGTAAGTGCATGTTTGCATGGACACGCGCTTTTGTGTTTTTGCCTAAACGCATATTTGCTTAAACACATACCTACATGCTTCCATAAATGCATGCCTCCATAAATACATTGCTTAAACGCACGCTGGCAGGTTTTCATTTATACTGCATACATATATGCTTGGTTTAAACCGTATACATATGTGCTTATTTGCCTAGGACTACATATACATTATTTACCTGTTATACCAGTTAAATGGTTCCAGAAAGGGGAGGCAGGTGCACCGCTCTCGGGTTCAGTGATCTGGAGGTGTCCACATAACCCCCCAATGGACAGTGGTGTCAGATGCATCTGAGCCACTGTGGTGTTTGGCATTGCAGCATTTTCCTGACGCATTCACTTTTCATCAGATGGACTGCGGCCGCATCACCTTGATCATGCCCGATCTCTGTTGATCGAAGCCTAAGCAGGATCAAGCCTGGTTGGTATATGGATGTGTGACTACCCGAGGAATACCAGATGCTGTAAGCTTTCCCCCACCTGTGTGAGGGAGGCATCTGAGGCTGCTGTGTTTTGAGTATCTCAGGCCAGAAGATCTTAGGGCAGTCTCTCAGGTGGTTTTGCTCCATCTTTAGCCAGCAAAAGCTTGGTAGGTAGGTGCGCCTCTTTTTACCTTCGGGGTCTGCCACAGAGTCGTCAGTCTCTTGCCTTGCATTTGACTCTTGGAGCAGAAGATATGGACTCATTATTTATTTAATAATATAAATAAATAAAAAACTCAACCGTTAGCCTTTCCCAAAACCAAATAGGGACATAAGGTCTAGCTTAGATCTTAAGCCGCTGGACATCCTTCTGTTTCAGATAGGTTCTGTCCATTTAGTGTTGACCTCTGCGAGAAGTAGATTTTGGGGTTTTTGGTGCATATCTTCATGTGCCGTTTTTCCCAGGCTCATTAAGGGTTTTTGCAAATTGCAGTGCAAAGTCTTTTTTTATTTTTGTGACTTAGCTCTTCCGGCTGGCCACAGCTCCGAGGGATCACAAAGCTCCTAGCCCAGTACTGGACTTGCTGAAAACTCAGATGTGCCAATCTCATTTTACCTCCAATCTTTTTTCAGGCAGCAGTCTGTTCCAGATTTTCCTTTGATACATTCCTTCAGGAGGAAGTTGTGTCTAGGTCAAGGCTTGTTCCCTATGCACAGTTCTGATCCAAGTGTTTGGTAGAGGATCATTCGCTCTGTCTGGAACATTCCAGTTCCAGGCATTGGATTGCCAGAGGGCTCTGTTCCCAGGGTATTACAGAGCCAAGATTGCTGGTTCAAGATCTGAAGAAGAGATGGGCAAGATAACCACTGATGCCAGCTTCTCCAGTTAGTTTGAAGGTGGCTATAGTTCAGTGGACTTGGTCTCCATAGGAGAAAGTACTACCCATCATTATCTTGGTTTGTTTGCCAGTACGCCTTGCCCTGGATGTTGGGACAAACCAGTTGTAGGTGTAATCCGGTAATGCTTCTGCAGGCATATAGAGAGATGGAGATATATATATTCTCTATCTATATCTATCTCTCTCAACCACCAGGAGTCAAACGGCTCCGGAAGGTGAACAAAATTCTGTCTGAGAGTACAACAAGTGTTGTCACTATCATTAGTACATACTCCAGGTATAGTATAATAGCAGGGGGAACTCTGCAGGTGGATCTAATAGATTCCAAGTTCCACAACAAGTGGGAACAGGTTGTGTCTGGGACGAAAGTCCCACCGGCAATAGGGGCAGATGCACTGGTAACACCTTAGGGACCAGTTCTCCCTTATTTGATACTTTCCCTCTGTTTCGACTTCTCCCACGTCTTTTTTGTGAAGAATCCAGGAGGTGGTAACAGTGAGAATAGTGTTAGCCGAATTGGCCTAGGAGGGCTTGGTATGCTGACATAGCGAGTCTTGCGGGGGTCGCTCCTTGACCACTCACAGTCTAGTGGAACCTAATTGTCTTGAGTCATGTATCTCCACACTGTTGAGCCCTGAAAGCTGGTTTCAGGGAACCTCAATTACAGGACTTAGAAATATATGTTTCCTGGGGAAAGCCAGGAAGTGGCACTTGCAGGAATATGAGTGGGAAATTGTCTTATCATTCGGCAATCAGTAGGGGAATGGAGATTGGCCTTAAAGAGGAAGTAAACCCTGGTGGGTTTTACTTCCTCTTTGTTTCCCTGCAAAGGTAAAGCATAATGGGCTACTAGTAGCATAGTAGCCCATTATGTGTCACTTACCTGACATAGAAGCCTGCGATGTCCCCGATGGATGGAAGCGTCCATCTTCGCCCCTCTTCCTTCCAGGGCTGCAAATTCTGGCTCTGTGACTGGCCGGAGTCCGGTGACGTCACTCCGGCACACACGCTACCAGTCACGGCATGAACCCTGCTAGAAATGTGCCCTTTCTAAAGTGCATATGCGCTGAATACATCGGTGCATGCGCAGAACAACTCATCGTACAGGGAATTGTAAATATCTCCTAAACCGTGTAGGTTTAGGAGATATTACCAGCACCTACAGGTAAGCCTTAATTTAGGCTTACCTGTAGGCGAAAGTGGTTGTAAAGGGTTTACAACCACTTTAAGTACCATTAAGTGTTCGAGTTCATCCCTATCCATTTTTTCCAGAGGCCATTTTTTCTCACTCTGGATTCATACTTCAAACAGCGTGTAGCCTAGATGGTCCCACATGTCAGGCCACTCTTGTGTCCTTTGGACTGGGATTCGCTTGTGGCTGTCTTTGCAGAGGCCATTTTTTTGAACCAATTGGGAGACTGTTGCTCCCTTATCTCAGAAGATGGGTTCTTTGGTTGCTAATCACTTCACAAGTGGAGTGTCAGAGCTGGCGGCTCTTTCGTGCAAGGAGCTGTTCTTGGTCACGCATTGTAAGGTGATGTTGCATCCTAATACATCTCTATTGCCTAGAGTGGTTTCTTTTTTTTTTTAACAGAAAAGAACCTACAGTGGTTTCTAGTTTTCACTTGAATCAGGACAGTGTATTTTCTTTATATTTTTCTTCTAATCCACAGTCGGCAGGAGAAAGATGGCTACCTATTCTACAGGTAGTTTAGACGCTCAGGGTCTACTTGAGTTGTCGGCACAGGTCAGGAATCCTGATTTGTGCAGCCAGAAGAGCCCAGGAAGGGCAGGCGGCATCCAGGTTGAATGTTTATCAGTGGATCTGCCAGTTTATCAATGATGCGGAAGACTGATGTTCTGCTTGTATTGCCAGAAGGTCCCAAGAAGATACAGGCAGAATCTAAGTCTACTATTTCTGCCGAGTGATTGTTCAGGCATATGGATTAAGGGGTAAGGCTCCGCCTTTTCCAGTAAGGGGCAGTTTATCATCAAGCATCGATGGCTCAAATTTACAAGGCTGCTACTTGGTCTTCGGTGCATACATTCTCTAGGTTTTATCAAGTGAATGTTAGGATTTAGGACGATGTTGCATTCGGACGCAGTGTACTGCAGGCAGCAATATAGATCCTGTTGTTCTAATGGTGTTTCTTTGGCCATAATGGGTTCCCGCCCCTCAAAAGCATTGCTTGGGGACACCCCAGTTAGTTATTATGGCTGCTCTGTGTTCCGTGATGTACGATTAAAAAAATTAGGATTTTTTTTCTACAGTTTACCTGTAAAATCCTTTTCTTGGAGTATATCATGGGACACAGAGATCCCTCCCCTCTGGTCTGGGAAGTTTATTGCTTGCTACAAAACAGAGCTACTTCCTGTGTAGGAGGTGTTATATAGGGGAGGAATTCTTGTTTGATTTACCAGTGTCCATTCACCAATAAGTGGCGTATAACCCAGTTAGTTATTATGGCTGCTTTGTGTCCCGTGATGTACTCCAAGAAATGGATTTTACAGGTAAGCTGTAGAAATGAATCCTAATTTTTCAGCCTTTTTTTTTATTATTATTATTTTAAAATAGACTATCTTTTATAAACCTTAGTACTTACTAAGTCCCCTAAGTTCAGGGGACTTACCATGGACTTTCTGCTATCTTAAGATCTTTTTGTCTAGAATATTTACTTAGATTTGTTCTTTGTGTATAATATATATATATTTTTTTTTTGTAATGGAGTTCATGGAAACATATATTTTTGCATATTTCTTTTTTTATTCTGCAGTAAAAAAATCTTATTAGGTTAATGTGTCGCTAAAGAAAAATCATTATTATTTTTATGTCAGTTTTTATTGCTGTCTGTGCCCCGATAGGGAAATTCACCCTCTGTATTTGTCCTGTTTTTACCAATATAATCAAAAGTAAGAGAAAACTCTAAAGAAGAGTAAAGGGGAAAATCTTCCAATAGATACACTAGTTCTGGCGATACACTGGGATTCCCTCACTTTGTAGGGATTTCCTCTCACTTCCTGTTTTGACTTTGGGGAAAGAGAAAATAATTTACTTCAATGGGACACCCAATGGCAAAAAAAATTTTGTCAGGGGCTATGACCCTCCCTTACTCCATTCTTAATTAAAAACATATTTTTTTTGCCTTTTTAGGCTAGGTTAATACTAGTGCAGTGCAATTATGATCCCCTTTTTAAATCTGATTTTGTAGTGTAGCTGCAGTGTGATTTGGTGCACCAATTAGAAAGCGCAGTAGGGAACCAGCTGTGAAGCTGAAAGGCTTTACTGTCGGGCTCTTACCTGGAATGGCTGCAGCTGCACCCGATAGCCGATCCAAATGTCGGCTGGGTTGCCGACATCTCGGGCTCCCTGGACAGGTATCCATACATTACAATGTAGCTGCAGTATTTTTCATGGGGGGGCTGGACCTCCTCTTTAACCACTTAAGCCCCGGACAATTTTGCTGGCCAAAGACCAGATCACTTTTAGCGATTCAGCACTGCGTTGTTTTAACTGACAATTGTGCGGTCGTGCGATAATAAGTGACAGTGTCACTAGGCAGGACGGGGAGATGCTTGTTTACATTAGCATCTCCCCGTTCTTCAGCTCCATGAGCAGATCATGGGTATCTCCATGGCGATCCTAATCACGGAGCTCCCGGCAGGCTCGCACACGCACCACCGGCAGCGGGCACGTGACCACGCGGCGGCAAATTCAAAAGGACGTACCTGTATTCCCATTTGCCCAGCCGTGCCATTCTGCCGACGTATATGTACATGCGGCGGTCGGCAACTGGTTAAGGAGCTGTTGCCCACCTGCATCCTAACAGAAAAATGTAAACAAAAGAGCCAACATTAATAAAACGAGAGAGAAAAAAAACAACCCAGTGGTCTGGTATGGATTTTTTACTGAACCCCACGCACAAACCAACAGCGTAAGGGCCTCCCTAAAATCCATAATAGACCCTTGTCTGAGCATGCAGGCCAGGAAAGTGGGTAACAAGCCAGCCTCCATACCCATACCAGGCCCTCAACATGGGGGGTGCACTTTGCAGGGAGGGGTGTGGGAGTCCCCTTAGCAAAGCACATTGTCCCCATGTTGATGAGGACAAGGACCTCTTCCCCAAAACCCTGGCCCGATGGCTGTGGGCAGGGCCGCTGATAGAAATCATGGGGCCCCCATACAGCCTAATTGACGGAGCCCCCTTCAGCCCCTCCCTCAGCCCGCCCCTGGCCCCTCCCTCAGCCCCACCCCTGGCCCCTCCACAGACATGCCTTTTTTTACTTTTTGCGCTATAAGCATAAAAATAAAAACTATTTTGAAAAAAACATTTTTTAATTTCTCCTGTAAAACATATCCAATAAAAAAATGTAAAAAATGTAATTTCTTCAATAGTTTAGGTCAATATGTATTCTGCGACATATATTTATGGTAAAAAAAAATCCCAAAAAGCATACCGTATATTAATTGGTTTGCGCAAAAGTTCTAGTGTCTACAAACTATGGGATGTATTTATGTATTTTTTATTTATTTTTACTAGTAATGGTGGCGATCAGCGACTTGACAGTGGGACATGCCAATGCCATAATGTGCTGCAGACAGTGCCACCCATGCCGCCAATGGCATAATGCCATTGGCAGCATGGGTGCCACTGTTTGTTCAGGCTGCACATGCGTTTTGGCATTGGAAGCATGGGTGGCACTGTCTGCAGCACATTATAGCATTGGCGGCATGGGTGGCACTGTCTGCAGTACATTATGGCATTGGCGACTGTCTGCAGTACATTATGATATTGGCGGCATGGGTGGCACTGTCTGCAGCACATTATAGCATTGGCGGCATGGATGGCACTGTCTGCAGTACATTATGGCATTGGCGGCATGGGTGGCACTGTCTGCAGTACATTATGGCATTGGCGGCATGGGTGGCACTGTCTGGCCAACTTATGGGCCAAAACGCATGTGCTGCCTGCAGAGACAGTGCCACCCATGCCGCCAATGCCATAATGTATAGATGCTGCTGCAGACAGATACAGTGATATATTAGATCTTGAAACTCCCCCCAAGCAAGCACACACCTGTGTTAGCCAGGCCCCATGAGCCACTTCCTCTCTGATCCTGCTGCTGCCTGGAGTGTGTCAGTCACAAACTTTCAGATGTCAGCTCAGCTGCCTCATGCTGAGTGGAGAACGGAGCAGAGCGCCATGAGCGGAGAGAGAGAAATCACTTTCCCTAGGAGTAACTTCCTCTCTGATCCTGCTCCTGCCTATCAGCGGCCCTGGCTGTGGGGGTGCAGAGGGTAGCTTATCAGAATCTGGAAGCCCCCTTTAATGGGGCCCCTAGATCCCAGCTCCCCCTACTCTTTCACCAAAAAGCCAAGAGTAAATAAAAACACAAAATTGTTTTTAACAAGTCCTTTATTAAAAAAATAAAATCTGAAGGTAAATCCATCATCAATCACAATGAATTCTGGCTGCCAAACCGCTGCCTGCCAGACACGACCACTCCGTCACTCAACACCCGCCAAATGAAAGTAACGCTCCCCCCACAGCTAAGTAAACAGGGTAGGGTTGCTCGATGACATCATTGGGTGACCCTGCCCCCATTGTTCCCCCAATGTGGGTGGGGTGGGGCGGTAGGAGATCACCCAGTGACCCTCGCCCCTTTGTTTACTTGGTGCTGTCATTCAGCCAGTGTCAAGCGATGGGAGTGATAGTGTTTGAGGGGCCAGGATCTAGAGGCCTCCAGGGGGGAGTCTACCCCCACAACCACTGGGCCAGGGTTGTGGGGAAAAGGTCCTCCTCATCATGGGGACAAGGTTCTTTACCAGGGGGGAATTCCCCTTCCCCAGCTAAGTGCTCTCCACCATTTTGAGGGCATGAGGCTTGTATGGTTCAAAAGGGGGGCATGCACTGGCTGGCTGAATACTCAGAAAATAGACAAGTATGGATTTTGTTTACATTCTGCTCAGAGGGGAATCCCCCCATTGTGGGGGTTCCAACTCCTTAACCACCAATGACTCTTCCCTGCTGCTCATAGCAGGGAAGAGTCACTGGTTGTTATAACACCACTAGGTACCAGCTCCTTATTAACCAATGACTAATCCCTGCTGCTGACAGCAGGGATGAGTCACTGGGTTGTTAGGATGCTGGCTCCTAACAACCTGTACAAATCGCACACAAAATTACATAAAGACACATAGATGCGATTTTGACGTATTTCCATTGAAATCTATGGTCCACAAAAATGCACTGCATCACACACGACCCTAAAGTTGCATTGCAGCTGTGCTGCATTGATGTGAACTGACAAAAATAGAGCGCAGAGGCTCTGGTGCAATACTCTATAAGTTATTAAAACTCAAATTAAGTACACTAACTTGTGCAAGGCGGATCATCCTCCTAAACCCTGCCGAGGCCCTCTGCACTAAGTCCTCTCACCGGCTCTGAAACTGCATCAGTGTGAACCAGGCCTTAGTGACACTTTTAAATATTGATTATAAATATTTTAGATCTATAAAATATAATTTGCAGGTAGATTGCTAAAGGCAGCATCCTCACCAGCTGGCTTAGTGGTGGATTTACTAAAGGCTAATATGCAAGGGCAATTGCACTCATTTTCCCCAGAGCTTAGTTGATGTGGTAAAGCTTTGCTGATTTACATCATCCAACCATGTGCAAGCATGTGTTTTTTTTTTTTTTTTTTCCTTGTACCTGTTTGGGTTTTCTTTACAAAGCAAAGCTTTACCACAATACTAAGCTCTGGGGAGTATGAGTGCAACTCCCCCTCACTCCTATCCTAGTTCATATGGACAGATGTTTGTTTTTGTTTATTTATTTAAGATAAACTGCGTTAGTCAGGATTTGAACAGAAATTACTGTACTCTTATTGAAAAGCCCAGCCTGCTTAGCCAAAAAAGTAGCGGAAGCATCCTGTTAAAGGTTGCTAAAGGCCACTGCCCGCAGCTGCTACTCAAGGCTGGAAAGGCCCCAAGTGGAACCAGATGACTCCTACTACCCTGGGTCCCAAATATCAGGAGCATCCCCCTCCCCCCCCCTTCTCCCCCCCCCATCTCCGCAAGTCACGAGGTCCTGCTCATCTCAGAGGGATACCCCTGGTGAAAGACATAGGGGAAATGGCCTAGGCACCTGCTGCCGCCTCCAGATAGCAATAACAACTCCAGGAGGGTGTACAAGGTCGGACACAGCAACCCAGCGATCCTCACGGGGCTGAGAACTTACCGCCTCATGACTGAGGAATTAGAACTGACGAGAGGAAACTACTCCCCCGGAGTGAGGTCAGTCATATGTACACCTGAACGAGACAGTTGAGGAGAGAGACAATGGAAGGGAAACTACACCATATCACCGGCACCCCGTGTACATTAGATATGACAGGAGAAGTAGGCCGGATCCCGCACAACAGCACGGACCAAGGACAAGTTATGATTACCCAGGAACTGTGACCTAAATGATGAGTATATAAATGCTATGTATATAAGGATGAATAGACAACTGAAAACACCTCACAGGAGAGACAAGGGTAATATATAATGTAAAATATATACAAAACGACACATGCTATGGATAGAGCTCTGTATTTAGGGAAATGATTAGCATTGGGCCTTTATAGGGACCGCCCCTATTAGGGGGCTGCTACAAAGGGGAAGGCGGAGACTTTTTATCTCCGGGGGGAGAGGGGCTCAAGGGATGACACATTAACGTGATCAGCAACAAACGAGAGACACAGGGAACTCAGGGAAAGGGACTAAAGCAAGGAGGAATACTAGCTGGAGCCACCTAGAGGACAGTTAAGTTCTAGCAGGGCAATGTTTTACACCAGTTAGACTGCGACAGTTATATATACATGTTAAAGTTAATTACAAATAAATCTTGAAGGTTTTATCAGGAACCTGTAATGCATAGTTGTACACATAATCTAATAGGCAGAGGGGAGGCGGCGGAGGGCTCATCTTTATGAGCCTTGACCTACCACTCCTCTACATAGGATAGCGCACCTCGACGGGGGACACTTTAATTCTCCCCCATTCGACACGCGCAGATTTAAACCGTTGAAACTAGGGACTAGGTACTAGACCTAGCCCCGACTTGGTAGCTAAATACCAATACTATCTGTCCTCTAGACTGCACTTATTCTTTATCTTTTCTATTGCTGGTACTACACCACTTACCTACCCCTCTCTCTACCCTCAATACCCTACCCCTACACCCCCCCCCCCGCCACTGACTACAATATGTCGGCACAGAAAATTAAAGTAATGTCCCTAAACGTTAAAGGACTGAACACCCCGGAGAAGAGGCGTATCTTAATGACAGAACTTAAACGAGCCCAAGTAGACGTGGCATTCATACAGGAAACACATTTCAAAGACACTAAGCTACCCTACCTCCGTAATAGACAATACCCTATTGCCTACCACTCCTCTAACCCAACCACCAAATCTAAGGGAGTTTCCATACTAATTTCCAGTAAAGCACCCTGGCAATACCAGGGATCTCAAATAGACCCCACAGGTCGGTATGTTTTTATTAAAGGCATGATGGGGACCGCACAATTGACATTAGCGACACTATATGCCCCCAACGAACGTCAGGCCACGTTCCTGGAGGAAACCCTAGAAATACTCCAAGGATTTATGGAAGGTCAATTAATACTAGGTGGAGACTTCAATGCACCCCTGACCCCCTCAGTAGACACCTCACAGGGCAAAACATCGATACCCATCTCCCAACTTAAACGCATGAATAAGGCATTTCATAGACTGCAGCTCATAGATGCTTGGCGCCTGCAACACTCAGGCGACAGGGATTACACATATTATTCCCCCGTACACCAGGTGTACACCAGAATTGACTATTTCATGCTCCCCCATAGCCAACTACAAGCAATTGAAACCACGGACATAGGGAACAGAACATGGTCTGACCACGCCCCTATATTCCTGACATACAACCTCACCGACACCTCCTCCCCCAGGCACAGATTCTGGCGACTTAATGAGAGCCTCCTTCAAAACCCAGAAATTCTAGCGGAAGTCACTAGGGAACTAAACTTTTACTTTACAGAAAATGATCAACCAGACTGCGAGCCAGGGACATTGTGGGAAGCCCATAAGGCGGTGATAAGAGGGACTCTTATTAAACACGGAGCTAGAATAAAAAAAGACCGAGACCTGAAACTGACCCAACTTTTGAAAGACCTAAAAGAGACAGAAGCCAGACACAAACATGCCCCCACCCCAACGCTAGCATCAGACCTAGAAAAGACCAGGAGACTAATTAACAACATACTCCAGTACAGGGCCCAAGCAGCTATTCAGATATGCCGCAGAAATACATACGAATCTGGAGATAAATGCGGGAAGCTCCTAGCCCAATCAGTCAGGGACATCAGACTATCGTCATACATCCCGCACATCAACAGAATGGGGGGAGACAAAGCAGTCCTGCCCAAGCAGATTACACGGGAGTTTCAATCCTATTACACCAAGTTATACAACCTACCGCTAGGGACAGGATCTCAACAAGAAATGGAGGAATATGTTTCCTCAGCAAAGCTCCCGACCCTATCCCAGGAAATCCAGACTGACCTAGAAGCGCCCATAACCATGACTGAACTACAACAGGCAATTAAGCAGATGAAGCCAGGAAAAGCACCAGGACCGGACGGTTTCACCCTACAATATTACAGAACACTGCTACCAATACTAGGACCCCGGCTATTAAAGCTCTTTAATGCATTGGGAGAGGGAGGCACGTTAGCCAGGGATACGTTACGCGCCCACATTTCTGTGATTTGGAAGGAAGGAAAGGACCCAGCGATATGCGGCAGCTATAGGCCCATATCGTTGCTGAACATAGACCTCAAATTATTTACGAAAATCATAGCCACCAGATTAGCAGCACAACTACAACAGCTTATCCACTTGGATCAGGTGGGCTTCATACCCACCAGAGAAGCTAGGGACAGCACGACTAAAGTGCTGAACCTAATACACATTACAAAGACTACTAAGACCCCGTGCGTTCTACTTAACACAGATGCCGAAAAGGCGTTTGATAGGGTTAACTGGCCGTATATGTTCACAGTACTGAGAGGTATAGGACTGGGGGAAGTGATGATCAACCGTATAGCTAGTATATACCAAAACCCGACAGCCCAAGTAAAGGCCAACGGAGTCCTATCAGACTCGTTCCCCATCACGAATGGCACCCGACAGGGATGTCCTCTGTCACCCCTACTATACGCTATATCCCTCGAACCCCTCCTGTCCACGATTAGACTTAACCCTAATATTCACGGGGTACTGAACGGACAACAACAACATAAGATATCGGCATACGCAGACGACATGCTTTTCTCAATAACAGACCCAGTGACATCATTACCGAACCTCCTCAAGGAGCTAGAGACATTTGGGAAAATATCTAATCTCAAAATAAACTATAACAAATCGGAAGCCATGGAGATATTAGTCCCAACAGCAGACTTCCAGACCCTAAAAGCAAACTTTAGATTCCGATGGACCACCTCAGCACTGACCTATCTCGGTACTAAAATCCCACCAGACATATCGCGAATATATGAGACTAACTTCCCCCCCCTACTGACGAAGGTAAAAACTCTCCTGGACAAATGGCACAAAGGCTTGCACTCCTGGTTTGGGAGGTGCAACCTGATTAAAATGAGTATCCTACCCAAATTCCTATATCTGTTCCAGGCACTACCAATCAGAGTTCCCCCGGCGTATTTCAGACAGGTACAGGCTCTATTCACCAACTTTGTATGGGCCCAAAAAAAACCGAGACTGCCAAGAACCCTGATTACAGCGCCAAAACAGCATGGGGGTCTGGCACTGCCAGACATAAAAAAATACTATCAAGCCGTACACTTAGGCAGAATAACAGACTGGAGACGACACCAAGACTGTAAGCTATGGGCCCAGATAGAGCAACGTCAATCCAACACGCCCCTGGGTACGGCATTATGGTGCTATGATGCCCTGCCCTCAAAGATAAAATCACACCCACTGATTGGGAATACCATGAAGCAAGGTAGACGGGCGCTTCTCCAAAATGCCCAAACGACCAAAACATCTCCCATGACGCCTATACTTGACAACCCTAGTTTCCCCCAGGGGAACTCCCCAACAAGTTTCCAAACCCTACGAAGTAATAATCAAATACTAGCGGAAAGATTTGTGACGCATGATAGGTGGCCCACTATTGGGGAACTGACAGAACAGGGAGGTAGGTTTGGTCTTCCCTTCTGGAACGCAGTGCAGATCCACCACTTTCTACATGACATCCCAGACCCACACCTACACAATAGACCGAAGACCTCGTTTGAGGAAATAATGACAGAAAGAGAACCCATGGCACAAGTACTATCACAAATGTACACCATCCTGAACATGCCCTCCACGCGACCGAATCTGAAATATATAGAACAATGGGAATCAGACTTGCAATGCACCTTTACTGAGACCCAGAGACAGAACATGACCAGTTTGACCCTGAAATCCTCCCTCTGCACTAAAATACAGGAGTCTAATTTTAAGATCCTGACAAGGTGGTATTTAACGCCTAGTCGACTACATAAAATCTTCCCTGAAACCTCAGACCTTTGTTGGCGGTGTCAAAGGGAGAAAGGCACAATGCTACATGTGTTCTGGTCATGTTCTAGGTTACAGACTTTCTGGAATGCGGTCCGTACCACATCTCAGAAATTCACGGAATTTCAGATCCCAGACGACCCAGCATTCTTCCTGCTGCATGTCTCACCCATACCACTGAAAAAGTATAGGAAGTCCATATTGCGACATCTCACCAATGCAGCGAAGTCCTGCATTCCGACACTATGGAAGCAACAGAATCCACCGACCTTAGCAATGTGGTTAAGGAAAGTGGAAGAGATGAACAAAATGGAAGATCTTATCCTAACATCTCAAGATAAACAAGAAACTTATAGGAAAACATGGGCACTTTGGAACATGTTCATTTTTTCAGATGAAGGAAAATCCCTCCTGGAATCCTGAAATACAAAAGAGCGGAGGCTCACTGAGGATCCAGTGACTTAGTAGGCACCAGCATACCTGGACTTACCAGACAACTCCCTGAGCATCCCCCCCCCCCCCCTCCCATCCCCCCCCCCCTCCCCCTCTACTGCTAATTTCTGGCCTGAACTTATTCTCACCTCTCCTCTTTCTCTCTTCTTGCTCTCCTTTCTTCTCATACGATCGTATTGTCCACCAGAAGGCCCCCCGGGCTGGACCATTAAAGCACGCCACTAAACTGATAACATTCCCCGTATACACGAGAACCAGGAACCAACGGTACAGGATGTACAGTAGAAATAATAAGAGATATACGGGTTGTCACCAATCCCTGTTGATAACTGTGATATTATATTGGGAGGCTGCGACCCCCTACGAGACTATATGATTGTATGTATTGTTGAGGCATCGACCTCCTTTTCTTTCCTGTTTGAAAAACTAATAAAAATTTATATTTGAAAAAAAAAGGTTGCTAAAGATCTATAAATATCTAATGTTAAATTCTACATTTTACTAATATTAATAAAATAAAGTAAAAACATTATGTATGAGATTGATGTATAAATGCTAATAAATACAGATAACCAAAAAAAAAAAAACTACTCGGTATATACAGCACAGGACATTGGAAATTCATAGACCCTGGGTTATAGGATGCTACCTTCAGGGGATTGGAGACTGGCAAAAGCTGGGAATGCCCCCCCCCCTCCTCCAGGCATTTTCCTATAGTCCCACCGCACCTCATGAGTACTCCGTTTTTATTTTTGGTAGTGTCCTCAGGTAATTGACCTCTTCTCCCCTAGGGGAACGTTTTCTATGCTCAACCAGCTTTTTTATTTTTTTTTCTGGGATTCTTCAACCCTGTGACGGGTGAAGCCTGGACCCATTTAGGAACTAGCAACATGGAAAAGTAAGACGGGGTTCATCCTGGCTGATACTGTAGCTTTACAGCAAGTTTTGCAATACAATTATTTAAGTGTCCCCTGAATAGTATTTGCTTTTTTCAGGAAGCCAGGAATGTGTTTGAGTTTATTCTCTTATTGGGTGTTTAAACTTTTAAACACGGCTATAAAAATTCCACCATTCAGTTTTGTCTCTGGTGGAAAAATAGGTGTTGCATAACATCAGAGATTATACTTTTGCCACCATCACTTTCACCAAGATCCTTTTAAAGGTACTCTGGCACTTCCTTCCACATTTTTGCCACAAGAACTTTGCTGCAGAATGGTTGAAACATTGGTTGCTGCGTATCCTTCTACGAACAGGTTTACCCCATTTTTGCATCCTACCTCATGAGTAGACCACAGGGGAATTCCCTCACTGATGGCAATGACGCAAACTGCAGCAAACACGTGCTCTTTTAGCAAAACACAAACTGCTCTGAAGAAAGATGATACTTCCGTTGCACTGGAGCAGGGCCCCTTTTTAACACTGTTTTTTGCATCTGATTCTAACTCCATCCCAGGCACACAAGCGGCTTACCTGTCCTTTGTCGGATATGATGCTCATATCCCCAGATGACGATGGTTAGAGAGAAACTCGCTTCAGACGTGAGGTCATTCTGCAAGTCAACCTGACTGCTTGGACCTGCTGGTTGTTTGAAGGAATTAAACAAAATTCCTAAGACTTTCGTAACGCTGGACCTGTGTTGCTGTGTGTACTGTATGCTGGTTCCTGTAAAGTCCAAGTGTCTTCAGTTTTTTCGCTTGTCTGGGTCCTTGCTACTGGCAGAGGGCCCACATTTGGTAAGAGTACCCTATCATCCTGTCTGGTGGTGGCTGCACATTGGATGGTGAATTTTTTCCATCGTGGATTCCCTTTTCAAGGAGCATAGCAAATTCTTTCCATGGTGGCTCTTTTGCATAAAGGCAAATTACCTATTTTCCACGGTTCATGAACTATTCTTCACTTGCAGTCACTTTCATATGTTGGGACTCACTTGTGTCACTTTTTAGATTCAGTCTCATGGACATTGCGATTTATTGCTTTGTATAATTATTTTTATGTCACCATTATTTCACACATGTTACAGGTGCCAGTTATTGGCCATATTATAGTGTTGCACTGTCACTTTGGTTGCATACAGTGGTGTGAAAAAGTGTTTGCCCCCTTCCTCATTTCCTGTTCCTTTGCATGTTTGTCACACTTAAGTGTTTCGGAACATCAAACCAATTTAAACAATAGTCAAGGACAACACAAGTAAACACAAAATGCAATTTGTAAATGAAAGTGTTTATTATTAAAGGTGAAAAAAAATCCAAACCATCATGGCCCTGTGTGAAAAAGTGATTGCCCTCTAAACCTAATAACTGGTTGGGCCACCCTTAGCAGCAACAACTGCAACCAAGCGTTTGCGATAACGTGCAATGAGGCTTTTACAGCGTCCTGGAGGAATTTTGGCCCACTCATCTTTGCAGAATTGTCCTAATTCAGTTACATTAGAGGGTTTTCGAGCATGAACGGCCTTTTTAAGGTCATACCACAACATCTCAATAGGATTCAGGTCAGGACTTTGGCTAGGCCACTCCAAAGTCTTCATTTTGTTTTTCTTCAGCCATTCGGTGGTGGACTTGCTGGTGTGTTTAGGATCATTGTCCTGCTGCAGAACCCAAGTTCGTTTCAGCTTGAGTACACGAACAGATGGTCGGACATTCTCCTTCAGGATCTCTTGGTAGACAGCAGAATTCATAGTTCCTTTTATCACGGCAAGTCTTCCAGGTCCTGAAGCAGCAAAACAGCCCCAGACCATCACACTACCACCACCATATTTTACTGTTGGTATAATGTTCTTTTTCTGAAATGCAGTGTTCCTTCTACGCCAGATATACTTGGACACACACCTTCCAAAGAGTTCCACTTTTGTCTCATCGGTCCACAGAATGTTGTCCCAAAAGTCTTGGGGATCATCAAGATGTGTTGTGGAGAAATTGAGACGAGCTTTGATGTTCTTTTTGCTCAGCAGTGGTTTTCTCCTTGGAACTCTGCCATGCAGGCCATTTTTGCCCAGTCTTTTCCTGATGGTGGAGGCATGAACGCTGACCTTAACTGAGGCAAGTGAGGCCTGCAGTTCCTTGGACGTTGTTGTGGGGTCTTTTGTGACCTCTTGGATGAGTCGTCGCTGCGCTCTTGGGGTAATTTTGGGCGGCCGGCCACTCCTGGGAAGGTTCACCACTGTTCCATGTCTTCGCCATTTGTGGATAATGGCTCTCACTGTGGTTCGCTGGATTCCCAAAGCTTTGGAAATGGCTTTATAACCCTTTCCAGACTGATAGATCTCAATTACTTTCTTTCTCAATTGTTCCTGAATTTCTTTGGGTCTCGGCATGATGTGTAGCTTTTAAGGATCTTCTGGTGGACCTTACTGTGTCAAGCAGCTCCTATTTAAGTGATGCCTTGATTGTGAACAGGTGTGGCAATAATCAGGCCTGGGTGTGGCTAGAGAAATTGAACTCAGGTGTGGACAACCACAGTTATAGTATGTTTTAACAAGGGGGGCAATCACTTTTTCACACAGGGCCATGATGGTTTGGATTTTTTTTCACCTTTAATAATAAACACCTTAATTTACAAATTGCATTTTGTGTTTACTTGTGTTGTCCTTGACTATTGTTTAAATTGGTTTGATGTTCCGAAACACTTAAGTGTGACAAACATGCAAAGGAACAGGAAATGAGGAAGGGGGCAAACACTTTTTCACACCACTGTATTTGCACATATATTAATTTAGCTCTGCACTTTAGCACCCATACACATTGCACAATTTGTCTAATTGTAGTGCTAGCAGCTCACCAAGTTTCATTGGTGGCGCAGTAGTTTTTATAATTTACGTTCTTTATTCTGTTGGTCTAGCATAAAGACATTCATTCTCTGTCTTCTTATGCTTGTCTCCTGTCTGTCTGCCTTGAAGGCTGTGGTGTCAGCATAGATTGTCATTGACTCATGCAGAGGAAAGAGATATAGGCTAGAAATGACCCTCTGTGCTTTGGATTGAATACACACTATAGAGGGATATGTTTTGTTCATTTTTCATGTCAGGTTTACAACCACTTTAAGTACTTTTTAAGAGCTAGGTTGTGACCTTATCTTTCTATTCTAAAAACCTTTTATTTATTTATTTATTTTTTAAATAGGTTCATGCTTACCTTCTTTGTGCAATGGATTTTCACAGAGCGGCCCTGAACCTTCTTCTCGGCTCCCCCCACAGGTGCCCATGGCTCCCCCCACAGGTGTCCATGGCTCCCCCTTATTTTCTAGGTGTACCACCATAGTAAGTTGCTTCCTATGGTGGCCCACTTGCAGGTTCAATCCCGAACCTCGCTGCTCATGTCCATAGTGTGCCACTTCACCCCTCACTCCCTCATCACAGGATTTGACTTACTGCAGCGGAAGCCAATAACTCTTGCTGCCTCAGCAAAGCCCGTTAGAGCAGGGAAAAGGGAGAGAGCCTCTACAGACAGGCACAGCGCTGGATTGAGTGAGGACTCGGGTAAGTATAAGGGTTGTGGGGGGGGGGGGGGGAGAGCATACTGCTACCTCAAACATTTTTACTTGACTGCTTGGAATTCATTAAGGTAAGAAATGTTTAGGCTTTAGAACCACTTGACTTTAAGGTGTCTCACAGACCAAACATCCATTACATCACACTGTGTTTCCGTGAAATCTGTTTGGTCTCTCTGCCCTGCTTCTATCTTTGGTTTATACTTGATTATGTTCTACCAGGTGGATGTCCAGGCCTCTGCAGATGCAGCCTTAGGTCGCAAGGTTCTTTCACTTGCACTCTGTCTTTTTTTTACCCGTGCTTGTTTTGTTAGGCTTGTTGACATTGTTTTGTAGGGCCTGTTGACGTGGTTCTGTTTGCCTTGTTGTTGCCCACGCCTCTGCTTCATTGCTTAGGGACACCCCATGGTCTATAAATATCCAGCCTGTGTACTGTAGGATTAAGAGACTAGGAATTGCCTGTAAATTCCTTATCTGAGGACTAACAGAGTGAAGTGGTGTTATAGGAGCATGCCCCGAGGGTCGTGCCCAGCAAAGCTTTTGCCAGTGAAAGGTAGAGGCCTTTAGCTTAAGCTTGTTATACATGAATCCAAAACTCAGCCGGTTTAGTGGGGACTGTCAAATTTCTGATCCATGTATGGCAACTGTGGTTGAGGAGCAGTCTCTTGATCGAATTCTCTTCAACCACCCTTTTGGAAAATGTCTGCATAAGGCTATAGACTGCAGCACTGATCAGTGCATTCTGATGGAGGGGAGGTCTCCCCACTGCCAGAATAGACACAGCAGGGAGGTTTCTCCCATCCACCTCAAATGTGTAAATGGGGAATCAGGTCAGTCTCTTATCATTCAGCCTGCTGGTTGAACGAAAATAACTGACTCACTCCTCTATGGTAGCTTTAGGGTTTATGAATATCCAGCCTGTGATCTATGCTGTACTTCAAGATACCGAATTTGAAGGCGAGTCAAAATTTGTATTGTTTCCCTTTTTAATGCTGACAAAAATATCAGAACATGAGCTATGAATTTAGCTAATTTTGGATAAAAATCCTTGTCTGACTACACATCCAGCAGGTCACTTACCATTGTTTTAGAGATGTCAATTACCCAGTAACTGGGTCATAATACATTAGGGCCTGTTTCAACCTGAAATGTGTTTCTTACGCATTTAGGCGCATTTCAGGTGTGGTGCAATATATGTGCATTTTAGGCATGTTTTAAATGCGTTACCATTAAAGTCTACTGGAAGCCACATCAAAAAAGCTGCAAACTGGACATTTTTTTTTCACCACACCTGTAATGCTCCTAATGTGTGAAGATTTGAATGATGCCTGCCTTGAGCTGGGCTTATTCTCCTACATGGCACAAATACCACTGATACCACTGATGTGCAGCTATTCGTGGAAGCCAGTCAGAACTTTGCTTCAGCAGTCAGAGTACTATGAATTTGAAGACTATGAAAAGCTAAAATATGATTAGTTATTTCACATTATTTGTCTTTGCGCTGTTGTCAAGCAAGCCTAGCACGATTAAGTATGTCCCTGCTTTTACTTTTGGGACTGCAATTTTTAATGTCAGTTCCGTTTTAATTTGGTATTTTTGTACTGCTATTTTCTTTTAGTCACCCTGCAGTTATTTAAGTAGTATATGGTATGATATAACCAGCCCATATGTAGTTTGGCTCTGTGTAGCTCAATCTGTTGCTGTATTCTGCTTGGCATGGGTAGGTCTGATTCTGTGCACTAGGCTGCATATTTATGTCAATCTTAACAATATTTCTTATTCATTAGAATGAGTCTCGTAACATTGAGATGTTGGCAGCAGCCTGCGCTGTTGGAGTTGGATGCTGCTTTGCTGCTCCTATTGGAGGTAAGAGGACTGTGTGGGAAGTAGGGACAAGAGGAATATTAAGCAATGTGAAGGATTCTTGAATTGTGTGTAAGTGGTGGGTGTGTATAAACTGAGATGTATGATCAGGAGGTTGTGTGGGAGGGCTGCTTGAAATACATGTGTGGGAGCCATCAGTTAGTTATGTAATCGTCAGTGTAACAAACCAATATATCAGGATTATGCTGTTCTTTTACTCTGTTTGCATTGAAGTATGTTCTTTTTTTAAAGCATAGGCTTCTTAATAATAATTGTACAGCTAAAAGTAAAATGGGGCCCGCCTTCTGTTTTTTTTTTTTTTGTGCCCAGAGCAAAAAAACAGCATCTACGTTTATTTGCACATATTTAAAAAGGGCTTCTTACTTTTCCATAGCAAACGTCACACATGACCTAGGTTTTGGCGTGTAAGTAGAAGGGGCTTCTTTTTAAAGTGGACAGAATTTGTACATAGGGGTTTTGAGGCAGGAGAAGTGTCTTGGGAATTTTAATACTGTGTTTTGAAGCATATACATTTTTATCCCTATATACTAGCAAAGCCTATTATAACCAGCACCTGCTGAGCATTGTCAAACACAATATCTTCAGTTTAGCATAATACTTATTGCATGACTGTCTGAGCTCTTTCTAAGAAAGCTGCCTGCCTCTAGGTCAGTTGGTCTCACATACAGGTTATTAATGCTGTTTTTCTTCTAGTAGATGACCAGCTTGTAGACTGTAAGAGCCTATTTTGTGAAGCCGATTTATTACTGAACTGAGATTAGTTGATATTATGGCAATGGAATGTGCATATTTTACATGAAGCTTCCTTTCGAACTATACTAGATGGATTATGCTGTAAGGCCCGGTTCACATGGGTGCTAAGGCCCATATGCTGTGAACAAACATTTTTTTGCATGCTGTCTAGACTGCATTTAGGTAGCCTATTAAAGTTTATCAGGATGCATTGGCTGCACAGACGCAAGGACTCGTCCTAATGTGGCATGTCCATCACATTAGGACAAGCAGCTGTGTCTGTGCAGCTGTTGCATCCTAATAGAATTCAATAGGCTGGACCTGGAGTCTAGCCGCAGTATATGACCTCAATGTCCATGTGAATGAGGCCTAAATGATGTGTTCACTATTGCTGCAGGTCATCGAGGTGACTTGACTTGTATCTTTTTGACCCACAAGTCGAGAGAAGTACTAGCTGTATTTTATTTATAAAATTAAATGGCACTGAACATTTACATCTTAGGGCCTATAAAGCTGCAATAACCAGTCTCAGTCCTCTAGACACATGTTAAAATATAGTGTGTGTAGTTAATTTTACTTTAATGTGGTCATTTTGCCTAACTCTGCAAGTATCTTTATAAACAACCGAAGTCAAGAAACGCATATTTTCTTAAAGAAGTGTGAAATGAAAAAAATAAAAACACTTGCCTACCTGCTGCAAGCTGTCCCTCGCCAGCTCGTAGCTCCAGAACTGAGTGAGAGTGGGCAGGAGTCCCTCCAGAGTCTTGAGCGGCTCTGTGATGTCAGCTGATATCAGGCTTTAGCCCGCTCTCAGCTGATACTGGGTCAAGGAGGAGCACAAGCAAGTGCACTAAAAACCTTACTTTCTATTTTAAAGTGATATTAAACCCTCAGTTTTTCCTGCCAAGCGTACTTATACAGTATATATGCGGCCTAACGGAAATAGGTCTTTATCCGTGATGCCACATACATGTGCTACTGAGATTGTGCTGTGAGAGAAGAGACCAAGCTGTCACCGACCGATACAGGTCTTGAACTAATGATTTTGAACAAAGAGGACCAGTTCCCGGTCACCTGATCTCTGTGAAAGCCTGTGACTGGCTATCCCAGTGATCAGTCACTGTACAGCCTGCACCTGTGTTTTAAATTAAGATATATGTTGTACCCTTTTCTCCTTGCTAGAGAAGATTTACTTTTATACAAATGTGGTATTACTATGATTGTCAGGAGTAGGAGAATGTACCGTATTTTTCTTTGGCATTGTTCTTAGGTGGTAGGTTAGGAGAAGTTAGAAAAATACAGCTACATTTTTTAAAAATATTTTTACACACAGTACTAATGATGATTTTTTTTTTTTTTTTTTTACTATTTTGTGCTAGTTTTCTTTTGATAAAAAAAGATCAGTTGACATAATTACTATAAAATCTAATCTAAATGAAAGCCCAGTTTGTCCTAAACAAAGTATAATTTGCATGGATACACTATGTAGTTGCGATGATTTGTACAGCTTTACGAACACGTCAAAGTTACAAAACTGTGTTCAGGTGTTTTGTTGTCATGAAGCCTAATGCTGCGTACACACGATCGGATTTTCCGACAACAAATGTTAGATGGGAGCTTGTTGTCAGAAATTCCGACCGTGTGTAGGCTCAATTGGACATTCTTTGTCGGAATTTCCGACCACAAAAATTTGAGACCACAATACCAACGCACAAAATTCCATGCATGCTCTAAATCAAATACGAGAGGGAAGCGATCGGTCTGGTAAAACTAGCGTTCGTAATGGAGATAGCACATTTGTCACGCTGCAAATTTTGAAATCTTTCAATGCAGCGCATTCTCTTCTTCTTTAGAATGCTATAATAATGAAGTTGTTTTGCAGCAGATATTCACAGAGTTCTGACAAACTGATTTCTTTATTATTTGTGATTTGTTTTATAGTAATCTCCTTTTTTTTTATTTATTTTTTTGGAAATCAAGATCTCCTGTTTTATTTTCTTTTTTTTTCTAGTGATCTCCATAATATTTTTTTTTCATTTTGTGTGTCAAGTTACCACAACACCATTATTATCCTGTATTTTTTAACCTCAAGGAGATTGGTTGTTGGTGTCCCTTGTTAATTTGACATTGTCTTTTTGAAATGTACCTGTCTACTCACAAACTGTCCTTTTTTAATTATAACACAAAGCCAATGATTTAAGAAAAAATATATACATTTATTAGGGGTCATAACAAAATAAAGAGGAAGACCACGCTGGATAAACTGGTGAAATTAGCGAAGCCTTTGTACCCCAGGGCACACAACTATTTGACAGGCAAAATTGGGAGCCTGAGGAGTCCATTTAATAGGGAGCACAATCCGGTCCCGGACTCTCGAGATTAGGAACAGCAGCAGATGACATGTATGTCCCCAGGCTTACTCTTACAACAGCCTTCGTCTTTTGCCAGACCAGACCGAACCCAGGCGATCACTCTCTTGTCTTCCTTCCACGCTTGCTTCCATGCTTGCTTCCAGGCTGTGGCTCTGGTGTTGGAGTTGTGGCAGGAGGAGGAGGAGGAGAATGGTCCAACTTGCACAGGTGGGTTTTGCTTGTGATTTCGCCCCTCAACCCCTTATTTAGGGCCATGTATATCAGTTCCTCACAAAAGAGGCATTGGCCCACTTCCATTTCCTGCATTTTGTTGGCAGCCATGCAGGCATAGGCCTCCAGAAGACTGGTGGGGGTTCTGAGGGCCGCAGAAGCCTGCTGAATTGACCCAAGTGCTGACTCCTCCACGCTCCTCCCCTTCCTGGGCCTTTTTTTTGAAGGCGGAGGGCAGGGACCCGGGATTCGGTCAGGCTACTGGGCCTGGCCACCTCCCGGCTGCCGCTTTCCCCCGCCACCTCCTGGCTGCCGCTTTCCCCCGCCACCTCCTGGCTGAGGACATAGTTTTAGTTTATTGATCATCAATCACACACAATTTTGAGAAATATGTTGAACAATGCTATACCTGACTCAAGCTGGGCTCCTCCACATTTTCCTGGGTGGAAGGCCCAGGTTGGACGCCTCAGCTGGGGTGGAAGGGAGAGTGGAAGGAAGGGTTGAGAGTGATGGCCTGATTTCAGTCTGGTCTGACAGAAATAGCAGTCTGTCATAGTACCACAGCCTGGGTACATAAATGTCATCTGCTGCTGCTTCTGATCTCTGGGAATCCCTATTATATGTGCTCCTCATGCCGCCAATTTTGCACTTCAAATACTTGATGTCTGCCATGGGGATCTGCGGCTTCACAAATTCCAGCAATTTATCCAGTGCTGCCTTCCTCTTTAGTCGATTTGTATAAAATTCGTATTTTGTCTGCCACAGACAGGGCAGCTCTCTGTACAAATCAATGAATTTGGGGAGGAAATCATGATCGTTGAATCGATCCATTTTCTCTGCAAGACACAACACAAGACAAACCCTAATGTCAGGCTAAACTCGCATAATCTTGTCCCAATATAGGCCTCAATCTCTAAGTAGTATAGGCCACTGATGCCCCAAGTTAAAATTGTACCTTCGTTTGATCAATCTGCGCTTCCGCTACTCCGTCCTCCGCTCACAGATCGTACGTACGACGCACGCGTGTTACACTTTATATACACTGCGCATGCGTGAAACTCCGCCCACCCCTGACCTTCTTTATAGTATATTCCCCGCCCCTTGTATTTCGGCGCAGTGGGAGAACACATGGCGGAGAAACAGGTGCATGAAGACAGCAGCAATGACGAAAGCCCGTAGCCACGAACGTCCCTATCCCGGAGGAGATTTAAGGCCTCCAATATGTTCTTTGTAGAGATGGTGGAGATGGTGGACATTTTGAAGAGGGCCGACTATTATGGGAAGCATGGACTGTACCCAAACACAAATGTGAGAGAGGCCAAGATCATGGCTAAAGTTGTGAAGTCTGCAGAAGAATTTTGGGGTACGGCGATCCAAGGATCAACTGAGGAAACGATGGTCAGACCTCAAATTGAGGGAGCAGGATCAGTACAGAAGAATCAAGAGTGCTGCAAAAAAGTATTTTTTCGTGTGTGTTCCTATTCTTATTGAGTTTGTGCTGCTCCATGTGCTTTTCTTTACTGTTGTACAGTTTAAAATGGCAAGTTTCAGGTTTGTGGACACATTATTCGTTCGTAGTAAACATCATTAGTTCACCCACTAATACAATGTTTTTGCAAGGTACAGGTTAACTACATTTGTTCAGGCCTCTTTGTATTAAAATAAGTTTAATACATTGTTGTCTAGATGGGTTTGTAACTAGAATGAAATGCAAACTTGATTGAGTGTAAGGAGTGGACACTCAGCAGCTGTTTACACATCTGGACGCAGGAGCACTAGAACAAACTTTTTAGGGGGTCCCACACAGGGGCTCCAGTGTGTGATATTTTACCCAAAAAGGTAAGTTCAGCTTTAATAAAGGGAAAAAAATCATGTCTTCAGCTTGGAACTCTGCCAAAACCGACAATTGTACGACACTTCCAAGCAATGTTTCATATTCCTATTTCTGGCCTCAAATAGCTGTGTGCCAAGTATACCTTTTATCTTATTCAGATGAAGAAGGGGAAATCCCAAAACCACAACCTGAGGATGTGGAGTTGGGAAAGGTTTATGAAGTGGGCGAAATAGTGACCACAACAGGTGATTGTCTAAGACCACAGCTTTAGGTAATAGATGTATGCCTGCATATTTATAATACATGGTGTGTTTTTTTATTTTAGGTGATGTGGATGTTGTGGAAGAAGAATCTAATTTCACAAGTGCACACGTCCTCATCGGTTAGATCATGGTGTGCAATCAGGGTTTACAGAAGATCAAGGAAGACATCAATGATGTTGAAAAAAGAACTCAAAAACATCATTGATGTTTTAAGCAGAATTTAAAACCAAAATTTTATAATTTTTTGATTTTTATTAGAACTTTTCTAAAAAAAATGTTGAAAGCCAAAATTTGAAGATGCACAGTGTGTCAACATGTGCTATCTGCCATCACGGGATATCAATGTACGTGTTTTGTGGGTGCAACCCCTTCTTCTCAACTAAAGTAGCTGAGAGGAAGGGGTTGTACCCCCGAAACACGTCCATTGATCCCCCATGATGGGAGCTAGCACATGTTGACCTTTGGCATGGGATCAGGAGGGAAATCCCCATTTTGACTCTCAATGTGTGTGCATCTTCAAAATTTGGCTTTCACAGGGGTGACATCGCCCCATCTGATGAAGGCAATATCAACAGTTTGGACATACTAATGTCTGATATTTCCTTAAATTTATCAAAGTTTAACATTGTAAGTTCCTGAGTTGTGTATTGTTTTATGTTTTGAAAAACATGCCTGTTTACCACAAAAAAGGATATTTCTACTGTGTCCCAAAAAAAAAAATCCAAAAAAAATGTTGGTTTGTTTGAAAACCCTTTTCTAAACGCACATGTGACTGTGCACAAAGTAAACATGTTTCTACTCAACAATGTGTGTCTTCTTCTTTCAATGCTCAATAGAATTTTTTTGCTTAAGTTGGTATTTACAGTGGAAATGGGGGTTATTTCCTAAAGGCAAATCCACTTTGCACTACAAGTACATTTTCAGTGCAGTTTCAGTGCACTTTCAAGTGCACTTTTGCAGTGCACTTGTAGAGCAAAGTGGATTTTCCTTTAGTAAATAACACCTACAGTGCTTTATAATTTGTATAAATCGGGCCATTATCGTCACTGCAAAAAATGTATTCAGGGTGCTGAAAATGATGAATATTATCATTAATGCATTACATACATTAACAACAAAAAGGTGTGTGTGTGTGTGTGTGTGTGTGTGTAGCAGACCCACAACATAAATAATAGTTAGCTGAAGAAGAGATTGTCACCTCATGTATCAAGAAATTACATTGGAACTATTGAAAATGGCCAAAAAAAAGCCCATTGGAGAACCTAGGAGACAGCTAAAAAACAAGCAGTAAATCAAAAGGAAATATTTTTTGTTTTAAAATACAAATTTATTTTAAAAATACATTTATTTAAATACATATGTGATGTTAAAGGATAAAACTTACCCTAATATAGTCCTTCTACAGGACCTGAATGATGGCAGAACAGGTCTTTGGAATAATGATTCCCAGAGCCTGGGGGGAGATGCCTGTCGAACTTTATGTTCTGCAGACTTCTCCCCATCGCCAAGTACTGCAAGGTGGCAACGAGCCTCTGCTCCGGAGTGATGGCTTGCCGCATGCAGGTGTCCTGCTTCGTAATATAAGGAGACAGCAAAGTCAACAGACGGTGAAAAACTGGGTCCGTCATCCGGAGATAATTCCTGAAATCATCAGGATTATTCTCACGGATCTCCAGCAACACAGGCATATAAGAAAATTGGTCACGCTGGAGCAAACAATTCTTGGTCCATGAACTCCTCCTCGCCCTGTTCATGGACTGGACTTGGGTCAATGTAAGAACACCAACACCAAGCCCCTGCACAGCACGAACTCTACAATGAGTACGTACATGGCTTCACAACAGTCGGCTGGTCAGAACGAACTAACAGAACGCACTGAAAATCAGAAATGAGCGGACATGAACGCACTGAAAATCAGATACGTACTATAAATAGCATGCACTGAAAACCAGATGCGAACGGACTACAAGCACTGAAAACCCGATACGAACCCACAAGCACAAACTGAAGAGCAGTAACGATCTGAAAAGCACCAGGCTGAAAAGCACAAATCGTCTCTCACCAAACTTCTACTAACATGAGATTAGCAGAAGGAGCCCAAAGGGTGGCGCACTGGTTATTGAACTTCCTCTTTATAGTGCCATCGTATGTGTTGTACGTCAGCGCGTTCTTGACGATCAGAATTTCCATTTGTGCGACCGTGTGTATGCAAGACAAGCTTGAGCCAACATCCGTCAGAAAAAAATCCCAGGATTTCGTTGTCGGAATGTCCGATCGTGTGTACGCAGCATAAGGGCTCTTTCACATGGACTTTCTGATCAGATCCGCCTGTCAGTTTTTCAGGCGGACCTGATCGGACACTCCATTCACCTCCTATGGGGCGGTGGATGTCAGCTGTGACATGTCCGCTAACATCCGCTGCTATCCGATCCGATCCTGACTGTGAAATCCAGAGGGCTGGTAACCCTATTTTTTTTTTATCTGTCTGGCGGATGGGGTCGGATGAAAAAACACAGGCAGTCCGCAGAGACGGACCTGTCATTCGCCTGCTCAGTGGGGATCAGCGGATCGATTCCTCGCAGAGCAAAACCGAGTCCGCCGGGCGGACCACCCGTGTGAAAGGACACTGAGTTTATCTAAAACAAAAAAATATAAAAAGTCAGCACAAAGGACCTTCAGTGAAATGTGTCCTTTGTGTTGCATTGTCCTTTTTTTTCCAAAATTTTCCTCATGACCCCCACCCCTGCCACTATAATCTTCTGGTGCTGTGGGGGGTAATGGAGCTAAGGGACTGTGACAGACACTCGTCCTGCCCTTTCCGCCCAGCTGCTCCATTCATAGAAGTTGTTACTAAAGCTCCTATAAAAGAAATAGGATCTATGGAGGACGGGCAGATGGCTGAAAGGTTCACCCCCTCCATTCATAGATCATAGAGCTGTGGTACTGGCTCCTATGAATGCAGGAGGGGTGGGCAAAAATGGCAGGCATAGCAGTGGCAGGGGACATCAAAGGAGGAAGATTTCAGCGAAAAGGCTCCATGCACATTGGAGCTCAAAAAAGCTGTTTCTGGATGCCAGATTGCTGGCAGAAAATGCTGGTTGAAAACGTGATTTTATCAGCATTTTGCATTGCCGTTAATGCACGTTCAGCGGCGCTAGCTTTTAGCAGTGCTTCTCTACCTCTATTCGAAATCAGTGGTTCCCTATAGGAGCCCATTGATTTGAATAGAAGTCGCACCATAAGTCAGATCATCATGATCCGACTTGGGATGCAACTGTGCTGAGGATGAAGGGGAACCCCGCCAAAATGAAAAAGAAAATTGGCGTGGGGTTCCCCCCCTCAGACGATGGATTTTAACGGGATGGATTTTAAGGGGAACCCTCTTCGACGAAAAAACAGCGTGGGGTCCCCCCCAAAAATCCATACCAGACCCTTATCCGCGCACGCAGCCCAGCCGGTCAGGAAAGGGGGTGGGCACGAGCGACCCCCCCCCCCTCCTGAACCATACCAGGCCGCATGCCCTTAACATGGGGGGGTAGGTGCTTCGGGCAGGGGGGGCCCTGCGCTTCCCCACCCCAAAGCACCTGGTCCCCATGTTGATGAGGACAAGGGCCCTTCCCGACAACCGTGGCCTTTGTCTGGGTCTGCGGGCGGGGGGCTTATCAGAATCTGGGGGCCCCCAGATCCCGGCCCCCCACCCTATGTGAATAAGTATGGGGTACATTGTACCCCTACCCATTCACTTTAAAAAAAGTGTCAAAAATAAAACGCACTACACAGGTTTTTAAAGTATGTTTACATTACAGTGGGAGAGAGCATTGTGTCAACATCGGAAGAGGGAAGACGCACAAGTGTTCGCCTGTTAGCGCTAAAGTTCCTGCGCATAGGCGTTGGCCTATGTCCGGCAAGACTGACACTTGCAAATGCATGTCTGTGCATACCATGTCCCTGACAGTATTGCACAAAGCATCCCCGAATCCCCTCTTCTTGGGTCCCCTGACAGCACTGTTGGCTCTCCTCTGTCTCTTGGTGTACCGCCATAGGATGCTTCTTCCTATAGGGGCGCACCTGTGGGCTTATTCCCAAGCAGGGCTGTGTGCCTACTGACACAAACAGTGCCGCTCGGGCCTGCCCTTGCTCCCTCCTCATAGGACTTTGAGGAGTCCCTCCTCAAGAAGTGGACTGTTCTACCAGTAGTGACTCCCCCTGTCTCTAGGTTGCACAAGGCAACCATGATTCCGGTAGAGGAATCTACTGGCTTTTAAAGATCTGGCAGACATACCTGGAGGGGGAGCAGAACCCCCCTGCCTTTGCTGAATTGGCAGACATGTTGGTCTAGGGGCTGCAGTTTGCATCCAAGAGGCATGGCAGACATTTAACCTGGTTGCTGAGCGCTCTGTTTCCGTAGTGGTGTTTAGACATTTATTGTGGCTTCAGTGTTGGTCTGCGGACTAGGCTTCCTAAAAAAAAAAAAAAAAAAGCTTTGACCGGTTTACCTTTTCAAGGCCATTGTCTGTTTGGGGCTACCCTGGATGACATTACGTGTCTCAGGGGGGGAAGTGTACATCTCTTCCACAGTCTAAAAAGGGAAAAGCGCTTAGTCGCAGGTGCCGTCCTTTCATGGCACACAGTTTTTTCGGTCCTCGGGGTCCACCTACAAGGGTCCAAAAAGTTTCAAACCCTCCTCGGGAGGTTCCGAACGGACCTGGTCTGGCAAGCCGAGAGCGGGATTCTCTGGACCCAAGGACAAGGCCCCTTCGGCAGGTCTTGATTTTTTCAGGATGGAGTCCATCCGTACGGTGGTGGCATCCCCTCATCATGGGGACTTTCTGGCTTCTAGCGACCTCTTGAATGCTTACTTACACATTCCACTATGTGCCGACCCAGCACTTCCTCCTATTTTGCTGTGGAAGAAGAGCATTATTGGCTTGTGGTGGTGCCCTTTTGGTCTCGCCACCACTCCTCTGGGGTTCACAAGGAGTTGGCACTGGATCTGGCGTGGTTAGGTCAGCCGGGGATTGCGGTTCCGGGCGGCCTGGGCGATCTTCTCTAAATCCTCTCTAAATATACAGACCTTGACAGATTTCAGTTGGCTTCTATACTACCTGAAGTCTGCTCTGGCTCCTTCCAGAACATTGGGTTATCTGGGCCTCACCTGGGCTTCAACTCTGGCAGGAGTGTTTCTTCCTCTTGACAAACTCCAGAAGATGCATGCTGCGTTTCATCTACTGTTGTCTGGCAGGTGGGCCTCCCTGTGGACCTGCATGCGGGTGTTGGGCCTGATATCTACCTTTTTTGAGGTGATTCTATTTGCACAGTTCTATACAAGCTCCCTTCAAGATGGATCCTGGCATAATGGGACAAGTGCTCGAGGTCTCTAGATATCAGGTTCAACTGAGCCAGGAAACCAGGGGTTCCCTGGTCCGGTAGCTTCAACTCTCCGGTTCTTCGGCAGGGCAAATCCTTTCTCCCCTTGTATTGGATAGTGGTCACCACCAATGTCAGCCTGTCCGGGTGGGAAGGTGTCCTGGGACTGAGCTCTGCTCAGGGTCATTGGACGCTGGAGGAAGCCAGACTATCAATATTCTGGAACTTCGAGCGATCAGACTATGTCTGGATCATGGATGGATCAACTTTGGGGACTTCCATTTACGGATCCAGTCGGACCATGCACCATTACCAGGGCAGAACAAATAGTGTGTTGGCAGCCCTGGCAAGAGCCAGAAGCCTCCAGTGGGCCGAACATCTAGTTTCCAGCCCTCTCTGACGTACTCATTCCAGAAGTGGAATAGGGGCAGGTGGATTGCCCCAGTCAGCTAGTGTTGGACCACAGGGTGGGCCCTTCATTAGGCCGTGTTTCATCTGGTATGTCTCCGATGGGGCACTCCCGAGGTTAATCTGTTTGTGTCCTGGCAGAAGGGTATTGAGGTTTCTGGCAAGGTCACGGGATCCTCTGGTGGACACCTCATACGCTCTGGTGGCCCCATGGGGCCAGTATCGTTTGCGATATGCCTTTCTTCCTCCAGCTTCTGCTGTGGCTTTTGCACAGGATCAAGGACGCAGGGATTCCTGTCATTCTATTGGCCCTGGATTGGTCCTGTTGGTTTGGGTATGCTGACCTTGTGCGCCTGGTCACTGACGTTCCTTGACAACCTCCTCTCAGGGAGGCTCTACTGTCCCAAGGGCCGGTCTTCCATCCTGCTTTACAGTCGCTGGTTTTGATGGCCTAGCTGTGATGAGCCAGGTGCTTAAGTTCCAACATTGCTGAAGGCTAGGGAGTCTACCTCCTAGGAAGCTCTACCCCTGGACGTGGAAAGCTTATATACCGTGTGTGAGTCGCAAGGCATTCACCCTCGTTCTTTTTCGGTGGCTCAGATTCCGACCTTCCTTTATGGGGTGTTTAACAGAAATGGGCCTTGAGTACCATCAAGGGCCAGGTGTCAGCCTTTGCAGTCTTCTTCAGCGTCCGCTTGTCGTGCACTCCCTGGTGCATACAAAACTAAAAAATTAATACATTTTATTCAAGGGGTTCGACGTCCGTTTCCACCGGTGCAGTCTCTTCTACCGCCATGGGATCTGAACTTAGTGCATTCGGATTTACAGAAGCCTCTCTTTAAAAATATTTGTGAGATTCCCCTGCTTACTCTGTCTCGGGTGACATTTTTGGTGGCTATCACCTCTGCTCGCAGGATGTCGAACTGGTGGCGTTATCTTGTCGTACACTTTACCCAGTGTTCCACAAGGATAAGGTGGTTCTTCATCGTTGTCCATTGTTCCTTCCTCTGATTTCCCCTTAGAATAAGGACATTATGTTGCCTTCCCTGTGTCCCTGGTCAACATATCCTACATTTTTGCCTTGGATGTGGTTTGGGTGTATTTGGCAGCCACTAAGTCTTCTTCGGAGATCACACTCAGTTTGTGATCATGGCTGTGATCTCTTCCCGGAATTTTAGGAAGGATCCACTCCTTCCTCACGCTTTGTGTAGTACATGAGTGTTGAACAGAGCCAATTATAATAAGTATACAGATAAGTATACAGACACAATTTTTGTACCAGCATCTGGCCTTATGGGCAATTAAGTACGACTCCATCATCTGGTCATTGAAGTCCACCCCTCCCATGTTAATGTTGTAGTCGTGGACACCGGCTTAACACCAGTCGCCATTGCAGTTTAGGCCGCTGGTGCTCGCCAGTTCACCAGAAGGTAAAGCGGCACTAGTACCAGCACTCTGCTCCATACGAGAACCATGCGGTTGTTCCACCTCAGCAACAGGGTTGGGTATGCCTGACCTTAGCAGGGATCTCTACTCCATCGTCAGAGCCATCTGTCAGGGTGCTGCTACCCTCTATAGGTTTGTATACTGAGCCTGGTTCTGTCATGCTTGGTATCCTGTAGGCCTCTTAACTAGTGTACCTTTCGTTTGACATTTTGGCCAATAAATTTATAGGCACCTAGTGTGCCTCACAGGTAAAAAAAAGCACCTGGTTGTCGAGGACTGTTTGAACCACTACAAAAAATTAACTGCTAGTGCTAGCAGAGATCAGGCCTTACTTTGCTAACACTGCGGTTTTGTGTACTGTATTGGAAGTGACAGTGGTCTACTGATACTGCACTTGTTTGGGAAGGGCAGAGGGGCTAAATGCAGTTGTTGGGGCTGACCCTGCTAACGCACACATTTTGGGAACACTATACTATTGGACACTAGTATAGTTCTGATTAGATCAAAGATATTGATCCGTTCAGACCCTATACTAGTAATGGCAGTGTGTGTTACTGATAATCAAAGGGTTAAAATGTATTAGTGAATATGTGGTGGGACCCTGACAATATCAGGAATGGACGCTGATGCTAACTAGTGTCACCTGTGACACTAATACAGTGATCAGAAAAAGGATCTGTACACTGTACTAATGAAACTGTGACAGGGCAGTGAAAGGGATGATCAGGGTCCCGCCATATATTCCCTATCTGGGACTGACACGAACTGCCGCTAACGCTATTTAGCGACACAATTTACACCAATACTGTGATCAGTAAAAAAAATCTGTACACTGTACTTGGTGACACTGTGACAGGGAGTGAAAGTGTTAACGGGGGGGGGGGGGGGGTTGGGTGGTTAAATGTGCCTAACTATGTGTCCTTGTAGTGCTTTGCTCACTGTTAGATGCTATCTCCTCTCACGCTGGAACCGAAAAGGGCTCCAGGAGAGGAGATTGCATCATTTCCTGTGCCTGTGTTTCCATTACATAAGCACAGGACGTCCTGTGATTCGTCAGAACCGATCAGCAGGTCCAGGCCATATATCATTGGCCTGGACCAGTAGATCGATCAGTTCTGTAACGAATCTGATCTCTGCGGGGATGGCCGGCATGAACGAGGTACATGTATGTCGATTCATGCAGCCGGGCCTCCTTGCTGCAGTAAATGTGCGGAAGGCAGTCCGGAACTGGTTAGAAAATCTTCGTCTTCTTCTTCGTCTTCTTCTTCGTCTTCTTCTTCGTCTTCTTCTTCGTCTTCTTCTTCGTCTTCTTCTTCTTCTTCTGAAATGTGTTAATATACAGGTCACATAGAGACAGCAGAAGAGGAGGGGTTGAAAATTAGTTCACATTTTTTTTAAACCCTTTACCATTAAATCTACTGCAGCTCATCCCTTCCTTCATTTAATCTTCATTGATAAAATACCACTTTCTCCCCGTGCAGTGAGGTGATGAAAGGAAGTAAGGGGAAGGCGCTCGTATGTAAACGCTACACGGTTTACATTTGTGATCGCTGTGATACAAACTGAGTTTGATCTGAGCCATTTTCAGACAGCTTGAATAACAGACATTAATGGGTGCCATTTATAAATGGCAGCGCAGAGATAAACATTCACCAATCAACTGTTCATAAATATACGTTGGTAGTAAAGGGGTTAAATATACCATATACCCATACCCAAATTTAAATTTTTTGTTGTGAGTAAAACAATCCCCCACTAAATAAGCTATTTATTTATTTATTACAAGAAACTTTCTTGCAGATACATATATACTTCTGTTTTGTAGCCGGGGATATACCATTGCAGTTGCTGACATCTTTTAGGACCTGCCTTTTAATATTATATCTTAAAGCGGTCCTGCACACACTTCATTTAGAAAATCTCTTTGCCTTCCAAATCAGGCAAAGAGTACTAAATGAAGTGTTTTTTTTTTTTTTTTTTTTCACTTGCCTTGTAATTGCTGCTCTGTCTCTTCGGGGGTGGGCGGGGTCTGTGCGTCGATCCTCGTCATGCCGCACTGTCTCCTGGGATCTGGTGTCTTTGATTCCAGGAGTCAGTGCGGACATCCGCAGAAATCTCGCGAGATTTACGGGGCTCCTGCCGAAATCTCGCGAGATTTTGGCAGATGTGGCTGAAATCTCGCGAGATTTCGGCGAACGTGAGCTACACTTTCCCGTTGGTGCGCACGCGCGAGATCGGCGCAGTAACGGCAGTGCATGCTGGGCCATAGAAGGTGCCTGTGTGGTTTCACATGCCCACAGGCAAGATGGCACCCAGCAGCAACACTTTTTATAAGTGTTTATTTGTGACGAAAACCGGCAGCAGTTCCCTCTGAAAACGGAACACGTGAGTGTGTAATAACCATCTCCTAATCCTTCTCATTGCACAAAAAAAACAAAAAAATACATTACAGACAGTGTCACTCTGCTTTAAGTAATTCCAGCGTTGTAATACAAATGTATGTCATGCATTTTGGATGAAAGGATGAGTATCCTTTCAAAGATTAAACTTTTAAAGAGACAGTCAATAGTGGCCTTAAAGCAGTATTAAGCCCAAAATCATAAATTTTTAATATTGTGGTTTACCAATTCTTATATGCAATGACTGTATTGGTTTCCTTTTTTGTCTCTTTTTTTTTTTTTTTTTTTTCCATCTGGTGATCCAGCTACCAACCTTTTTGTTTTTCAAAAGCACAAGCTCTCCAGCAGAATGTAGTATTTTACATGAACGAGACAAGACACACGCACACCAATACTGACAATACTGCTGTACCTCCTGTGCTCATTCATGCAAAGTTGTCTCACTAACACAGGAGGTGTGTTACCAGCCAGATCACTAGGTGAAAAAAGACAAAGGAAAGAAAACCGATGCAGCCACTGCATATAATGATTGGTAAGCTGCAAAATAATAAATTTTTGGTTTTGGGTTTAATACCGCTTTAAAGTGATTTGTAAAGGCTATAATTTTGGTGGGGTTTTTTTAAATCGCAAACATGTTTATAGTACTTGCTCTGTGCCATGGTATTACATGGCCCCGAACCTCCAGTTTTTGGGTCCCCCACTGGCACTCTAGGCTCCTCCCCTTCTCTGTGTGCTACCATAGGAAGCAGCTTCCTATGGTAGAACACTTTGAGGGCTTGCTCCTGAGCTTAGCCCTGCCCAATGCTCCCTCCTCACATGATTTGATTGACAGCAGCAGAAGCCAATAGCTTCCATTGCTGAGTTCATGTAAGGAGAGGAAGAGGCACAGTGCTGGATCAAGATAAGGGGGGTGAGGGGAGATACAACCAGTGCAACATTTTTTACCTTAAAGCGGGAGTTCCGACGTTTTTTTTTAACCGCTTCCTGACCGCCTAACGCCGATATACGTCGGCAAAATGGCACGGGCAGGCAAAATCACGTACCTGTACGTGATCGTGCATGTGCCTGCCTGTGACCCCGGCCGCGGGACCAGCGGACCCGATCGCCGCTGGTGTCCCGCGATCGGGTTACGGAGCTGAAGAACGGGGAGAGGTTTGTGTAAACAAACCTCTCCCCGCGCTTCCTACACTGACTGTCAGTGATCGGCGGTTCCCTGTCATCGGGAACGCCGATCAATGACGTCAGACGTACAGCCACGCCCCCCCTACTGTAAAAAAAACACACACACACGTCACACTGACTCCTCCCCGCCCCCTAGTGGTTAACCCCTTCACTACAACTGTCATTTACATAGGAATCAGTGCTATTTAAATAGCACTGATTTCTGTATAAATGACAAATGTCCCAAAAATGTGTCAAAAATGTCTGATGTGTCCGCCATAATGTCGGAGTCACAATAAAAATCGCTGATCGCCGCCATTACTAGTAAAAAAAAAAATATTAATAAAAATGCTATAAAACTATCCCCTATTTTGTAAACGCTATAACTTTTGCGCAAACCAATCAACAATCTAATTGCGATTTTTTTTTTTTTTTTTAACCAAAAATATGTAGAAGAATACGTATCGGCCAAAACTGAGGAAAAAAAATGTTTTTTTATATATTTTTTGGGGATATTTATTATAGCAAAAAGTAAAAAATATTGCATTTTTTTCAAAATTGTCGCTCTATTTTTGTTTATAGCGCAAAAAATAAAAACCGCAGGGGCGATCAAATACCACCAAAAGAAAGCTCTATTTGTGGGAAAAAAAGGACGCCAATTTTGTTTGGGAGCCACGTCGCACGACCGCGCAATTGTCAGTTAAAGCGACGCAGTGCCGAATCGCAAAAAGGGGCCTGGTCCTTTGGCTGCCAATTGGCCTGGGGCTGAAGTGGTTAAAGTCAGCAGCTACAAATACTGCAGCTGCTGGCTTTTAAAATATGGACACTTACCCATCCAGCGCTCCCATGATGTCGGCACCCAAAAGCCGATCTGCCGCTGCCATCTTCGGTATGGGAATCAGGAAGTGAAGCCTTGCGGCTTCACTTCCCGGTTCCCTACTGTGCATGCGCGAGTCGCGCTGCGCAATAAGGACACTCCCTGCTGTCTCTGGGATCTGGAAGTGGCGTAAATACCCGCAGATTCTGCGGCTATCTATGCCCGGAAGTGGGTGCAGATAACTGTATTATACAGGTATCTGTACCCCCTCCCCCCTGAAAGGTGCCAATTGTGGCACCGGAGGGGGGGAGGGTTCCGATGAGCGGATGTTCCACTTTAGGCTGGAGCTCCGCTTTAATGCAGGAAATGCTTTTTAAAATAATTTATCATTAGACTCTAAATGATAAATGACTATAAGTGCAGACTTTTAAATAGATAATTTTGTATTTTTTCACTTATTTACTCACTCACTGTAGATTGTGTGTATGATGTTTTGATAAGGCTGATTTTTTTTTCTGTTCTTTACAAATATAGGCGTCCTGTTTAGCATTGAGGTCACTTCAACGTTTTTTGCTGTGAGAAATTACTGGCGTGGTTTCTTTGCTGCTACCTTCAGCGCTTTCATATTCCGAGTCTTAGCCGTGTGGAACAAGGATGAGGGTAAGCAGACAGCATTTTTTTTTTTTTTTTGTACATTTTTAATTTAGGAAATATACAGCCAGTAAAAAGACAGTAGCGGTATTAACAAGGAAATGCAGATTTACATGGTAACACTTCAGATATGCATCAGTACAACTGTGGATCCTAGAATGGACACTCTAAACAGGAGCAATATAAATCTTCAATTTTACGATGTTTCGAGGCTGAAGCAAAAACAAGACTGAAGGACCATTATGGTATTTAGACCTAGGAAGTTGGTATACTTAATCTGCAATAGGTTCCATTAGTGCGACCAAGAGTATAACAGAAACCATGTGAGTTTCAAAGAGAAGAATGGAAAGTCCAAGAATAGTATAGACCATAAACAAACCATGCAGAGAGGCAAGAAGGAGATGGGGGGGGGGGGGGGGGGTGGCGCAACAGGTCTTTGGTATCACTAACAAGCATGCACAGACACCATTTTTGACGTTTATTTCTGTTAATTGAAATAGCATGCAGAAGCCTTAAGGTTCCTGCACATATCATCCAGTATCTTTTTAGAAGCTTTTTGTAGTGACCCAAGCCTAGGGCACACTAATATGCTAATTTCCACACACTCTAAAATGACCTAATCATTCTGGGACTGACCCAGCTCCTTCCACCTCCCTCAAGTTTCCACTAGCCAATGAGGCCACACCCCAGGTTTCAATAAATCTCAGGGTGTTCCTGAAGATAATTTCTTTATTGTTCAATATGGGACACAGGATTTGAAGTACATTTGAAATAAGTGAGTTAAGCTGCTAGCCCCATGAGGAATTGGACACTGGAAAACAAAAAGAAAAATTGGTCAGTCAGGTATAACCCCACAAACTCCCATCATGCTCCAGTTTCTTGCTAGTGTCCTATTAGAATGGATGTCTTTCCTGTTTGGAAAAAGTTTATCCACTTTCACTTGACATTTATTTATTTATTTTTTTGGACCTCTACATAAGGTTGGTTACTGAACCTACAGAAGTCAGCACTGGAACCAACTCATTCTTCCACAAGACAAACTCCAGACTCTGGTCCCAGCAGAGGCGGCTCTCTAATTGGGCCAATTAGGCTATGGCCTAAGGCCTCGCCCTCTTAGGGGCCTCGCCGCCCCCTATTTCGCCTAAAGAGCCGCCTCTGCTATCCTCCTGCATCAATCCTAGTACAGTCAGCGCAGCGGAGCTTGGTGCCCGCCTTGTTCAGTTTACAAACAGTCCTCCTTCTCTCTGCTCACACCACGCCCCATCAGATCACTGCCCAGGACTCTCCACTCCTGTCAATAAAACTCCATTGGACAACTGCCCCGCCCCTCACCGCCCCGCCAGCAAATGCTGTCCGTCCCTTGAGCCGATATATTGTGCAAGGGCCAGGGACAGCTAGCAATTCAGCAGGATCGCGAGGGGGGGGGGGCTTCGACGGTGGGGGCGGAGCCAATTCCAGTTCACTCGTAGCCTGTCTGTGTGCAGCCGAGCTGAGGATACGCTGACTGGGCGGAGGGGACAGAGCCTCTGTGTGTGAGGTACATGTGACTGGGGGGGTGAATGTCAGGGGTGAACATGTGATTGGGGTGTGTGCATGTCACTGGGGGGGGTGTGTGCATGTCACTAGGGGGGGTGAACATGTGATTGGGGGTGTGTGCATGTGACTGGGGGTGTGCATGTGACTGCGGGGTGTGTGCATGTCACTGGGGGGTGAACATATCACTAGGGGGGGTGTGCATGTTACTAGGGGGGGTGTGCATGTGACTGGGGGTGTGCATGTGACTGCGGGGGGTGAACATGTGACTGCGGGGTGTGTGCATGTCACCAGGGGGGGTGTGCATGTGACTGCGGGGTGTGTGTGCATGTCACTAGGGGGGGTGAACATGTGATTGGGGGGGTGAACATGTGATTGGGGGTGTGCATGTCACTAGGGGGGTGTGCATGTGACTGGGGGTGTGCATGTCACTGGGGGGGTAAACATATGACTAGGGGGTGTGTGCATGTCACTAGGGGGGGTGTGCATGTGACGGGGGGTGAACATGTGACTGCGGGGTGTGTGCATGTCACCAGGGGGGGTGTGCATGTGACTGCGGGGTGTGTGCATGTCACTGGGGGGGGAACATGTGACTGGGGGGTGTGTGCATGCGACTGGGGGGTGTGTGCATGCGACTGGGGGGTGTGTGCATGCGACTGGGGGGGTGTGCATGCAGCTGGGGGAGGGTGAGCATGCAATGGGAGGTGCAAATGTGACTGGGGGTGTGCATGTGACTGGGGGGGTTGTGTGCATGTGACTGGGGGGGGTTGTGTGCATGTGACTGGGGGGGAGTTGTGTGCATGTGACGGGGTTTGGCATGTGACTAGGGGGGTGTGTATGTGACTGGGGGGGTACATGTGACGGGGGTGTGTGTGCATGTAACGGGGGTGTGTGTGCATGTAACGGGGGTGTGTGTGTGCATGTAACGGGGGTGTGTGTGCATGTAACGGGGGGTGTGTGCATGTGACTGGGGGGGTACATGTGACGGGGGTGTGTGTGCATGTGACGGGGGTGTGTGTGCATGTGACGGGGGTGTGTGTGCATGCAACGGTGGTTTGGCATGTGACTAGGGGGGTACATGCGACTGGGGGTGTGTGCATGTGACTGGGGGGGTACATGTGACGGGGGTGTGTGTGCATGTGACGGGGGTGTGTGTGCATGTGACGGGGGTGTGTGTGTGCATGTGACTGGGGGGGTACATGTGACTGGGGGTGTGTGTGCATGTGACGGGGGTGTGTGTGCATGTGACTGGGGGGGTACAAGCAACTGGGGGTGTGTGCATGCGACGGGGGGAGGGTGAGCATGCAACGGGAGGTGCAAATGTGACTGGGGGGGGGTGTGTGCATGTGACTAGGGGGGTGTGCATGCGACGGGGGTGCAAATGTGACTGGGGGTACATGCGACTTGGGGGGTGTGCATGTCACTGGGGTTTACAGTCAGGTCTGCTCAGCCCTCTGCCAGTGTCCCAGTGTGCCAGCCTGTGATTGACAATCCGGGTCCCCCTGACCTGACTCCACCCCACCCTCATCCCCAGCCACCCAGAGCTCCACTGCGGTGGTCGGGCGGTCCCAGCTCAGCCCAGTGCCAATCCTCAGCCATGGTGGGCAAGGCGCGCTTCATTCTGCGCTGTCACTGCTCAAGATCGGCTTCTCTACGGCTATCTCCCACCAGGAGCTCTTCCACTATGAGGAGTCCGAGGGGACCTACTGCTGCCCAACAGGGATGATGAAACCTCTGAGGTGGTGAAATTTCGCACAGCCCCTTCTCTTCTATGAGGCCGAGTTCAAGAAGCTCTATGTAAGTACAGCACTGAGAGACACAGAGAACTGACACCAGTGTACACTGACACCAGCACTAGCGGAGTGTACACTGACACCAGCACTAGCGGAGTGTACACTGACACCAGCACTAGCGGAGTGTACACTGACACCAGCACTAGCGGAGTGTACACTGACACCAGCACAGAGAGAGCGAGAGAGAGGTTGCTGACATCAGCGGTGAGATAGAGCACACTGCACTGAGATGGAGTGCCCCGACACCAGCACTGAGAGCACTGACCAGTACTCTTATATGCAATTCAATTTTATTGCTTGAATTATTTTTTCCCTAAGACCCCTTTCACACCTAAGCGTTTTTCAGGTGCTACAAAAATAGCGCCTGAAAAAAGCGGGTCCTGCTAGCAGCATCTTTGGAGCGGTGTATTCACTGCTCCTATACCGCTCCTACCTATTGAAATCAATGGGACACCGCGGGGATACCGCGGCAATACCGCCGGCAACGCACCGCTGCAGTGGCGCTTTGCGGGGGTTTTAACACTTTTTCGGCCACAAGTGGGGGTTAAAACCGCCCGCTAGCCGCCGAATACCGCGGCTAAAACAACGGTAAAGCAGCGCTAAATATAGCACTGCTTTACTGCTGCCGCCCGCACCGCCCCAGTGTGAAAGGGGCCTTATGGACGTGAGTGGGGCCTCATTTCTAAGTTATGCCTAAGGCCTCACAAAGCCTAGAGCCGCCTCTGGGTCCCAGATCCATATTTTGCAGTTTGGGAGCTATCCAACTGTCCACTTTTCCATAAGAGTTCTGAGCTTGATGCTAATCTCATTTGTATTAGTCTTGTTTGCCAGTTGTATTCCAGATCATTTAAACCCAACATTCTGACTGTATGTAACAAGAAGGTGCAATCTCTGGACCATCCAATGTTCCTGGTAGCCAAGACCAAGTTATTCTTGCCCTTTTGGCTCAGAAATACAGCTCTGGAGACATGGAAATCTTTCGCTCAGATGTCCGAAAAGATTCTCGTGATGGATACCAGCCTAACACCCTGACAGTACAAGGGTTTTGGATGTCGGAAGAAGCTTAACTCCCCATCAACGTTTTGGAGCACTGATCGATCTGGTTGTCCCTTTAATGCTGAACCTCTTGTCTGCAAAGCTATCCAAGCAGGATTCAGTTGTATAATGCTGCAGCAGTGGTATATTAATCATTCGAGAGGAACCAGGAATCTTGCTGCAGAAAGAAGTCAAAGGTTTTGTTCCGAACTGAGCCTGAGTTGGCAGGCTGACTTCCACAACCGACAGTGCCTGGATTCAGGGTAATGGGGGAATGAGCTCTTTACCCAGAGTTGTTTTAGTATCTTCATTACACGTGAGGGACACAGGACGTGGACCTCCCATGACAGTTTTTATCCAGATGCAGAAATCCTCTGGCAGTAGCAGTGAGTGCTTTGATGCCTCTGTAAGATCAGTACACCTAATATTTGCCTTTCCTACTTTGGAACTCCTTCCTTCTCTACTCTGCAAGATGGTGATGAAGGGCATACCGGAGATTCTTTTTGCTCTGAATTGGCACAGGTTGATGTAGTAATCCAACCTCATCAAACAGTTTTTTTTTTTTGTTTTCTATATCAACACTTTACTACTGCTTGAAGGAGCCCTTAGTGATTCTTTGGCCTGTTAGCATCTGGCATCTGTTTCTCAAATTTGCTAAGTTGCCACCTGGTCGTCTGTTCATATGTTCTTTAAAGTTTACCAGGTAGATGTTCAGGTAGATGGTTTACCAGGTAGATGTTCTCAGCTGATGCAAGCTTTGGGCATTTCTGATGCAGTGTCCTTTGATTATCAATAAAGAAAACAGAGGGGGGCGTGACCAAGATGGCGACCGGGCCAGACATCTAGGAGCGGCGCTCTGCACCAACGGAGGGGAATTCATCCTAATACTTTATCCTGACCTGACTGAGACCATTCTACTCTTCCTAGCAGGCTCGTGTAGATGGTCCAGACTCAGAAAAGCAAAGAGAGCACTCGTAATTCGCAACGCGGGGACCCCCGGCCCAATCCTCTGGAGCGGCTGCACACGTGGAGACGACTTCCAACATGGCGACACAGACCTCCGAGGCTGACCCAGCCCTCACCGAAAAACGCCAACTTCTCTGCACTTATGCAGGCTATTAACAGGTGCCAAGCAGCACTTATCACTAACATTGATTCCCTGCAGATAGAGATGGGCCTTATGAGAAAAGACTACGAAAAGATCCGCTGGTGGGTGGATGAGGTCGAGAGTCGCGTGGGGGACACATAGGACACTGTGAGGGACCCCACTGCCACCCTTCACACTGTTCAGGTTTGCCTGAAACACATTGAGGCAAAATCTGAAGACGCAGAGAACCGTATTCGGTGCAATAACCTGCGGATCATTGGCCTCCCTGAAGAGACTGAGGGCCCTGACATCCTGGCATTCACAGAGCACCTCCTTCACACGCTCTTCCCTCAGGCGCCATTTTCCTCACACTTTGTTGTGGAGAGGGCCCATATGATGCCTCCTACCCGCGGACCTCCAGGAGCACCACGGCGCACGTTTATCTTCAAACTGATGAACTTCAGGGACTGAGATCTCATACTCCAAGAGGCCCAGAAGCTGGATACCATTCGCTATGAAGCTGCCGCCTCATGTTTTTCCCAGACTTCTCGGTGGATGCTGAAAAACGACAGAAAATTGTTTGACGCGGTCTAGCAATCCCTCAGATCCCGTAACATCAAATACAGTATGATGTTCCTGGCACGTTTTTACGGGTGGTGGATGGTGAAGCGGTCCGGTTTTTCACTGCACCAGAAGAAGCGGAACAGTGAGTGAACACCTTCCCACGCGTGTAACCTGGAGATCTTGCCACCATGGATCCGGTTTGGGCTGCATGAGTTAATATCTGCTATGTTGTATGTTTTTCCCTACACATGGAGGATGAGTGACTTTCCACTGAGCACCATATCTTGCCTCTCTACCTTTCGCTCACCACTTTGAGCAATAATGGTGATGCGGGGTTGACGGCTAACTTTATCCATACTTCCAGTGCCTTTTGAACTTGCTTGGGGGAGGGGACAGATTGCCAAGCATGGGTAACTAATACTATTACACTTTGAACTGATAGATGCTGGGCTGACACTCCTCCCTGTGGCAGTATGGTGACTTTTTTCTTTTTCCAATCTGCACCCATTTCTGCACACATGGCCCGGATGCTTACCAGCCATGCCAGTACACCCGGCTCAGTGGACACACAGCCAGACCGTATGGTCGACCCCGAGGGAATTTATGTGTTAATTGCCGGCCCTATTTTTCGCTGTCTGCCACTTTACACGAGCTGCTAAAGTTTGTACCCCTGGCTCAGCCAGTAGACTCCTAAAGTTTTTATATCCTGCTCTGTTGGCGGCATCTCTGCTACACCCCTATGCCCCTATGCCCAGGTGTTTATCGCCTAATTGTCCTTAGTTCATGACCCCATGTGGTTGTTAACCATGCTTGTTGGGGGGGGGGATCCAGGTGCACTCAAGTTGGTATGGATGCACAGGGTGGGGGGGGAGTTGGGGACTGTTTTGTATTTTTTTTTTCTTTTGCTGTTCTTTTTGTGTTCAGTTTTGCAAGTTATGTATTCGCTAATGAAAGAATGTTGTTTCTGTATGTAATGTGGTTGCTGCAGGCATATCTGCAGCTGCCAGAAGGTTGTCTTTGGTGATCCAGATGCAGGGCTGAGGCCCTCAGATACATACCCATACCCTCCCATATGGCCTCCTGGACAGTGATCTCATGGAACGTCCGGGGGTTTAACTCCAAAATTAAAGTGCCCTGGTTTTTAAATTCCTTAAACAATATTTCCCTGATATCTGCATTTTGCAGGAAACACACCTGGTGGGGGGCAGGGTCCTTAGCCGTAGGAAACCCTGGGTTGGCCATTACTACCATGCCACCCACTCCACCCAATGCTAGAGGGGTTAGTATTTTAATCTGTAAATCTCTCCAGTTCACACTCCTGGACCTGCATCTGGATCCCGAAGGTAAATACGTGGTTCTTCACGCGATGTTGATGGTATGCCTTTTAATCCTGGTGGGATTGTATAATCCTCCCCCAGCCTCCATTGGACTCCTCACTAAGATAATACAGATACTGGCATCCCATTCAGTTGCTGCGGTAATCTTAGCTGGGGACTTCAATATGGACAGGTTGTCTCCTGACACGGCTACAGATTCTCCACTCTCCCGTTGGGCAACACCGTTAGGCCTCACAGACGTTTGGAGATGGAAATACCCCCGAACCAGGGGCTACACATGTAGCTCTGCTACATACACGGCTATGTCGCGTATCGACCTCATATATGTCAGCAGCCCTGTCCTACCTAGGGTGCAGGAGATATCGTCCTTCCTAGAGGGATTTCAGATCATACGCCCATCCTCCTAAAGCTACACACCAGAGTGGCCCCGGTGACTGCTTATGGCACTTGTCGAGGTACTGGGTTGCGGATGAGTGTGTCGAGCCTGTGGTGGAATCGGCCATCACGGCATATTGGGCTCCTGATCCCACTGGGACGGAAACGTCTGCCAGATGGGAAGATTTCAAATTCTACATTAAGCAGCAATATAGATCGGCTGTGGGATCGGCGCGCTCATCTTCCCAGGCTTCGCTTGCCCAGGCTGAGGCTACTGCCCAGAGGTTGGAGACCGAGTATGTTGGGGGTGGGGGGGAGAACCGGAGAAGAGACTTGCTTGTGGCCCTGAGGGAGGTTCAGCTTCTCAGACTCTCAGCAGTAAAGAAACAACTACTCTATCAGTCACAAAGAGTATTTGAGCAGGGTGAAAGATCGGGTCGTATGCTTGCCTGGCTCTCTAGATATTGCTAACATTAAGGACGGGTCGGGGAGGTTGCTGTCAGACTCGGGTGAGATAAACACATGCTTTGCTGCATATTATAGAGACCTGTATTCCTCTAGAACTGAGTACACCCCTGTAGAACTTCACTCCTTCCTTGACAACCTTCAATTTCCCACTCTATCAGAAGAAGCTTGTCTGCAACTGGAAGCACCTATCACTCTGAAGGAGGTTCAGATGGCAATTTCCTCTATGCAGGCTGGCAAGACCCCAGGGGAGCATAGCCTCCCAGCCGAGTTCTTTAAGACACACTGTGCCTCGCTGGCTGCCAGACTTAGAGGGGCCCTCTTAACTTCTTTTAAAGAAAACACTCTGCCACCCTCTATGATGAGAGCCATGATTGTGGTCATTCCCAAGCCTGGGAAGGATCCCGAGCTTTGCTCATCATACAGGCTAATTTCTCTATTAAATGTGGATGCAAAAATTTTACGGTAACTAAGGTTCTCGCTAATCATCTCAATGCAGTGAAACTTTCCTTGATGCATGGGGATCAGACTGGCTTCATGCCAGGCAGGGGCACAGATATTAATTTGAGGAGACCGGGTGGCTGGGAAGGGGGGAGAGGAGGTGATGGCATCGTTGGACGCTGAAAAAGCCTTTGAGTCGGTGGAGTGGGACCACCTGTGGAATGTACTACAGAGATTTGGTCTGGGCCCAACATTTATATCATGGCTTAGGATGCTATACTCTGACCAGACAGCTAGGGTTCGGACGAATGGCCTCCTCTGCACCATTCCCACTCCACCGAGGCACCAGGCAGGGACGTCCCCTCTCCTCGGCTCTATTTGCCCTTGCTATTGAGCCCTTGGCTATCCTCCTCCGGTCCTCATTGACGGTCGCTGGCATATCAGTCCACCCCATTGTCTGCAAAGTGTCTATGTATGCTGACGATACCCTCCTCTACCTTAAAGACCCACATCAATCCTTGTTGGCAGCCCTAGCACTGATTGACTCATTTGGCAAATACTCAGGAATTAGAATCAATTGGGATAAGTCGGTCCTATTCCCCCTAAATCAAGGGGGTCCACCTGGTCCTTCAGAGGTTTATCCAGAAGAGCTCTATCTGGAAGAACCTACCACTCACACCCATAGGCTGAGTTAATTTAATTAAAATGTCCTTCCTCCCTAAGTTTCTGTATGTGTTCAGAAACACCCCCATTAGTATACCTAACTCCTTCTTCAAGAAGCTAGAACAAACAATCAGTTCATTTATATGACAAGGAGCGGTGCCGAGAGTAGCTAGGTCCACACTTCAGCTAGCACTTTCGGAAGGCGGCCTCACCCTCCCCAACTTTAGGAAATACTATTGGGCGGCGGTCCTGGTATCAGTGAGGTGGTGGTTCACACAGGATCAATCCAACCCCTTGGTCAACCTAGAGGCAACTATAGTGGGTTCCTATTCGGAACTAAGCAATCTAGTATACAGAGGACCTAGATCCACCACACAAATCACCACCCCCATGAGGACCACAGTAAGGGTGTGGAAACAAGTCTCTAAACACTTAGCGGAGCCGCAGACGTTCTCTCCCCATATACCCTTATGGGGCATTCCGTCAATGCCCCATTTGCGAACTGCAGATGCTGACTGAGGAGGACTGATCTGAGGGCCTACAACAGTTTATCCCTCTTATGATCTCTGCAAAGGACAAATTTATACAGTTAAAATGTCTCCATAGGGTGCACTACACACCCCAAAGGCTGGCATTAATGTTTCATACCCCTGACGATAAATGTCCTAAATGCAACGGAGACGTTGGTAATTACATACACATGGTATGGATCTGCCCACGAGTACAAGAGTTTTGGCAGGCAGTGGCTGCTGACATTTTCTTGATTAGTGGGATACCTGTCGGGCTTGATCCCCTGGTTCTGCTGCTGGGTATACCAGACAATTTGCCCACAACCACGCACAAGAAGCTGTTTATTTTTTATGCTGCATATAACGCCAGGAAAACAATATTTCTTCAATGGAAGGCGACAGAGCCACCCCGGGCCTCCACTTGGAGGGAACTGGTGAATGCTGCCCCCCCCCTTATAAGCTGACATACATGGGTCGTAGCTGTCCCAATAAATTTCATACAATCTGGGCAGCATGGGTGGAGGCCAGACATTTCACAGTATGACTCTAAGTGGGGGGACTCACCCCTCCTTCCCTCCCTAACCTGGGGATCATCCTGGCCCCCCTTTGCCCAGTAACACCAGACAGTATAGTTATTCTATCCCCCATTGACTACACCAATTGCTCTCATCCAAGTACCTTGAAGTTGGCAATTATGTACTTTCCAGCATATCAAAATGACAAGGTGTACTCAGGATTACCTTCAGATATCATCCTATCCTCAAGCCCTTCTGGGCTGTAACCTTGAAGTAACTTGGCTATTGGATGCATTTATATTCTTCCTTCCATTGTTCTGTTTCTTTGGCTCTGCCACATGACCCTTCTGTGATGATGCGTTGTTTTTATTGTTGTAATACATGCAATGCCTAACATGTAACTGATTGAATATTTCAATAAACATTCCTTCTGTTAAAAAAATAAATTAATAAAGAAAACAGAATTTGTGTACATACTGTAAAATCTGTAGTTTGGTTCCCACCTCTCTATTTTTGTGATCCACTCTTAATCTCAAGCCAGCCATAGATAGTTCAAATTTCTGCTGGTTCAGCAGGAACTGGCTGAAATTTAAACACTGTATGGGCAACCAGTATGCCATATTTGTTAATGGGGGAATCAAGTGATTTTCTTTCCTGCAACCACAGGTTGCAGGAAAGAAAATCACCCCGTCTGTGGCCAGTCTTACTTTTTTTTACAATTCAAATGCAGGATGGGAGTGGGAGGCATTTATGCCAACAGCTTTTGTTTGTTTGCCAATGTTGAGCCTCCTGTAGGCAGCATAAATTGCCTCCGATTTACTTTTAATTCTGTATTTATAAAAAAAAAAAGCAGGAAACAAATTTTACAAGTACAAAAATCCTTTTTTAATCGTGTTAAGACATATATATATACAGTGTGTTTCAAATATTGACTAGTTTACAGTAATTTATTATGAAGAAAACATGTATAAAACGATACGCTTATTTAATGTTGGAAACATCTTTTGATGGGTAATTATTTTAGATTAAAAATTTGCTCACAAACCGTTCATTGTCATGAGCAGAAATCGAAAAGAATGATCATTAGGCAATGGGGTTGATTTACTAAAGGCAAATCCACCTTGCACTACAGCGACTGCACTTCCAAGTGCACTTGTAGTGCAAAGTGGATTTGCTTTTAGTAAATAAACCCCATTAAGCTTTATTTAAAAAATGTAAATATCCAGAAGTGGTGTTTTCCAGAGTCGTGATAGTAATATGAACAGTGTCTAATTATGTCTCCTTCAAATGTTCTGTTTCAGCAATCTTTCCTGTCATCACCTGTGATTTGTACTGTTCACCTGGTATCTCAGGAAGTGTGCATACACAGTATTGTGGAGCAAAGTCTACATAGGTTTTTGCTTGTGGATGATAATAAAAACAATTCCTATCAATGGTATATTTGTGTGTTTATATGATGCTATGACACATCTGATCTGCTGATAGCTGATGACCACAATGAAAAAACAGTGACTGCACAAATCAACTAAAGAAGAAAAAACATTCTCCTCACAAATGCCATAAAGCATAAAGTCACTAGAGATGATGGCCCTAGTTGTATATTACTTTGACAGGAGCCTGCAGATCAAGTAAGACAGGCCTGGAATTGTGCCCTGTTCCCTGGCTGATCATTTGTACTTCTAGTTCCTCCTTCGAGCAAGCATTGCCCTAATAAAAAACATCTCATAGAGTTGCATAGTGACAGTTGGTGACATTGGCTGTAATGTTATTAATTGCCATGAGCAGAAGAAGTGTGGCTGGCAATGCTGATGAGACATCTTATACTCACTCTCTTGACCATGTTCCCAGTTCCATGATTTCTTTAAAGTTCACTGGCCTTCTATTTCAGAGACCATCACCGCTTTATTTAAAACCCGCTTTCGCTTGGACTTTCCCTTTGACCTGCAGGAACTTCCAGCTTTTGCTGTGATTGGGTAAGTGTCAGATATATAATTCTTGGTGCTTTTCTGTATTTATCTTTAGGTTGTTCATTGCAATGAACCACTTTTTTGTGATTCTGATATACTTTAGAAGGTAAAAAATACTGGTTGCTGTTTGGCAGAAGAAATCATTTTTTTATTTTTTTTTCACAATGTTCAATGGCTTGCAGCCTTGTGAATATGTGTCTTAGGTCCTTGGGGTTTGAAAAATATACATTACTTGGTTACTAGCTCACTATGAAACTAGTTATATGTTACGTGATCCTAGCTACAAAATTAAGTATGGCTGAAAACATGTTTATTGTTTTTATGTAAAATGAAGCCCACTCTGTCTGGCGAACAGCTATTTAAACAAGCAGCTGTTGTATGTCCCTTTAACCATTTTGTGGGAATATGGTTGATCATGCCAACATTCTACACTCCCTACACCTACAACTGCAGGAATTCTGCTGAACACTGGCACTGATATTTTTTTTATAATTGATGTCCAGTTCAGTTGAACCAAAAGATGCAAAAAGGGTTGACTGCAGATAGGAAATCTGCTTTAAATGGAAGAAAAGTCAATTCAGTGCCTTTTTTATAAAACCATCTCAACAGTTTATGTAAAATCAAATCAAGGGTCAAAGTTTAAAGACTTTCAGATTCTCTGCTTTCTGTTTGGATAGATGGGCGTTTTTTTTTTATCCATAAATTTTTTTATTTTATCAAAAGAGAACATAATTAAGATTGTTGTAAATGGTACATATCATTGTAATAAAAAACATTGTAAAGGCATATAAAATAGGCTTTGTTCAAATCTTGATGGCCCAATCCAGCCTACCCCAAATGGGTTCACGCTGTAGGTCTGGGAGGTCACCACATTGAGCCGCTAGTCAGCCTGTACAACTATAAGTAAGGGAAAAACATAGGGAATGGGGAGGGTAACAATATTCATAGACCCTGAGTTATAGGCTGCTACCTTCAGGTGATTGGTCACTGCCAAAAGTTTTGCTGGGCATTCCCCCTACGCATACTTCTATAACCCCACCCCACTCAGTGAGTCCTCTGCTAGTTTTTCTGCTAGTGTCCTAAGGTGATGATCTTGTCTCCCTCAAGGGGGAGACAAGCTTTCTATATTTAACTTTGTTTTCTTTATTTTGTTTTGGATTCTTTAATCATCTCTTCAGTCAAAGCGTTCTGTTAGACCAATAGAAGCAGTGCATCTGGATCATTGTAACCTTGGTAATACATTGGGAAACATACCATTTTTAGCATTCACTAAAAAGTAGACTGCTCCAGTAGTAGACCCTGTTTACTCAGTCTTAAATAAAACTCTTACAGTCCAAATATTAAGACACTTAAAGCTGTGCTTGCTCTTGCATAACCAGATAACCAGCTATTGCTGCAATTTCTGTTTGTCAAGCTGTAGCTAATTCTACTAGGGCAATGAACATTTTAACAGGATCCTGTTTTTCAGGATTAAGTCTGGTGGAACACTAAAGCCCCATACACACGGTCGGAAAATCCGACCACCAAATCCATCGGATTTTGTCCGACGGATTTAGTCCGACACTGGTGTTGCATACACACTGTCGGACAAAGTTGTCGGAAAATCCGATCATTCTGAACGTGGTGACGTTTGTTGCGTACGACGGGACTACGTAGAGGCTAGTAGCCAATAGCTTTGGTCTTGTAATGTGATCTGAGCATGCGTGGCACTTTGTCCGTCGGAATTCGATACACACGATCGGATTTGGTGTGATCGGACTTTGTTGTCGAAAAATCTATCCAGCAGGAGATAGGACTTTGTCCTTTGGACAATCCGATGGAAACTGTCCGATGGTGCCTACACACGGTCGGAATTTCCGACAACATTGTCCGATAGGACAGAATCCATCGGAAAATCCGACCGTGTGTATGGGGCTTTACAAACATTGCCTTATGCTCTACTTTTCCGTATTGATGCTCTAGAACAAGTCATGACACAAATTTCAATGATGCCTCTCATTTCTGTCCATATGTACTAATAAACCTTATGGCTAAAAGTCTGGACAGCTAAAGCTGCCTATTAAAAACGTCCTTCCTTTCAGTGCAAGTCTACCATTAAGTCTTCTTCTCAATGAAGGGACATCTGTTACAGTTTGCATTCCTCTGGGTCACTGACATCCCAGACCTATGGGTCAGTGGTTTCCAAGGGTAAAAAATATATTTTCAAACTCTACCACCTTACCTTTTCTCTCAAAACAGGCAAAATCTGCCCAAGACAATCAGACCAGTCAGAATTGCAGACTGCCCTGAACCATCTTTTGTCCCCGGGAATGGTCATTCTGGTCCCTCTGGAAGACGGGTTCAAAGGTTCTATTTAAACATGTTCACAGTACCAAAAACCAAATGGGGATATTCATCCTATTCAGAACCTAAAATTGCTAAATGTACCTTTTTTGTGTTCCAAACTTGTGCATGGTATCTTCAAGGTCAGTCATTGCCTCTCTGAGACACGGGAATACATGGCATCAGTAGATGTTTAAGATTCCTATCTACATATTCCCATTTACGCTCCCATCAGATTATAACTATGGTTGTTGTGTGAATAAACTTGGTAAGGTATCTTCAGGGCATAAACCGTTGCATGGTGATGCTTTCCAGACTTATGGCCCTGTATCAGTCAGCCGCAGACCACTGGTGTGCCCTAATCTCTAAATCCTCTCCTACATATGGGCTTTTTCTCTGGGTAACTTTGCAAATCCCTTTCTGCACCCCACTGAACTGAGGTTTTGAGGGTTACTATTGTCTGCTACTTTCCCTCTTTTGGCTATGTATCATAATGCTAGCCACACCTTGGTGTGCTCTGTTTTGTCAGAAGCAGAGTACTCTCCTACTCTTAATCTGTGGCACAACTCAAACGACAATTTTGGAAAAAAAAGCAATATTTTTTACTTTTTGCTGTAAGAAATATCCCACAAAAATATATTAAAAAAACACATTTTTTCCTCAGTTTAGGCCGATATGTATTCTTCTACATATTTTTTGGGGGGAAAAAACACACTAAGCATATATATTGGTTTGCGCAAAAGTTAAAGCGTCTACAAAATAGGGGATAGTTTTATGGCTTTTTTATTATACATTTTTTTTTTGTAGTAATGAAGATGATCTGCCATTTTTATCGTGACTGCGACATTATGGTGGACACATCGGACACTTTTGACACTATTTTGGGACCATTGTCATTTATACAGCGATCAGTGCTATAAAAATGCACTGATCAATGTGTAATGACACTGGCAGGGAAGGGGTTAAACACTAGGGGTGATCAATGGGTTAAGTGTGTCCTAGGGAGTGATAACTGTAGGGGGGTGGATGGGCTACAACTCACATGACAGCGATCACTGCTCCCGATGATGGGGAGCAGTGATCTCTGTCATGTCACAAGGCAGAACGGGGCAATGGCTTGTTTACATAGGCACTTCCCCGTTCTGCGGCTCCGTGACACGATCGCCGGGAGACGGGCGGTCATCAAGTCAGCAGGCACAGTCACGCTGTACGCAGCGAACGCTAACTCCGCCAATTAAAAGGGACATACAGGTTAGCCCATTTGCCCACCGCTGCCATTGTGCCGACGTATATCTGCGTGCAGCGGTCGGCAAGTGGTTAAGGTCTATATTTTGGTGATTCTTAAATAGTTAATTCGGACCAGTCTGGTCTACACAAACTATTTATTCACTAACACATGTAGTGGTTGTCAGTGCTGTCTGAATTGAATGTAGCCTCAGCTACATAAAGAATACAGCTCTGTTTTCTGGTAGTGGGATGGGGACTTTTCGTCCCACTCTCGAGAAGATCGAGTCAGGCTGAGTGCTGCTCAGCCATTCCCAGTAAGTTTTTTTTTTTATTTATTTTTTTTTGTATTTTATGAATGAATACAAAGCTTCCTTTGACTTAAAGTGGTTGTAAAGTAAGAAGGTATTTTTATCTTAATGCATTACGATAAAAAGCCTTCTGTGTGCATCAGCCCCCCTAACACTTACCTGAGGTCCCTTTCTGTCCAGCGATGTCCACGAGTGTCTCAGCCATCTGAGATTCTGATTGGCTGGCTGAGACACAGCAGCGGAAACCATTGGCTGCTTCTGTCTGAATAGACAAAGGGAGCTGTGACTCGGCTTGGGTGACCCCATAGCAAGCTGCTTGCTGTGGAGGCACTGAACAGGAGGGGCCAGGATCGCAGAAGAGGAGGATCCATGCTGCTCTGTGCAAATCCACTGCAACAGAGCAGGTAAGAGGAAGCTTTGTTGTCTTTCAGAAAATACAAAGCTTCCTCTTAATGGCTGAGCTTAGCCTTACTCAATTTTATTCCGAGAAACAGGATGGGATGCGATCTATACAGCCTCAGCTACAAATGGTTCATATGGCGTTGGACCATCTTGATCCAAACAAACTACTTAAAGTTCACTAAAACATGGAGTTAGGTTATAAGCTGGCCATACTGTTACACACTGTTATTTTTTATTTTTATTTTTTTTATTTTATTCAGACAGCCGGCTGAACAAAAAATAGATTCCTCCATCTACAAAAACAAGGTGGATGGAGGAATCCCCCTCCCCTCAGGGACATTGTATTTTAACAGCTGCACTGGCCTCTGTCAGAATACACTGAACAGTGGCTGCGGCAGTTAATCAAGAAAAACTTTCCAACATGTCCTTTCGAAAATTTTGATGGAAATTTGGAAGGTTCAGCAGGGTTAGTATAGTTCCCCCCCCTGTATTTCCTTCACAGTGGATGACTGCTTGTCCTCCACTTTGTTGGATGAAGTCCTCTGCTTACTGGAATTTTTCAGCCTTGATCTGGAGCACCAGGTTGACCCTATTGGCTTTACCAAACCCTCAGCTGGACTGCTTTAGGATGTCCCACCTATGCCATTTTACAATCCTGTGTGCCACAGCAGATGATAAAGAAAATGTATTTACTGTAAAAAAAAAAAAAAAAAAAGGTTTTTGAAGTCCATTTAGGGAAACTGGACTCGCATCCCTCTGTTATTGGCCTTAAGTTCTGCTTGCTCACATAACTGAGGCATGACTGATGGAGTCAGGGTTATGGGGCTGGCTTAATGTTTTGTTTTTTTTTGTTTTGCCAATGTTCAAACCTCCTGAAGGCAGCAGCATAACTCACTTGTCATAGACTATTTTACAATCTAGTGTACCTCAAAGAACTCCAAAATAATTTTATGGTAGGTACAAACATATATACAGTATATTTTTTTGAAATAAAAAAAAAACAAATGTTGCTCTATTCTTGATCATAGCTAGTTAGTACCTCTTATACTTGTATAATTGTTCTGTTCCTCAGGATTGCCAGTGGATTTGGTGGTGCGCTGTTTGTTTACCTGAATCGGAAAATTGTAGAATTTATGAGGAAGCAGAAAGCCATTAACAAGTTTCTTATGAAAAAGTGAGTCTCTTAACATCCTTCTTGTAGGTATTGGACCCAATATATTTTCAAAGTAGGTATGAGCAGGCAAATCATGTACAGGGAATAATTTGTATGTCTTTTTTTTTTTTCCTTTCTGTACTTTCCTCAAATCCTCCTTAGTAGGCCTACAGCACAACCCCTTGGTATGGCATGATCTCCACTTGGTTCCTTCTGGTTTCAGGATTACAGTTGGATGTGGAGAGGGAGCTAAATATTTCTGACCACAGTACTATTCTTAAAGTTAAGTGAGAGAAGAATCTCTGCACAGGGTATGCCAGTACAATGAAGGGGCAGATGAAGCTTGCACTTCACCAAGTGTACTCTTAGGTCTGCTGACCTTTTACAGTTCTGCTTTCTGCAAATCATCCTAGGTTCGGAAAACATGGAGGGAAGAAGATAATAATGACCTCTTCCGGGTTAAATGGCTTCTCTGGCCCACCGCAGTTGAATTAATATTGGCAATGAGATCAAAGTGAGGATTGTTGAAAACTAGCCTTTCTGAAATTTAAAAGGGTCAGTTCACCAATTTATTGTTCTACACTACCTTAACCACATGCCGACCGCGCTATAGTCGAAAGACGGCTACAGTGCCGTCGGGTTTCCCTGAGTGGACGTCCTACGGACGTCTTCGCAGAAAGTTGCTCCCGCGCGCCCCCTGGGGCGCGCACTCGGGAACATCCGTGACCGCCGGGTCCCGAGGACCCGGCGCATCACGGATCACGGTAAACAGCCGCTGATAGCGGCCGTTTACCACGTGATCGCTCCGTCAAATGACGGAGCGATCACATGTACACAAACCGGCGTCGCGTCATGACGCCGGTTCCTCCCTCCTCTCTCTGTACCGATCGGTACAGAGAGGAGAGAAGCGAAGAGGGTGAGAGACGGGACCAGCGCTGTGGGCTGGATGTGTAGTGCCCACAGCGCTGGTCAATACACTGCCACCGCTGTGCAATGCTCTGCCACCACTGTGCAATGCTCTGCCATGCTCTGCCACCACTGTGCAATGCTCTGCAACCAACCACTGTGCAATGCTCTGCCACCACTGTGCAATGCTCTGCCACCAACCACTGTGCAATGCTCTGCCACCACTGTGCAATGCTCTGCCACCACTGTGCAATGCTCTGCCACCAACCACTGTGCAATGCTCTGCCACCACTGTGCAATGCTCTGCCACCACTGTGCAATGCTCTGCCAACACTGTGCAATGCTCTGCCAACACTGTGCAATGCTCTGCCAACACTGTGCAACACTGTTACCAATACTCTGCCAATACTCTGCAATAATTTTTAATAGAAACAAAGAATTTTTTTTTTTTTTTACCGAATTTTCAGTATTTTTTGATTTATAGCGCAAAAAATAAAAAACCCAGCGGTGATTAAATACCACCAAAAGAAAGCTCTATTTGTGTGAAAAAAAGGACACAAAATTCATTTGGGTACAGTGTTGCATGACGGAGTAATTGTCATTCAAAGTGTGAGAGCACCGAAAGCTGAAAATTGGTCTGGTTAGGAAGGGGGTTTAACTGCCCAGTGGTCAAGTGGTTAAAGGTTAATTTTCTCATCACAACTTTCAATTCACAAACAAATGTTGCATGTCGGAGATGTTTTTTTTTTTTTTATTATTATTATTATTATTATTCTTAAATGTTTTTTCCTGATAGGAAAACAAAAGGTTTTTTTTGGGGGGGGGGTTTGTGTGTTCTACTGACCGTTTTTAGTAGTCTTTCACACTGGCAGTAATGCTTCTGCCTTCTGGAAAGAGATCCACAGTGGAGGCACTACTACCACTTTCTTGACACTTTTTTTTTTTTGTCAAGTGGCAATTCTTCTTTGTGGAATGATTCTACAAGTGCGGATCAAGTGTTTGGCTTGCAGTGCAGCCCCATTAATTTCAGTGGCCGAGTCTAATAGGCGGTGCTGCATTTCAAACTCTGCAGCAGAGTTAAAATTGCATGTGTACAGCTCTGGCTAACTGTATTAAAATTGCAGAGGACAGTAAAACCATAGCTCAGCCGCTTGTTTTTATCACCCCCCTGGGTGCTAGTGTGAAAGAGTCTGTAAACTGTCTTATATCTGCTATCTCTATTTTACAAATATTAATTTAATACAAAGTTAACCTGCGTTGAAAGTTTTTTTCAGAGCAATATATAAGATTTTTTTAAATGATCACAGCATAAGTTGTTTCATCTCAAATATTAGCAGGTAACAAGAGCCTGGAAACTTGTGAAAAGCGGCTGAGAGCTACACTTGCTATTCACATGTCATTAATAACCAAAATATTCATGTAGAAAATTTTCTATTTAACCAACTAAAAAAAAAAAATCCAGTATTTTCTAAAATTATTATTTTTTTTTTTTTTCTAACCATTATAATGAAAAACAAATATAAACCAAACAAATATATTCAGTCTTAAACAATAACCCATGCAATAATTTTTGAAAGCTGACTCGCATATTAATACTATAGCATGCAGATGTTAAATTCAATGGATCCATAAAATTAAACCTTAAAGGGTAACCCTACATACATGGGAAAAACATATCACAAGTAAAAATTAATATAGCCCATATAATTGCAACACAAGCCATATTGTAATGGAACATTATTAAAAATTGCCTTTCCTTTTGGATCTACAGTGCTGTGTAATTTTCTGTAAAATACAATATGGTAACCTGGATGAGTTCTGTACACTGATGGTGTACGGAATGCCCCCAACTAATGTAATTTCCTGCTTGCGTGATTGGTTCACTAATTTCGCACTTGGATACAAATCTAATTTTGGGCATCCTTGCATCCTCTGCAACAAACATTTCAGTTCTGGTGAGATACTCCCAAAGGGTTATTCATGTCTACAGAGATTCAGACCCTGCCACTTTCCTCATTAGAACCCTGCAAGTGCAGCAGCTGATCAATAATGAAAGTCACTCCCATGCACAATCACTTTGCACCTGGACACACATTTAGACTAACAAAAGGTAGGAATCCCTTCAATGTACATAGATCGCCCAGAGGATTTCTTTTTGTCAGCACAAGTAGAGTTACTCCCTAACTGTTTCCCACCCAGGCCAATGTATATAAACAGCCGAGTATGAGTTTCACCGTTCTGAGTGGACCTACCCGTACGTCCCCCAGAACGGGGTCCCGCGCATGGCGCGATCCTGTGATCTTCCGACACAGCCAAACGCAGATCGAGACTGGGCTGTGATTGGCCCTCTCGATCACGGCCGCCAGCGTAAACAGAGATACATGTCTGTCTCGGCAATCCCCTCTGAGCTCAGTTGGGGGGGGGGGAGGGGGATGCTGCAGCCTGTGCTGACAGCTCTGTGTAAGTGATAATTTTACACAGCGGTCACAGATCAGTCTGCAGCCATCCCCACACAATACACCAAGCACCACTGTCCCGTCCCTTGATCATCTGTACCAGTGCACAAAACATCTGTCAGTGTATGGGTCCCATCAACATCTGTACCAGAGTACCTGCGCACAAAAGCATCTGCAATAGTGTTCCATTGCAACATCAACATCTGTCAGTGTCTGCTGGTGGACGATCAACATCTGTCCTAGTGTACAAGTGCACAAAAACATCTGTCAGTTTACCAGTGTCCCACCATTAAATAAATAACTTAAGTCACCCCATGCTTGCGTGCAAAGGTGAACACACACATTGGTCCTCCTGTGTAACTCTAAACTGGTAACCAATAAAGGCTTATAAAGCGTCGCCTATGGAGATTTTTAAATACTGAAGTTTGCGCACGCTTGTGAAATGGAGCCAGTTTTAAAGCGTGACATGTTTGCTATCTCTATATACACAACGCAACACCATATTTAATATTTTACCAAAAACTTGGATATCATATTGTCTTTGTGTGCATTGAAATTCATTAAAATGTATTGTGTGTAAAACTGCATTCGATAATCTGCTGCACAAATATTGTGTGACATAAAAAATTGCAAAACCCATCATTTATTCTCTAGGGCCTCTGCTACAAAAATATATAAAGATTGGGGGTTCGAAATAGTATTTTATTTAGCAAAAATACAGATTTCTACTTGTAAACAAAAAGCATCAGAAGCAGGCCTGGTTATAAAGTAGATCATGGCTAAAGGTGCTCCTTGGATGTGGCGCCTCTCTATGTGGCTATAATCAAAGAATGGAGGTGGTTATTATCTGCTAAAAGAGGCCAACATCCCTCTAATGTATGAGAACACTGTTTTCCCCTGAAGGGTGGGACTTTAAAGGCACAGGCGTGTAACAATAGTTATAAAATAAAATTTTAATAGTATCAAGATTTGTACATATAGTAAAACAAAATATATATATAAAAACAATTCAAGCTGAAAGTACTACGCTAACACATAAAGGGGTAGCAAAATTGGATCATGTGTATATGATAACATGAGGCAATAATATTAATACAGTTGTGCTCATATGTTTACATACCCTGGCTGAATTAGATTTCTTGGCAATTTTTCATAGAATATAATTAACACAAACTTTTCTTTCACTCATGTTTAGTGTTTGGCTGAAGCCATTTATTATCAATCAACTGTGTTTACTCTTTTTAAATCATAATGACAACAGAAACTAACCGAATGACCCTGATCAAAAGTTTACATACCCCAGTTCTTAATACTGTGTATTGCACCCTTTAACATCAATGACGGCTTGAAGTCTTTTGTGGTATTTGTGGATGAGGCTCTTTATCTTTTCAGATGGTAAAGCTGCCCATTCCCCCTTGGCAAAAAGCCTACAGTTCCTGTAAATTCTTGGGCTGTCTTGCATGAACTGCATGTTTGAGATCTCCCCAGAGTGGCTCAATGATATTGAGGTCAGGAGACTGAGATGGCCACTCCAGAACCTTCACTTTAATCTGCTGTACCCCTAACAGGTCGACTCGGCCTTGTGTTTTGGATCATTGTCATTTTGGAATGTCCAAGTACGTCCCATGCGCAGCTTCCTGGCTGATGAATGCAAATCTTCCTCCAGTATTTTTTGATAACATACTGCATTCATCTTGCCATCAATTTTGACCAAATTTCCTGTGATATTGTAGCTAACACATCCCCAAAACCTCAGTTTCATAATAGGAATGGTACCTTTCATCATAGGCCTTGTTGACTCCTCTCCAAATGTAGTGTTTATGGTTGTGGCCAAAAAGCTACATTTTGGTCCTATCACTCCAAATGACTTTGTGCCAGAAGGTTTGAGGCTTGTCTCTGTGCTGTTTGGCGTATTGTAAGTGGGATACTTTGTGGCATTTGTTTAGTAATGACTTTCTTCTGGCGACTCGACCATGCAGCCCATTTTTCTTCAAGTGCCTCCTTATTGTGCATCTTGAAACGACCACACCACGTTTTCAGAGAGTCCTGTATTTCACCTGAAGTTATTTGTGAGTTTTTCTTTGCATCCCGAACAATTTGATTTTGATCACTGCTGATTGGCATTCTCAATTCCTTGGATATCTTTTTTTTTTTTTTTTTTATATCCCTTTCCTGTTTTATAGTTCAACTACCTTTTCCCGCAGATCCTTTGACAATTCTTTTGCTTTCCCCATGACTCAGAATCCAGAAACGTCAGTACAGCACTGGATGAAAGATGCAAGTTGTCAGGAGTCCAGAAACTCATTGACCTTTTATACACACACACAAATTACAAGCAAACAGATCACAGATGAGGATGGTTACCTTTTTAATAGCCATTTAAACCCCTTTGTGTCAACTTGTGTGTATGTTATCAGGCCAAAATCAACAGGGTATATAAACTTTTGATCAGGGTCATTTGGGTAGTTTCTGTTGCCATTATGATTTATGAATGAATGAATGAATGATATGTATAGTGCTGCAACTGCGAACTGAATCGCCTCGAGGCGCTTGATCCGACCTGCGTTGATTCCTTCTTAGAAGAGGTAGGTCTTGAGTTTTTTCCTGAAGGCCCGATGGTCTTTTTCCAAGCGGATGTTCGTAGGTAGAGCGTTCCATAGCCGTGGTCCTTGGACTGCAAATCTTCGTTCTCCCCTTGACTTGTACCGGGATTTGGGGACCAGGAGGAGGTTTTGGTCGTTAGATCGGAGGTTGCGATTGGGGGTGTAGTGTTGTATTTTTTCGCATAAGTATTGAGGAGCATCTCCTTGTGTGCATTTGTGGGTCAAGCAGAGGGTCTTGAATGTGATCCGATTCTTTACGGTTAGCCAATGGAGGGTCCTCAGGGATGGGGAGATGGATTCCCATGTTTTTTTCCCTGTGACTAGTCTTGCTTCCGTGTTTTGAACGACTTGTAGTCGTGCAATCTGGAATTTAGGTAGTCCTATGTAGAGGGAGTTTGCGTAGTCGAGTCGAGAGTTGATGATTGTTCCTACCACTACGGCTTTGTCCTTTTCTGGAATGAAGGGGATGAGTCTACGTAGCAGGCGTAGAAGGTGGTAGGATCCGCTGACTACTGATCCTATTTGTGCATTCATTGACATTTCTGAATCGAAGATGACACCGAGACTTTTGGCTTTTATGCTTAGGGGGATGGTCTGTCCAAGGATGGTGGGCGGAGTCCATGGTGTCGTAGATTTAGTTTTCCGGTTTGCATTTAGGAGAAGGAGTTCTGTTTTGGTTCCGTTAAGTTTGAGGGAGTTTGTGGACATCCAGTCGTCTATTGATGCGAGGCATTTTTCTAATTCCTGATATTGGTCTTTTTGTCCGGGGATCCGAAGGTAGAGTTGAGTATCATCTGCGTATGAGTGGAAGCATAGATCAGATTTGCTGATGATTTTTAGGAGTGGACGGATGTAAATGTTGAAGAGCACGGGTGACAAAGGTGATCCTTGAGGGACTCCATAGGAGACTGCACGGGATTCAGATGTAAAGGCTCCAAGTTTCACTGTCTGTGACCGATTTCCTAAGAAGGAAGTGAACCATGGTAAGTCTGAAACTGTGACTCCTGCTACTTCTTTGAGGCGGGGTAAAGTGTTGTGATCCAGTGTGTCAAATGCTGCACTAAGGTCCAGGAGTACCAGGAGATTTAAAAAGAGTAAACGCAGTTGATAGGTAACAAATGGCTTCAGCCAAACACTAACCGTGAGTGAAATAAGTTTTTGTGTTCTTCATATTCTCTGAAAAATGGCCAAGAAATCATAAATTCTGCCAGGGTATGTAAACTTATGAGCACAACTGTACAAGGAATAGTGATAGTAGCTTTCACAATTCCTACGCGTTTAGGAGTAACTTTAACTCCTCCTTTAGGAATAATGCTTTATGCAGTTTAGTAAAGCAGGTAAAGAAAATCCATTGCATCCCTTAGTGAAAACAGCACACGTTGTACACAAAAACACTGGTTAGGCACACATTTAACCCTTTGATCGCCCAAGATGTATAACTCCTTCCCAGCAAGTGTCATGCTTTCAATTGTATATTTAATAGTCCAAAAGGTAGCAATTACATTTATTACTGGAGTTTGCAATATACTTTGTAGTGTATTTATAAAACATTTGTTGCACAAATTTCAGAAACATTCACGCAAGATGAGCTTAACTTCATTGAATTTTTTTCTAATAGATTAAAGCAATTGTAAAGGAAACATTTTACTTAAAAAAAAAAAAAAAAAAACATGTCATACTTACTTGCTCTGTGCAGCAGTTTTGCACAGAGCAGCCCTGATCCTCCTCTTCTCGGGTCCCCCGCCAAAGCTTTGCCCCCCCACCCCCTGCTAAGTGCCCCCATAGCAAGCCGCTTGCTGTGGGGCACTCATGCGCGCTTGATTCCAAGCCAGCTCTCTGCACCCATAAGACACAGGGCACGGCTCAGCCCCGCCTCCCGCTCCTGCCTATGGCTCCTATTGTTGGATCTCAGTCAATCAGGAGGGAGAGACCTAGGAGAGCCTCGGCCTTCAGCCTTTACAACCACTTTAACCACTTCCTGACGCACGACAATGTACGTCAGCAGAATGGCACAGACAGGCAAAAGGGCGTACAGGTACGTCCCTTTAAGATTGCCGCCGGGCCATCGCGTGAGTGCCGGTCGGGACCCAGTCGCGGGTCCCGCGGACTCGATCGCCGCGAGGATACCCGCGATCGTCTCTCCGGAAGGCTGAATGGGGAGATGCGGAAGTAAACGGCATCTCCCCGTTCTGCCTAGCAACTAGTGACACTGATCTCTGCTCCCTGTGATTGGAGCAGAGATCAGTGTTCACTAAAATACAGCCACGCCCCCCACAGTTAGTAACACGCCCCTAGGAACACTTAACCCCTACACTGCCACCCCCTTATTAACCACTTCACTACCAGTGTCATTTACACAGGAATCAGTGCATTTAAATAGCACTGATTGCTGTATAAATGACAATGGTTCCAAAAATGTGTCAAAAATGTCCGATGGGTCTGCCATAATGTCTGGTTACCACACCACCTGTCTAAACTGGTTACCACTTTTTTTTTTTAGCCAAAAATTGGCAAAAAAAAGTATCAAAAACATATTTTTTGTCCGGGTGCGGGGGGGGGGGGGGGGGTGGTGTGTCCCTGAATGGCAGTTTGGAAATGTCGTCACCCTAGGCGCTGCACCCATGCAGTCTTTGACTCATCCACCTGACTCCCATGCACAGACTTCCTGTCTGTCAGGTGGGGCCCTGAGCCATAGCCAGGTCAAGACTAAATAGCCCAGCACAGCTGTGCAATCAGCGTGCCTTTCTCTCCAAAATCTGGTGTAGCAATATTCCAGGTAGCACAGGGTCCCAATGCCACTATATATAATATATATTATACACGCAACACGCGCGCAACACACACACAGATGTGTGTGTGTATGTGTATATATATAATATATGTGTTATATACAATGAGTTTAGGTACAGGTGTGTGTGTGTGTATGTATGTGTGTATATATGTATGTATGTATGTATGTATGTATGTATGTATGTATTCCTATAATAGGGCAATAAATGGAGCGGGAGAGAAGAAAGATGTGGGGAAGAAAACTGGGGGGGGGGGGGAGGGGGCGTTGGTGAAGGGGGGTAGAAGGGGGTTGAGGGGGAAAAGGGAAGGGTGTGGGGGAAGGGAAGCGGTAGAGGAAAGGGGTCTGGTGGGAAACTATGCAAATTTGCAGTGGGAACCTGTGGTGGAAATAACAAAATTATTTTAGGAACTGATAAAATCCAATAACCTATCAATAAAAAATAAGAAAAATTCTAATAGTCGCAATCTCGATACCCTCGTTTAAGCCACCTGGCGAGAGAACATCAAGATTGTATATCCAGAAAGTCTCTCTGGCGCATAGTTTCTTAAAACGTTCGGCTTCTGTCAGTGTTTTCGGGATTTGTTTGATGACCCAGACTGTTAGGCCAATTGTGGACTTTTTATGGAATTCAGCCAAATGGCGTGGGACAATATACATGTCCTTGCCCCCCTTGATGAGTCTTCTATGCTGACCGAACCGCAGCCTAAGAGGGCAGATCGTGTGAGCAACATGGATCAACCCGCAGGGGCATGCAAGGCCATACATCATGAAATCAGATGAGCAGTTATAAAAATTCTATAATGGATACGTTTTTCCTTTTTGATAAAAATTTTTTTGCCATGTTGGACAAAGGAACAGGTTTTACACAAAGCGTTTTTGCATTGATACATGCCTATCAGGGGTATAAGAGTAGTGGTACTGGGGGTAGTGTGAATGGTTTTTAGTTTACTGGGAGCAATTTTTATTTTTGAGGTTGGGGGCTTTACGATAGTTGACTCTAGGTACCGGTGGGTGGATGATTTTAAGATGGGGGTCTTGTTGTAAAATATTCCAATCATTGAGTATTTTTTCAATTTTTTTTTTTCGTATTGAAAGTGAAAGGTGACGAATCTTGTGGAATAGTCTGTAGATCCTTTTTTAGCTTTGGCAGGTTTGCCATTAGAGTAGAGGTCGCGTGCTTTATCTACAAAATTTGGGAAATTTAAAAGACCTAGGCGATTTCAATTCCAACCGGGTCTTTAATTGGAAACTACAATCTACATGATCATCTTATCAGCCCTCAAATTTTCCACTCGCATTTTGCGAGTGGAAAATTGTTCCTGGCGAGGAGCTGGGCTGCCTGGGGTCATGGAGGGCGGAGGTGAGTACAGCAGGCATGTGGGGTTAATCGGGAGCCGTTCTCCCATCGATCGCCCCAGGGGAAGCGAGCATGCAGCAAAAGAAAGCCGCGGGATTACAGAGCGGATAACCCGCTGTTACAGCTGAGTTTACATTACATGTGTCTCCCCTCCGCTCGTGGTTACACAAAGCCCTGTCCCCTGACCCTGCGCCTGTGATAGACAGAATGCCAGTCCAATGCTGGGATGTGTTCTGTCTATCACAGGCGCGGGGTCAGGGGGCGGGGCTTTGTGTAACCACGAGCGGAGGGGAGATACTTGTAATGTAAACTCAGCTGTAACAGCGGGCTATCCTCTCTGTAATCCCGCGGCTTTTCTCTTGCATTCTCGCTTCCTTGTGGTGATCCTCTTGCATAGGTGAGCTGAAGCTGTAATGGGGGCACAGTGATCGGAGGCTGTAATGGGGGCACAGTGTTCGGAGGCTGTAATGGGGGCACAGTGAGCTGAGGCTGCAATGGGGCACAGGTGAAATGAGGCTGCAATGGGGCACAGGTGAAATGAGGCTGCAATGGGGGCACAGGTGAAATGAGGCTGCAATGGGGGCACAGGTGAGCTGAGGCTGCAATGGCGGGCACAGGTGAGCTAAGGCTGCAATGGCGGGCACAGGTGAGGCTGCAATGGCGGGCACAGGTGAGGCTGCACTGATAAAGTTGTTGTTAATATTTATTTTTGTAACTTTAATTCTGCATAAAACATTTTAAGTGTCATTTCATGAGATAATTTACGAGGTTGTGTTTAGGGGGGAAATTAGGGGCGGTGCAGGGTAGGGATCGGTTCGGGGAACAGGTGGAGAGTAACTTTTAAGGCCTGGCTAGTAGCTCAGGATATGAAGCCCTGATCTTATGATTTCAGACTGACATGTCCTTTTAATTTCCAGTCCATATTACCTACCTCACAGACCCATACACACTCCCCATTTCTATCATCACCCTCCTGTTCCACCACCCTTTCATCAAAGAAATCCTCCTCCCCTTATGGGAATTTCTACAGCCAACACTAACTCTCAACCTCCTTTTTCCTCGTCTAGCGATCCCATTCGTAATCCAAACATCAAACTCCCAAAACTATTAATCTATTAGCCAACCTCAATCAGTTTTACAACAGACCTGCCCACAGATGTGGGAACAGGGTTAGTAAAACCTGTAGGCCTACACTCAACAGAATACCATACAAACCAATGCTACCCAATCCATTTCTCTTTTGTTTATAACATCACTAACATATCCCAATTCTGAAATCAATATCCCAGTGAACCCCACTGATGAATCCATGGATGTTCACTCATCAATAGGTAATCCTGAAAATACTGTTGATCCAACTAGAGCAATTCGCTTGACCAGTTCAGCAATCGGTCCTGATCCATCCGTAGCCATTCACCTGACCAATTATAGGTCCGTGGACGATCGTGAACCCTTGAGTTATGATCACCCTCCAAATACCTCTTCCGAAGTAAATTACACCCCCACACCTCACCCAATTCTGTAGATCCCATCACATCTTTAGTTCCCAGTCCTCCTCGAGCCAACCCGAAAAAAGAAAACTCACCAGAGAGGCTGCAGAGGAGGATGACAAAAAAAGTCCAGGAATCAACACAACAAAATCCTGCAAACTGTAAAGATATTCAGTTTATCTTCTCACAACCTCTCTATTGCAGACACTACTCTGCTTAGTCGAGGACTCAATTTTACCCCCATTAACAACAAGCCAAATCCCTTCCTTTTATTCAAAGATAAAGTAAACTTTCTTCCATGTGAGTGGATATTGTTTTTATAATAAATTGTTATTGATATATACTCAGAGGCGCCCCTCCTTGTCTTTCTCCTAGTTTTACTGAAACTTGCTTCTGGTCTCCGTGATGGCATCCCTGACAGACTCGCCTATTTTCTCCCCCACATTCGCCGTTGCACTATTATAGACTACATATTGTCATTTTGAGGTATCTGAGCATTGTGCCTTTTTACTTGTCAAATGAAATTCGACCTAGGCACATATATCTGTAGTGTGTACTCATCTCTCTCCAAAGCTCTACGTGCCGGGTCTTTCTACTGCTCTGTTCCTCTGTTATCAGCAGAGTCACTTCTGACAAGTTCTCAGAGACACGAGATAGCAGCTGAAAGTTTGTGTCAGGGAGGGAGCTTAGCGGTAAACAAGCATGGTCTATTCAGAGTACAGCTCTGCATGTTCCTTCATTCCTCTGCCAATGTGGAGTGGGGGTGAGGGCCTTTCCTCCAATCAGCTCTCATAGTGTAAGTCCAGACTCCACACCCACCCCTATGTGCAGTTGAAACGGGAAGGAAGATTTGTAACACAATCTGCACGTTGTAAAGAGTGTAGAAAGGGAAAGACAGCAGATATACATGTAAGATTTATGTAGGGAGATTTGTTTTAGGCTAGTCTGAGGCTATTCACTTCACTGGGTATAGGAGAGGGTTTACAACCACTTTAAGTCTCTTCAGCCCAAAAACAAATCCATCTATCAATTGTTATTAGTTTACAAGGGTCAAATGCACAATAAAGTGTACACTAATGGATGAAGGGTAAAAGTGCTCTGTCATGCAGTAGCTCTTCTTGCTGAGTCACCTGAGATGCTAAACAGCATCCTGTCTGATCCCTTGGATAATTTTGCCTTTATACCTTGTTTCTGGTGACCCTCGAACCATTAACTTCCCATTTTAAGCCATGCCTTTGCACTTCCTGTTTGCCAGATTATTGTGCTCTCCAGCCAATATCTTACTCCTTTGCATACCTGCAAACATCCTTATCTTCACTACTACTCCTTACGGACCTTTGTCTTGCTCCTCAACTATGCTTCCACTTAATCCCAACCTGCAACCACTTGTTACCAACCTTTGCCTTTTTTACTGCCTATGCTTCTGCTTGATTCCTATCTGCTACTGGATCCTGGCTTTCTCACCTCCTGGTGGGGTTATGACTGTGACCTGGAACTAACATGCAGCAAAACCCATCTCAACCATTAGGAGCTCTGATGAATACTGAGAAATGGTTAGACCCCGAAACTTGGGACATCTGCCAGGGTGACCTGCTTGTGTACTTATAGAGCTGGTCTATATAGTGAGTGCCTCTCTACTCCTATATAGCTACTTATTGCCGAACCTTAACCCATGACCATGACAATTATATTCTTAGTGCTTGCCCAATAGCAGACAAAGATGCCAGACCTGGAAGAAGACTTGCAAAAGATGTCAGCGGCTGCAAACAAAGCAACAAGGTGGAGTGTAGACTTTGCATAGCTGGAACAGCTCACACTGAGGGTTATTAAGCCATTATGTGAAAGTGTGCTGTACACATGTGCATAATATGGCAACATCTACTGAACAGGTCTGCATTGAGAATAAAACCCCAATAGTATATTAGCTTGCAATTTGTGCATCAAGTTGGACCAAGAACTGATTGACAAAGAAAGGTAAAGTGCCTAAAATCTAAAGTATTATTCAGAAAAGTCTGTTTTCACTTAGCATGAATGCTTCTAACAAACAAACATGTAACATTCTATTTTTTAAACAATTTAAACGCCTATTTATTTACTTTTAGATTGTAAGCTCTAACGAACAGGGCCCTCTGATTCCACTTTTATTGAATTGTATTGTAACTGTACTGCCTGCCTCCGTTTTGTAAAGTACTGCACAAGCTGCTGGCGCTACAGTATATGCATTCTTTATAAAAAAAATAAAAATGATGCTATAACTATTGGTTATATATTTATCTCACAGGCGCTTGTTGTTTCCTGCTGTGGTCACTCTACTCATATCCACTTTGACATTCCCTCCTGGATTTGGACAATTTATGGCTGGTCAGGTAATATTCCAATTGACAGAATTTAACTGAGATTAGAGATTCATAAGCAGATATGCAATATATAAAATGCAAACAGATTGACTGTTTATTTCTCTACAGCTGACCCAAAAAGAAACCCTGGTAACACTGTTTGATAATTGCACATGGGCTCAGCAAGGTGTCTCAGAGGATTTTATGTTCAAAGGAGCTTCCAGTGCATGGAAAAACCCTAAAACAAATGTGTTTGTTAGTCTAGTGATTTTCATCCTAATGAAGGTAAGATAAACCTGAGCTAATTTATGTCAGCGTGCGGTGTAAATAAATATGCAACTAACATACTGTTGTCTTTATTCCTCTCTGCAGATTATTTTCTCATTTCAAATTTAGTATTGCTTTGCTTTGCTTCACATTATTTACTTTGTAGTATTAGTGATTGGTGTATTTACAGTAGCTTTCTACAATAGAAGCAGGAATACACTAGTTAGCAAACAGTCTCATCTACCATGGTGGCCATGTTGGCGCATAATCTATTAATGCTAAAATGTAGCTGTCAGGAACAGGTGTGACCAGTAATGTGTGGACTGCCACAGAGAATATTAGGCACAGCTACAGTGCAAAATCTAATTTATTTAAAAATAAGTGAACAACATAAATATAAACGCACCTCCAATATACCAAACTGTGTAAAACAAACCAGATAACCAAACAAACAGTGACAAAAAATGAACAACTGCCCAAACCAAATATATACAGAAAGCAGGGAATGCAAAGCATAGTTGTAACAGAGCCAGGCTCATACACAGGAGATCAAGCATAGAGATCAAGGAGCAAGACAGGAAAAAGGGTAACGGGAGATGGAGAGAGCAGGTGGGAATGCATCAGGCTGCAGGGTTGGGGTCAGGTAACAGGATGCAGGAACACAGGTCAGGGTCACATGGAGACAGAAAACCAAGGCAACATGGGAAGCACAGACAGGACTTAAAGCGGATGTAAACCCGATTCATTAAATTTAAGCTGGGTACATATATCTGTAGTGTTTTTAATTATCTCTCTTTAAAGCACTATGTCCTGTAGCTGTCTTCCACTCAGTTCCTCTGTTATCAGCCTGATAACGTTTGACAAGTTCTCGGAGACGGCAACCTAAAGTGTGTGTTGGGGGAGGTTGCTATAAATAGATTAGCAGTCAGCTTGCTGTCTCAGAGCAGAGCTATACACATTTCTTTCTTCCTTTGCCAATGTGGAGTGGGGTTGAGTGCCTTTCCTCCAGTCAGCTGTGTTGGCTGTATACCAATAATCCACTCCCAGTGGTGACCAGGAAGAGAATCTCTAACACAAAGAGCATTTTCTAAAGGATGTATGCAGTTGAAGACAGCAGATATGCATGTAAAACTTTTATATAGGGAGATTTGTTTCATCCCTGTGTATCATCTGAGGATGTTCACTTCACTGGGTATATGTGAGGGTTTACATCCACGTTAAATATACTTCCTGCAATGAGCATCAGGTGATGACTGATGATATGAGCTTCTGGCTGCTGAGACACCCACTGGTGGACACTGGAACTGCAAGCTATGGATCTGGGAGCCACAGTGCCACCAGCAGATGAGCCCTTTCCTGACCGTAGCCAAAAGGAAAAAAAATCATATTCATATTTGAACATCCAATGTGTTCATACATCTGTTTCATTCACTTGTACTTCTGTTGATTTTTCCTGAGAAAGTTGCTAGTTTGAACACAACACTCAATTGATAGTGACCATTTTCTGAAGGGCACAGTAACCAGGCTTTGTGACAGGTTGATGGCTTCTATATCTTTAAAGTGTACCTAAAGGCAAAACCTCATTATTTTTTTATTTTTTTTGCTGTCTGGGCTGCCGTTCAGTTTTTCTTTTTGTCATGTCTACCATTATCAGTGAAAGTAAGAAAAATACCAAGTTTTGGGTTTTTCCCAGAACAGTAAGAGATTGAAAACAAAAAATGGCTACCCTGAGGAAGCCACGTGACCAGTGATGCAACGCGTCAGGCAGAGCCAGTGACGTCACTTCCGGGTGTCTCAAGGGAGTTGTCGCTGTTTTTAGGACCGCTGCCTAATTTTTTTGTTATGCTGTATCCAAGACCATCTACATGTGACTGAAACCATTTTAATGTTTTACTAAAGCAATTTTACTAAACACATTTGCGCTATAAATGGATCTCTTTATGTTTGAGTAATGCTTGTGACCTTTGAGAAGACTTGCAGCTGACACTGTGAACCGCATGGTGAATGACTAAAAAATCTGTTTTTATATCTGCGCTTAAATATTGAAGGTGAGCGAGCATTGCACCTGGAGGGGTTTGGTGTTTGGAAGCACGTTTTTGGATATTCACTCCCTTGATCTGTATTTGAAATCTGGACTGTGTTTTTAAGCACTGTTTTCACTGGAGGAACACTTTATTTATATGTTTGAGTACAGAATTCACTGGATGAATTTATCGTGTTAACAGTTTAAATGTTTATCTATGTGCTAATACTATATATTGCTTGTATATGATATACGAAGGTTGATTTATTTTAGCACATTTTACGTTTCGCATCCTACTGACACTATGGCTATTTAAAGGAACAGCACACCAGTTTTTTTTTTTTTCGTTTCAAATGGGGACACTAGATCTGGTGATTTGGTCTCACTTTGAGGAAATTGCTGCACACTTCTTTTTTTTTTTTTGGTATTGGACAGATGGAAAAAAAAACTTGACAGGGATTTTAACCCTCCCTTACTCTTTCCAAAATGAGAAAAAACATTTTGCCATTAGTTCTACTTTAAGTCGTATAAGGAAAAATCTTTCAAATTGAATACACTGATGAATGCAGTATGAAAATCATCCATTGCTATATAAATGAAATGTAAATACTATTAACTTTAAAGAAGTGTACAGTTGTACCAACAGCCATATTAATGCCCTTCAGAACTTCAGTCTGCGATGCTGTTTTTTTTTTTTTTTGTTTGTTTTCATCACAGTAGAATTTTTTTAATCAACAATAACTTGCATTTCTAATATTTCTGTATTTGTAACATTTTTAGTTTTGGATGTCTGCTCTAGCTACTACAATTCCAGTGCCATGTGGAGCATTCATGCCAGTCTTTGTGATTGGTGAGTTATTCCTGACTTTTACATTTTTTCCCTGTAGTTTACTGGAGTCACTAAAAGAAATGTATAAAAATAAATCATAAATATTGAATGCATTGCCAAATAAAATGTGTATATGAAAAATGATGTGATTTCCTCTTTAAAATATGGGAGATTACCTTTAAAATTTGTTACAAGCTTGGGAAATTTTGAATGAGCATATGATGAAAAAGTAATAAGCAAAGGTTCAATATAATATAATATACTTTTTTTTTATTTTTTATTATTATTTAGGATGATAATGAAATTGATATGTTCATATGTCCGTAATGATGGCAAGGCATAGTGGGGTTGATATATTAACTGTAAATAGGGTGTTTAGTTGGCAAGGAATTTTGCCCCAGAGATTACTGAATGTGGTGAAGTTTCCTTTTGTAAGTAGTATCCGATCGCGCACAATTAAAAATTTAAAAATAGTGTTTTTTCTTGCACATGATTGAATGATGGATGTCGGCAAAAGTAACCTCATTCACTATGCTCTTGGGGAAAATTCTCTTGCAAAATTCAACTTCCCTGGCAAAGTGAATAGCCTAGTTAGTAAATTAACCCTAGTGAATCTAGTTTAACATTAGTTGGATGAGAGACATTTACACCATAGAATACACATATAATATTTTTGGCCCTGTATAGGTTGCATACCAACTATTTAGTGATGGGCCAAACACCCCCCGATTCGGTTCACACCAAAACTCCCGAACAGGCAAAAAGTTTAAACCCGAGTCGCGAACTCTTAAAGTCTATGGAACCCAAACATGAAAAATCAAAAGTCCCCATTTTTAAAGCAAGTTATTGGTCATAAAAAGGGTGGGTACTTCCCTGGGGGGACATGTATCAAACCAAAAGTTATATATTTTTTTAATATTGTTTCTAAAGGAGCAGTAAGTTAATTAATGGTGCTTAAAGTGAAACAATAAAAAAAATAAAAATTCCTTTAAATATAGTGCCTCGGGGGTCCCCTTAGTCTGCCTGTAAAGTACCTGTGACGGATCCTGTACTCAAGGTGTCCGTCGTAAATGCTTCCTAAGTCCTGGAACATGAGTCCAATGGATCTGGTTATAGGAACCCCCAAGAACTAGACAACACCAGTCTTGGAGTACATCAGGAATGACTTTTATTTGAGATGTCACACAAATATATACAGCCAGATGACTAAAACCCAACCTAATTAGCATGAGCTAATTATCTTAATCAACACTGGACTCCTTCATTCAATTGCAGGGTTAATTAGCACATACAACAATAGGTGAAATACTCTTTAGAATCTGTGTCAAGCCAGACTATCCTCATTTACATTATACAAGACAACAGACAGGCTGGCTGGAGTTGATGATATTAGCATCTGCTAGTGTGTGTCCCAACAGCATGGGACAACACACATTATATATACATACATATATACAGCATATCCATATCCAGAGTCTATGTGTCTTGGGGGGGGCCAGCATGAACCTGAATCCAAGTAAAATCAGCTCATAAACAGCATCGTTCCCCCAAATGCCAGGGCCCATAATCGCAAGGCAAGACGCTTGCATTACGTCCCCTCCAACAGCCTCTGTCCCGGCTAGGTCTGTCACAGTACCTGCTGCAGCAAAACTGACTATAGGTAAAGAAAAAAAAAATGCCATTTAACCACTTAACGACCGAGCCTATTTCAGAGATTTGGTGTTCACAAGTTAAAAACATTTTTTTTTTGCTAGAAAGTTACTTGGAACCCCCAAACTATATATATATATATATATATATATATATATATATATATATATATATATATATATATATATATATATATATTATACATTTTTTTTTTTTTTTAACACCCTAGAGCATAAAATCGTTTGTTGCAATACTTTTTGTCACACCGTATTTGCGCAGCAGTCTTACAAGCGCACAAGACAACAGTAAAGTTAGCCCAATTGTTTTATATTGTGAAAGATGATGATACGCCGAGTAAATTGATACCCAACATGTCACGCTTCAAAGTTGCGCCTGCTTGTAGAATGGCGACAAACTTTTACCCTTCAAAATCTCCCATAGGTGACGTTTAAAAAATTCTACAGGTTGCATGTTTCGAGTTAGAGCAGGTCTAGGACTATAATTATTGCTCTCGCTCCAACGATCGCGGCAATATCTCGCATGTGTGGTTTGAACACTGTTTTCATATGCGGGCACTACTCACGGATTTGTTTGCTTCTGCACACGAGCTTGGTGGGGCAGGGCGCATGACAGGACCTCTTGAATATGAGATCTGGGGACAAAAAGACATCAGATCTCATATTTACACTAAAATTAAAAAAATAAAAATAAATGAAATGTCATTTGAAAAAAAAAAAAAAAATGTCCCTTTTAACTGCTTCCCGACCGCCTCATGTAGATATACGTCTACAGAATGGCACGGGCAGGCAAAAGCACGTACGGGTACGTCCCCTTTAATTTGCCTGCCCGGGGGGCGCGCGCGCGCCGCCAGCGGCGCGCTCGCGACCCGGCCGGGAGCTCAGTGACCACGGCCGCGGGACCAGCAGACCCGATCGCCGCTGGTATCCCGCGATCGGGTTACGGAGCTGAAGAACGGGGAGAGGTTTGTGTAAACAAACCTCTCCCCGCGCTTCCTACACTGACTGTCAGTGATCGGCGGTTCCCTGTCATCGGGAACGCCGATCAATGACGTCAGACGTACAGCCACGCCCCCCTACTGTAAAAAAAACACAACACGTCACACTGACTCCTCCCCGCCCCCTAGTGGTTAACCCCTTCACTACAACTGTCATTTACATAGGAATCAGTGCTATTTAAATAGCACTGATTTCTGTATAAATGACAAATGTCCCAAAAATGTGTCAAAAATGTCCGATGTGTCCGCCATAATGTCGCAGTCACAATAAAAATCGCTGATCGCCGCCATTACTAATAAAAACAAAAATATTAATAAAAATGCTATAAAACTATCCCCTATTTTGTAAACGCTATAACTTTTGCGCAAACTAATCAATCGCTAATTGCGATTTTTTTTTTACCAAAAATATGTAGAATAATACGTATCGGCCTAAACTGAGGAAAAAAAATGTTTTTTTATATATTTTTTGGGGATATTTATTATAGCAAAAAGTAAAAAATATTGCATTTTTTTCAAAATTGTCGCTCTATTTTTGTTTATAGCGCAAAAAATAAAAAACGCAGGGGCGATCAAATACCACCAAAAGAAAGCTCTATTTGTGGGAAAAAAAGGACGCCAATTTTGTTTGGGAGCCACGTCGCACGACCGCGCAATTGTCAGTTAAAGCGACGCAGTGCCGAATCGCAAAAAGGGGCCTGGTCCTTTGGCTGCCAATTGGTCCGGGGCTGAAGTGGTTAAGAGCTATGGGCGGAAGTGACGTTTTGACGTCACTTCTGCCCTGCAATGATATGTGTGGGTGGGGGGCCATCTTCCCCCTCACTCGTCTCCATGCCAAGCTAGGGATGAGATGTGATTGCCGCTGTTGCTGCCGAGCGAGCACCCCCCTCCTGAACTATACCAGGCCACATGCCCTCAACATAGGGGGGGTTCTTTAGGGCAGTGGGGGATAAGGGCAGGGGGCTGCTTGGCATCTGGAAGCCCCCTTTTAACAAGATCCTGCCCCCCACCCCATGTGAATGAGTATGAGGTACCCAGTCACCCCAAAAAAAAAAAAACAGTATAATGTTAAAAAAAAAAAAAAAACCCTTTTATTAAAAAATAAAAAAACGAGGTCTCCGGATGTAGATCAATTTTCAACCACAACGCCCACCGGACCTGAAGGGAAAAAAAAGAAAGCGATCCACCCGCGATGAAAGATAACCACTGACTGACCCACTCTCCCCCCATGCCATTTCTTTTCATTTTGGTTCTCTTAAAATCTATACCGGACTCAAAGGGCCTGGTATAGATTGGGTGGGACCTCCATGCCTTTTTATTTTCTATTGCCGACTTATTCTGCAATGTGTGTGTGTGTTTTTTTTTTTTTCATTCGGCTGTCAGTGGGGAAGTTCGCTGACAGCTGATGACTCATCTGTTAAGGACGCAGCAGCCGGCTTCCCAGCCCCACTCCTTAACCTATTGACTGTAAACTCGGTGGGCAAACATCGTGCTGAGTGCACAGAACATTTGGGTGTTCTGCGGACACCTGAATGAGCGACAAACTTATGCTCGGCCTGAACCGCTCGCCCATCCCTCCCATTGATCATAGAATTTGAGATACTACAACCAGTGTGCTCTAGAACATAACTATCGCAGCAGTAAAGTGCCGCTAACTCCCCCCCACACCCCAATGTGAAAGTAGCCTTAGTCTGAAAAAGGCATTAGAAAGGGTTGGTGTGTGTTTGTATTGGAGGGATCCATTTGTGCTTGAAGGGGGGTCTCTGTACTGAGATACGGAACACTATAGTGTGAACGGAGCCTTAGGGAGGAGTCGGTCTGTACTGAGGGGTCTGTGCTGGGGTGTGTCAATCTGTACTGGAGGATGAAGTTGGTCTGTGCCGTGGGGGGTCATTCTGTGCTTAGTGGTCTGTGCTAGTGGGGAATCGGTTTGCGCTGATGGTGACTCAGTTTGTGCTGGCCCAAGTCAGTCTGTACTGAGGGGTCTGTGTTGGAGAGGGAGTCTGTCATGAGGTTTTTTTGGGGGATACTATGTATTGAGGGGGTAGGCTGGGAGAAGGTTTTTAGGGATGTTGGGGAGATCTGTACTGGAAAATGTTGGGCTTGGGAAGGGGGGGATTTGTTGTGGGAAGAGGGAGTTGTTGTAGTCCTGTTAAAGTGTCCTGTGCATTAGGCACTCCTGACTCCTGCACTGTAGGAAGATTGATCAAACCTGAAGCAGACAATTCTATATCTCACACTAAAGCCCCATACACACGGTCGGAAAATCCGACACTGGTTTTGCATACACACGGTCGGACAAAGTTGTCGGAAAATCCGATCATTCTGAACGTGGTGACGTTTGTTGCCTACGACGGGACTACGTAGAGGCTAGTAGCCAATAGCTTTGGTCTTGTAATGTGATTTGAGCATGCGTAGCACTTTGTCCGTCGGAATTCGCTACACACGATCGGATTTGGTGTGATCGGACTTTGTTGTCAAAAAATCTATCCAGCAGGAGATAGGACTTTGTCCGTCGGACAATCCGATGGAAACTGTCCGATGGTGCCTACACACGGTCGGAATTTCCGACAACATTGTCCGATAGGACAGAATCCATCGGAAAATCCGACCATGTGTATGGGGCTTAAGAGAATGTTTCTTCTATATGCATGTGAACTCCCGAATGATTCTTTAAAAAAAACTGGAGCTGCTGTGCACGAAAACCTATCAGTTTCCATCTTTCTTTTCCAAATAAAACTGAACAAGCTGAAGCTAGAAGCGGATTTGATGACATGCACAGCTGCTCCATTTTCTGTTCTGCTCCAGCATTTATAAATTCTCCTCATTTTTTTTTTTTTTTTTACATTTCATACTTCTGACTACTGTACTGTAAGTACATTACTCATGAAGTTTTTCTTTAGGCTGCATTCACACCTGAGCGTTTTGGTTTCAGGCAGAAAGTCACATGTTTTTACAGCGATTTTTCTGCGATTTTTGTCACGATTTTGCACAGGTCAAAAGGTCACCCATGTAAAAAGCTGAAAAAATGCCTGGAATTATGCCCAAAATTAAGCTCATGTACTTTTTTGAGATTCAGGCGTTTTGCTTCAGGCTACAAAACGCTCAGATGTGAACAGGGGCCATTTAAATGAATGTGATTTGGCTTGGTTTTTTTTTTTCTGGCGTTTTACAAGCTGAAAATGCTCAGGTGTGAATGCAGCCTTAAAATGATTGTAGACCCTTACATATACCCAGTGAAGTGACTGCCCCAAGGTGATACACAGAGATGAAACAAATCATCCTAAATAAGTTTTACCTGTTTTCCTGCAGCCTTCTCTTCTCTACATCCAGTAAAAGTTCTCAATTTTAAAGCTTGTCTGAGTGTTCAGAAAAAAGGGGGTGGAGAGTTGAGATTACACTCTGCAGAGCTTGGTGAGGAGAGCTCTGAGAACTGATTGGAGGGAAGAGAGACACCCCCCTTCACACAGGAACAGTGCTGAAGCTGTCAATCTGCTGGGGGTCTTTCCCCTGTCACCTTTTTTGTCTTGGCGTCAGGTAAACTTGTCAGAAGTGATTCATGCTAATGGCAGAGGAACAAAGCAGCAGACAGAAATGACACTTAGTGATTTTAATTGAGACAAGTACACACTATAGAGGAAATTGCTTTGTTCATATTTCATGTCTGAGGTTTACAACCACTTTAGGGTTGGCTGTGTGTAGAGAAGCATAGTTAATGAAATTGTTTTATTTTATTAAAATGAGTGTGCTGAGGTTTGTACATGGCTGTTGGATAGAAAAACCTTGTTACCCCTACAGTTGTGGGGGTGCACGTGTTGCAACAATACTTTTACCCCTGCCACTTTCCGTCAAATGTGACCCATTCAAGAAATTTCATCCGCTCGGCATTCGGCCCACAACCGCATGTAATGCATGTGGTTGCTGCGTGCTAATGCAGGGTTCAACAGTGGGAAGGCAAAACAATGCTCCTCGCCCCATGGCAAATGCTCTCTGAAGAGTGATCCAAATGCATATCACTCTTCAGTGACGAATGCTAGTGTGAACAAGCCTCTATACTTTTGGCTTCTGGCACAGTTTTTTTTAGCATGTTTTGTGAGTAAAAGGATTGTGGCATGTGTGCCAAGTATAAAAGGAGTAGGCTCCGGTTTTATTTAAACTATACCCCTTTAAGCCCCTCCCACTGTGAACACAATTTGCCTGCACCCATAATTATTTCTTCATATCCTTTTTTTTTTTTTTTTTTTTTGGGTTGGGGAGTGTAAAAGACAGGCCTCGAGTGCCTTGAACGCCACTGAATTGAGCTACTGTTTGACATCATTTTAACATTGTCATTCTGAAATAAAGACTACAGATAGACAGACATACATCCATACATCTGTTCTCATGTTTGATTTTTTCCAATATTTGCCTTGAAAAAGTATTCAAACCCCTTGAAATTTTCCACATTTTGTCATGTTACAACTAAAAACTTTAATGTATTTTATTGGGATTTTATGCGATAGACCAGCACAAAGTGGCACATAGTTGTGAAGTGGAAGGAAAATGTATGTAGGCCCGATACCCCTAAAAAAATTCTAGTGGACCCAATTGCCATCAGAAGTCACCTAATTAGTAAATAGAGTCCACCTGTGTGTAATTTTAATCTCGGTATAAATACAGCCGTTCTGTGAAGCCCTCAGAGGTTTGTTATTGAACAAGCTTTAAACATCGCACGGAGCACTGTTCAATCCATCATCTGAAAATGAAGAGTATGGCACAACAAACTTACCAAGACATGGCTGTCCACCTAAACTGACAGGCCGGGCAAGAAGAGCATTAATCAGAGAAGCAGCCAAAAGGCCCATGGTAACTCTGGAGGAGCTGCAGAGATCCACAGCTCAGGTGGGAGAATCTGTCAACAGGAAAACTATTCCACAAATCTGGCCTTCATGGCACATTGGCAAGAAGGAAGCCATTGTTAAAGGAAAGGCATAGGAAGTCCTGTTTGCAGTTTGCGAGAAGCCATGTGGGGGACACAGCAAATGTGGAAGAAGGTGCTCTGTAATTGTAATTTTTGGCCTAAAAGTAAAACGCCATGTGTGGCAGAAAACTAACACTGCACATCACCCTAAACACCCCATCCCCATCATGAAACATTGGGTTGACAGCATGATGTAGTGGTGATGCTTTTCTTCAGCAAGGACAGGGAAGCTGGTCAGTTAATGGAAAGATGGATGGAGCCAAATACAGGGCAATCTTAGAGGAAAACCTGTTAGTCTGCAAAAGACTTGAGACTAGGACAGAGATTCACCTTCCAGCAGGACAATGACCTTAAACATACAGCTAGAGCTACAATGAAATGGTTTAGATCAAAGCATAGTCATGTGTTAGAATGGCCCAGTCAAAGTCCAGACCTAAATCCAATTGAGAATCTGTGGCAAGACTTAAATTGCTGTTCAGACGCGCTCCATCCAGAGCTTGAGCTATTTTGCAAAGAAGAATGGGGGAAAATTTCACTCTAGATGTTTAAAGCTGGTAGAGACATCCCCAAAAAGACAGCTGTAATTGCAGCGAAAGGTGGTTCTAAAAAGTTTTGACTACAAATGCATGCCACAATTTTCAGGCATTTATTTGTAAAAAAAATTGAAAAGCATTTATCATTTTCCTTCCACTTCACAATTATGTGCCACTTTGTGTTAGTCCATCACATAAAATCCCAATAAAATACATTTATGTTTCTGGTGGTAACATGACAAAATGTGGAAAATTTCAAGGGGTATAAATACTTTTTCAAAGCACTGTTGCATAAATTACACAAATTAGTCTACATTCTTCATATACGTCATATATTCAGTAATTATGGCATGTGTATATTTGACCTTTTTAAGTATAAAGAACTTTTTTAGAGAGGCCATAGAGTGCAAAAATAATTTTAGACTTTGTAATGCAAAACCATAATAACAGTTGTTGGATGTGTGCAGAAACATCCTTCAGAACAGGAAGCAGTAGGAAATCTGCCCAACAGAACCAGACAAACCTAGAGCAGATTTTTCCTGATTGTACAGTCCCGGACTCAGGCCTCCTTTTAGCGTTACAACTGGGTTATATGCAGCTACCTTCAGGTTATTGGACACAAAAAGCTGCTGGCACTTCCATATTATATATATATATATATATATATATATATATATATATATATATATATATATATATATATATATATATATATATATATATATATATCCCTCTTACTCATAGGTAGCCTCGGTTTTTTTGTTTTTGTCCCTTGGTGATGGACTCCTTCTCTTGCTGAGAGAAGATTATCTTCTAATTAGGTTTTTTGTGCCCTTTTCCTTTTTCAACCTACTGAATCTTCTTTTAGCTTCACTGCACCTTCGCTACAGTGGTGTTCTTCTGTGACTTCTAGATCGGTTAATTCTACAAATGCAATTTGAGGGACTGTACCTGGAGCCCACTGCACCGAAGACAAGGGGCTGGCCTGCAAAGTTGCTTCTGCACTTGATTCTGCTGTAAGTGCTCCCCTTGGCACACAATGTAATGCATGGTGTAGACATGGGGTTCTGTACAAGTTAGGAGTTGCGGTCTCCCTGGCGCAGAGCTCAGACTCTGAAAACCCCTGCTAAGGTATACCCACCTGGGAGTGCACGTCAAACAGTAAACCTTCCATATTCTTGCATCTGATGAGTAATTGCAGGGCAGAAGCACTACAGACATTGCCCCAGGGTGCCCTTCTGTGTACTCCCCTTGTGTGTTTGCTTCTTTTACCGATTGGCTGTAGATCCACCATGGCAGGGATACTATGGTGCCCTCTGTCCAGAACGATGTAGTTTCTGGGGGAACACCTATGGTGACACTGTAGAACCATTCTGGCCTATTTCATATGGCATTTTATTGGCCTATTTGGCTGGGGTGCTACAGCACATATCCAGCATATGGTGCGTACTGTGCATGTGCTGCTTCGATTTGGAGATGGCTTTGGCTCCTGTGAAGCCCTGATTTACCTCTTTGGATACTGGGCACTGACCTGGAAGCATTTCCTGGTAGTGAAGGGCAAAGTAAAGCAGAGATACTCCTATCTTGGGTGGCTATCCGCAGGTGAGTTATTTCTCTCCCCACTCTGCTACAGCAGTGGATTATGAGTACCCCTTTTGGGGACAATTTTGTTCAGGAGTGGCAGACACAGGAACAAGAATCCTGAGGGTCTCAGCAGTTCAGACTTCATCTTTAGCTCCCTATGGGGTGTCGGCATCGTGATGCTGGGGCCAGGTATCTTATCCTCAAATGGATGACCCTTTCCAGGTTTCCTCAGGTAATTCAGTTTGAACTGCCTTTCTAGTCTGCCTTTGCATTCACCATTGAGACTGATGTGGCTTTTTGAGGAAAGGGGATGGGGAATTTGGAAGAGGCCTCGCTCCCAAAGGCCTTAGATCAGGAGGAAAACTCCTAGTGCTGAAGTTTCTCCTAAGAGGAAAAAGATTCTTTCTATTCTCACAGATGCTGTGCACTCTTGTTTAGCCTTGGAGTAGCCAGAGTCTGCTCACCCCAAGGTGTCCAGGATCTCTAAAGTTGCTTAAACCAGTGAAGACCTTTCAGGTCCATCCACTTCTTGAACCTGTCCTGGTTCAAGGGGGTGATGGTTGGTATCACCCAAAGAATATTTTCTCCAAGTGTCTTCCAGGACAGCCCATGAGACCTAGGGCTCCTCCTACCAGGACAGGAAACACGTTAACCCCCACCGGATAAAAGGGCGGTCCTCCAGGCCCCTTGTCAGTATTGGTGTTTCCTCCGGATGTGGGGTAACATGTTTCTGGAACCCTAGGTCTCATGAGCAGAGGCTCTACTGGCTATTGGGAGGATTACTGACCTTTCTCCTTCTGTCAGAAGCAGCTTTCCCACTGGGGAGGTCGGTTGTGGTTGCTGCTCCCTGTTTAGTGCTTGGGAGGGCCAGGACCGTGTGATTGCGGCTCCATGGTGCGAGTCGCAGACGCTGCATGGTGGCATCCTTTTCCTGCTGACAGCGTGGCTGGTATGTGCAGGGGAAATGGGAAGCAGCACTTAAGGGGGCAGAGCTACTACGCTCTAGTATCTGGCAGGGTCACTTCCGGGGTGTATGACATCATCAGCAGGTGCTAGAGGGGAAGGATGGATTCTTCTGCAGTACCTGCACAAGCAGTGGATTCAGTCCCCCAACACCAGCACCTCACAGGAAAGCCTGGAGTGTTTTGTCACCCTCTTGTTATCTTGTGAGTCCCCCCCCCCCCCCCAACCAGTGGGACTTGGTGTAAGGGGACACATTTTCCTCCCTCCTGCACAAGGTGTTGCGGAGTGATTAATGGCTTAAATTAGATTATGGGTAATTTTGTTTTCTTGCAGACCAAGACTCAGGACAAGGCCCAAGCGCAGCCAGCAAAAGATGTCCGATGTTCCGGTTTGCGGAAACAAATTGAGCTCCTCACGGAGCAAAGCAGTTTGCCATACCTGTATAGAAAATGCTGACCTCGGTTAGAGATGAGTTAACGTCATCGTTCAGCTCATTCAAAACTGATCGCAAAAATCCAGGTCCTCTCACAGGGTCCATATCTAAATAGGACTCCAGACTGTCCTGGCACTCCACAGCAGAGCGCAGAGTGTGAGGACTCTGAGGAAGAAGCCAGATCTACCCATTCTTCCCTGGAAGAGTCGGTGTCAGATACAGGGCCCAGGGATAGAGAATCCATCAGGGGCTTGAGGTATAAGTTATCATTAGAAGACATTAATGACTTATTAAAATCTATCTATAAAACCCTTGAGATAGAGGAGGAGAAGGTAAAAATGTCTAAACATGACCTTATGTACAAAGGTTTGCATAAGAAAAAGGCAAAACTTTTCCCCGTGCATAGTTCCCTTCTTGATACCATCAAGCTGGAGTGGGAAAATCTAGAAGGAAAACCGTTCTTTTCCAGTAACCTAAAAAAGGTTTCCATTTGAAGAGGACACAGTACAGCCGTGGAATAAAAATCCTAAGTTAGTCGCAAAAGTTTCAAATAACACAGACCTAACATTTGATGATATGGGCATGCGTAGGGATCCGATGGATAAAAGAGGAGATATCCTACTACTCAGGGCCTGGGACTCAGCCATTGGGAATCTTAAACCAGCCCTAGCCTCCACTTGTGTAGCCAGAAATCTAGAAGTATGGCTGACACAAATTCAAATACATCTCTTGGCAGGAACCTCTAGAGAACAGATTCTAAAAATGTTCCCTCTCCTCTTTCGTGCAGTGAGGTTTTTGGCTGATTGTTCTGCAGAGTCGGTAAGAATGACAGCTAGGACCTCGGCCTTGGTGAATTCGGACAGAAGAAGCCTATGGCTTAAAACCAGGTCAGGTGATGCCTCCTCAAAGTTACTCCTATGTGGTTTTCCCTTAACAGGAGATCATCTTTTTGGCCCAGGTCTGCAAGAGGTGCTGAAACGCACGGCCGATAGAAAAAAGGCCTTTCCAGAGCATAAAATTTTTTTTTTTTTGTGGCCAAAGTAGGCAGCAGGGTCCAAGAGAAAAGGACAATAGGCCCAAAAAGCATCGGACAGGGCACAAAGACAGGGGTTAAGGGGGGATATTGTTTAACCCTCCTCAACAACCCACCAAGCCACAGTGACTCATGTCTCCCAATGGGAGGAAGATTGAGGCCTTTTCTTCTACAGTGGGCAGCAGTCACCAATTCCATTTATCCTGGACCTAGTAACCAATGGGTACAGGCTGGAATTTTCTTGCCAGCCACCAGAGCGATTATTGGTCACTTTTCCTCCCCAAGATAGGGTAAAAGCAATGGCACTGGGTCTCCAAATTGGAGACTTGATAGATCAAAAAGGTCCTGATCCCGGTTCCCCGGTCGGATCAGGGCAAGGGATTTTATTCCCATATATTTGTCATCAGAAAGCCATCAGGAAAATATTGGCTTATCCTGAACCTCCGGTCTCAAAACCATTCAATCAGGTACAAGCACTTTCGTATGGAGACAGTGTTCTTAATCAAAAACCTGCTTTACCCAAACTGCTTCATGGCCACTTTGGATTTGATGGAAGCCTATCTTGCACATCCTTATTCATCCAGCCTTCAAAAGATTTTTGAGACTAGTGGTCAAGATGGGACCAGAGATTCGGCACTTTAAATTTCAAGTCCTCCCCTTCGGGCTGTCCTCAGCCCCCTCGCATCTTTACAAAAATGTTGGGGGAGGCGGTGGCTCTGCTAAGGTTAATGACGATAACTATTATCCCTTACCTGGACGACCTCCTAGTGGTGGTGGAGTCATACCAAAAGTTATTAGCAGATCTCCAGACCATACAGGACTTCCTTCAATCTCCAGGCTGGTTAATGAACAAAGAAGTCTTCCTTAATTCCGGCCCAGAAAGTGACATATCTGGGATACGAATTTTGCTCAGTAGACCAAAACGTTTTTCTCCCGCAGGAAAAGGTCTCAAGAATGATGCAAACAATGTCAGCCTTACAGATCAATCAGTCGGTCTCGCTGAGGGAAGTTTCAAGAGCAGTGGGTCTAATGACCTCTTTCTTTCTCGCAGTGCCATAGGCAAGATTTCATCAATGCCCATTACAGCTGTTTCTACTAAGGAACTGGGACAGAGACGCAAGTTCCCTGGAATCAAGGGTCTTGTTGCCCTCCAGGGTAAAAAGAAGCTTGTGGTGGTGAACACACCTTCACCTAACAAGAGGTCTACCATTGTCCATTCCTATATCCCAGAGGATCACAACGAATGCCAGTTCCTGGGAGTGGGGAGCCCATCTCAGCAACACAATGACGCAGGGAGAATGGTCCTCCAAGGAAGCAAGAGTTTCATCGAATCAGAGAGAGCTTCTAGCGGTTCAGAGAGCCTTGCAGGCATTTTAGATGGAAATCAGGGGTCACAATCTCCAGATTCTATCTGACAATATCGCTACTGTTGCATACCTCAACAAACGGGGAGGTACGAGGAGCTGAATACTTCAATCTCTCGCCCAGGAGATTTTATCATGGGCGGAAGGGAATCTAGCCTCAATTACAGCAGTGCACCTGAAGGGGACACAAAACTGGCAGATTATCTTAGCCGCTACCGGGTATGTCAAGACAATTGGTCCCTTCATCCAGAAATCTTTGTGGGTCTCATTGACAGATGGGGATGGTACGTTCCACCCCTACATTTTACACCCCTTTATTCTCTATTTCAGAACAGTGCCAATACCCCTTTTTAGTGTTTTATATATTTTCTGGCTCCACCTAGGTGAAGTTTTTTTAGGGGGGCAGCAGTTCCACTTCCTAAGCGCGGATACTACCCCTATTTTATAGGCAGCAGCTTCAGCTGCCCACAGTTAAAATGGATGAAGCTAGACTAAGTGGAGGGAGATTTCTGAAGCATATTTGGCAAGTACAGAATCACAATATATATAAAAAAATATGCAAAGTGGTTGAAGGGAAGTTTCAGAATAGCAAAGATGTTTTTTATTAGAAATTATGTGAGCAGACTGCAGTTCCTCTTTAAATAGGATGATTAGTAGTTGCACCGTTTTCAACAGTAGGAGTCCTCAAAGTGCATTTAAATAGGATAATAACAAGTTTTCAACAGTAGGGGTACTAGGCATGCACTCATCCATCCAGCATTCATTAAAACAAATAGGTAAAAGGGAAACCCTGAGTGCAACATTGAACAGCAAAAAACATTTAAAAAAAATAAATAAATATCTTCCTAGGAGCCCTGAATATAAAGTCCACCCGAATATTTTTAGGAAGAATAGGAGTAATACAGTCCAGATTTAGACAGCCAGGTTAGCTGTTTGGCTACCATTCAGCCTTCACCTGTAAGTACGAGTGCACTATGCAAATGCACCACTGATTGACTCAGTTTTAGCGGACTCGGACATCCATCCCTCATATACTCCGCATCACGTCTAGCCCTGTACTACCGTTGAAGTCATAGACTGGCTAACTATGGTTAAACCACATTATACTCTATCTGCAGTCACCTTGCACTAGTGCCTCTTTGATTCAACCATCAGATTGGATGAGTGTGGTGTGGGTGTCTGCAGCTGCTTTCCTGTCTGGTTTTGACAACATTGTCATTTTTTACTTTTTGTTATGTTGGAGGTTTTTGCAATTGTTCTATTTTTACTAAATATACTTTAATAAAGCTGTTAATAATTGACCGATTGATCCTCTTTGAATATTTAGTTTTGGCCCTTTAGTCCTCCTTAAATATATGAGAAAGGGAAGAAAACTGCGCTTGGATCAAAATTATTAAAAAATATTTTTTTTAAAAATGGAAAGAGCAGCAGCTTATTGTGGGATATACACAAAAGAAAACGTATAAAAGAGAAGTCGCGCTCAAGGAAATTCTGAGCCTAGCTAAATAAACATTATATAAATCTCAGAGTTTATCAAAGTCCTATAAAAATATTTATAAAGGAAAAACCATGCTCAAAGCCCAAATCCAATTTCTAAGCATCTGGGATCTAAATTAAATAAAATATTTCAGTGAACCTCAACCAATGAACATCAAGTGATCAAATTATTCTTAAATCAATTAAATAAAAAATCTTTAAAATAAAAAAAAAATCAATCATATGATTGTTATATATAACAGTCCCACATGAGTGTCCATATAAAGAATATTTAAATGACAAAAATTCTTCTATGCGATTCAAATTGGTAACACCGCTTTTTTGAGTGAAGAAAAATTATATATCCACCACCAACTCCCGGATTTTGTGCTTACCAGAAAGTAAGTCAATATATGCAGATGACTTAAACCCAGCCAGGGCCTTTAGAGAAACCGAATGAACAGCATTAAACGAAAACCCTGTGGTTATTCGGACAGACCCAAACTATGGCTCAGCATACGTGATAATTCGGAGAAAAAATAAAAATATACATAGCGTAATACTGTCAAATTAAACAGGAAACATTTCTAAACATATGTGTGTGCACTTACAAAGTGAACAGATTTTGATTGCAAAAACGAAAGAATGATCACACCCAGTGGTCAAACGAAAAAAATTAAGAAAAAGTGCTCCTACACCACCACCTCCCAGATTCAATGCTTACCAGAGAGTAAGCCAACAATAAACAATTGGCTTAAACCCAGCCTGGATGGGGCGTGGCCTAGCGCGGCATATGAACAGACCTATTCCACGGAGCTCCCGCCGCTGATCCTCCATACGATCCTTCCCTCTGTACCATACTCGCCTGAAATCGTCCTAAACGGACACATGAACACCCCCTGAGGCTCCCGGACCCTCTCACACCGGTCACGCCGGGCATGATGACCAGAGGCAGCAAGGGAGAAGCCGCGGCTGCGGCCTTGCAGGACTCTCAAGATGGCGCCTGGATGTCTCTACCTCCCAAAGCACCACGAGGCCAGGAGAGGAAAACGGAGCAGGGTAAGCCACCTAAGACCCCTAAAGCCAAAGAACAGCCCAGAGACATGCTATATTATACCAGAAAGCTCACTGGCCCAGATGAGGATTTCATACAAGCTGACATGCAGCGGCCTACAGTGTCTAGATAGCAAGCTGAGGGTGATGGCAGTGTTATGCAGGACATGAAACATGAGCCTATGGAGTCTATCCCAGACCCAATGCCAGCCCTGTACGAGCAACAGTCAGCAGATACCCCTGAACCCACGCTGAGTGAGATATTACATGCAGTACACAGATGCACTGCCTCCAGTTGATGCACTGAAAGAGAGATTTGGGGGATTGGAGGAAAAGGTATCTCTCCTCAGACATGACATACAGAAGGTCAGAGAACGCACCACGACTGTGGAAGGCAGGGTGAGCGACATAGAAGACCAGATGCCTCATATTAACAGGGAGGTGAGAGTGGCAGCTCAGCATGCACGCCAGGCCTTTGACAGACAAGACGAAATTGAGAACCGCCTAAGGCGAAACAACGTTCGGATAGTGGGGCTCCCAGAAAAGGTGGAAGGCAGGGACCCCACGTCCTTTGTGGAAGGCTGGTTACAAGAAACCTTCGGTAAAGATGCCTTCTCCCCCCAATACATAGTGGAAAGGGCGCATAGGGTACCACCGCGTCCCCTGCCCCCTGGTGGCCCCCCGAGATCAATGCTGGCCAGGCTCCTAAACTATAGGGACCGGGAAGTGATACTTATGCCGCGTACACACGTACGGACTTTTCCCGGCGGACCTAAGTCCAGCGGACAATCCGCTGGACTTTCCAGCTGGGTACGCTGGACTAAAAAGCGAACGGACTTGACCACACACGATCACGCAAAAAGTCCGACGGTTCACGCGATGACGTACAGCACGTACGACGGGACTAGAAAACGAAAAATACTAGAAAAATACTTGCTACTGAGCATGCGTCCTTTTTGGTACGCCGGACCATACTACACACGACCGGATTATCCGCTGGACTGCCAAGTCCAGCGGATAATTTGAAAACAAAACCTGAAACTTTAGTCCGCCGTACTTTGGCCAAAAAAAGTCCGCCGGCGCCCACACACGAGGGGATTATCCGCTGGACTTCGGTCCAGCGGATAATCCCGCGGGATAGTCCCTTCGTGTGTACGCGGCATAAGAATGGCCAGAGAAAAAGGGGCCGTGCACTACAATGGTACCAGAATCTCGTTCTACCCCGACTTCTCAGCTGAGGTGCAACGCAGGAGATCCAAGTTTGTGGACGTCAAAAAGCGACTTCAGAGGGTCCAACTACCTTATGCCATGCTGTACCCAGCCAAGCTCCGCATTACTGCCAGGGACCAAAACCACTTTTTTGAAAACGCACAAGACGCTGCTGAATGGCTGGATCGCAACGAACAAGGTCTACGCAGAAGGGCCAGAGAGGACGGCGAAGGGTGACTGTAACCTGCTATTGTCGTACGCAAGACACAAAGGCGACTGCATATGGTTACTACTGATTTTGTTAGAGGGCCTTTACGTTATTCTCAGCTGTCAGCAAACAGGGCTCCCACAGGAAGCTGAGGGTACACTTTGCTGACTTATGTGTTTAGGCGAAGGAAGTTTTTCTACGCTTATGGAAGGTTGCCTGTTGCCATGGGTTACATGGCTACAGTGGTTGTGCCCCGTTGGCACGTGGAAAGTACCCGAATATGACTGCCTTTTTGGGGTGGGTGTTTTCAGGGCACGTCATGTTGGCATACCATGGCCCACCAGTCTCTGACTACTCTGCTACCTGTTTCAAATCTGCTTACAGTGCGCATTTGCGCAGACGCAGATGTTTTTTTCTCAGTTTCCACAAAATACGCCGACAAACAAGGCGATGGTTGGTCTTGATATGTGTACAGTTGCTCGTGATGTGCGATAAGATAGATATGCTGCTACATGGCCGCACTGTTGAACAAATGTTACCTAATGGTGGGGTTACCCCCCGCACATTCTGGATGATGTTTAGACACTCGGGATGTCCTCTACGCCCTTAGTGTCCTGGAATGTCCGGGGGGTGAATGACCCGCTGAAAAGATCTATGATCTCGGCAGGGCTACGGAAATTTCACCCGGCCATTGTCGGACTACAAGAGACCCATCTGACTAAGGATACGGTTGGCTACCTGCAGTATGCCTGGGTTGGGAAGGCGTATCACTCCACTCACACCGCTTATTCCCGTGGTGTGAGTGTATTGATCCACAAATCACTTGTATACCAGGAGCTTGACTCCCTCATTGATATTGATGGGAGATTTATTTTTCTGTACTGTAAATTGTATACCATAACCATGATTGTAGCGTTTGTATACATACCTTCACCATTTTCCAGGGAGGTGCTACAGTTGCTGCTGTCTTACCTGGGGAATAAGCCTGATACGCCGATACTGATTATGGGGGATTATAACTGCTATTTGGACCCCAGAATTGACAGACACCCCCCAGTATCACCCCCTGGGGGGGCAGGGGAACAGCCCTTAGCCGATTAGCGGAGGAAGTTGGGTGGGTGGACTTATGGCGGGTTCGCAACCCACATTGTAAACAATTCTCCTGTTTCTCTAAAACTCATGGCTCCCTTTCCCGCATAGATTTATGTATGGGTACCCCGGATATGGTTAACCTTACTTCAAAGGTGGATTATTTTCCACGTGGAGTTTCCGACCACTCCCCACTAGTACTGTGGATGTCTACTAGACCGCTCAGCACGCTACCCCGGGCCCCTTGGAAGCTAAATGCCTTTTGGCTTAAGTTATTTACCTCACAAGACAGGGTAGAATCTAAAATTACAGCCTTCTTTCAAGTGCATAAGTATCACTTAGACCCACTGCAGAAATGGGAGACGTTAAAGGCATACCTTAGGGGGGTATTCATAGAAGAAATACAAATAGTTAAACATAACTCTTCGGCTCTCTTGGAGCAGGTGGGCGTCCAGGTGAGACAGCTGGAACTTTCATATGTTACTAACCCAACTGTGCAGGCAAGGGAGGCATGGATGTCGGCCCAGGACTCCCTGGACCGGTTGAGATCCTCTACTGCTGAGAAAAAACGTTTTTTTACAAGACTTGTATTTTATGAGGAAGGGGAACAGACAGGCAGACTACTGGCCAAAATCGCAAGGTCCCAGCAGCACTCCCCAGCCATTGGCGCAATGGTAGGGTGGTTAATACACCAGAGGACATTATCTCTGAGCTGGCGTCTTTCTATAAAAATCTATATGAGTCCAGAGATGACTACAGGGATGAGGATTTAGAGTTGTATATGGCTCAGATAGACTTGCCCCTACTGCTTGTAGCAGCTAGGGAACTGATTAACGCCCCCATTACTATAGAGGAACTGCAGACGGCAGCAAGCTCTTTCCCCACGCATAAGGCCCCTGGGGAGGATGGTCTCCCCGTTGAAGTGTACACTAACTATGGAGAACAGTTACTACCTGAACTTCTGAAAGTTTTTAATGCCTCCCTGGAGAGAGGACAGTTACCAGAATCTATGTCTAGGGCTAACATAATACTGTTGTTGAAGCCTGGGAAGGACCCGGTTGACCCTGGGTCGTACAGACCCATATCCTTGCTCCAGAGCGATGTAAAACTACTAGCCAAAGTGCTGGTGCTCAGGGTCAATGGGGTAATAACCAGCATTATACACCAGGACCAAGCTGGCTTTATGCCACAGAAATCCACGGCCACAAACCTAAGACGCCTGTTTCTTAATATGCAATTACAGATAGATAAGGGGGACCACAGGGCTCTTTTGTCCTTAGATGCCAACAAAGCATTTGATAGTGTTAGCTGGCAGTATCTATGGGCAACACTTGGGAAGTTTGGCTTTGGGGAGAGGTTTGTAGCCTGGGTGAGGCTGTTGCACACATCACCTCAAGCGACTATTAGAATGGCCGACAGGATGTCACCAGCCTTCGCACTCAGCAGGGGGACGAGGCAAGGGTGCCCGCTGTCCCCGCTGCTGTTTGCGATCGCGATAGAGCCACTGGCTGCCATAGTGAGGGCGAGTACCTGTATCTGGGGGTTCCAATATGGTTCGCTACAGGAAAAGATCATGTTATACGCTGATGACATGATGCTTTTCCTGGGGGACCCGTCACACTCCCTTCCTGGGGTCATGTCAATCATAGGGAAATTTGGCCGTTTCTCCGGTTTGACCATAAATTGGTCAAAGTCAGCATTGATGATGTTGGATGAGAGCCAGGAGGTGCACCTCCCTGACTCTTGCCCCATCCCGGTGGTGGGTAGTTTCAAGTACCTGGGGGTGCAGGTGTCGCCCAGGATTGGGGATTACTGTGCCCTCAATGTGCATCCCTTACTGTCCAGGTTCCGGGATAAAATTAATACGTGGAATGCCCTTAAAATGTCACTAGCAGGTAAAGCTAACTTAATAAAAATGATATTGATGCCCCAATTGCTTTATTTCCTTCACAACTCTCCGGTGGTGATACATCTAAAGATCTTTAGGATAGTGAATACTCTCTTCAGACGGCTTTTGTGGCACACTAGACCCCCCCGAATAAGACTAGAACAGTTGCACCAACCCAAGGACAGCGGAGGGTTGGCAGTTCCCAACCCTTGGCTGTACTACATTGCAGCACAGTTGCAACATCTGATTGGATCTATGTCTCAAAACCCTGGTGGCTCATCGGCTCAACTGATGCTGATGGCCACGGTAGCGGAGACCATACCGGCTGGTCTGGAAGCTCAAATGTTCTTGAAATCTAATAAACAGACCCCAACGCTTTCATTGGTACAAAAGGTATGGAACAAGAGTAGACAGTTCCAGGGAGTGCAGGGGTTCACAGAATTCAGCCCAATTTGGGATAACAAATCTTACGTAGAGCTGGTTAAATTGCAGCAGGGGCCCAGGTGGCGGGCCTGGGGGATATCCCTGATGTCTCATATATTTGAAAATGGTAGATTACTGTCCTTCCACGAACTGCAGGTGAAATATAACTTACCTGCTACTATGCACTACTATTACATTCAATTACACCATGCTGTTGTTGCACAGGGGAACGCGGTGGAGTGGATACAGTCTCCCACTCCGGTGTTCCGGGTGATGCATGACAGCACGGAAACGAAGGGGTTCATCTCCCAATGCTACCAGATGTGGCTAACGAAACACTTACGAGCATTCCCAAACAGAGCAGAAGGCATGTGGGAAAGGGACCTAGGCCAAATATCAGGGGACCAATGGATCGAGGCCATGCAAGCGGTAACTATATCTTCACTCAATGTAGCACAGAAAGTTTCACAGCTTTATATACTGCTGAGAGTTCATTATACCCCTATAAAACTATATAAAATGAGTAGACTACCTGACCCACTATGTAGCCGTTGCAGGAGACAAAATGGAGACCTTATACACTTACTATGGAGATGCCCGAAACTCCATAGGTATTGGCATGAGGTGGTAAGCACACTAAATGGAGTGTTCCAGACAGCGATCCCCATGGACCCCTTGTGCTGTGTACTGGGGGTCCTGGAGGATATAATTCCAGAAGAGCCAACTCGCATAGCAGCTTCTAGAGCACTGTTCCAAGCTAGAAAGTTAATATTACTGGGGTGGAAATCCGTACTGCCACCTACCTTGTCTTCATGGATAACACATGTGGGTAATACTCTTATAATGGAGAAGCATATATATCAGCACAGGGGAAGCCCAGGCAGGTTTGAAAAGCTATGGTCTAAATGGCTGGACACACCTGGCTTGAGCCCCAGGGAATTGGTTATGTCCAGACTTCTGCAATGCTCATAGATTTTACCACATGCGTCTATGTGAATATTGTATGTGTATCAACGAGTGAAGCCAAAGAGAAAACTATACCAGTTGTAACTGTATTGCACAAGTTTATTAAGATTTTTTTTGTACAAAGGAAACTGTTGTGATATGCAAAATGTTCAATAAAAACCTTTTTGATTCAAAAAAATAAAAAAAAACCCAGCCTGGGCCTTTATAAGAGGGCATCAAAGGAACGGAGAAACAGTGATCCAAACAAATGGCACACAGTGTCTTCTTACCAGATGGCAGATCTAATTAATGCAGAAATGTCTCTTTGGTAGGTAAACTCATCACAAGGCTATATGTTGGGGGTCAGCACTGGTTAATCCGCTATACCGGCAGATGTCCGTTTTCCTCAGATGTAACACTATATGTATAACCTCCCTCCTGACGTTTAGCAGCACGTAGTAAAAAAATATATATATATATATTTTTTTTTTTTATTTAATTGATTTAAGAATAATTTGATCACTTTATTTTGATTGGTTGAGGTTCACTGAAATATTTTATTTAATTTAGGTCCCAGAGGCTTAGAAATTGAATTTAGGCTTTGAGCATGGTTTTTCCTTTTATAAATATTTTTATAGGACTTTGAGAAACTCTGAGGTTTATATAATGTTTATTTAGCTAGGCTCAGAATCTCCTTAAATATATGCTTGTATATTTTGAGGATCACGCTACCATCCACTCCCTGTTATAATGATGGTGTATGAGATGGAGTTGGAGGTATCTGATTCCTTATAGCAGGGGTAGGCAACCTTTAAGTGGTGGAGATCTACCTGAACAACATGGAAGAGATCAAAGATCTCCGGGGTGTGCCTTTTTATTTATTTATAGAAAAATGAATTTACTAGCAAGCTAAATGGGGAGTGGTTGGGAGGTGGTAAAACAGTGCCCCAACGACTAATTTGAACAAGCTTTAATGCACAGACCACTTTACAAGTACCACCAAAATGAACCTCTCTGCACAGTGATCTCCCCCATAGCTCTCCCTTATCCTCACTCCCAGCCTAATCCCTCAGTACGGACTCCCTGTCCAGCACAGAGCAACAGACTTTACAACACAGAGCCCCTGTCCCAGTTCAGGTGCCCCAATCCAGAAAACCCCCTCAACCCTTCCTCTCCACTCTCACCACCCCCAGGGTACAGAACTGCAAGAACAGAAGACACCAAGCTTAGGTTCAGAAGTCTGGAGTAGGGGAGTAGACTTTCTATGGCACTGAGCTACCTCTCTCACTGAAGCAGCAGCACAGCTGGTGTGGGCTCACTGGGGCTGCTGCGGCCACTTGGTATTACTCCGTGCTAAAGAAACGTTGGTTGCCGCAGCAGCCCCAGTGAGCCACACTAGCTGCTTCAGTGAGAGCTAGCTCAATGCCATAGAAGCTCTCTCCATACCTGCTCCGCCGCCGGGCTCTCTCCATACCTGCTCCGCCGCCGGGCTCTCTCCACACTTGCTCCTCCCGCCGGCTCCACCCTCCCCTCAGCTCTCTCCTCCCCTGAACTGCTGTCCTGGCTCTCTCGATCGCTGCTCCGCCCGCGTGTCTCCTCCCCTGCTTCGCCCACCCTCACTTGCTCCGACTGCTGTGCTCTCTCCTTCCCTGACCTGCTCACCCAGTCCTCTCCTCCCCTGCTCCACCTGCCCGGAAATCTCCACACCTGATTCACCCACCTGTCTCTCTTTCCCTGCTCTGCCTGCCCGGGGTCAGCAATGCAGAGACGCAATCTACATGTCACCTGGCCGCAATCGATGGGTTGCAAACCCCGGCCTTATAGGATATTCTCCTCTATCTCCAGCTGAGGTGATGACACAGTGATTTTTTTATCTTTTTCTTTATGTAACTTGTTTATCTGCACCCTTCTTTCTATAGCCTTCCAAAGTACAAAGTTTAAGTATTTCTTAGCTTCCAGGATGCGGGGGGTAGGGATCTGATGCAACACACTGCACAGGATGCAGATATCTGAGTGTATTTTGAGATCTGAGTGGAGGTAAAGGAAACACCACCTACAGTCTCACTGGGAAATGTGCACATCTAAAGCTGTCATTCACCTGCTGCGTGCTAGGGGGAAGGGGAGGCGAGGATTTCCCCAAGGATTGCTTACTGTCTGGGAAAACTGTCAAGCTTGCCATACGAGATTCCGTTTTTTTTCCTTCAGCCAGTGAACTGAACTGAATCCCCACTGTGCTTTTTGTATTCTGACAGTGGGGAGACTCCTCTACTGTCAGAATACAAGGATTGAGCGGCTTTTATCCAAAAGGGTGGTTGAACAGAAGTTGATTGGTAGATGGACTGAACCGCACTGGCCAAACATGGATCAAAATTTGCCCAGTCCCCATTGAACCATTCAAATTTTGAGCCATGTATTGCCAGCTTCAGCAGTGTTTCGTGCAGAGTGGATCTTGCCTGCTCTCTCCATCATGCTAAGTGTCATGAACTGAGGCAAGTACACACTGAGGATATGCTTTGTTAATTTTTCATTTCGGAGGTGTACAACCACTTTATTGTACTTCTATGTTTTTTGGGGGCAAATTGTAAAAGCACTTTTGTTTTTGCCTCCTCTTAACATCTTTGTGATTGAACCAAATTTGTTTTCCCGCTTGGTAATGCATATCTAGTTGGCTGTTATCAGGTATCCAAGCTTACCTTCTCATTTGAATTAAAGTTAATGTAGACACATTGAGCAACCAAGCCTCAATTATTAGCATATGCTTGTGAACAACACATCCCTTTTTATTAGTGTCTTTTTTTCTTTTTTTTTTTTAACTGCATCAACATTACTCATTAGCACATGCAACCTCCTGTCAGAATGTGACATTCTCATTGTTTCATACTGTAAATTATGCTTATGTGATGAGGATCGGTTAACACTGCATTGTTTTTGATGTGCTGTACCATATCATCTTTAGGACCATGCGAGTCCTGTCTGCATTGGGCTGCACTTGTTTGTTTTTGCAGAAGGCTGTGCAAAGTATCTAAGTAGGACATTGTGCACCAAGGGGTCTAGCAAGTAGTTCCCCAGTCACTTCATAGTCAATGAACTTAAAGAAAATACCTGAAACAATATACATAAATACTTTTTAAATAACGGTATAATCTCTCTGCGTACTGCAGGTGCTGCATTTGGCAGGTTGGTTGGCGAGAGCATGGCTGCTTGGTTCCCAGATGGTATTCACAGTGATGGGAGTACATATCGGATTGTGCCAGGTGGTTACGCAGTTGTTGGTAGGTCCCTGTTTTCATCATCATTACTTGTTTCTTTACTTTGCAGCCATCTTCATGATCCTTTTTATTCATCAGGTGCCGCAGCACTGTCTGGAGCGGTCACACATACTGTGTCTACAGCAGTCATTGTCTTTGAGCTGACGGGGCAGATTTCTCACATCCTACCAGTGATGATTGCAGTCATTCTAGCAAATGCTGTAGCCCAAAGTCTGCAGCCATCCCTTTATGACAGTATTATCCGCATAAAAAAATTACCTTATCTTCCAGAACTGGGTTTTGGTCACCAAGAGTAAGTATCACCTTATGATATATTATTATTGAACTACTGTCTTTGCTTATATGAAGGCTGGGCATATCCCAGAGTCTGAGTTAAAACATCAACTGATTCTATGTTTTAGAAGGCATTCCTGAGTTTAGTGTAGGAATATTTTATCTGGCTTCCTAGAATTTCCTGTTGGGCTCCAGATCTGGATGACTGTGCCCTCAGTTAAGTATCATTTTTCATTCCGAATATACAGTTTATAGTTTTTGTGTTTTTACCTGCATCATCTATAAAATATAATAGACACTGTTTTCTAAAGTTACATATTAGGCTGTGGCTAACTATATATCACTTACAAAAGGAAAGAAAATCAAAACCGTTATTGAAAAAATTGGAAGTGTAAAATATGTAATCTGGATTTGCCATTAGGTAGCTTGTGCTCAAAAACCAAAGAAATTATAATTTCCTAACATTATGTGTTTTAGTTTATCTAAATGCGCTTTTTTTTCACAATAATCTAATGATGAGAAAAAAGTGCATTTGTGTGTACCAGATCTTGAGAGGAGTTTTCCTGCCTCCAATATGTAGAGAACATATTTGTAATGAAGGATTGAATCCGAATTGGAAATCATGAATCTGGATTTCCCTTAAAATATTAGAATTGACTGATAATTCACATCCCTGCATGGCTTTTACATTTTCCTAATATAAATACATCAAGAATGGGGGGATAAAACCGCGCTTCCCCTAGTGGTGAGCAGCCAACACAACAATCTGACTAATTGTATGATAAAATAAAGAATAATGTGTAGCACAAAATTTTGTCTAATTCACACCCGTAAGTCAGAACTTGAATCTGAATACAATGTGTGTTTTAGATGATAATGAAAACCACTCCGTGAAAAGAAGTGAAAAAATTTGTCTTTAACCACTTGCCTACCAGGCACGAACACCTCCTTCCTGACCAAGCCATTTTTCAGCTTTCAGCACTGTCGCATTTTGAATGACAATTGCGCGGTCATGCAACGCTGTACCCAAATAAAATTTTTATCATTTTTTCCCCACAGATGGAGCTTTATTTTGGTGGTATTTGATCACCTCTGCGGTTTTTATTTCTTGCGCTATAAACAAAAGAACAGGGACAAGTTTGAAAAAACATAATATTTTTAACTTTTTATTATAATATCCAATTTTTTTTTAAACAAATTTTTTCCTCAGTTTAGGCCGATACGTATTCTTCTACATATTTTTGGTAAAAAAAAATTGCAATAAGCGTATATTGATTGGTTTGCGCAAAAGTTATAGCGTCTACAAAATAGGGGATAGATTTATAGCATTTTTATTATTATTATTTTTTTACTAGTAATGGCGGCGATCTGTGATTTTTATCATGACTGCGACATTGCGGCGGACATATCGGCCACTTTTGACACATTTTTGGGACCATTCACATTTATACAGCGATCCGTGCTATAAAAATGCATTGATTACTGTATAAATGTGACTGGCAGGGAAGGGGTTAACACTAGGGGGCGCTGCAGGGGTTAATATGTTCCCTATGTTAGTGATTCTAACTGTGGGGGGAGGGGACTGACTGGGGGAGGGGACCGATCGGTGTCCCTATGTACAAGGGACACGCCATCGGTCTCCTCTCCAGTGACAGGACGTGGATCTGTGTGTTTACATACACAGATCCACGTCCTGCTCAGTTACTGGGCAATCACGGGTGCCCGGCGGACATCGCGGCCGCCGGGCACGCGCTTAGGGTCCCCAGCGACGCGCGCTGCGGCCAAAATGTAGACGACGTCCTATGATGGCGTCCCGCCACAAGAGCCGCACCGCTCCGCCGTCAATTGACAGTGGGCGGTCGGCTACTAGTTAAAGGTATATAATAAATATAACATATACCTAAATATATGTGAGGTGTATTTCCAACACCAACATTGACTGGACGATAGGTATAGTGATCGTGTCTCAATAAAACACTGTGATATGTATATACAAAAAGGGGTTGTGTGATACCACATACATCTAAATATACAGCCTACCTATTGGGTCTAGATAAAAAACTGAAGTATCAAACTGAATAAAAATTAAGTGATATATAAATGCGTGGTTCTTATAACCAGACGAAATATCAGAAGTGATGATTATAGAAACTGGTGTATCTATAGCCTGGATATAGACACATATATATCATCCCAGATGATGTGCATCAAAAAATAAGTGATGGTAAACAAATTACCTATGCACATACATAAGTGTTCAAGCAGTGACAAACTGACATATTACAAATGTATACAAAAAAATATGTGAAATAGAATGTTGAAAATCTATCTCCAAACATCTAGCTAATGGGCATGTGATGTCCTTGTTACTGAGACTGGTAAGTTCATATGATGAAACGTATATGAAAATTATTCTCTCTGAATCACTGTATAATCTTCAAACATCAGGTCATCATTCAACATGTGGTCATCACATATATAGAAAATGGAGGTAAGATGGGGTACCCTTACCAACAGTGGTGGACTCGCAAGCCAATGGCTGTGAGTCAAACTGGCTTATTCCAACGTGCGGTATGCACGGATCCAAATCGCAGATGATGGAATGCTTTGGACTGTGGTAATACACCAGTCAGTACTCACCCGGCCAATATATATTGTCAACACAGGAATTGGGTACCTTAGATGGTCTCTGCAATCCTCTCAGACACAGCAGGGATTTCCAAAATATATAGTGAAAGAAAGCGAGAGAATCTCCTCATGGTGTAAAACCCGATGACCGGATAAAATTTATTTTAGTAATGTTTCAACATCCCAAAAATGGAATAAAACTGGAAATGCGCAGTAAAGAAGTGGCACAGCTGGCGTATTCACCCTATATAAATACATGACACCTCCAACTGCAAAAATAAATTCAAAGCAAATTTGTACTTTACCCGTGAAAACCATCACTTGCACACCATGTAGCTGCTCTCTAAATCTACCTTTTTGACATTTCAAAATCATAATCCTTTTATTGAGACTGGTATAATAATTTTAATTTAAAGTTTCCACTGTTAAAGTAAATGGGGAACAATATATCCCTGTCCTACAAAAGTTCAAAAGTCACCTTGAATGTACGTATATAATCCTGTAAACAATCAGAACACTTCTCTGGCTCTTTCTTAGCTGACTGCACACTGGTTACCAAACTTTCCAGATAGGAATACGTGTCCTTGAAGGAAATCCTCCTGATGAAGAGGCCACCCTGAAATGGACAGATTCCATCTTGAACTTTTGTACCTTCACACAAAAAACGCTTTACACAAATGCATTTTGAAGGAAGATGTCTGATTAGGCACTTGACAAATTCATGAAAGATGTCACAGGAGAGCCTTTTCCACAGTGGAAATTTCAAAAATCCCCTCCAATCGCCTCTACCTCTTCAAAACCCTAAGCACCTCAATGATCTACCTAGGTTTCAAAACCCAAGTTCAGCCCTGCCTTTTACCGTAAGACTTTGGCTACAAAGCCCACCAAGTTTTCCCTAAAGCCCTCTTCCCAATTAAGGGGTGCCCTCACTCCTAAGCTGGGGTGGACTAAGCCAATCTCCTAATCGACATCTTGGAGCTCAATCCAAGGAGGATGGATAGCTTTATAAGAACACTGGACCCCCCCCCCCCCTGCAAGGAAGGCTATGGCTGTGGCCTACATCCAGCCACCAGGGGGCACCAGGAGTCCAGGCAGCAAGCCAAATCATATCTGGATGGGCAGTATCCAGTCATTTCTGGTATCCACATCCCAGGAGTGGACATCTGGAAAGCAAATGACCTCAGCCGTCACTGCTTTAACTAAGGTTAATGGACCTTTCAGCCCCATATATCTGAGATGGAGGACCCTGGACATGGATATCCTGGCCTCCAGAATCTTCAGCAAGTTACCATTGTTTGTGGCTTGGACACCTTGGTCTTAGTTCAGACTGATCAATGCCTTCCCTCCAGTGTGAATTTCTACCTTACCTGCTGCATAAAATAGAAGAAGAGGAAAAATGGTCATTCTTATTGCATCAAACTGGCCCAGAAGATCCCGGTACACAGACATACTTGGACTAATAGGAGACATCCCCTGGCCTCTTCCTGCCAGACCTGTTGTACAGAGCCCTTTATTCAATCCTCAGTCACTGGCTTTGACAGCATTACTGTTGAAGACCATGTTTTAAGGGAGATACGGGTCTTTGAATCTCTTTTTCCTACTTTGGTTAAAGCTAAAAAAGCAACTTCCTGAAAGCTCTGCGCTCATACTTGGAAATCATTCTTTGCCTGGTCTGAAAGGCACTTAAATCCCAGAGGACTCTGAAAGGTCAAGTTTTTAACTTGTTTGGCCTTATTCAAAGTGAATATCAGATCATGCTTCCCTTAGGCCCCTTTCACATGGACGGCTGTTCTGCCGCAGTTTAGCATGTTTATTTTGTCTGTGAAACTTCAAGACTTCAGGCACAGCGATCAGCTGCATTTGTACAGTGCGATTACCTGCGTTTACGAGCGTTTACGTGCGGTTGCGTTTAGCTGCAGTACATTCCAAAAGCATTCCCATAGCAACCCTCAGGGAATTGTTCCCTTGAATCTACCCATGATGCATTTCGGTCCTCTGAATTGCAAACCACCTTTTTCTAGTTTCTTATTCACTGGCTGAGCGTGTGTTGGAGTTTCGTAGGGAGAGGAGTGATCAGTGTATTGTGCCTGATTTTTTTGATTTTTTGGAACATGAATGTGAATATGAGCGGTTTGCTGGCAATGCTCATATTGCTGATGATGAGGATGAAGAGGAGAAGAGCGATCGAGTGCAGGCGACGTCCCCGTCGTTACTGGGTCTATCCCTTGACCTCCCAGCGTCTATCGATTGGCTACTTTGCCCTGATGTTTGGTGAGCTGAGGACTCACGGGGATAAGTTCTTTAATTATACCAGGATGTCGGTGGCAACCTTCGATGAACTGTTGGAACTTTTTAGAGGACGCCTGAGTAGAACCAGGACCAACATGAGACGAAGCATTAGTGCAGAAGAACGGCTGTTACTTACTTTAAGGTAGGTTTCCATATGTTGAACAGATGCTCATGTACATGCAGGTGTACCAACATTATTGACAATAGTGTGTATGTATGTATGTATGTGTGTGTGTGTGTATATATATATGTATATATATATATATATATATATATATATATATATATATATATATATATATATATATATATATATATATATATATACATATACATATACACATATACACATACACATATACATATACATATACATATACATATATATATATATATATATATATATATATATATATATATATATATATAATTTTTTTCTGAATTGTTATCAATTTTGTATTGCAGATACCTTGCCACTGGTGCCAGTTTCACCTCCCTCCATCATCAATTCCTAATGGGAATTTCCACAGTAGCTACAATAGTACATGATACTTGCCTTGTTATTTGGGAAGAGCTTAAAACCAGAGTCATGCCGGAACCAACATCCAGTCTGTGGGAGGAAATAGCGGAAGAATTTTGGGAGAAGACTAACTTCCCAAATTGCATTGGGGTATTAGATGGGAAACATATCCGACTCATCAAGCCACCAAACTCAGGTTCCCGCTATTTTAACTATAAAAAGTACTTCTCCATTGTCCTCCTGGGACTCAGCGATGCCAACATGAGATTCATTGCTGTGGATGTCGGAGCTTACGGGAGTTCTGGCGATTCCAGAATCTTCCGTAATTCCATGTTGGGCCAGCGATTTGAATATGGGGAATTTAATGTGCCACAGGCAAGGCCTCTTCCTGGTACTGCTATGCCCGATCTTCCCTTGGTAGTGCTTGGAGATGAGGCTTTTGCCTTATCCACCCACCTTCTCAGGCCCTATACGAGGCATGGTCTCACTGCCAGGAGGCGCATTTTTAATTATCGTCTCAGCAGAGCTCGGAGGATGGTGGAGTGCGCATTTGGGATTTGCACTGCCAAATGGCGTGTATTGATGACAGCCATGCACCTGGAAGTGGATCATGCGGTCAATGTAGTTTTGGCATGTTGTGTTCTCCACAACTTTTTGAGAGGTAAGGAGATTCTGTCCACCGAATCCCCGTTACCGCTTTATGAAGAACCCATAGGTCATGTTACTGGCACTCGTCCCACTAATCAAGCCCTACAAGTGCGTGAGGATTTTGCTGACTATTTTTTGACCGAAGATGGACAGGTCCCATGGCAAAATGACTATGTGTAAAGTTTTTATTTGTTACCCATGTTGCAGCAACCTGCTTGTTAGATCCGTTTCCATTTCTGTTTGGAATAAAGTAGTCTACAATGTTTTACAATTATAAATTGTTTTTATTTTTTAACTTTGCTATGCAACATAAAAAAAGGTTAGAAAAAATAGACAAACCTTACAAAACATTTCTATACTTGCAAGTATATAACACTATGTTTTTAATTCCTTTGGAATATTGGACATTTTCTTTTAGTTTCAAGTACAAATTGACTCAGTACAAATGGTAACATGAGTCCCAAAAAATAACACCTCCCCCCTGAAAAATATAGTATGCTTAAAGTGCTGCTAACAGTTTTTTGAGTATACAGCTGGACACTGAGTGCAGTAAAAAAGTGCAACAGATTTCTCCATGTACGCTGCACTGTGTAGACGGGGTGATCTCCCACTGCGCCAAGCTTCAGTATCTATAGTCAGTCCCGCTGGCTCTCAACCTAAACAATGCTTGCACCCAATCAGAATGTTTAGGTATTGTGAGAGGCAGCGGGGCCAAGTAGCAAGATATTCAAGCTTGGAACAGTGGGAGATTCCTCCATCCACACAGTTCAGCATCGATGGAGGAAACAGATTTCTCCATGTACGCTGCACTGTGTAGACGGGGGTGATCTCCCACTGCGCCAAGCTTCAGTATCTATAGTCAGTCCCGCTGGCTCTCAACCTAAACAATGCTTGCACCCAATCAGAATGTTTAGGTATTGTGAGGGGCAGCGGGGCCAAGTAGCAAGATATTCAAGCTTGGGACAGTGGGAGATTCCTCCATCCACACAGTTCAGCATCGATGGAGGAATCTGGGGTTGTAAACATTAGTTTGTATACGTATCAAAAACATTAAAATTAAATATTAAAACAGTCATATGTAATTAGAAGGTCTAAACTATAAGTTTTTATACACTGGATAAGGGTGACGCATAGAGGAGTGGCTTGGTTCACTGCCAACATCTATGGGTGATCCTGCTCGGGAAGATGAGGGTGAAGTAACTGGGTGTGGCTGCACATGCATCCTTTGATAACCAGGATTAGCTGGGTAAGGTGTATACATTGGTGGGGGTCCTGCATAAGGGTTAATGGCAGGTGTGTTGTCATGGCACTGCTGACTGGGCATTGGTCTACTGAAAGAACCACTAGGTGAATTAAAACCCATAGCCCATGGCTGAAATTTAGGATATGGGCGTAGCTCTTTGCAAGCGGACACGATATACGTTAAATAGGCATGTATATCACCCCTGACCTCAGTGCGCTTATCTGGAGGAATCTCCCTGACTAGACAAAGCAACATTCGCAAAAACATGACATCGGGGTCTGAGATGTTGAGGAATTCATCATCTTTGGCCTGGTTTTGGGATTGGTTTCTCATTTCTGCAATAATACGGTTAAAATATTCCTCAAAAGGTGTCTCTTGTTGAGTCAAGCGTGTTCGTCGGGTGGTTGAAGTAGACCGGACTCTCCTTTCTGTATTTCCCTGAAAATAGATCAAATATATAGATTATGCTTCTGATGTTGAGGTCACACTACAGCATACTGCTAAACATGATGCTTGCACAAATATTTAAGTCATGTCACAGCTTGCATCACCTGTTTAGAATAGATGATACACAGCCCCAAAAACCTATTAACAGGACCTGAAGACCAAAGCCAGAAGTACTGAGGTGGTACTTTGCCCAAAAAGTAAGCGGTTGTTTCTCTTCAAAAGACCAACGCCAGTTTTTTTTTTTTTGGGCGGAGTTTGTGACGTTTTGAAAATGCATACCTCAGGTTCTTGAGTGGATGGTATATATTCTTGGGATGAAACTGTATCGGAAATGGTTTCTTGACTGGTGTCAGCGTCTTCTGGTGACAAACTTTCTCGCCTTGCGCTTGCTCTCGCAGGAACACTTGACACAGTTCTAGGTAACAAAAACAACATAAAAGTAAAAAAAAAAAAACAATATTGTCATGTGTACACTACACCCTCGGAGCTGGGGGAACATTGTTTAGCACATTCTAATCAATGGGACCGTGCAGCTATACTGCCCACAAAACGTTAAGTTAAATATACTTACGGGCGCATCTCGGTGGTACGCCTCAAAAAAGACAAAGCCTCTGCATGGGGGTTAGGCCTGCGACGGGTTGAGGGTGCTCCGCTTCTCTCCGCAGCCTTCTCTTCGTTGACTTATTTTTTGTACCGGTCACGTAGGGACCTCCAACGTGTATAAACCTCCTTTCCTGCAATATATATTTAAGGGGGTAAAAAGTCAGTGATGCAGTGGTGTATCACTAAACAATGGCCTGGTCAAAGGGGGTAAAAAGTCAGCGATGCAGTGATGTATCACTAAACAATGGCCTGGTCAAAGGGGGTAAAAAGTCAGTGATGTATCACTAAACAATGGCCTGGTCAAAGGGGGTAAAAAGTCAATGATGTATCACTAAACAATGGCCATGGTCAAAGGGGGTAAAAAGTCAGTGATGCAGTGATGTATCACTAAACAATGGCCTGGTCAAAGGGGGTAAATGTTCAGCTTGTGATTAGGAAACAGCTATGATGCATGTGGACCCTGCTTCACCACAAACCTTGCACTCACCTCGGCTATCCTGTTCTGTCGCAGACATATCCTCACAATTTGGTGTAACATATCGGTAAACTTCCTCCCACTTCGACCTCTTCAAAACTCTGTCTGCATATCCTGGGCATTCTGGGTCCCATAGCTCCGGGCGGGCATGCACCATGGCTATAATGACCTCATGGGAGATGTCTCGAGCCGCCATGCTGTCTTCTCCCCTTTTCTTTCCTCTATCCATATGCACTTCCTGTGTCATTTCCCAGGTACACCTGTTGATTTGTATGTGCTTCCGGGTGAAATCTTTATTTTTCTCACGCCGCTATCCGCAGTTGAAAAAAGACTGCGATTACCTGCGGTTATGTGCATATAGCTGCGCTACATCGCACCTGGACGCATTCAATTCTATTTTTTCTATTCGCACGGAACCGCATGTAACGAAATCGCAGGTAAACGCTGTGTGTGAATGGGGCCATAGGAAAGCATTGTGTGCTTTTAGCTGCGGTAGAAAACTAGAAAATCCACAGCTAAAAGCACCATTCTATCCGTCCGTGTGAAAGGGGCCTTACAGTACCCTGTGTTTCCTTGACACCTCAATCTGGTTCCAAAAACCAAAATGCCCCAGGCAAATGTGTTAACTCTTCTTGTTCTCTACAATTTTCCAAAAAGCTGACAGCAGATGCTATTGACACCCTCAAACAGATATCACAAATTGAATATATATTCATGTGTAGAGCTGTCTCTTCCAGCGTGTATATAAATATCTATTCTGTGTATATACTGTGTGTGTGTTTGTGAGATATATATATATTATACAGTATCTCACAAAAGTGTGTACACCCCTCACATTTTTTTCATGTGACAACACTGCAGAAATGACACATTGCTACAATGTAAAGTAGTAAGTGTACAGCTTGTGTAACTGTGTAAATTTGATGTCCCTCAAAATAACTCAATGCACAGCCATTAATGTCTGAACTGCTGGCAACAAAAGTGAGTATACCCCTTTGACACGGTCGTTCCGTATGTCCGTTTTTCATCCATCCATTGACGGATTAAAAACTGACATGCATGTCATGACATGCATGTATCTCTAAGGGATAGCGGATGTTGGCGCATGATCAACCGCTGACATCCGTCTCCGCTAAGCTCCGTTTTTTATGACAGACGTAAACTGTAAAAAAAAGTAACGGACGAAAAACGAATGTTAGCGGACGATCCGCTGCTTACATCCGTTCTGCCACTGACATCCATTTTTAAACCCTTTTTTCCCCTCCTCATTAACCAGTTCCTGACCATGTCATGCAGATATACTGCGGCACAATGGCTCTCCTGGGTGAAATCCCATAGGGTACGTCCTGCCCTTTTTCGGCCACCAGAGGGCACGCACGGTGGGGGACCCGATGCGCATGGCCGGCAGGCATGATCGCCGCCGGCCACGCATGATTGCACGAGCGCCAGCACAGGGATTTGTGTGTGTAAACACACAAATCCCTGTGCTGTCAGAGGAGAGGAGCCATATTGTTTGTTCCTACTAAGTAGGAAAAATTATGTCTCCTCTCCTAGTCAATCCTATCTCCATACAGCTAGAACACACTGAGGGAACACACAATTAACCCCTCGATCGCCCCTAGTGTTAACCCCTTCCCTGCCAGTGACATTTACACAGTAATCAGTGCATTTTTATAGCACCGATCGCTGTACAAATGCCAATGGTCCCAAAAAAGTGTCAAGTCTCCTCTCTGTTCGCAGCAATGTCGCTGTACCGCTAAAAATCGCAGATCACCACCACTCCAAAGACATGCTGGTAGGTTAATTGGATCCTGTCTAAATTGTCTCTAGTATGTGTGTATATGAATGTGAGTTAGGGACCTTAGAGTGTAAGCTCCTTGAGGCTAGGGAATGATGTGAATGTACAATGTATATGTAAAGCGTTGCGTAAATTGACGGGGCTATATAAGTACCTGAAATAAAAATAAATTACTAGTAAAAAAAAAAGACATCTTTCCCATAGTTTTCAGACGCTATAACTTTTGCGCAAACCAATTAATATACGCTTATTGGGGTTTTTTTTATTATATTTTTTCACCAAAAATATGTAGAAGAATATATATTGGCCTTAACTGATGAAGAAATTTTTTACTTTTTTTTTTTTTTTTTTAATTTGGGGGATATTTATTATAGCAAAAAGTAAATAAAATTTATTTTATTTTTTTTTTCCAAATTGTCACTTTTTTTTGTTTATAGCGCAAAAAAATAAAACCCTCAGAGGTGATCAAATACCACCAAAAGAAAGCTCCTCTTCTCCTCCTCCTGCCATATTCTCCTCCTCTTGGCATATTCTCCTCCTTCTGCCGTCTTCTCCTCCTCCTGCCGTCTTCTCCTCCTCCTGCCGTCTTCTCCTCCTCCTGCCGTCTTCTCCTCCTCCTGCCGTCTTCTCCTCCTCCTCCTGCCGTCTTCTCCTCCTCCTCTTGCCACCGTCTTCTTTTCCTCCTCCTGCCACCGTCTTCTTCTCCTCCTGCCGCCGTCTGCTTCTCCTCCTCCTCCTGCCGCCACAGATTTTGATAAGGACCTGGTATGGATTTTGAATCCATACTAGAACCGAAGGGCCTGGTATGAACCTGAGGGGGGCCCCCACACCGTTTTTTTTTTTGTTATTTATTTTTTCTTGCCACCAATTTCTTTTTCCTTTACATTCAGCTGTCATCGGGGAGACTCATCAGTTGTTAAGGACGTGGCGGACGGTTTTCCGGCCCCGTCTTTAGCAACCAGCTAACCAGTCCCCTTTTTTTTTTTTTTAAACGGATGTCAGTGGATATGAAAACGGATGTAAAAATTGCCATGGTGGGCCAAAGAAGTTGCGTGCACGTGCTCAGCGTCGTTCCCAGGGGTTTTCTTTTGGGAAATGGATGTATAAGTGCTGCTAGCATTGCTGCAGAGGTTGAAGGGGTTGGGGGTCAGCCTGTCACTGCTCAGATCATACGCCCCACACTTCATCAAATTGGTCTGCATGGCTGTCGTCCCAGAAGGATGCTCTTTTCTAAAGATGATGCACAAAGTCCGCAAAGAGTTTGCTGAAGTCAGGCAGACTAATGACATGGATTACTGGAACCATGTCCTGTGGTCTGATGAGACCAAGATAAACTTATTTGGTTCAGATGGTGTCAAGCCTGTGTGGCAGCAACCAGGTGAGGAGTACAAAGATAAGTGTGTCTTGCCTACAGTCAAGCATGGCGGTGAGAGTGTAATGGTCTGGGGCTGCATGAGTGCTGCTGGCACTGGGGAGCTACAGTTCATTTTGGAAACCATGAATGCCAACATGTAATGTGACAAACTGAAGCAGAGCACTATCCCCCTGTAATGCTTTGCGTTTATCTACAAGTTCTATTCCAACATAACCCCAAACACACCCCCAGGACGACCACTTCCTTGCTAAAGAAGCTGAGGGTAAAGGTGATGGACTGGCCAAGCATGTCTCCAGACCTAAACCCTATTAAGCATCTGTGGGGCATCCTCAAACCGAAGGTAGAGGAGCGCAAGGTCTCTAAAATCCACCAGCTCCGTGATGTTGTCATGGAGGAGTGGAAGAGAACTCCAGTGGCAACCTGTTAATCTCTGGTGAACTCCATGCCCAAGAACGTTAAGGCAGTGCTGGAAAATAATGGTGGTCACACAAAATATTAACACTTTACACCCCAATTTGGACATTTTCACTTAGGGGTGTACTCACTTTTGTTGTCAGCGGTTTAGACAATAATGGCTGTGTGTTGTGTTATTTTGAGGGGTCAGCAAATTTACACTGTTATACAAGCTGTACACTCACTTCTTTACATTGTAGCAAAGTGTAATTTCTTTAGTGTTGTCACAAGATATGATAAAATATTTACAAAAATGTGATGGCTGTACTCACTTTTGTGAGATACTGGTATACACACACACACACACACACACACACACACACACACACACACAGTGGGGAAAATAATTATTTGATCCCTTGCAGATTTTGTAAGTTTGCCCACTTAAAAAGAAATGAAGGGTCTATAATTTTATCTAATATAAAAGAAAAAATGTGCAGCGCAAAAAGTGAAATTAAGATAAAATAACATAAAATAAAAGTTCATATCCAACAAATGATGCGAAGTGATGTGGATGAGAACACCCAGTGACTGTCAATCATCAATCGAATATTGCAGTGATAAATCCTCCACCATACGAATAAAATACTCCGAGACTCAATCTGGAGCTGTATGCTGATCAGGAACGATCCAAGATGTCCTTAGGTTGAAGATGCAGCTTCAAACAGGATGTAGTCATACAAGTGTGATGCCCAGAAAAAAGAGAGGAATGCGATCTAAGTGCACACTGTCATCTTCATTTATTTAAAAAATGTAGCAAAATTAATACACTGCAGTGGAGAGACACAACACAGTTCTCTGCAACATAAGCAAGTAAAAGTGAAAGTGTTTCTGACTTACAAACATCAAGTTTAATATATACGTATGAATTTGCATAAGGTCTAGGCGTGTTATAGGTGTGATCGTATAGTTTAGTCCCATCAGTATTCATATCTTCTTAGGAGCAAGGGGACAGTTAAATAGGTGGTTACATCATGTGACTGGCAAAAAGATTTCAGCAGTATCTGGTTAGTTCAGAATGGTTTTGGTACGAAAAGCCTATTTTGAGCAGCTTTCTGGGTTCTTGTGTCGTCACATATCCAACAGTTTTGATTTCCCAGAAATTGAAACTAAACAAAAAAAACACCTAGGGAAAGTAAAATGCATTAACAATTCTAGTGATAGTCTCTATTTATGTATAATAATATAATATAATACTCAACATTATCAGACCCTTGTAATTCTACTCACACCTATGATAAGAATTATAGACCCTTCATTTATATCTAAGTGGGCAAACTTACAAAATCTGCAGGGGATTAAATAGTTATTTTCCCCACTGTCCTACCTTGTTTTTTATATATATACAAGGTAGGACACCTCTGCCGTATCTTCCCCTTTTTAAAGAGAGTCACATCTGATGTACTCCTGCTACCACCAGACGTATAATAAAAAATTGGAGATGCAATCTCAGTTTCAAAAGCATTTTGCTTCAATCTTCATGCATATACAAGGATGGAGTTCCTGTCCGAAACTGTGCAGTCGCTACTTGTATATGCATGAAGATTTAAGTAAAATTATTTTGAAGCTGAGATTGCATCTCCAATTATCTATCTATTATAATCACGCTTTTCTGTCTTCTAATACCACAATAGAAGCAGCTGATCTGAATTGGTGCAGCCTTGGACAGCTGAAGCTGTTTGTAAATGATGCCTCATACAAATGCAGTTTGCATGGGACATGGACACAAGGCCAAGAAACTCAGCTATGCATAAAAACATAGGAACTGGGGTGCAGAAAAATGGCAGCAGGTGCTCTGGACTGATGAGTCAAGATTTTAAATATTTGGCTGTAGCAAAAGGCAGTTTGTTCCCAAAGGGCTGGAGAGCGGTGCAATAATGAGTGTCTGTGGGCAACGGTGAAGCATGGTGGAGGTTCATTGCAGGTTTGGGGCTGCATTTCCACAAATTGAGTTGTGGATTTGGTCAGGATCAATGGTGTCCTCAGTGCTGAGAAATACATGTATATACTTATCCATCATGCCATACCATCAGGGAGGCATGTGATTGGCCCCAAGTTTATTCTGCAGCAGGACAGTGGCCCCAAACATGCAGCCAATGTCATTAAATCATATCGTTATCTTCAGTGTAAGGAAGAACAAGAGGTCCTGGAAGTGATGGTTTGGCTCCCACAGAACCCTGAGCTCAACATCAAGTCTGTCTGGGATTACATGAAGAGACAGAAGGATTTGAGACAACCTACATTCATGGAAGATCTGTGGTTACTTCTTCAAGATGTTTTAAACAACCTACCTGCCAAGTTCCTTCAAAAACTGTGTGCAAGTGTAAAAGAATTGAACAATTCCTCCTTTAAAGAATTCATGTACTTGGTGGTAGCCACACCAAGTATTGATTTGATTTGGATTTCTCTTCGGTTCATTTATTTTGTCAATCGATAAAAATAAACTATTAACACTTCTGTGATACTCACCCGGGCCAGAGGCTTTTGGAGGGGACTGAATGCTAGCCTCTTGCCTACCGACTATGGGCCCTGGCAAGCAGTGGGATGCTTCCTGAAGTCTGGGACATCCAAACCTTCACCAGGATCCAAGATCGGGATAGCAGACTTCAGTCACCTCAGCGGAGATATGAATCTGGCATCAGAGTTCCCAGGGCTGCTGCGGATTGTTCTTTCAGCATACTCCAGGACTGTGTCTGCAGATGAATACCTGGAGTGTAGGCAGCAGATTCGGATAGGACTTTAGATTGAAGCCCTCCAGGTAACTGGTATGCAACAGGGAAAGTGCTTTCCAAACCCAGAGCAACGGGTCAGTGACCAACGGCCATTGGGGATGGTATTCCTGGGAGAGCGGCCCCAGGAGCAATGGGTGACTGAGTTGGACAGGCTGGTCCAGCAGGAGATGGAGCTGGACAATCGTTATCGGGCTCTGCAATGGCACGCAGAGCAGGAATATTTAGGGGAGACAACAATATGCTCTCCAGAAGGATATGACTTTGGTGGCCCTGGATTGCTGTGGGGAGAGCCTTACAGATCATTGTGTTTTGGCGATGAAGAAGAACCTACCCTTGAGGATCTGCAAGAATACAGAAAGGCTATGCTCGGTCTTGTAGGTCTCAGAGCTTAAACCTGATGTGGACTATTTGCTAAGGAAGGAACAGCACCTGGAAAGGGCATACAGGAAACTGCTAGAACATGTTCAGCAGCATGCCAGAGAATTGGCAGTGGAAAATCCGGAGATGGCTGTCCCCAAAGCTGAAGTGCTGGCAGCAGGACAGAGTACTGCAGACCCCTGCTCCACACCCATGGCAGTTTTGGAGGCCTGAGGTGAAGAGGTGGTTTTTCTTCTTCCCCCAACAAGGACTCGTGCACCTGGGAGAGAGTACAAGAGAAAGGGCATCCCAGCAGCAGACGGCACCCCAGAATGATGACACCAACCCAGCTTAAGCGATGGCAACCGGACAGAGGGTCCAAGACCTCTGCCCCACACTTGCGGCAGTTCTGGAGTCCCAGGGTGAGAAGGAGATAGTCACTTCCCAGCAGCAGATCAGGATCCAGGGGGAGAGGAGGTTGTTGTCTTCCCTTCCCAACAGTCAGAGTGGAGGAAATTGTCTTCACTCCCCAGCCAGGATCCATGCGCCTGGGAGACGGTGACAGAGAAATGTCATCCCAGCAGCCAGATGAGGGAACGAAAGAGGAAGCAGCCGGCTCTACTCCCCAATGGCAGCTACACAGTTTGGGAGTGTAGGAAGCCAGCCTCCTGCCCCAACGGTTAGCCGGAGCAGATAATGTGGAGTCTCCAGCAGAAGTGCTGGCAACAGGGCAGAGTGCTACCAACCTCTGCCCAGCACAGGCAACGGAGTTCCAGGGAGCCGTGGCAGACGGCCACTCTCTCCAGCGACAAGCTGATGTAGTAAAGCTTATACTCCCTGCTGACTCACTGGCAACAGGACAGAGTGCCGCTGGCCTCTGCCTAGCACCTACAGTGTCTCTACAGCTTCAGGCCCCTCTGCCCAGCAGCAGACAGAGCCCCGGAATGTTAAAAACCACCCAGCTTAAGCGCTGGCAGCTGAACAGTCAATGACCTCTGCCCCACACTTACTGATGACAACTATTCCTACTCCAAAACGAGTATTGTCTAGTTCTTGGTCGTCCGCAGTTTGGAATATCTGATATCTATATTCAGACTGGAGGAAGCAGTATATGACAAACACCCCTTGTCCTCTGTGATGGCCTTAAAGTGAATAACTACACCAAGTTCACTATATGGACCACTTATGCATTTATACATGTTGATCATATCCCCCCTTAATTTCCCCTTCTCAAGAGATAAGTTTAGTTCCTCTAGTCTTTCCTGGTAGCTGAGCTCCTCCATGCCTCTTATCAGTTTAGTTGCTCTTCTCTTTCTCCAGTTCCCTGATATTCTTTTTTATGAACTGGTGCCCAAAACTGAATTGCATATTCCAGGGGAGGTCTTACTAATGATTTGTATGGGGATAAAATCATACCTCTCTCAATACAACAGATTTTACTCGCGTTGGAAACCGTAGCTTTTCGTTGCATGCTATTATTAAAGTGAATGTAAACCTATGTTGTGTTTTTTTTTTTTTTTTTAAATAACAAACATATACTGAACCCCCTGGGAAAAGCGCTTTCCCTGGGGGTTACCTGCGGGCATGCTCCTTAGTCCAGCATTTGCATCCATAGACCCAGAATGCTGGACTCGGTCTGCCCCCTGGTGCCCGCGTCATTGGATTTGATTGACAGCAGGGGGGGCCAATGGCTGCGCTGCTGTCAATCTATCCAATCAAGAGCCATGACCCTGGGGCAGAGAGGAAAAGTGTGTCTCCACCGAGGCAACTAAGGTGAAAAAACATGAGATTTTACAACCCTTTTAAGCTTTTGCTCTACCAAAACACAGAGACTTCTCCACCATCGATTCCAACAGTTCTACTCCCCCCCCTAGTATGCAAGTTGTGGGCATATTCTTAGCCCCCAAGTGCATACCTTTACATTTATCAATAGTAAACCTCATTTGCCACATAGTTGCCTAATTATACAGTGCATTGAGGTCGGCTTGTAAGATGAAGACATTATTCCACTGCATAGATTGGTGTCATCTGCAACGACTGAAATGCTACTTTTAATCCCAGACCCTATATCTTTTAAAAAGATTAAAAAGTAAGGGTCCCAACACTGAACCTTTTGGGTACACCACTGATAACCTGAAGAGCAGGGAAGACACATATAGAGATGGCTAGGTTGCTGCTCACCCCTGGGGTTTTTAGGCAGCAGAGTATAATAAAGTAAAAATGCGTATAGGGGGGGTAGTATTAAGTAATTGACACAAATTTATCAAAAATTAAATGGTTTATTTAAAATGTCACAATTGTGGCAAAATGGATAAAAGACATGAGCCCATACAAGTAATACAATATAACTAGAAGATACACACAAATACCAGCAGATAGCACTATTAACCTCAACAGATTAATCAAAACATGTTGGTATAGTACAAGGAAACCTGACGCGTTTCGACCCGTTACTATGTGGGTCTTCTTCAAAGGATTTAGTCTGCTGGAAAAAATGGAAAAATTAGTATATGATATGAACACGTATGCCACAATTGTCTCCTTGCATATTAGCATAGAGGGTAGTCATACAAAATAGTAGTATGTATATTTACCAAAATGTGTGTAGTTGATAAAGTAGATTCTTTGTATGGGGATCCCTTAAAAACACTTCATTCTCTCCAGGTGGCCCCAGAACGCCCTCCGCTTGGGTAGGCCATGGCACAATGATCACCCAGAAAATGTGTGGCTTACAAGAGATCACACTCAAGATTCGACCTCCCACATACACGTCGGCAGAGCGCCAAAGCGGGGCCGGTGGGGGGAGAAGATCACACCTGCAGCGAAAAGATTCCCAATCAATGTGCCAGAGACATGGCTTGGGGTATTTTACTCCAACCAGTTTTTAGTAGGCTTTTAATTTAAAGGCCAATTATCTCATAGACCATATATTATATGACAGTGAGTATATATATCTATATCTCATTCCATATTCCCATATCCCCCATATGTATAGGGAGAAGGGGAAAAGAGGGAAAAAAGATGATACTACACCAACAAAACTATTTATCTAGCCCACATCATGTCTAAATGTTATTCGGTGAGGTTATCCTTACCGATAGGGAATTTTTATTTATTATATTTGTAAAAAGAGGAAAGAAAGAAGGACAAGAGACGAAAAAGAAAAAGGGAAAAGAGAAAAATAGGAAGAAAGAAGGGAGAAAGAGAGTGAAAGAGAGAGAATCGCAAAAAAGTATGCAAAAAGAGATAGATGGAGGAAGTATAAATATATGGCGCTCTCATATAGAGATACAGGTAAAGGGGAAATAGGAAGGGAAAAGAGAGAAGGAGTGCGGAGCCAGGGAGAGAGAGGGGAAAGAAAAATAAGAGGAAAAAGCAATGGGGAAAAGAGGGGGGTAATAGGAGGGAAAAAAAGAGGGGAAGAAAGAGAGGAAAAAAGAAGAGGGGAAAGAAAGAATGGACAGGGGAATATGGGAAGAATGGTAAATGGTGATGTGAAATGCAGCAAAACAAACAAACGTAAAAGTGAATGATGGGAGTAGAAGTGAAGTAGTGATATGTATGTGTGTTCAGAACTTACACAGAAAGTGTGTAGTTGTGACAAAGTGGGAGTGGAAAAAAGAAGAGAGAAAAAGAAAAAGGCATTTGCCAGGAAGTGATGAAAAGATGTGAAAAAAAAAAATGTGTAATGACGTGCAAGTGACATTATTAATAGTGTATGTGATAAAGTGTATGACTGTGCTTGCGATAGAAACATACTGAAAATAAAGGGAATACTAGCAGATATAATAATGTCGATTACCTTATATAATCGAAAATTCCACGAATGATGCCAAGTCGCCCAGTGTATTGTACTGAAAGGGCCTATATATTTGGCCAAGGATCAGTCCCAGATTATAGCTGGCTTTTAATATTATCTGATCCGACAAGGCATAAATGAATCTGAAGGATAGAAAATAAATACATAATAAAGTATTTTAGGATGATTGTAGGCATGTAGCTTAACCAGTACCCAAGTACATAGTAGGATGTAGAAATATACTCACTGTGATATGGTCTGAGGTGCTGCGTATCCTCACATGGAGATGAAGTCTATGCTCCACTCCATGGGCTTTATATATCTATCTATGGCATTGATTGGCCGACCGGGATCGCCCCAGGTGTGTCCGGTCACCCCTCCATCCCCCATAATTACTGCTCCGACGGCTGCAGGTGGTGGTCATGGCGGCCATATAGGACCGCCTCGTGTGGTCTCCCCGGCGTTCGTGAAGACTGATAACCTTAGATCATTCAGAGTATGGATCATTATCCACTACTCTCTGAATTTGGTCTTTTCTATCCATTTATAAATGGATTTTTCCAAGCCTGTAGACCAGGGGCAGGCAAACTTTGAGAGATGGAGATTTACCTGGACAACATTGAAGAGATCAAAGATCACCGGGGAGCAGCGCCCCTTTAAAAAAAAAAAAAATAATTAACTAGCAAGCCCCCAAAAAAGGGTAGAGACCAAAACTGTCACTGTAAAAATATAAACTTCGCCTACATTAAAAGTTAGCTACAGTGAGAAACTTGGCATTCACTTTAATTCACAATTTCTTTCATGAAGGGAGAGAAAAAGGAAGTGCCACCTAAGTGTAGAGGTTAATATTCATTTATTTCACAAGGATTAAAAACACTTACAAGATGTAAGCAGGTGTCAAACTCAACAAAGCAGGGAGGAGAGGGAAGGCTACCCCAGTCCACCCTTTGGGTATCATGCTGTCCACAGGGTTGTGGAGATCAGGTGTAGGTCCTCTGGATGTCTTGTGGCCACCAGAAAGCCACCAGAAAGCAAACTAGCGTGTAATGCAGGCGGCAATGACATCACCAGATAGACGAGAACGACCGGGGAGACACAGGCTACTCGCTCGGAGCTCCAGCTCCTTCTACAGGCCTAGAGGGGGAACTGTTCATGGGCATCTATTTTAAATGTATCAGACGGCTGTGGAACTACAACGGCCAGCCGCACCACAAACCGGATCACCAAGCAATGTTATCAAGGAGGAGTAAAATAAAGGATTGGGCAAATGTTGCCCAATCACCCAAACAAAGGGTGATAAATATATCTAGCACTTATGATAATACACAATGGGAATATAAGAGGACATGAAAAATAAATAGCGAGTGGGGGATCAGGAGGGCTGTGGTGTCAGGAGGGCTAGAGTGATCAGAATACATTTCTCAAATCGCCCTTTAGGACAACCTTGGAGAGACCGCAGCTCCACCCATTTTCCAGGAAACGCATGCTGCCTTTAAATCCCTCCTCTTCCACCATGGCTTCAGTTATTGTGTTTCCTCCGCCATGGTGGAAGCGTATGCTGGAACCAGGGAGCTGCGCCCCCTCCAAGGTGGAGGGAGAAGGCTTACCTTAACCACTTCAGCCCCGGACCAATTGGCAGCCAAAGGACCAGGCCCCTTTTTGCAATTCGGCACTGCGTCGCTTTAACTAACAATTGCGCGGTCATGCGAGGTGGCTCCAAAACAAAATTGGCGTCCTTTTTTTCCCACAAATAGAGCTTTCTTTTGGTGGTATTTGATCGCCCCTGCGGTTTTTATTTTTTGCGCTATAAACAAAAATAGAGCGACAATTTTGAAAAAAATGCAATATTTTTTACTTTTTGCTATAATAAATATCCCCAAAAAATATATAAAAAAACATTTTTTTTCCTCAGTTTAGGCCGATACGTATTCTTCTACATATTTTTGGTAAAAAAAATCGCAATTAGCGATTATTGATTAGTTTGCGCAAAAGTTATAGCGTTTACAAAATAGGGGATAGTTTTATAGCATTTTTATTAATATTTTTTTTTTTATTAGTAATGGCGGCGATCAGCGATTTTTATTGTGACTGCGACATTTTGGCGGACACATCGGACATTTTTGACACATTTTTGGGACATTTGTCATTTATACAGCAATCACTGCTATTTAAATAGCACTGATTCCTATGTAAATGACAGTTGTAGTTAGGGGGTTAACCACTAGGGGGCGGGGAGGAGTCAGTGTGACGTGTTGTGTTTTTTTTTACAGTAGGGGGCGTGGCTGTACGTCTGACGTCATTGATCGGCGTTCCCGATGACAGGGAACCGCCGATCACTGACAGTCAGTGTAGGAAGCGCGGGGAGAGGTTTGTTTACATAGACCTCTCCCCGTTCTTCCGCTCCGTAACCCGATCGCGGGATACCAGCGGCGATCGGGTCCGCTGGTCCCGCGGCCGTGGTCACAGAGCTCCCGACCGGGTCCCGGGCAGGCAAATTAAAGGGGACGTACAGGTACGTCCTTTTGCCTGCCCGTGCCATTCTGTACGTCCTTTTGCCTGCCCGTGCCATTCTGTTGACGTATATCTACAGGAGGCGGTCGGGAAGCGGTTAAAGTGTCTGCCTGGAGTGCAGTGACCATTCCAGCACCCCCCAGTATGGGCGGGTGTGTTCCGGAGTCCTCAGCCTCTCCAGCTCAGGGGAAGCAATGGCCTGCCGGAGGTGTGAGTGCCCGGGGTCCACCGGTATGGCTCAGGTGGCGGGCGGTATTCTGCTGCTTGTCAGCGATGTGTCCCGCATTGCGGTTCCAGGTCCTGGCTTGCGGGTGACTTCACCTCCAGTGCTGCGGCTTCCTGTGGGGGCGTGGCGGCAAGAGGTTCCCGTTGCCTGGAACGCAGAGGCCAAGGGGGCGGGTCTATCGACCACCGCTTTCTGGTTCCGGCCCATGTTGATGACGCCAGGACATGGTAATTTAAAAACCAGATTGTTTTGTTTTCTCAGTCCCCGCTGCACTCTCTGCTAAAGATGGATGAGAGACCGACAGCTACGGCGGAAGCAGGCACCCCAGGCACCGGTCAGGCCCAGGTAAGGCCCCATGCACACGAGACGCTGTTAAACGCGCGTTCAGAGGCAGTTGGACACTTTTTTCAACTGCCCCTGAACGCATGCAATGTTATCCTATGTGTCCATGTACACAGTCTCGTTTTTTCCCGTTTTTATGCAGTTGCGTTTTAACCTCGTTTTTCCAGAAGCAAAAAAATGCGTTCAGACACTTTGCTTTTCCACGTTTCAGATGCAAAACACGGCTAAACGTGGCTAAACGCGGCACCCACGTTTAGCCGCGTTTGCGTTTATAAGCTTTTTTAAAGGAACCCACATTTTTGGACCAGAAAACTCAGAAATATGATGGTAAACCATAAAAAATACTAGAAAAATGGGTTTAAAATGTCGTAATTAGTTTAGATAGTTCATAGAGCATATATACTCACTGATGCATACATGCTTGTGAAACATTCGCTGTGCCATCAACAGATGGGTCCAATATCGACGAGCTCTGACTCTGGACCTCTCATGCAATTTGCGACGACGTTGCTGCCTCATCAAGAGCAACATCAGGAGCATTTCCTGACATATATTCAATATGGGATCCATTTCCAAGAAAAAAAACACAGAAAGAGAGGCAAATGCAAGTGTACAACTGCTCTCTTTGCTGCTGCTCACTCTGATCAAAATGGCAGAAATAGTTAATACATGCAATGGCAAAATGGCAGAAATAGTTAATAATACATGCTTTCTGAGCTTGGGGAGGGTCTATATGATGTTATCTTTACAAACACTTATAGACGCAAACGCGGCTAAACGCGGCATGAAAACTTGGCAAAACGCGCGTTTTTAAACGCAGGTTTCTGCTTTTTAAAACATGCGCTCAGCAGAGTTTGCATCTGTGTCTCGTGTGCATGGGGCCTTAGAGGAGTACAGTGGTACCTTAATTCTTCTCCATATGGGCTTATGCTTTTGGTTATTTGTGTTATCCCCCCCCCCCCCCCCTGCAGGGTAACTTTGCTTGGACCCTACAGTTTGGACATGGTGGTTGCTGCTATCTGGGGCTTGCACTGCTCGGGGGGCACCCTTTCCCTTCTGTCTGGTGGTCTATTTTTGCACTAAGGGCAGGAAAGTGTTCAGGGACCCTTAGATGAGTTTCATTTATTCTCATTGCAGGAAAATGCATCAGAGGAAATTCCCTTCCTGCAAGAACCCTCTCAGAGATTTGTGGCAGAAAGCAATGTGCAGGTCCTGTATTAAGGAGTTGGTTGAAGAGGAAACATCCCAGCAATACAAGGACTTGTTCTCTTCAGTACGAGAACTTATGAACTCCATTGAGTTCTTTGAAAAATATGCTGGTACAAAGCCCGGCAGGTCAGGTTGAGCCCCAGCATCCACCGTCCAGCCCTAGGGCATCCACCTCTAGAACAGCAGAGGTTATTGACTCAGGGGATGAGGGGACTAGTACTCTTCCCTCCCTCAGGGACTCAGACGAGGAAGACGATAGTCGAGCCTCTAGGTACAAACTATCACTGGAGGAAGTGGATGACCTTTTGAGAGTCACCTACACTACCCTCGAGATCCAGGAGGAAAAGGTGCAACTGTCGGTTCATGATAAAATGTACCAAGGACTAGATGACACTAACCATAGTGTTTCCAGTCCATAGAATCCTCTCGGACGCAGTGAAGAAAGAATGGAAGGACCCTGAGAGAGGCCCCTTCTTTCCCAAGACCCTTAGGAGAAGGTTTCCCTTTGAAGATAAGGAGTCAGAGGTATGAAATAAACCTTGTGTAGATGCCGCATTCTCACAGGTTTCCCGTCGCACAGACCTAGCATTCGAAGACATTGGGGTGCTGAAGGTTGCGATGGATAAAAGAGCGGACTCCCTTTTGAAAAAAGCATGGGTTTCCACATTGGCCAGCCTCAAACCCACTATGGCTTCCACGGTTGTCGCAAGGAACCTAGAATGCTGGGTAGTGAAGCTGAAGAGCCACGTACAGGCAGGTATGTCTCGGAAAGAACTTCTAGAGTCCTTTCCATTAATACTGAAGGCAGTAAAATACATGGCTGATGCATCAGCCGAATCAGTAAAGATGTCAGCAAGGTCGTCAGGCCTGGCGAACTCGGCCAGACGTGCTGTCTGGCTAAAAACTTGGTCTGGTGACACAGCTTCCAAGATGAAATTATGTGGCCTATCTTTTTCGGGTGATCTTTTTGGTCCGGACTTTGAAACGGTCTTGGACAGGACAGCTGACAAGAAAAAGTCTTAGAAAAAACAACCGATCAAGAAGAATTTTCGTGCTGTTCAACAGCCCCACAAAAATAGGGCTCAAGACCAGAAGAACCGCTGGGTCTCCCAAAGGGGTAAGGGAAGACTTGGAGTTCTTTTCAGATCCCCCTCAGACCAGCCCCCTAAGAACAAATGACAATCTTACCCCAGTGGGGGGAAGATTGTCTGCCTTTCACCTACAGTGGGACAAAACCACTACAAGCCTGTACGTGAAAAACGTAATCTCCCAGGTATTTTATATCACAGCTCTTCCAAAGGACCAAGAAAAAGCTTCTGCAATTATGAACCTACTGCAGGATTTGATTCAACAGGAAGTGATTATCGGGGTCCCAAAGCATCAGGAAGGCTGGGGTTTCTATTCCCACATCTTTTTGGTGAAAAAACCTTCGGGAAAGTATCAGTTGATTCTGAACTTAAAAATCCTGAACAGATCGATCCTTTGCAAACATTTCCAGATGGACATGATCTATTCAATAACAAAATTACTAACTCCAGACTGTTTAATGGCATCCCTAGATCTAAGGGATGCCTCTCTACACATCCCGATAGCTCAGGCTTCCCAACGCTTTCTCTGTTTGGCCCTCAACCTGGGGACTTCAGTTTGGCATCTCCAATTCAGAGCTCTGCCATTGGGACTTTCATCCTCCCCAGGATCTTTACAAAGATAATGGCAGAAGCCCTGGAACCTCTGAAGCTAAGAGGGATTTCAGTCATCCCATATCTGGACGACCTGTTTTTTTGCAGACTCCAAATAACAGGTCTTGGCAAATCTTCAGGTGTCTCAGGCTCACCTCAAGAACTTAGGGTGGCTCCTGAATCTAGAAAAATCGAATCTAGAATCTTCGCAGGAGATGAAGGTCCTGGGCTATACGATAAACTCGTGCTTCAAAAAGTTTTTCTGCCACAAGAGAAGATGGAGAAGATTCAATCTGCGGTGAGACAGTCAAACCAATCTCTCAGTTTCAGTCCGATCAGCCATGGCAGTTTTAGGACTTCTCATGGTGTCGATCCCAGCCATATAGTGGACCAGACTACATTCCAGACCTCTCCAGATGAATATCTTACAAAAATGGTCACACCAGGAGTCGCTAGAAAAACAGATCAGGCTCTCCTCAAACGTAAAGCGGGCACTCTGGTGGTGGAGGAATTCTACCAACCTGGCAAGAGGTCTCTCCTGGGTTATACCCCTAGACAAGCATCTAACAGACATGAGTTCTTGGGGTTGGGAAGCCCACCTGGAAGGCCAAACCGCTCAGGGGGCCTAGTCCAAAGCAGAAGCCCAAAAATCCTCAAATTGGCAGGAACTGAAAGCCATTTTTCTCGGTCTCCTAGCCCTTCAACAAGCAGTAAAGGGACAACATGTACAGGTTCTCTCGGACAATACAACTGCAGTAGCTTGTATATCGAACCAAGGAGGAACCAGGAGCAGAGGACTCCTGGCGCTAGCCTGTTGGCTACATACCTGGGCAGAACAAAATGTGGCCTCATTGTCAGCAGTCCATCTAAAGGGATCCCATAATCTGCTAGCAGACCACCTAAGCAGAAGGAGAGTGGTGGAAGCAGAGTGGAGTCTGAACCAAGAAGTCTTCTTGATGATCTCCGGAGCATGGGGGCAACCTCAGATAGATCTGTTTGCGAGCCAACAGAACTCAAAAGTACAGATGTTTTTCTCACTCCACTGAGAAGACCGAGCCATAGGCATAGATGCTCTCACCTATCCCTGGCATTACCAGCTGTCCTACGCTTTTCCCCTCTTCCCCCTGATGCCGCTGGTCCTAAGGATATTCAGGGAGGAAAATACCAAGCTGAACCTGGGCACTCCATTCTGGCCAAAGAGACCCTGGTTCGTGACATTATTAACCTGGCCGCAAAACCTCCATGGAAGCTGCCACCTAGAAAGGACCTGCTAATACAGGGATCCGTGAACCATCTGGAAGCAGACCGGTTACATCTAACTGCTTGGTTTCTGAAGAAGACCTCCTAAAAGCCAAGGGACTGTCTGATAAACTAGTAAAGACCCTACTCTCCAGTAGGAAGGAGGTAACTCTGGCCATATATCTGAAGGTTTGGAAGAAATTAAATTCCTGGTGCACGTCTAAAGGCCTCCAGGTCAAAAATTTTGTGTAAGTCTTAGAATTTCTCCATGACGGAATGGAGGCGGGGCTGGAAGCCAGCACCCTGAAACCCCAGGTGGCGGCTCTATCAGTTTTTTTCGAGAAGACTCTATCCAGAGAGGTCTTAATTTCAAGATTTTTTGGGCACTTGCACGGAATAGGCTGGTAGCCCTTAAAGTTTTTACCAGTTGGGATTTGTCTGTTTTACAGGGTCTCACGGGAGCTCCGTTTGAACCCCTACAGGAAGCATCCTTAAAAAATTTAGTTCTTAAAACTTTTTCTGGTAGCCATCACATCGGCAAGAAGAGTCAGCTAGCTTCAGTCTCTGGTCAAAGAACCCTTTCTAAAAGTTTTTTCAAACCGAGTAATCCTTCAAACAGATCCAGCCTTTCTACCTAAGGTTTCTTCAACTTTTCACCGTTCACAGGAAATAGTCTTATCCACTTTTTCCTCAGCTCCTGCCAATCCAGGAGAAGAAGCTTTCCACACACTGGATGCGAGGAGAGGCCTGCTACACTTTTTAACAGTCACCAAAGAGTGTAGAAAATCAAATGCACTCTGGGCAGGTGGCTTAAATGGGCAATCTCAGAGGCCTACAAAGCTAAGGGAGAAATACCCCCCTCAGGTATTGCTGCTCATTCTACGAGATCAACAGCAGTTTCCTGGGCTGCCTCTACGCCTGAACAAATATGCAAGGCTGCCACATGGTCCAACTTCTCGACATTTCTCCAAAATTATAGGTTAGACCTACTGTCCGCCGTAGATCAAGCCTTCGGCAGGAAGGTACTGCAGGCAGTGGTCCCACCCTAGGGTAAGTTTCTCAGTTATCCTCTCCAAGGTTATCCTGAAAGGCGATTTGAGAAAGACTTGATGATGGCATTTCTAAGAGCCTTTCAGGACAACCATTACTTCCCTCCCTTTTATCTTAGAAGTGGTTTTAAATATCTGTCACGGTTGTTTGGTGGTTTTCTGTGCTTTGTTTTCCATCATGGCGAAGACACGTCACCGACAAGCAGCGGCATACCGCCCCACCACCTGAGTTATACCTGCGGACCCCGGGCACTCAGACACTGGCACCTCCTGAGCTGGAGAGGCTGAGGACTCCGTAACACACCCGTCCATACTGGGGGGGGGGGGGTGCTGGAATTGTCAATGCACTCCAGGCAGACACTATAAGGTAAGCCTTCTCCCTCCATCTTGGAGTTCCAGCATACGCTTCCACCATGGCTGAGGAAACATAATAACTGAAGCCATGGTGGAAGATTATGGATTTAAAGGCTGCATGTGCTTCCTGGAAAATGGGCGGAGCTGCGCTTTCTCCAAGGTTGTCCAGAAAGGCTCTTAGAAATACCTTCACTGGTAAGTCTAAGTAAGTCTTTAATGCAGATTGGCGCAGGGAAGGTACAGTGGCGCTGATTCCTGCTGGTGTAACACCGACAATCCTCTCACCTTCCCATCTTGGATCGGAGAGGGCTGGTGGTGAGGGCCACGTAATAGCCATATGAAGCGCTCGGGCATGTTTGGAGAGAAGCCTGAACCCACCCATGCTTTTCCGGAGGCTTTCTCCGCCCTGCACGTATTTAAGGGGCTGCTGCAGCCTGGGATTGGGTGAGCGTGCGCATGCGCCACTCTGGAGCAAGGACCGGGTTTACCACTGTAGAATTTACCTTACACATTAGCCGTGTGTGGGAAACTGTCCAAGGCTTTTGAAAAATCCAAGTATGTCCACAGCCACAGCATTCTTGATTTACAGCATTTTTTTTCTATTTGCATATTTTCTTTTATCCAACTCATTTGTTTTCTGGGCTTTGCAATCATTTCCAGTTTGCTTACCTTTCATCACTCTTTTGCTCCCAGAGTATTCACAAAGGTCCTGGCACCTCTTCTTGTCCATATAAGGACTCAGGGCATCAAGGTTACAGGTTATATGAACAGCTTTCTCCTGAAGTACTACTCCAGCCATATGTCAACATCCACAGAACAATTCCAGGCTTTTGGTTGGCTGAACAATTTCCAAAAATCTGTTCTCCAGGCTTTTCTTCACCTGGAATACTTGGGTCTGAGCTTGGATACATACCAAGCAAAGGTTTTCCTTCTAGAGAAGAAAATGCTCTTTCTGAGTTCATGATTGGTAATTGAGGTTAGTGAGACACCCCATTTTCTATGTTAATAAAAAATGGGGTGTCTCACTAACCTCAATTACCAATCATGAACTCAGAAAGAGCATTTTCTTCTCTAGAAGGAAAACCTTTTCTTTCTGTTCCATTCCCCTAATTTAATTTGAGATCTCTCCAGCACAACATCTTTTTGACCTGGAACAAGCCTGCGCCTTTTCCCGACTTACCGATGTTCCTGTCTGGCTATAAAGGAGTGTTCCAGTTCCTCACGGTCCAGGGAACATGGCCATCCATGATCATCTTGGAGCTCAGAGCAAAAAGGATGGCTCAGCAATGCACACTGCAACATTGGACCCCCCTGCTCTAGGAGTCAGGCAGCCTTGAAGAAAGTATGCCAGCCAGATCATTTCATGAATGGAGGAACACTGTCCAGCAAACTCTGCTGTCTACATCCCATGGGTGGACACCTGGAAGTCCAATTGCTTCAGCCATCACCACCTGGACTAAGGGGAGTGGGCCCTTTTTACCTTGATATCCACCTTCATCCGGATATATCCAGAGATGGAGGACCCAGGTTGTGAATATATTGACCTCAACAAGTTACTTCTGTTTGAGGCCATGACCAAGGACCCTCTAGCACATGCATTGAAAGCCTCGAGCCTTCAGGCTAATGGATGCCTTCCCCCCAGTGCAAATTCTACCTGGTCTTCTCCACAAAGTACTGTACAGCAAGAGAGGAAGCTGGTGATTCTCATTGCACCAAGCCGGCCAGGAGAAGCTGGTACACAGACATAATCAGACTATTAGGAGATGACCCCTGGCCTCTCCCCAGGTGATCAGACCTTTTTTCAGGGCCCTTAATTCCATCCTGCTTCTTTGTCACTAGTTTAACAGCATGGCTTTTAACGCTCAAGTCTTGAGACAGAGGGGTCTCTGAGCCTGTCATTCCTACTTTGCTAAAATCAAGAAAAAGCACTTCTAAAAAATATATATTCTCTTAACTGGAGATCCTTTGCTTGGTGTCAACATAGGCACTTCAATCAAAGAGATTACTCTGTGCCTTGCATTCTGGCCTTCAACATTAATGACTTAACCAGAGCTTGCCCTTAAGGTGGAACTAAGCCCTCCTATCCTTTACAACCAATGAGGCTACCATCTTGGCCTCTTTTTGACCTGAAGTTGCCATGGTGTTGCACATGTGAATAGTTTTGAAACCAGCCATTTGATGGCTTAGCAGTTTGAGTTCACAAGAAGCACTTGTGATGGATATTATTCACAGCATGCATTGAATGTAACTGTTATGAGAAACAATTCAATTGATGGGTTTTGTTCCAGTCAAGGAGCTCTGAAAGGCCAGGTCTTGGCCTTGCCCATTCTTTTTTTAATAAGCTCTGATGTCGCTGTCCATTGTCAGAACTTTTATTCAAGGTGTATCAGACCCCCCCCCCCCAACTAGGTTCCCTCTGTGCTGCAGATACCAGCCTTTGAACCCCATCCTCAAGCACTCGCAAGGGATTTCCTGCATCCATTGCTCAATGAATAAGACAACTGATCTTTAAAGCTTACACTCTAACCCACAAATATCTTCCTGCACTTTTTTTCATGCCCACTTTACTAGGTCAGTGAGTGTTTCGAGGGCATTTCAGCACCTGGCCTCTGTATGCCACCTTTGTAAGGCCAACACCTGGTCCTCTGTTCATACTGTTTAAAAGTTTTACCAGGTTGACATCCAATCTTCTGTGAATGCATCTTCCCACTGAAAGGTTCTTGCAGCTCTGAAGTTGGGTGTGTTTATTGTTGTTGCTGGCCTGTTGACCTAGCTCTAGTTGTTGCCCATCCTCCTCATTAATTGTTTGGGGGACACGTCCCAAAAGCTTTACCAGTGTTTAATCACCTGAAAGGTACAAGCTCATAACCTAGGGTCTATTAATACTCAACCTGCGTCCTGTACTGTACTCCAAGATATGGAATTTACAGGCAAGTCAAAATTTCTGTCTTTCGTCAATAAAATACATTATTGGAAAAAAGCTAATCGTATTGTAATGAAAAAGGTATTATATAGCAGTTGAATAAGAGTGCAGTGCTTTGAATTGCCAGTGGGAGGAGATATTTCACGTATTATTTTATCTTTTCCAACATGACATACTTTATGTCTTTTGTTTATCAGATGACACATTGTTTATAAAATGGCTCAGGTTTGGGTCAATTGAACCAGCATTATCAAGGTCTGGCTGACTGGAACTTAGAGAGCTATCTTTCCTAGGCTCTACTTTTTGTATTTAATAATAATTATTGTGTAGTAAAAGTTTTATATTTAGTGTATTGTTTCTTGCATGATAGTGTCCTCTACATTCTCGGAGAAGACAATTTTGAAGTGCTATTTTGTATTGTCCCTCAAAAGATTAACCATCAACCAAGACCTATAATGATGTGTCACCAGTTTGAGCCTACACAGAAGTATTCACACTGCACAAATTCCAGTAAAGTCTCAATCTCTGAAATTGAGAAAATGGGGCACAGTCACTCTTAAGTATGTCTGTCTTACATCTGTACCCTAGTTGGTGGTGCATGTGACAAATGAATGTGCTTGTCAAAAGCAAACATTAATTTAATGCAAAGATGTGCCAGAATTCGCTAGATTTAAACAAACACTTTAAAGAGCAATTATTCAGCAGTGATCACTCTTCACAATACCTCTCAATATCTCTCGTTGCTGGAAACAGTCCAACTCTGGCAAGAGTTAAAACACTTGAATACACACATGCATACTTCACAGACAAAAACCCAATATAAACATTTCCGTAAACTTTATGGCTACTTGCAGTCCAAATGCATGAAAGGAGTGTTAGAGGCGTTATCACATACACTCTAAAAAAATCAATGTTCTCACAAAGTTTCAGAAAGGAGTGATCTGCAAAGATTTTCGGCTCAACATTCACTCTCAATGGGCCTCTTACTGCAGTAGTACACAGGTCTCTGCTTTCACACTCGATACAGAAACCTTACAGCCAGAGCAGAATAGTGTTTCCAGTCCAAGCTTTAATTTCAGTAATGAGGATAAGGTAACTGCAAATTGCCCTACCATGTACAGTTTTTGAACTACTCCAATGTATCTACTCTGATGTCTGGTACACAAACTAAGGAGGTTGCTATAATAACGATACAATTTTAGTACAGCGATCTCCCTGCTGAGCTACTGTGTTCTGACGGGGGCTGATCGGATGTTGATCGGCAGACGGACAGGCTGCTGTACACATGGGCCGAATGTCGAATGTTGGGCAGTTTTTCTTGAACCGGCCCATACCAGACGATATTCAGCCCATGTGTACCAGGCATTGCCCCCCCCCCCCCTGCCAGCTTTTTCGGCTCTCCTATCTTTTGTTGCTCTTGGGTTCTTTGGCAGCACTGCGGCTTGAGTATCTATATTGCATGCTCAGCCCCTTGCTAGTTTGGACAGTGTCAGCTGTGCAGCCAACAGCATCCTAGCAATCGATTACCCAAATATGACAGGGCCATATATGTAAAAGTAATGTTAGCCACGGCAACCGCGGACTGATTGAGCATGTGCATAACACCACTATACGGGTGGATGTGATATTTTTACATTTAGTGCCTTCTTATGAGATATAATCTCTGATACAGGTTCATTTGATACCTATTATGGTCCATTGGGTCTTCACTGAAAGATCTGATCCTTGGGTATTTCCATTGAGCGGGAGCCAACACAACACTAGGTTGTTTGTATGTTCTTTTCTTGTAGATGTGCTACTGTATGTCACTAATAATGGAAGCACTCCAATTGCCGGCTGGCACTGACTCCTGCGTGGGTCTAATTCAAAAGCTGTGGCTGGTTTACTGTTGTTGTTTGTTTGTATGTTTTTATACTCAATAAAAAGATAAAAAAAAAAAAAAAAAGTAATGTTAGATAGTATAGTGCCCCATTGTTTACTTTCTGCTTTTATCCGGGAACTATCTCAGCCAGAAGCTGAATGGGGCCAGGAGTGAGTCATCTGTTACCTGGTGACAAACAGCACTTGTGCAGGAAGCTGTCAGATTATATATAATGTTTTGCTTTTAAGTTTAATACTGCTAGAATTACAGCCAGTGTGCTTGCATATTAACTGTTGGTTTTTCAATCTTTCACAGCAACAGAGTTTTAAAGTGGTAATAGTGAGAACTACATGAATCTTGCACACGTGTTGGTACTGTCACTGAAACTGGCACACAGTTTTCATTATTTAGGCACAGCCCATATTAAAGCAACCATACCATTAGAAAAATGTCATCATTGCATTATTAAAGTCCCCCCAACATGCACTACTTTTATAAATTGTATCTTTTTGTATAAACAAATGAGCTTCACTTGTAAGCCAGTAACCCAATAATCAGACTTTCACCAGGGCCAAAGCCATGCCTTGTTTTTACTTATTACCTCCTCTGTGTGTATCCCTTCAAAGCAACTGGGGTTGGAATTCTCTGTGGTCAATCAGATTTTTAGACTGTTTACAGGAGATGCGTGTAACTCTTGAAAGAACTAGTGGAATGCTCAGACTCCTAACTAGATGGGGAGCCATTGATGAGAAAAGAGTAACAGACATGTCCTTGAGAAAGTTGTTGGCATTCTGGGACCCACTATAATTCTTGCCAGATGGCAATAGCAACATGGGGTGTTAAAATGCTCTTTACCCTTATACATTAAAAAGAGGAGAATTGGGTCTTGTTGATCAGTGTTGCACTCTAATAACTCAGAAAGCATTGCTGGTTTTTATTAGCCAATTTATGGTCACTCTAAATGGCAAGGCCTACCAACAACCGTTTTCTGATCTGGCATAATGAGAGCAATTTTGCAGTAGTTAAGCATTTGCAGCAACATATGCTCTCAACACTGTATATAGCAGCTGCGCTGCCTAAGGTGATCTGATAACAGAAAGCGATGCTCCCAATTTCGAGCTTCACTTGCAATAATTAGGCCATTTCTTACCTCTTAGAGGATGTTAATTTTATCACACAGAGGCACTCATTTTAGAACTTGGTTGGAAGGGGAAAACTTGGCCCTTCACTTTCCATGTACAAGAGCAAAAGAGTAAGGTTAAAAAAGCAAAAAAAATAAACAAATAAATAATAGCCAGAAAATCGACAAGTTCCGCACAGCTTATATTGCAGTGGTCAGGAGTATGAACTGTGGCAAGTGATCAGTGTAAAGCTCCCTTACCTTGGTAGGCATTGGCGAAGGGTCCCTTACCTTGGCAGGCTCTAGAAGCTTGGGTAAATAGATTTGTGCCAGTGGAACCTCTCCTAAAAAAGAAGGCTCCACTCCCCCGGCCTCACTGCCTTTGGCTCTGCTAGCTTACATCGTTGACAAAACAATGCAGATAACATCAGGCAGGACCCCACTCTCTGCCACCTTATTGTTTGCTTCTTAGGAGGACTGCTGCTTCTTCTCTGCCTTTGATATACCACTGGTCACAAGTGAGGACAATGGTATGTTTTATATGTGACTAATATTTATCATGGTCTGCTGGCCATGAATTGCCTTATTAGTTTGGATTTTAGAGGGGTTCTTACTGCGGATTGGCATTGACAAGTGGCCTATATAGTATTTGGTAGTTTTGAAAACATACTTTGTTAGTGGTGTATAAGAGAACATTTGTGAAAGATTTAAGCTGGTTATACACCAAACGAAAGGAACGATTTTTGTCCATGTGTATCACAAAATAGTCAATAGAAGCCGATCGAATGGCCATGCTGGAAATCCAGCACTTGATCAGTGCTTTTAGACAATGACTGCAGCATTGATCAGTGTATTCTGATAGGGGGGAAGAGAGCAGCCTAGCTTAGTGGGAGAGATCCCTGTGTCACCCATCGTTTGTGTTGATGTGTGTCTGTCAGTTTTTTTTCCCTTTTAACCCTGCTTTGAAGTGGTATAACAGCCTAACTCCAGCTTTTTGTCACTTTAACTATTTGACCTTTTTTTTTTTACCCCTTTCATGAACCAACCATTTTTTGTTATTCAGCTCTGCGCTACTTTAACTGGCAATTGTGCGGTCACGCAGCACTGTATGCAAATACATTTTTTATAATTTTCCACACAAATCCGGCTTTCTCAATGATGGCTAATTATTCTAAAGGTGGACAAGGTGGAGAGGCAGGGTGCTGACATCGCAATTTTGCATGTCATCCAATTAGAGAACACCTTGCATTCACTGGGAAAAATGCAAAGGCGTTCTGTGAATGTTTCCTGAATAAGCAGCCCCCGTGTTCACTATGCATCAAGGCAGCCTCCTGGCATGGAACCCAGACAGTAGTGGAGATCACTGTAGTAGCAATGCTTACCACAGTGATTTCCAGCTTCTCATTGATCGCCCAGGTACGGCACATGCATGCATAATTACATTGGTCCAAACTGGGACAATGTACCTATGCAAAAAAAGGCCATACCTAAACGTCAGCATTAATTTAATATTTAGTGCCCTGAAATGGCTTTAAAGATACTGATAACAAAAAAAAAAGAAATTCCATTTCCAAATCTTAAGGTATTTTGAGTCATGTAGTTCAATTAAACAATATTTCAAACAGTGTCTAGCATGCATCTCTCTATATTCCAGGAGGTACAATGTGCGAGTTGAGGACATCATGCTGAGAAACATCCCCTTTGTGACACTGAACACTAAATATCGAGAGCTGCAGGAGATTCTTACAGACTGCCGAATGAAGAGCCTGGCGCTGGTGGAGACGGCAGGTAAAATTAATTGATATTGGCCTAAATGAAGGGTCATAAGTCATCATTTGCTCATTTTCTTCTTAATTACATCATGTACAATTACAGAAATGTCTGTCTTCCAGTTCCAAAGCTAATTCCGACTGAGTCCCAGCAATCACCACAGTCTCTTGCAGTTACCTCCAGATTATTCTACCTTGCATCTGGAAGATCAGCCTGCTGTTTCTGGCCTAGCATCGTTTAGGGCTCTGACAGCTGCACTTTCAACTACACCCACTATTTGACACATTTCCTCTATGTGGAGTGGAAGCACCCTTAAATGTTCCTGGGCCCTTCCCAATGGTGTCTGAACCTTTTCCCTTTGTGAGGAAATGTTAATCAGTGGTCTACAAAGTTATCAAAGTTTACAGGAATGCTGACAGAGGCTCAGATCTCCTTAAATTCCAGTTTGAGTTGACTTGTCTTGCCTTCAGTCTTCTATTAGGGATGATTTAAAGCTGTCAAACCTTGTCAGATTAGGTGCATTACCTCAAAAGTAATTCCGTCACTGCCAGAGTAGATCCCTTTTTTTCTTGGAGCTGATGGAACAGATATCTGGAGCCTTGTGCTTCAGTGATGGCTTGCTACAAGCATCTAAACTTGTGTATTGCATAGGACTGATTTCTGTTCCTAAGCTCGGTGCACTTGTTTGGTTGAAACCCTGATTCTGCATCCAAAGAGTATCTGACTTAACCTTCCTCTCTTCAAATCTGCTGTTGACACTGTTTAGCAATGCCATAGGTGGTCAGTGTGCTCCTGCCTCAATGCAGGAGGTTTATGGGGTGGTCAGAGGAATCCCATCCTTCTTTTTTGCCTACTTCAGCAGAAGGTACTTGGAGGTTTTTAAAGCTTGGCTCCCATTCAGCTCATAGGTCTTAAAACCAAAGGTCAGCTATTCCCTCTGAAAAGCTTTCTGCATTTTGTATAGTAGGAGGACTGATTGTACATCCAGGTGGGTCCTTGGGTAGTTTGCCTTTCCAGCCTTTGGGTGCAGAGGACACATCTTTTATTGCACAAGATAAAACTTTGTGCTTGGCACCTCCTTCAGTTTCCCTTACTATTTCTCCTGTTACTGCAATAGACTGTAAATTTCTCTCCCCTACACCCTTGGACCTTTTGCCAATGTCAAAATCAGAATTTGGGTTTTGAAATCTTTCCCCATTTAGACACTCACTCCCTTTTTCAGAACAGTCTCCTGCCTGTGTGTTCTGTTAAATCTCTTGTGGCTCCCCTCTTTCCTAGTTGGAGTTTCTGACTTACAAGGTCATACAGGACCATTTCTAGCTGTCCCTTTCCTAAGTAAAGAGATGCCCCCTCTTTGTTTTTGAGAGGCACGTGCTGCTTCTCAGAGCGTTGGTCCTTGTATGCACCCTTTTGCCATCTCCTGGCATCCCCATTTTGGGATGCTCAGATGACCTTCTTTCGAGAGAGTTAGCCTTTTGGATTCTTGCACTCCCTATCCTTCTGAAGGGGCTAACATCTGCAAGATTAGACTGGATAGGGTCTCGCAGGTGTCCATTGTTGGTGGCTACCTACCACCAGTGGGTGAGGCTGCTGAGCTGAAACCCTTGCTAAATAGGCTACACCCTATAAGCCATTGGGCACTTTATCAGCACTCGGAGCTCACAGGGTTTCCTTTATCCAGGGTGTCTAGGGCTGCGAGGGAACCTCCTTTCAGCGTGGTCTATCCTTCTATCATTGGCTCCCAGCCCCATAGCCCCCCTCTCTATTGCTATGGGGCTTGGCTCTGTGCAAGACATCCATATGGTCTTTATGGACCAGGATATCTCTGGGGTCACCCATCAGACTCTTTAGGTGAATAGAGTGGTATTTTCCCCCTGTCCTGGGGGACCCCATCTGCTGGGGTATCCCCTTATGCCCAGGGCTTCAGTCTTTCTTCCAAGTACAGATGAGATTCTCTTTGGGGGATCCCACCTCAAGTCCTAAATGTACTCACTTGGACAAGTGTTGCAAGGCCTTTACCTCCAGGAAGCTTTGGGAGACTTCCCTGCAACAGGATAAGTGGCCTGATCTTTATACTTAAACACAAATAGTACCGCTCTTGATAGCACTGTCTTCCTTTAAAAGCAGTGCATTGATATGTGGCTGTCCTGAGCCTGTGATCTCCACACAGAATGGAGAGGTTTGCACACCTGGGTGCTCCTCATCTCCTGCATGGCAGGTAGAAAACATTGCTGGGGGGCCCAGCATCCCCCTAAATTGTCAGCATCCAGAACATACTGGGTTCCCATTGAAGGGCCCCCTATTTGGAAAATAGTACATCCAGAGGATTTCATGGGACCTGACCACCCAGAGATGGGTCCTCCTGTGGCTAATCCACAGCCTCTTGAGGAAGTTTCTCTAGATGCCTGACTTTTAATCAGGTGAATGTTATTAGCAGTGAGGCTAATTTCCTCTTCTTCATTCCACAATTATGGATGCTTTGCTGGACTGGGACAGATCAGGAGATTCTTAGATCCATGTTTTGTGCTCAAGGTTAGATGGATTCCTATGTCAGGCTCCAAAGATGCCCGCAAATAATAAAATGGTAATTTTTTTTTTTTTGTTCATCCTCTTTCTCTTTTGGTGCCTCTTTCATCAATATGTGGTTGCAATATAGCATTCAACGCTGCCTACCCTGTGTAAGGGTTCCTCCTGTGCATCCGTTCAGACAGGCTGATTTTGTAACATTGTACCCTTGTGTTCAGTCTCCGGGCTCATGTAGCAGTCCATATGGGCTATTGCACTGTGATTACCCCATCATTTTTTGAAAAACCTAGTTAGTGAGATGTTTCTGAGCCAAGGTAACCTTCTCATCATGGAATTTTTCTCTCCTGAATCCAAAGGGTTGTGTGTATAAGCCTTGGCTTGGTGCCCTCTGGGGATCTTTTTTTTTTTTTTTTTTTCGACCAAATCATATTGCAGGTCTGTTTTTAATCTTATAAGGCAATGTGGTTCCACCTGATTTAGGATGATTTGTGGTTTGAAGCCTCCCTCTTGTTCAGGCTCACTGTTTTCTTAGATGGCATCTTTCATCTCTAAGGCTACTTTCACACTGGGGCGTTGGGGGCGCTGGCAGTAAAGAACATATTAACCCCTTCAGAGCCCCCTTGTGTTAACCCCTTCCCTGCCAGTCACATTTATACAGTAATCAATGCATTTTTATAGCACCGATCGCTGTATAAATGTGAATGGTCCCAAAAATGTGTCAAGTGTCTGATATGTCCGTCGCAATATCGCAGTCACGATAAAAATCAAAGATCGCTGCCATTACTAGTTTAAAAAAAAAATAATAATAAAAATGCTATAAATCTATCCTCTATTTTGTAGGCGCTATAACTTTTGTGCAAACCAATCGATATACGCTTATTGCGATTTTTTTTTTTTTTTTTTTTACCAAAAATATGTAGAATAATACGTATCGGCCTAAACTGAGGAAAATGTATATATATTTTTGGGGGATATTTAGTATAGCAAAAAGTAAAAAATATTGTTTTGTTTTTTTTTAAACTTGTCACTCTCCTTTTGTTTATAGCGCAAAAAATAAAAAACGCAGAGGTGATCAAATACCACCAAAAGAAAGCTCTATTTGTGGGGACAAAATAATAACAATTTCATCTGGGTACAGTGTTGTATGACCGCGCAATTGTCATTCAAAGTGTGACAGCGCTGAAAGCTGAAAAATGGCTTTGTCAGGAAGGGGGTGAAAATGCACTGTATTGAGGTGGTTATGGCGTCTATGGCAAAACATAATGCTCTTGGTAGTTCGGACAAATCCCGGGATTGCTGTACAGGAACCCATTTAAGGGCCTGTCTAAACTGGTCCTTTAGAGATTGACAGATACCTATTGCAGCGACTGCAGGCTGAGTAACGGCACCTGCCTAAAGAAAGAGGATTTTAACAGGAATTCCAACCTTTTATCTGTTGGATCCTTAAGCATTTGAGCATTGTCTACTGGACAAGTTAGGCTTTTATTCACACTGGAAATCACAGCGTCAACTGCTGGTACATTTCATTTTTTGGTGAATTTCTCCTCCATGGGATAGAGAACTGAGAATCTCTTTGGAGGGAGAAAATGCTTATCCCATTCAGCATAAATAAGCTGTTCTAGTAATGCATGGATAGGAAACGCATGCAGAGGCTGTGAAGGTTTTAAGGAACCCAAGGAAGAAACCGAACTTTCAGCTGACTCCGTTAGGGGTAGCTTGAAAGTGTAACGAATCATTTCCATAAGGGACTGTACCAGCAATTTCTCAGATTGCGAGGCGGAAAAAGGTTTATCCACCATTGTTCCCTCTGCAGAGGAGTAATCGGTTTGTCTTTCCTCCTGATCGCCCGAGGCTAACACCTCATCCTCTACCCTCTGTCCCCTTGGCAAAGGGTCTAAGGTGGGGGAGGGGGATCTAACACGCTTCCTATGTTTTTGGATGGAGGATGCGATTAAAGACGCTAATCTTCCCTCTAGGCCCAGCAGGGCGGAGGAAAAGGCATCTTCAGTCGCGTATACAGGGGCTGAGATGTGAGAAGCAGCTGCACAATTAATTTGTTCCAATGACTCACCCTGGCTTGCCATATCCGGTATTTCAGGCGAGGATGACAGTGTGGAGGCACGACTGGAGTTCCTATCGCCTGGGGGTGAAATCTTTAGTACCATTTTTGTCTTTGTGGTGTCTTTTTTTTTTTTTTTTTGGTAGACATATTCCGAAGCACAAAAAGCAGAGGCACTATTTAAATGCACTAATCGCTGAACAATAGTCTGACAATAAAATGTCGCTATACAAGTTCTGCCTAGCGCCGAGAAAAATGTCCTTTCCATATTAGGAATACCCATCTGCAGCCCTTACGTGCCCCGCCGCTCTTGTGTCCAGAGTGTAGCCAGGCTTGCTTCTCCTCGCTACACAGCCAAGGAGAGACTGCTCCAGTTAATGTCTTATTCCTGCGCTTGCGCCGAGCATCCTCGTGGATGCTACGTCTTACACACGGCCACACCGCCTCCGTCAACCCAAAAACTGGCTCTTCCAGCTTTACACATCTAGAGTGACATTTTTGCCCATTCTTCTTTGTAAAATAGCTTAAGCTCTGTCAGATTGGATGGAGAGCGTCTGTGAACAGAAATGTTTAAGTCTTCTCAACTGGATTTAGGTCTGGACTTTGACTGGGCAATTCTAACCAATGCATATGCTTTGATCTAAACCATTCCATTGTAGCTCTGGCGGTATGTTTAGGGTGGTTTTCCTGCTACAAGGTGAACCTCCGCCCCAGTCTCGAGTCTTTTGCAGACCCTAATAGGTTTTCTTCTAAGATTGCCCTGTATTTGGCTCCATCCATCTTCCCATCAACTCTGACCAGCTTCCCTCTCCCTGCTGAAGAAAAGCATCCCCACAACATGATTCTGCCACCACCATGTTTCACGACGGGGATGGTGTGTTCAGGGTGATGTGCAGTGTTAGTTTTCTGCCACACATAGCGTTTTGCTTTGAGGCCAAAAAGTTAAATTTGGGTCTCATCTGACCAGAGCACTTTCTTCCACATGTTTGCTGTGTCCCCCACATGGCTTCTTGCAAACTGCAAATGGGACTTCTTATGGCTTTCTTTCAACAATGGCTTTCTTCTTGCCACTCTTCCATAAAGGCCAGATTTGTGGAGTTGTTCTGTGGTAAGATTCTCCCACCTGAGCTGTGAATCTCTGCAGCTCATCCAGAGTTACCATGGGCCTCTTGATTGCTTCTATGATTAATTCTCTCTTTGTCTGGCCTGTCAGTTTAGGTGGATGGCCATGTTTTTGTAGGTTTGCAGTTGTGCCATACTTTTTTTGTTTGGATGATGTATTGAACAGTGCTCCGTGAGATGTTCAAAGCTTTTTTATTTTTTTTATAACCTAACTCTGCTTTAAACTTTTCCACAAATTTATCCCTGACCTGTCTGGTGTGTTCCTTGGCCTTCATGATGCGGTTTGTTCACTAAGGTTCTCTAACAAACCTCTGAGGACTTCACAGAACAGCTGTATTTATACTGAGATTAAATCACACACAGGTGGACTCTATTTACTAATTTAGGTGACTTTAGATTTTAGTTAGGGGTATCAGAGTAAAGGGAGCTGAATACAAATACACGCCACTCTTTTCACATATTTATTTGTAAAAAATGTTGAAAACGTGTATCCTGTAATATATTCCAAGTTATGGATTTTATACGTAAGTGAAAATTTCTCTCTAGTATGGACACTTGTTGCAGTGACATCTAAAAGTTCTAATCACTTTGAAGAGATTTCCTTACTCTCTCTTGTGTTTCTGAGACAGGATGTGAAGGAAAATCTCTTTAATGCAAAAATGACAGGTTTCAACTAGGGATCCATCATATCGTTTTTTTTCGGTGCCGATACAATACCGATATTTCGGCCACCACTCCTGCAGATAGCCGAAATTATGTGCCAATATTTTGTATATTTTAAACTTTTCATAAATAACAATTTTATGCACAAGTCTGGTATAAACTGAACATGTTAACGTTTATTAAAATTAGGCATTAAGCCTAGGTTCACGCTGATGCGATGCGGGAACCAGCACGATTACAGCACTGGTTCCCGCATCGCTCCTCTCTCACAGGCAGTTCACACTGCCTTCTGCGAACTGCTGCAGATGTCATTACATTGTTAATCAAACGTACATATTCGCCAGCACACCATGGATCGAGGAAACTTCGTCCAAAAAAGGTTTTTAATGAAAAAAATTACATCACAAAAGTATAAGGTGCAACGTTTCGGAGCCGCGCAGGACCCCTTCGTCAGGCATGTGATAACACATTATCATTATCACATGCCTGACGAAGGGGTCCTGCGCGGCTCCGAAACGTTGCACCTTATACTTTTGTGATGTAATTTTTTTCATTGAAAACCTTTTTTGGACGAAGTTTTCTCGATCCATGGTGTGCTGGCGAATATGTACGTTTGTTTGATGTTTCCAGGACCCGACTGGTAATCGCTACAGCACCCGCCTTTTTTATGAGCCACATATACCAGGAACAAGTGCGATAGGAATATCAATTTGACTATTACATTGTTAATGACACCCCCAGATCTGTTGGTTAACAGATCGCAGTGCGAACTGTGAACTCACACAGGAATTGGATTGCATAGGTAAGAACACCCATGCGATCCGATTCTAGTGCAGGAAAAACTAGTCCCTGCACTATTTTCTGTGCGAATCCAATGCAAGTTCAACCATACAACTGTATGGCTGAACTCGCATTGCTCAGAGATCGTGCGTGATCGCCACCTGCAGTGCGGGGTGTGGGTTTGAATCACATGCGATCTCTGCGATCACGCTAGTGTGAACCCAGGCTAAGGGCTCATTCTTCACACCATACCTGTATGAAAACTGATGGGAGAAAAACACACAGATTTCAAAACTGACATCTGTCTGCAGTGTGTCATGTTGTGATGAACGAGGCCTTGTTGGCACCTTGCTGTGGGTGGCTTCTGGCTGGCTCCTTGTGGGTGGCTGCTGGCTGGCCTGGCACCTTGTTGTGGGTGGCTGCTGGCTGGCCTGGCACCTTGTTGTGGGTGGCTGCTGGCTGGCCTGGCACCCTGCTGTGAGTTGGTGTCTGTTGCCTGGCCTCAGTGGCCTGGCACCTTGCGGTGGGTGGATGCTGGCTGGCCTGGCACCTTGCTATGGGTGGGTGGCTGGCCTCAGTGGCCTGGCACCTTGTTGTGGGTGCGTGGCTGGTTGCTGGCTGGCATATCCTTCTGAGTGTCAAGGCGAGGGAGGCCTGTCAGACTCAGAATGTTAAGCCCAGTTCGTGGAGGTGTATTAACGTTGTGTGCCACACGCCCATGCGCACTGTGTCTGCAGGTTTCTGGGCCCCAAAAAGATGCCCACGGAGACCAATGTTGGTAATATCGGTCTAGTTTGTGACCGATTTATGATTTTTCAGAAAATGCTGATATCAGCCCGCAATAATCGTCCGCCCCGATAATCGGTCGATCCCTAGTTTTAACCATACTTTACTCTAAAACGAAAAAACTTGTTTAGCGTTGAAGACATTGCAATGTTTTGTAGCACTGGTGCACCAGTGAGCTCTTGAAAACAATTAGAATTTACATTTTACCAGTTTATTGTCTGCATTATCTTTTTAACCCCTTTATTATTACAGCTGTCACGGTTACCTTTTTGATGATTCTGTTAGTAAAATTCACTACCCAAAAATGTTTTGACAAGAAAAATCTGGGATAAAATTGTTTTGCTTGGAAAATTAAATGAACTGTAATTGCAGTGCTAGGTTAAAGTTCATGCTCTTCATACTAATCTGTAGGTGATCTCTCTCTCTCTCTCTCTCTCTCTCTCAATATATACATTTATTTTTTTATATTCTGCCAATCACTGCAGCCAATGTGGCTATAGAAATACCAATCTACAAAATCACCCTTGTATTTCCTTTATCTAACCAGCTTTGTTACCATGGTAACTGTGAATGCCTGGTCTCCACAGCAACAAAAACTAGGGAAGTAAAATAAGAAATATATGCCATTTAATTACTTCCTCCTTTTTACAGCACAGCAATATGTTTGTGTAGTTGGATTCAGCAGGAATAAAGCAAATGAGGAACATGGTAAGAATTGAGGATTGCGCCAATCGCACTATTACATTATTGTCACCTGAACCCTAATTATAATGGGTTGATTCTATTACTACTGCTGTCAATTGCCGGTTCCTTAGGGGGTTCGGCTGGTGCTAAATTGTGTCAGATGAACAAGGGAAAGTCCTGGTATTAGCTAGTGAAATTAGGTAAATTAACATAAAATATGCAATCCTGAAATTCCCAATCCTGAATAAAATAAAGTAGAATAAAATAAGCAATCCAAAAACTCTCAATCCTATGTGTCACACAACATGTGCTTTTGTGTTAGTAAAAAAACTTTTTTTTTCTTCCGTGGAGGGAAAACTTAAAATCCCCCTTCACCGCAATTTGCTGTTGAAGGAAAAACACCCCTAATCCCACAATATTACAATTCTGTGGAAAAAATACATAGATACGCATGTGACATAATTCTGTGAAAAAAATGTACATATATATATACGTGTTTCAAGATTCTGTGAAGAAGATTGAAAAAACTAGGCCAAACTAAAACAGAACCCCCCAAAAACAGGAACCCCAAAGTCAATGTATTTCAATCCAAATCCTGCAAAGGAAATTTCAAACAATCTGGGTATAGTCCCCAATAATGTGTCCACATAAATTATGTGAAGAAAATCATATGTTGCCACCACCAGCGTTCCAGCCGCTCCAAAACAAGTGAGTTCCAATGAGTACAGTGACAAATGCTTAGTGCTTTCAGGATATATCTCTTTATCACCCTGTGAATCCACCACCATAGAGAATGGCCACTCACCAGATATAGGTGAGTAATAAGCCTTTGGTTTGTTTAGCTGGATAACCACTCCTTCTCCTTTTCTACAAGATCCGGCTCGGTTAGATACAGAGAGCGTCCTTCTTTCTCAGGGTAAAAGAATAAAAAGAGGCTCCCATAGCGTAATACGTTTCAACAATTTATTAAAATATACAAATAAAAACAAGAGGACTATTGCACTCACATGGGGTAGTGCCCTCAAAGCCGGCACTGAGCCTCTCCAGCCGTGTATATAGGGACCTCAAATCCCAGGCAGGACCGTTTGTGCTGTAAACCGGTATAGCGTCTTCAAATGTTACCCAGCAGCCTCTACGCGTTTCGCATGTGTGTCTGCGTCATCAGGAGGCTTGAGGGATTGAGAGTTTTTGGATTGCTTATTTTATTCTACTTTATTTTATTCAGGATTGGGAATTTCAGGATTGCATATTTTATGTTAATTTACCTAATTTCACTAGCTAATACCAGGACTTTCCCTTGTTCATCTGACACAATTTAGTACCAGCCGAACCCCCTAAGGAACCGGCAATTGACAGCAGTAGTAATAGAATCAACCCATTATAATTAGGGTTCAGGTGACAATAATGTAATAGTGTGATTGGCGCAATCCTCAATTCTTACCACATCCTAACCAGTTATCGTACAATCAGTATTTTTACTTTTCAGATCGCAGCCTTCACAAACTTAGTCACTATAGAAGTTGGCGCCGGTACACCCTCTTGCAATTATACAAATGAGGAACATACCTGCTAGATCAGGGGTTCTGAGACAGGGAGGAGAATAATATGAAGCAAACCATTCCAATACTATGTATAAGAGTGTTATATATAATTGCAGGAAATTTTGAAAAAAAAAAAAAAACACTTTTTTTTATCTGAGGTGTCTGTACTGTTTGCAGATTATATACTGTATAGCCCTTCCTATGTTTTATGGGCAGGGACTGATTGAATAATGTGTAAAGTGTATCAATATATACAAATATCTGGAAGAGGAAAAGCTGCTTTTAGTAATACCCAACAATATAATACACAGTGTAACCTCTTGAAATTGGTGCAAAATACAAAAAAACATAAATTGTGCAAATCGTAAAGTGTCCCAAAAACTGAAAGACAATGTACAAATACAATGCAAAAAATAAAAACCTCACATGAAAAATATATTACCGTAAATTTCCAGTGCTAATTTTGTATATCAAAGTGTACTGTGCAATCAAATTTGTGTATTCAATAAAGTGTCCAGTGCATTCCAATGAGTAAAGTGTCCCATGTAGTTAAATGAGCTCAGGTGCAACAAAATCCATTGTCAAACAAAATATATCCAGGAAAAAGTTCTAGTGTTCTGAAAGAAATCTCCTCCACCACAAACACTAGCTACTCGCCAAACACTAGTTAGCAGCAAACTTAGTTTTGTATCGCGTATTACAGTCTGCTTAATCCAGACAATAATGGGTTCACTCAGTCCACTCTCCCCCTCAAATCCACCTTTTATTTCTTTGAGACCATGCACAGAGAGCAAATGGGTGCTGCATAGTGTAAAATCCTTTTATTCATATAAAACCGTTAAGAACAAAATGCACTTCACTCTGGCAAGATTGGTTTTGGAGTGATGTCATTCATGTTGTGTGCAGCTGGAGCCAATAGTATTACTGAATACACGCTGTATAAACCTTAGTATCAGGCAAGATACATCTGAATTTAAGTACATTTTGTTTTCAAAGTTTCATTGAACCCAAACTATGAAAAACTCATTACATTACACGTTGTATAATAGAGTCTCCATACTCACAAAGCCACTAAAGAATTTTTTTTAGGTAGAGTGAAATATACCTGGTTGATGCTGCCTTCAGCTGTTCCTCCCATCTTCTCTGTGTCCCCAATACAGGTTGAGATTATGTAGACCAGCTGTTGTCCTCTACAGAGCATGCTCATATTTTAGTTCCCTTCAAAGCTCTTCATTTGCTCCTTTTTCTTATCTGTGCAGCCCACATGAGTATAGAGTCACACATGTGGGTGTATACAGAGTGGTAAATGACACTCCCCTTCCTCCTCCTCTCACTGCTAAACACTATGTGGGCGGTCTTTCGTATTCTGATTGTTTTTGTGACTTTTAGTGTATGTAATCAATCAATATTAAACATATCTAATATAATTATTTATACCGTTTAACCGCTTCCGTTTAACGTACATATACTGTGGCAGGGCAGCCCGGCTGTAAAAATCACATACCTGTACATGATTTCATGCACGTGCTGTAGGGGGCTGGCCGCCGAGACCTGCCGATCGTTCTGTGGAGAGACAGATCAGAGGTGTGCCTATGTAAACAAGGCAAACCGCTGATCTGTCAGGGAGCAGAGGAGAGATCTTTGTTTCAGCTAAGCTGAAATCCGATCTCTCTTCCTCCAGTGTAACAGTCCCCCACACAATTAGAAAGCACCTCCCAGGCACACACTTAACCCATTGATTGCCCCTGGTGTTAACCCCTTCCCTGCCTGTGTCATTTATACAGTGATCAGTGCATTGTTTTTTTTTTGGAGCAGGTTTATTCATCTGCTCAGATAGGGACCAATGTACAGTGCCTTGCGAAAGTATTCGGCCCCCTTGAACTTTTCAACCTTTTGCCACATTTCAGGCTTCAAACATAAAGATATAAAATTTTTAATTTTTTGTGAAGAATCACCAACAAGTGGGACACAATTGTGAAGTGGAACGAAATCTATTGGATATTTTAAACTTTTTTTGCAAATAAAAAACTGAAAAGTAGTGCGTGGAAAATTATTCGGCCCCTTTACTTTCAGTGCAGCAAACTCACTCCAGAAGTTCAGCGAGGATCTCTGAATGATCCAATGTTGTCCTAAATGACTGACGGTGATAAATAGAATCCACCTGTGTGTAATCAAGTCTCTGTATAAATGCACCTGCTCTGTGATAGTCTCAGGGTTCTGTTGAAAGCGCAGAGAGCATCATGAAGACCAAGGAACACACCAGGCAGGTCCGTAATACTGTTGTGGAGAAGTTTAAAGCCGGATTTGGATACAAAAAGATTTCCCAAGCTTTAAACATCCCAAGGAGCACTGTGCAAGCGATCATTTTGAAATGGAAGGCGTATCAGACCACTGCAAATCTACCAAGACCTGGCTGTCCCTCTAAACTTTCAGCTCAGACAAGGAGAAGACTGATCAGAGATGCAGCCAAGAGGCCCATGATCACTCTGGATGAACTGCAGAGAACTACAGCTGAGGTGGGAGAGTCTGTCCATAGGACAACAATCAGTGGTACACTGCACAAATCTGGCCATTATGGAAGAGTGGCAAGAAGAAAGCCATTTCTCAAAGATATCCATAAAAAGTCTTGTCTAAAGTTTGCCACAAGCCACCTGGGAGACACACCAAACATGTGGAAGAAGGTGCTCTGGTCCGATGAAACCAAAATCAAACTTTTTGGCCACAATGCAAAACGATATGTTTGGCGTAAAAGCAATACAGCTCCTCACCCTCAACACACCATCCCCACTGCCAAACATGGTGGTGGCAGAATCATGGTTTGGGCCTGCTTTTCTTCAGCAGGGAGAGGGAAGATGGTTAAAATTGAGGGGAAGATGGATGCAGCCAAATACAGGACCATTCTGGATGAAAACCTGTTGGAGTCTGCAAAAGACCTGAAAGTGGGACGGAGATTTATCTTCCAACAAGACAATGATCCCAAACATACAGCAAAATCTACAAAGGAATGGTTCACAAATAAACGTATCCAGGTGTTAGAATGGCCAAGTCAAAGTCCAGACCTGAATCCAATCGAGAATCTGTGGAAAGAGCTGAAAACTGCTGTTCACAAACGCTCTCCATCCAACCTGACTGAGCTCGAGCTGTTTTGCAAGGAAGAATGGGCAAGAATTTCAGTCTCTCGATGTGCAAAACTGATAGAGACATACCCCAAGCAACTTGCAGCTGTAATCGCAGCAAAAGGTGGCTCTACAAAGTATTAACGCAAGGGGGCCGAATAATTTTGCACCCACTTTTCATTTTTTTATTAGTTAAAAAAGTTTCAAAAATCCAATAGATTTCGGCACTGTATATACTGTGTACACTACAGCAACCAAAAAGTGCAGCTCAGTAATGTTTATATTTATTTTCAGCAGTAATATCACAAGACAAAAATACAAAGTTTCAGAGTCTTGGTTCCAATGGAATCCATACCCAGCCCTCCTGTTTTTTAAATCTTGGCAAAAGCAGCAGTCCTCCAAGTGCAAGACATGCCGAGGCCCCAGTTCCATAGCTGTGACTTTTTAGTCCTAGGAGTGCACCAGATGTACAACCCTCTAAAAAATAGTTCCATGCATCATCTGGCTTCTCACGAATCTGGGCTGTTAAACAGGTAGTGATACCAAAGATTGCTCCAAGCTAAGCCATAGTAAGAGTTGCTCCTCCAGCTTTTTTAATGCCCTCCAGTATTGTCTTATGCTCGAAAAGGACTATGTAATATGCAGATCCCATCAAACCCAGCCCCGTGGCTATCTTCGTTGTCAGCAATGCCTTTTCCCAACTATTTTTCCGTCCGGAGTATCCTAGTACCCCATCTTCTTCCTAGAGCCAAGGACCGAACAAGCGCATTGTTTTTTAGCACTGATCACTGTATTGGTGTCACTGGTCCCCAAAAAGTGTTACTTAGTGTCCAATTTGTCCGGCGCAATGTCACCATCCCGCTATGAAAAATTTCTGATCACCACCATTCCTAGTAAAAACAATAAAAAATAAAGTCCCTAAATCTATCCTATAGTTTTAGATGCTATAACTTTTGCGCAAACCAATCAATATACGCTTATTGAAAGGTGTGGGTGAATAGCTGCGCCACCCAGAAACTAAAGCTGCCAACACCAAACAATGTGACAAATTGTCAGTAGATATATAAAGGCAAAAAAGTGTGGCGCTAAATAGAACATGTGAGAACGCTCATTACAGACGAAAATTTGAGATCTCGGCCGTTATTGAGTATTCAAATATGATGTGAAAAAAGTAAAAACTTTTATCATGTGTGCACTACGTGAAAAACGTATGACGCTAACAAAAAATGCTAGTTAAGTGCACTTTGTGAAAACAGCCCAGTCAGCCGGTCTTCATGAACGAAGAGGGTGACGCTGATATTTGCACTAAGCAATAAAAAAATGTGCTAATCTTAGAAATACGTGATGGTGTATAACTAAAACATATAAACCATATGACCACAATGGGAATCAAAAACGCTCTAAACGAGCAAGGATGGTGATCTTAATAGAAGTCACATGCTCAGACGAGCAAACGGAGGCAATCACCGCCTACTGTGTGTTGAAGTCAAATGGTAAAATGAGACAGCAAATATTTAAAAACACCAATAGTAAACATGGACTGTTGAGCTGGTATACAGATATTCATACAATCATGTTGGGTGATACCATACTCGGTGATACCTAAACAGATATATAAATGAGGATAACCACCCTTAGCCTGACATCAGTCAGTGGATGGATATCTATAGACAGACACGCCAAAATGGGATGCATGTATATACCAATGTTACATAAAGAGTTAATCAGACATCAATTGGGTTATTGGAAAAGTCCATAGCAGAACTGGAAAACTAATTTCTTTTAAGGACAAGCTTGAAACATGTATCCTCTTGATGTCGGATTCAGTTGCAAACCACAAGATATAAAAGAATACGGTACGCTTACCACATCCGGTGGACCCACTAACCGATGGTGAGGGGTCAAACGAGCTCAGAATTTTAAGGCTTACGCCTATATTGGATAGATACTTGAAGCAAGGCTCGGCAGGAGATGTCACTTCTCTTTCACCAGACGCCAATGGATCAACAGATCGCTTTTCAACAGTTAGGTTTTCGCCACCGCACTCAGATCATCTCAGCATGTGGAAGTATAAAGATAAAGAAAAAAAGAGAGAGAGGGCCTCCTCATCGTGTAAAAAGTCCAGGCATGGACTCAATTTATTGCTAAAAATTGCATTTGCTTCCGGAATACATTCCAATAAAAATAGTTTTAAAAGCAAAACAAAAACATAAAGGCGCACTAGAGTCGGTAAATGTGCAAAGTTCTCCATTGTGGTCATATGGTTTATATGTTTTAGTTATACACTATCACGTATTTCTAAGATTAGCACATTTTTTATTGCTTAGTGCAAATATCAGCGTCACCCTCTTCGTTCATGAAGACCGGCTGACTGGGCTGTTTTCACAAAGTGCACTTAACTAGCATTTTTTGTTAGCGTCATACGTTTTTCACGTAGTGCACACATGATAAAAGTTTTTTTACTTTTTTCACATCATATTTGAATACTCAATAACGGCCGAGATCTCAAATATACGCTTATTGGAATATTTTTTTCCAAAAATATGTAGCAGAATAGATATTGGCCTAAATTGATGAAGACATTTTATTATTTTTTTTTTTAATTATTGGAAATGTTTTATAGCAGAAATTAAAAAATATTGTTTTTTATTCAAAATTGGCGGTGATCAAATACCACCAAAAGAAAGCTCTGTTGGTGGGGAAAAAAAGGCATAATTTTATTTGGTACAGCGTTGCACGATTGTCAGTTAAAGCAACGCAGTGACGTATTGCAAAAAATGGCCTGATCAGGAAGTGGGTAAAACCTTCCAGAGCTGAAGTGGTTAAAGTAAAAAAAAAAAGCCTTGGATGCAAATGTTGTCTGAACAACATGAAAGCTAGTGTCAGTCATCTCTGACTCCGCCTACACCATATTAATGCACAAAAATACACACCTGATCAATAAAGATTTATAGGGAGCTGTAAAATAGCTGTTTGATATTTATAATTTAATTTGAATCGCTATTCTAAAAAAATAAAGATTAATTCTTGAGTCCTGTGACTGGCACATCACCAATCAGGGCTGGTCAGACACACTCATACTGTAGAGAGCATACATCAGCAGAGTAATAGAAGCCCCTCCCAAAGATCTTTCCCTGCAGATGCCAAAGAACGGAGAAAGATCATGTAACCACACAACGGTGTTGCAGGAAAGAGTAAAAATAAATAAATAAAAAATCCAGTGGCATGATATATATGATTTATGTGAATGAATTATGGCAATTAACACTTTTCTGTTCAGTATCACTTTAATGGTTTTATATCGGGGGTTGACAACCCCCATCGCTGGTGCCGCAAGCGGCATGCAAAGCCTCTTTAGCCGGCACTCGGCTCCCTCCCCATCAGCAGAGCAGCACAGGGAAGTGTGTGTGAGACACTAATGCATTCCAATTTCAGGATTCCCCACGCCACACCTGCACAGAGGGGGAGGCACTGTGCCCCCACACATTGTAAAAGATGGGGAAACTTTGGTTCTTTAACTTTGCTGTAGCTGCGATCGTCCGCTTTTGTGATGGGGAAGAGATTGGGTGCAGTTCTGTTGGGGGGGGGGGGGGGCAGTCCCTGTTTCCAGGAGGAGGAGGACTGTCATTGGACACTGCTAAATCCAATCACAGTCCTGCTAGCCCCGCCCGCCAGCTGGAGGAAGATGACTCGCTTGGTTGCCACTACCAATCTCAGAAAGAAGGGATTTCACTGTGATTAAGAAAACCACAATTAGGTGACAGTTTGTGGAATTACTGTTGAGCTTCTGGGAACTTTGTTGAAAATATTCCTGAACCTTTGCGTCACTTACTACTGAACCCCTGCACTCTGTGTCCCTTTTAAGCCGCAGCCAGTATTCAGCGCAATGAAAATCACACCCAACTTTTGCTGCGGAGTGCCGCACCTTTCCTCAGCGGCGAGGGCCCGACTTATGATCCTGCACACAGGCCCACTGCTTTCAGAAAATGCCCTTGAACTGAGCTCATCATTGCGCATCTATTCCAGATGCTTGTATGTGACATCACATACAAGCACATGAGCTTGGATGCGAGAGGTGGATCAGCAGGATGAGTGTGCCAGGGAAAGATTTTCTTTTACCTGAGTATATTTAACTACATGAGACACTTTGCTTATTTGAATGACCTGGACACTTTCTTGAACATAGGACACTTTAATATTTGAAATTATTATAGCACTGGACAAAATTTTTTTCATGCAATATGTTTTTTTTTTTTGCATGGTATTTGTAAAATTTGCACAATGTTTTTCAGTATTTTGGGACACATTACAATTTTGACTTTCTTCGTTTTTTTTTTTGTAATTTACACCAATTTCAGAAGGTTACACGGTGTATTATATTGTTGGGTGTTAGTAAAAGGGCGCAGTAACCATTTATAGGTTGCTAAATGGTTGGATAAATGGTTGGATGCTAAAAATAGGGGTCACAGCTTTCCTTTTCTGGACCTATGTGACCCAAGCAAGCTCACCTTGCTTTCCCTTCTTTTTTGCCAGTGAACAATTTATAAACGGTTTAGGTCCTAAACACAAGGGTAACACAAGGGTATTGTTTATAAACCACCTGAGATCCGCGCTATAGCCGAATGACTGCTACAGCGCGGATCTATATTGCCGGGACTACGTCCTATGACGTCGTCCTGTGCACGAGCGGCCTGCGCGCCCCCTGAAGCGCGAGCGCGGCGCGCTCTGTGATCAGCGAGACTCGCTGGATCACAGATCCGAGTAAGGGGTCGACCCCGACCCCTTACCACGTGATCAGCTGTCAGCCAATGACAGCTGATCATGTGATAGCAGCAGAGCCAGTAATCGTCTATTTTTCCTCCTCGTGCTGACAGCGCAAGGAGAAAAAAAAAAAGCCAATCACAGGCGGCAGTGAGAGGGACATTAGTCCCGATCACTGCGATGTGCCCCGGGTCCACGGTGCCCACCTGTGCCCTCTACAAGTGCCGCCTACCAGTGCCCACCAGCTCCACCTGTCAGTGCCCAAAGTGCCATCTGTCAGTGCCATCAGTGCACATCAGTGTCACCTACCAGTGCCATCTATCAGTGCCCATCCGTGACACCCATCTGTGCCCATCAGTGCCCACCAGTGCCGCCTCATCAGCACATATCAATTAAGCAGAAAAATTACCTGTTTGCAAAATTTTATAACAAACTATTGAACATGATTTTAATTTTTTTCAAAATTCTCCATCTTTTTTTGTTTAGCAAAAAATAAAAAACCCAGCCGTGATTAAATACCACCAAAAGAAAGCTCTATTTGTGGGGAAAAAATTATAAAAATTTTATTTGGGTACAGTGTTGTATGATCGCACAATTGTCATTCAAAGTGCGTCTGCGCTGAAAATTGGTCTGGGCAGGAGGGGGGTTTAAGTGCCCAGTAAACAAGTGGTTAAAGTGGTATTAAACCCCCAACCAAAAATGTATTTTATTGCAGCTTACTAAACATGAGATATCATGGCTGCATCAGTTTTCTTTTCTTTGGCTTCTTTACCTCTGATTTTACCTGGTGATCTGGCCAGCTACATACCTTCTGTGTGAGACAACTCTAGATAAATGAGCACAGGAGGCACAGCAGACAGCAGCTTTGTCAGTATTGGGGGGGGGGGGGGGGGTAGTGTTAAATGTATTAGGAGATTTAGTTACATTAACAAATTGAAGCCATCAAGTTCACACTGTATAATCAGTTACAGCTAACAGTTTATCGTCCCTTTAAATAAATAAAACTTGCTGGCTGGAGTACTAGATGAAAACAGAAGAAAGCCTAGAAAAAGGAAACTAACTCAGCTATCACATCTAATGCTGCGTACACACGATCGGAATTCCGGCCAGAAAAAGACCGATGAGAGCTTTTCATCGGAAAATGCGACCGTGTGTAGGCTCCATCGGAATGGCCGAATTTCCGACAGCAAAGAATTGAGAGCATGTTCTCAATTTTTCTGACGGAAAAGGTTTCTATCGGAAATTCCGATCGTCTGTAGCAATTCTGACACGCAAAATTCCTACGCATGCTCGGAAACAATTCGACGCATGCTCAGAAGCATTGAACTTTGCTCGTTGTATTGTACGTCACCGCGTTCTTGACGGTCGGAATTTGGTGTGACCGTGTGTAGGCAAGACAGTTTGAGCGGAATTCCGTCTGGAAAACCGTCAGAGCTTTTTCCGACGAGAATTCCGATCGTGTGTACGCGGCATTAGACTTGGTAAGCTGCAATATAATGTTTGCTTTTGGGTTTAACCAGTTGCCGACTGGGCCATAGCCGAATGATGACTACAGCGCAGTCGGATAACACTGGGAGGCCGTCATATGACGGTCTCCCAGAATCAGTCTCCCGCACACCCGGGGAATGTCTGTGACCACTGGGTCTTCAAGACCCAGCTCATCATGGATCAGGGTAAAGGGCCAATGACAGCGGCCCTTTACTACGCGATCACGCCATCCAATAACGGCGTGATCCCTTGTAAACAAACCAGAGTATGTCCGGTTCGGCTCCGCCCCTCTCCTCGTGCCAATCGGTACAGCGTGTGAGGAGAGGGGGAGAGCCGGGTGCAGCAGTGCTGTGGGCTGGATCTGAAGTACCCACAGCGCTGATTTATGCTTATCCATCCTCATTCTGGCTCATCCATGCTCCATCCTCATTCATGCTAATACATCCCTATCCATGGCTCATCCATCCCTATCCATGGCTCATCCATCCCCATCCATGGCTCATCCATCCCCATCCATGGCTCATCCATCCCCATCCATGGCTCATCTATCCCCATCCATGGCTCATCCATCCCCATCCATGGTTCATCCATCCCTATCCATGGCTCATTCATGCTCATCCATCCTCATTCATGCTCATCCATCCCCATCCATGGCTCGTCCATCTGCACTCCGGCTCATCCATCGCCTTTCATGGCTCATCCATCCCCTTCCATAGCTCATCTATCCACATCCATGGCTCATCTATCCCCACCCGTGCCACATCCATGCTCATCCGTGCCACATCCATGCTCATCCGTGCCACATCCATGCTCATCCGTGCCACATCCATGCTCATCCGTGCCACATCCATGCTCATCCGTGCCACATCCAGGCTCATCCGTGCCACATCCAGGCTCATCCGTGCCACATCCGTGCCTCATCCGTGCCACAACAGTTCTCATCCGTGCCACAACAGTTCTCATCCGTGCCACAACAGTTCTTCATCCGTGCCACGTCAGTGCTCAGTCCGTGCCACATCAGTGCTCAGTCCGTGCCACATCAGTGCTCAATCCGTGCCACATCAGTGCTCAATCCGTGCCACATCCGTGATCAATCTGACACACATCAGTGTTCATCTGACACACATCAGTGTTCATCTGACACACATCAGTGCTCATCTGTGACACATCAGTGCTCATCTGTGACACATCAGTGCTCATCTGTGACACATCAGTGCTCATCTGTGACACATCCTTGCCTCATCGGTGCTCATCCGTGTCACAAAAGTGTATCAGGTAGTCAGTATAGATTTAGAATTTCTGTCCCCAGAACGTCTGATGGTGCTCCCTGCATGTTGGGCATCTGTATGTGGCCAGGCTATGTAAAAGACTTACACATGGTGTCACCATACTCAGGAGTAGCAGAATATATTTTGGGGGTGTTATTTATGGTATGTACATACTATGTGTTAGAAATATCTTATAAATGTACAACTTTGTTTTAAAACTTTCTTCCATTTTCTTTCCACATTTTCCAAAAACGTGGGGAAAAAATGACATGTTCAAAAGACTCATGCCTCATAGAATATACGTTGGAGTGTTTACTTTCCAAAATAGGGTCATTTTTTGGGCGTTTCCATTGTCCTGGTGCTCCAGGGCCTTCAAAATTGTAAGAGGTAGTCTAGAAATTATATGTGTAATTTATGTTCCTAGAACACCTGATGGTGCTCCCTGCATGTTGGGCCTCTGTATGTGGCCAGACTGTGTAAAAGTCCCACACATGTGGTATCGCCATACTCAGGAGTAGTATAATGTGTTTTGGGGTGTAATTGGTGTTATGCATATGCTGTGTGAGAGAAATTACCTGGTAATATGACAATTTTGTGAAGAAAAAAACGTAATTTTGCAAAGAATTGTAGGGAAAAAATGACAACTGCAAAAAACTTGCCGTGCTTCTCACTAAATACATGGGAATCTACTTTCCAAAAAGGGGTAATTTGAGGGGTATTTGTACTTTTCTGGCTTGTTGGTGTCTCAAGAAAGGAGATGAGCTGTCAGTACGTTAGGTGTGATCAATTTTCAGTGATTGGCACCATAGCATGTAGACTCTATAACTTTCACAAAGACCAAATAATATGCACTGATTTGGGTTATTTTTACCAAAGATATGTAGCAGTATAGATCATACTCGTGCAGTGCTGAAGAGTGATGTAAGTGATAGTATTTAAACCGATTAGCTGTTTTTTGATGCAGTGGCATAGCTCAAAGTTAAAAAGCAGGGCTAGTATTAAACTGCCCTTATTTTTATTCTGTTATGGTTTTAAAAAAGTTAATTTATACGGTATAAAAATGTGTGCTGTATTGTATTATTCACTTAATTGCCATAAAATTAGACTCCCACTTTCTATGGGTCACCTTCACTTGTACACTGGTTGCTTCATTCCACATGAATCATTTTAAATATAGTAGAAACGTAAAAAAAAATCTTTAGAGTACAATCTATTAAAACACTTCTTAGGAGAGTCACAAAAGGTGTGCACAGTCTTGGGCCTCTCACACACATTTATCCTAAATGTGGTTTCTCCTGACAGGAAAAAAAAATCTGCGTTAAAAACGCACCTATGCTGCAGTTTTCCAAATGCTTTTAGATGTGTTCAGATGCATTTGGGGTTTTTGGTTTATTTCATTGGTCAGAATTGTAATTTATTCTGTCCATTGAAATTAATTAAGCTCAAGCACTAAACAAGCCTAGCGCTTTGCAAGCCTAGACTGGTTTAGACACTTCTAGGAGCGTTTGGCGTTTTATTATGCCTAAAAGCTACTCTGTGATTCTTCTGCGTTCAGGAGAGGAGGTTTGAAATCCTCTAAAAGCCAATGTTTGTATGCACACATAGGCTTTTATTGAAGGGAGTTCAGGGGCTTAGGCAAAAAACTTTATAAGCCCCAAAAATTTCAGTTTAGAAGCAGCAGTGTGCATAAGCCATTATTATTTGAATTCTTTAGAAAGCAGCCCCAGCTTCATTTGAGAAGTATGTCTCTGCTACCATGCAAGAGAAGGATCCTTCCTCTCTCTATGGATGTGTGGTCTCACTGCAGAGGCCCAACACTCCCCCCTGCTAAGTCAAAGCTAGAGCTTTCTAATCTGCAAAGCTCATGCTTCTTGCTGATTGGAGAGTGGTATATTTGATTCAACAGGGGGAGCGTATTAGACCATTGCAGTTGAGGAGCATATAATGCCTGGTACACACGGGGAGGATTTTTTTTTTTTTTTTATAGTTCAAATCAACGGGCTGAACGGAAAAAAACCTGACAGATGCAGAAGCAATGTTAGTACAGCAACCTCTCTCGCTGAGCTATTGTGTTCCTGTTCAATGCACATTTTCTAAGCATTTCCTTGGCCGGTCTTTAGTAGCATACCTATAATTTTGGTCAACTCTGCACCCAGAAGGAGCCAAGTATACAGTAAAGGCATTCCTCTTGTCTCTACTGCTGCTTTACCTTGCCATTAGCTTACCTGACTGCAACTCCACTTTTCTCCTGCCCTGAATATTGGTGGATGAAGGCAGACACATTGCTGCAGAGGCATCATATTTCCTGCAAAAGGCATGCGTGGGTGACTTTGCTAAAGAGGGTTGGGAAGTTTCTGCCTAAAACTCTACTTCACTTTTGTCCCATCTGTCTATGGCCTCATTCCCATGAGGCGGTTCCACTTCCAAGGAGTCCGCCTCTGTCCACCAGCTCAGCCGGAGATCTCTCTGCTGATCTCCGCTGAGCCGGTGGATGACAGGTCCCTCTCTGCTCACTGAGCTGGCAGGGGCTTGTTGTGCGCCGCTGGTTTCTATGGAGAGAGCGGATGAAAACGGACAGCATGTCCGTTTTCATCAGATCTCATCCGATCCGCCAGCGACGGATCCGGACGTAGGGCCATCCGTCTGCTGATCGGACATGTCACCGCTGACATCCATCGCTCCATAGACCAGCATGGAGCGCCCATTCAGGTCCGCCGTCAAAACTGACAGGTGGTTGATGGGGATAGGTTGTGTGAATCTTGTGTTCAAATTAATAAATAAACTCCAAGGTTTAATTTCACTGTTGGACACACACTTGCATGTTGTAAATGAGCCTTTCAGCTGCTACAGTTTTTTTCTCTACCTACGATCTTTTGGACATTGTTGACCTGTTCTTCTACATGTTGATATAAAGGCTGTGAAACAGTGTGAAGTGGAAAATGGTGTAATGAAATATTGATGCAGTGATTGTCTCTTTCTCCAGAGTCCATGGTATTGCTGGGCTCCATTGACTGCTCTCAGCTGGTATCTTTGTTGCGATTTCAGCTCAGCAGAAAGCGTCGCCTGCAGCAGCTTAGAGAAAGAGAGAATGGAGGAAGAAAAGAAACCGAGAGCACTGTAAGATTCCAGGTAAATGATCAACATACTGTCATTTACATGTCGGCACTCTAAATCAATGACTGCATTTGCTGCTTCTTTGTGTGCTAAAGGAGTGGTATACAACAGTCAGTAATAAAAAATAAACCCTGCTGATCTGCAGTACCCTACTAATGAAAGTGTTGCACAAGCCTGTAAAACCTCCAGTATAAATTTGCATCTTGGTCTCACGTAGTACATTGTTTGTATTACTTATCACATCTATCTACTGTCAACTACATTTTTGCTGCATCTGTGCCAGGTGCCTTATGGAACCTTTGACATAAGTACTTTTTCTTTCAAAGTACATAATCACCTCCAGCCCTCCTAAGCATTGCCTCAGAAGATGTCTGATTCATTGCTATGGTGGCTTATTGCAGAAGCACAGCCAGCAGGGGAAAGAAACCCTGTTAGGCTGTGAATTCAGCCATTCTTGAGGCAGGCCATGACTGTCTTGAAGAGGTATGTGTTATATAGTTTTTTTTTTTTTTCCATGTGTGCTAAAGAGGGTGCAGGATTATTTAGTGCCCTTTACATCAAAGTTCCCCTACTCTTTATCATATACAGTTGTGCTCATAAGTTTACATACCCTGGCAGAATTTAGGATTTCTTAGCCATTTTTCAGAGACTATGAATGATAACACAAAAACTTTTCTTTCACTCATGGTTAGTGTTTGGCTGAAGCCATTTAACCACTTTCAGACCGGACCAATTTGCAGCCAAAGGACCAGGCCCCTTTTTGCGATTCGGCACTGCGTCACTTTAACTGACAATTGCGCGGTCGTGCGACGTGGCTCCCAAACAAAATTGACGTCCTTTTTTTTCTCACAAATAGAGCTTTCTTTTGGTGGTATTTGATCGCCCCTGGGGTTTTTATTTTTTGCGCTATAAACAAAAATAGAGCGACAATTTTGAAAAAAATGCATTATTTTTTACTTTTTGCTATAATAAATATCCCCAAAAAATATATAAAAATTATTTTTTTCCTCAGTTTAGGCCGATACGTATTCTTCTACATATTTTTGGTAAAAAAAATCGCAATAAGCGATTATTGATCGGTTTGCGCAGAAGTTATAGCGTTTACAAGATAGGGGATAGTTTTATAGCATTTTTATTAATAATTTTTTTTTATTAGTAATGGCGGCAATCTGCGATTTTTTTTTTTGTGACTGCGACATTATGGCGGACATCGGACATTTTTGACACATTTTTGGGACCATTGTCATTTATACAGCAATCAATGCTATTTAAATGCATTGATTCCTGTATAAATGACACTGGCAGTGAAGGGGTTAACCACAAGGGGGCAGTGTAAGGGTTAAGTATGCCTAGGGGTGTGTTTTTTACTGTGGGGGGCGTGGCTGTCAGCTAGTGAATGCTGATCTGCGCTCCAATCACAGGGAGCAGAGATCGGCGTCACTAGTTGCTAGGCAGAACGGAGAGATGCTGTTTATCTCGGCATCTCCCCGTTCAGCCTTCCCGTGAGACGATCGCGGGGGTCCCGACCGGCGCGGGAGCACGCCGCTCCCGGCGCGCTCCCGATGGCACGGACAGGCATTAAGGAGGGACTTATATATACGCCCTCCTGCCTGTATGTGCCATTCTGCCGACGTATATCGTCATGCGCTGGTCGGCAAGTGGTTAATATCAATCAACTGTGTTTACTCTTTTTAAATCATGACAACAGAAACTACCTAAATAACCCTGATCAAAAGTTTACATACCCCAGTTCTTAATACCGTGTATTGCCCCCTCTAACATAAATGACAGCTTGAAGTATTTTTGGTATTTGTGGATGAGGCTCTTTATCTTCTCAGATGGTAAAGCTGCCCATTCCTCTTGGCAAAAAGCCTCCAGTTCCTGTAAATTCTTGGGCTGTCTTGCATGAACTGCACGTTTGAGATCTCCCCAGAGTGGCTCAATTATATTGAGGTCAGGATACTGAGATGGCCACTCCAGAACCTTCACTTTATTCTGCTGTAGCCAATGATGGGTCAACTTGGCCTTGTGTTTTGGATCATTGTCATGTTGGAATGTCCAAGTACGCAGCTTCCTGACTGAATGCAAATGTTCCTCCAGTATTCTTTGATACATATTGCATTCATCTTGCCAACAATTTTGACCAAATTTCCTGTGCTTTTGTAGCTCACACATCCCCAAAACATCAGCGATCCACCTCCGTACCTTTCATCATAGACCTTGTTGACTCCTCTCCAAATGTAGTGTTTATGGTTGTGGCCAAAAAGTTAAATTTTGGTCTCGTTACTTCAAATGACTTTGTGCCAGAAGGTTTGAGGCTTTTCTCTGTGCTGTTTGGCATATTGTAAGCAGGATACTTTGTTGCATTTGCTTAGTAATGGCTTTCTTCTGGCGACACGACCATGCAGCCCATCTTTCTTCAAGTGCCTCCTTATTGTGCATCTTGAAACAGCCGCACCACATGTTTTCAGAGAGTCCTGTATTTCACCTGAAGTTATTTGTGGGTTTTTCTTTGCATCCAAACAAATTTTCCTGGCAGTTGTGCCCAAAATTTTAGTTGGTCTACATGACCGTGGTTTGGTTTCAACAAAACCCCTTATTTTCCACTTCTTGATTGGTTTGAACACTGCTGATTGGCATTCTCAATTCCTTGGATATCTTTTTATATTCCTTTCCTGTTTTATACAGTTCAACTACCTTTTCCCACAGATTATTTGACAATTCTTTTGCTTTCCCCATGACTCAGAATCCAAAAAACTTCAGTGCAGCACTGAATGAAAAATGCAAGTCCAGAAACTCACTGAACCTTATATATATATATATATATATATATATATATATATATATATATATATATATATATATATATATATATATATTTATATATATATATATATACATATACACATACACACATACACATACACATACACATACACATACACATACACATACACATACACACACACACACACACACACACACACACACACACACACACACACACAAAAAATCATAAATTCTGCCAGGGTATGTAAACTTATGAGCACAACTGTATAAGAGTTGGATCTTAATGTGCTACTCTGTTTCTAACACGTGATCCAAAAACAAATGTAAAATTAAAAGTGTATCCGTGAATAATGTTCAGAGGGTAAAGCTGCCCTTAGTAGTGTCCCCACACACATAAACGGTGATAATTAAAAATGGAAAGGTGCTGAATCCATTTACAATAAATAATGCTAGCATATAAATGAACATATAATAATAAAACTTCAAGTACATAAAATGAAAAAGAGTGAGTAACATATATAAAGTTCCAGTGAATAAAGTGTCAAAAAAAACTTTGTGATACAGTAATAGTTCAAAACATCAAAGTGTCCACAAATTAAGCAGAGTGATGGTGCTAGAAAAAATACATATATACAATATGTATATTGAAAATCCAGTGATCGAAAGGGTGTTCATGCAGCACAGTGCTTAATCCCATAAAGCAAATAAAGAATCCACCAATGAGTGCAATGGCCGCTCACCTTAATAGGGAGAATAATAAGCCATGAATCGACCACTGGCCTCCTTGCGCTCTGTCACACCATCAGGTACGCAATCGGTTTGTACATATGGAAAGCAATAAAACTCCTCATGGTGTAGTATGAGCAACAAGATTTATTAAAATAATGCAGTAACTTGCATTAAAAACAGAGACATCCAGCAAGATCTAGGACCAAGGGGTCACACAAGGGCTGAGCGCTGACACAATCACAACTTCCGGTCATGTGAAGTGACGTCACCCAGCTCCTGCTGCTGCATCACTGTCACGTGAAAAAATATATATATTTTTTTTACTAGTAATGGAGATCAGCGACTTATAGCAGGACTGCGATATTGTGGCAGACAAATCGGACACCTAACCAACACTTTTTGGGAACCAGTGACACCAATACAGTGATCAAAAATGTGCATGGTCACTGTACTAATGACACTGGCAGGGAAGGGGTTAACATCAGGGGCGATTAAAGGGTTAAATGAAACACAGGATCAGTACATTCCCCTCTTACAGAACGGCGGTCTGCCTTGTTTACATAGGACGACTTCTGTTCTCCGGAACGATCGGCGGATACGGCATCCGCCGTATCCGCTGATTGGCTCCCACTGTGTCCAGTCACATCGAAAGCGGGTCGCCGGCAATGCACACGCATGCCCCAGCCCCAGATATGTCAAATCACCTACTAGGTAGGTGATCTGGCGTAGCGTGGCCGCCCTGCCACAGTATATGTGTGTGTCACAAAGCGATTAAGGCCCCATGCACACGAGACGCAGATGCAAACTCTGCTGAACGCATGTTTTAAAAAGCAGAAACCTGCATTTAAAAACGCGCGTTTTGCTGTATTTTCATGTTGCGTTTAGACGCGTTTGCGTCTATAAGCATTTGTAAAGATAACATCATATAGACCCTCCCCAAGCTCAGAAAGCATGTATTAACTATTTCTGCCATTTTGTGAGCAGCAGCAGCAGAGAGAGCAGTTGTACACTTGCATTTGCCTCTCTTTCTGTGTTTTTTTTTTGGAAATGGATCCCATATTGAATATATGTCAGGAAATGCTCCTGATGTTGCTCTTGATGAGGCAGCAACGTTGTCGCAAATTTGCATGAGAGGTCCAGAATCAGAGCTTGGCGATATTGGACCCATTAGTTGATGTCCGTTGGATATTTCACAAACATGTATGCATTTCACAAACATGTATGCATTAGTGAGTATATATGCTCTATGAACTAATTACGACATTTTAAACAAATTTTTCTAGTATTTTTTGTGGTTTACCATCATATTTCTGAGTTTTCTGGTCCAAAAAATTGGGTTTCTTTAAAAAGGCTTATAAACGCAAACGCGGCTAAACGCAGGTGCCTGCGTTTACCCGCGTTTAGCCGCATTTAGCTGCGTTTTGCGTCTGAAACGTGGAAAAGCAAAGTGTCTGAGCGCATTTTTTTGCTTCTGGAAAAACGAGGTTAACCACTTGCCGACCGCCCCCTGTATATATACGTCGGCAGAATGGCACGTACAGGCAGAACCACGTACCTGTACGTGCCATTCTTCCGGCGGGTGGGGGGTCCGATCGGACCCCCCCCGGCCGGCGGGGACGGTCGGGATCGCTTCAGGAGCGATCCGGGATGAGGGGACGGCCAGTGGTTTCTGGCCACCCCCTCGCGATCGCTCCTGGCGAATCAGATGCTTCCTCTGTCTGTGTCAATCAAAACACAGGCAGAGGAAGTGATGTCACGCTCGGTGCGCCGGTCTATGTGACCGGAACGCCGAGCTGTGAACATCTAAAGGTTAGTGCACAAACAGTACACTGACACCAGTACACATAGGCACACAAAACACCCCCCTGTCACCCCCTGATCACCCCCCAGATCACCCCCTCCCCCCCCAGTCACAGTGTCACTAATTGCAGTGATCATTTTTTTACTGATCACTGCATTTAGTGTCAGTGTGACTGTAATAACTGTCAGGGCAGTTAGTTTTAGGTCCAAGGTAGCCCCCCACCCCCCCCTAATAAAGGTTTAACCCCTTGATTGCCCCCCAGGTAACCCTTTCACCCCCTTTTGCCAGTGTCACTAAGCGATCGTTTTTTCTGATCGCTGTATTAGTGTCACTGCTGTCGCTAGGTAACCATTTTTTTTTTTTAGGTAACCGCCATGTTTATATAGGTTCATAAATAGGTTTATAGGTCAGGTACCCCCATATTACAACCTAAATAAAGGTTTTAACCCCCTGATTGCCCCTAGAGTTAACCCTTTCACCAGTGATCACAGTATAACTGTCACTGGTGACGCTGGTTAGCCAGTTAGTTATTTCGTTATTTAGGTTCCCCGTCAGGTTTTTATATAGCGTCAGGTACCCCCATATATTACCTAATAAAGGTTTTAACCCCCTGATTGCCCCTAGTTAACCCTTTCACCCCCTTTTGCCAGTGTCACTAAGCGATCGTTTTTCTGATCGCTGCATTAGTGTCGCTAGGTAACCATTTTTTTTTTTTAGGTAACCGCCATGTTTATATAGGTTCATAAATAGGTTTATAGGTCAGGTACCCCCATATTACAACCTAAATAAAGGTTTATAACCCCCTGATTGCCCCTAGAGTTAACCCTTTCACCAGTGATCACTGTATAACTGTCACTGGTGACGCTGGTTAGCCAGTTAGTTATTTCGTTATTTAGGTTCCCCGTCAGGTTTTTATATAGCGTCAGGTACCCCCATATATTACCTAATAAAGGTTTAACCCCCTGATTGCCCCTAGTTAACCCTTTCACCCCCTTTTGCCAGTGTCACTAAGCGATCGTTTTTCTGATCGCTGCATTAGTGTCGCTAGGTAACCAGTTTTTTTTTGTATTACTGTTACGGGTGACGCTGGTTAGTTAGCTTGTTTTTTATACTGTCAGGGCACCCGCCATTTATTACCCAATAACGGTTTAACCCCCTGATCGCCCGGCGGGTGATATCAATTAGGTTTTAGGGTCAAATAAGGTCTGCGTCGCCCCAGGTTAGTGCCAGTACCGCAAACACCCACGCACAAAGCATACACCTCCCTTAGTGGCACAGTATCTGAACAGATCAATATCTGATCTGATCAGATCTATACTAGCGTCCCAGCAGTTTAGGGTTCCAAAAAAAAACGCATTGTTAGCGGGATCAGCCCAGATACCTGCTAGCACCTGCGTTTTCCCCCTCCGCCCAGCCCAGCCCACCCAAGTGCAGTATCGATCGATCACTGTCACTTACAAAACACTAAGCACACATAACTGCAGCGTTCGCAGAGTCAGGCCTGATCCCTGCGATCGCTAACATTTTTTTTGTGGTAGCGTTTTGATTCAGTCGCTTCAGTCAGGAGCTTTTTTACCTGTGAATCTCAAAAAAATAAAAAAAAATAAAATAGTTGTCGTTTTATTGTTCTCTCTCTCACTCTATTCTCTCTCTATTGTTGCTCTTTTTTTACTCCATTCTATTCTGCAATGTTTTATTATGTTTTATTATGTTTTATTATGTTTTATCATGCTTGCTTTTCAGGTATGTAATTTTGTTTACTGTGTGTTTTAGTGTTGAGCATTTTTTTGTTTTCAGGTGCGCCATTCAGTTGCAACGCGGATTTATTTATCTTGACAGCAACAGCGTTTGCTCCCACGATACATAAAGCCGCGACTCCAACGCTGTAGGAGGTGATTTCACCACCACAGTTAAAAAAAAGAGCATATATGCCGAAGCATGGGGGCAGCAGGGGGGGGGAGCGATTGGCTCCTAATGCCACGTACATACGGTCGAAATTCCGACCGTGTGTACACGGCATAACTTTTGCGGGAGGATGCCCCCATGCATCGGCATATATAAATGGTGCATGTATGCCCATCATTAGAAGTGGGTGGATGAAGGGAGGTATTCTAATGGTGGGCATACCCACCAATCAATCTCTTTTTTTTCGTTCAGCCAAGAGGCTGCATGAAAAAAAAAAGATTACAATATATGTCCAGTATGTTGCTGGACTTTGAATGGTTATACCAGAATGATGCCTGCAGGTTTAGGTATCATCTTGGTATCATTCTTTTCAGCCAGTGATCGGCTTTCATGTAAAAGCAATTCTAGCGGGTAATTAGCCTCTAGACTGCTTTTACAAGCAGTGGGAGGGAATGTCCCCCCTCCCGGATATAAACCGCGCCATTGGGAAATTGGGAAAGCATTTTATCACACCAATCTTGGTGTGGTCAGATGCTTTGAGGGCAGAGGAAAGATCTAGGGTCTAATAGACCCCAATTTTTTCAAAAAAAGAGTACCTGTCACTGCCTATTGCTATCATAGGGGATATTTACATTCCCTGAGATAACAATAAAAATCATAACAAAGAAAAAAAATGGAAGGAACAGTTTAAAAATAAAATAAAAAAGCTAAATAAATAAAAAAAAAAACAAAAAAAAAAAAAAAAAGCACCCCTGCCCCCCCTTCTCTTGCGCAAAGGCGTACACAAGCGTTGGTCTGGCGTCATATGTAAACAGCAATTGCACCATGCATGTGAGGTATCACCGCGAAGGTCAGATCGAGGGCAGTAATTTTAGCAGTAGACCTCCTCCGTGAATCTAATGTGGTATCATGTAAAGGCTTTTAAAGGCTTTTAAAAATGTATGTAGTTTGTCGCCACTGCGTGTTTGTGCGCAATTTTAAAGCATGTCGTGTTTGGTATCCATGTACTCGGCCTAAGATCATATTTTTTATTTCATCAAAAATTTGAGCAATATAGTGTGTTTTAGTGCATTAAAATAAAAAAAAGTGTATTTTTTCCACAAAAAATGCGTTTGAAAAATCGCTGCGCAAATACTGTGTGGAAAAAAAAAATGCAACACCCACCATTTTAATCTGTAGGGCCTTTGCTTTAACAATATATATAGTGTTTGGGGGTTCAACGTAATTTTCTTGCAAAAAAAAAATATGTTTTCATGTAAACAAAAAGTGTCAGAAAGGGCTTTGTCTACAAGTGGTTAGAAGAGTGGGTGACGTGTGACATAGGCTTCTAAATGTTGTGCATAAAATGCCAGGACAGTTCAAACCCCCCCCAAATGACCCCATTTTGGAAAGTAGACACCCCAAGCTATTTGCTGAGAGCAATGTTGAGCCCATTAAATATTTTTTTTTTTTGTCCCAAGAGATTGAATAATGAAAAAAAAAAATATATATATTTTTTTTTACAAAAAGTTGTCACTAAATGATATATTGCTCAAACATGTCATGGGCATATGTGGAAATACACCCCAAAATACATTCTGTTGCTTCTCCTGAGTACGGGGATACCACATGTGTGGGACTTTTTGGGAGCCTAGCTGCGTACGGAACCCCAAAAACCAATCACCGCCTTCAGGCTTTCTAAGGGTGTAATTTTTTTATTTCACTTCTCACTGCCAATCACAGTTTCGGAGGCCATGGAATGCCCAGATGGCATAAAACCCCCCAAAATGACCCCATTTTGGAAAGTAGACACCCCAAGCTATTTGCTGAGAGGTATTGTGAGTATTTTGCAGATCTCGCTTTTTGTCACAAAGTTTTGAAAATTGAAAAAAGAAAAAAATTTTTTTTTTTTCTTTACTTTCTTCATTTTCAAAAACAAATGAGAGCTGTAAAATACTCACCATGCCTCTCAACAAATAGCTTGGGGTGTCTACTTTCCAAAATGGGGTCATTTGGGGGGGTTTTGTGCTATTTTGGCATTTTATGGCCTTCGAAACGGTGATAGGTAGTGAGGAGTGAAATCAAAAATTTGCACCCTTAGAAATCCTGAAGGCGGTGCTTGGGTTTCGGGGCCCCGTACGCGGCTAGGCTCCCAAAAAGTCCCACACATGTGGTATCCCCATACTCAGGAGAAGCAGCAAAATGTATTTTGGGGTGCAATTCCACATATAACTATGGCATGTGTGAGCAATATATCATTTAGTGACAACTTTTTGAAAAAAAAAAAAAAAAAAATCTTTTTTTATTTTTGTCTTTATTCAATCACTTGGGACTAAAAAAAAAAATATTCAATGGGCTCAACATGCCTCTCAGCAAATAGCTTGGGGTGTCTACTTTCCAAAATGGGGTCATTTGGGGGGGGTTTTGTACTTCTCTGCCATTTTAGCACCTCAAGAAATGAAATAGGCAGTCATAAATTAAAAGCGGTGTAAATTCCAGAAAATGTACTCTAGTTTGTAGACGCTATAACTTTTGCGCAAACCAATAAATATACGCTTATTGGCATTTTTTTTTACTAAAGACATGTGGCTGAATACATTTTGGCCCAAATGTTTGACTAAAATTGAGTTTATTAGATTTTTTTTATAACAAAAAGTAGAAAATCTCTTTTTTTTTCAAAATTTTCGCTCTTTTTCCGTTTATATCGCAAAAAATAAAAATCACAGAGGCAATCAAATACCATCAAAAGAAAGCTCTATTTGTGGGAAGAAAAGGACGCAAATTTCGTTTGGTTACAAAATTGCATGACCGCGCAATTACCAGTTAAAGTAGTGCAGTGCGAAATTGAAAAAAGACCTCTGGTCCTTTGGCTGCCAAATGGTCCGGGGCTGAAGTGGTTAAACGCAACTGCATAAAAACGGGAAAAAACGAGACTGTGTACATGGACACATAGGATAACATTGCATGCGTTCAGGTGCAGTTGAAAAAAGTGTCCAACTGCCTCTGAACGCGCGTTTAACAGCGTCTCGTGTGCATGGGGCCTAAGGTGTATGTTTGGGGGGGAAAAAAATACAATACAGTACGTACACATTTCTTCATATTTTTATACCTTTTAAAATTACAAGTATAGTAAATAATATCCAATGAGCCTGTCAGAAATCCAATGAATAACTAACTTCTTTCTGTTGGCTGACAACAGTGCTCATGTTACACCAAAATCTCTAGCACTGTTGTCAGCCCTGCTGATCCCTCCTCACACGGAGTAATAAAAGCAGTTTCTCTCTACAGGAACAAATTAAAATAATGCTGGGACACGTTCTAGAGGGGAAGAGGTGGATTCTGGGAATTTTTTGAGAAAAGCTCTCTAAGCATATTTTTATTCTAATTGTTTTCTTTATTTTTTTCATATACAAAAGAAGAAACACTAGATTTTTCTTCAGTCAAGATATCTAATTACTTCTGAGTTAGGCCCCTTTCACAGGAGGCGGATCCGCTTCCACGGAGTCCACCTCTGTCCGCCAGCTCAGCGGGAGCCGTTGATCTCCGCTGAGCCGGTGGATGACAGGTCCCTCTCTGCTCACTAAGTGGCTTGTCGAGCGCCGCTGCTTGCTATGGAGAGATCGGATGAAAATGGACAGCATGTCCGTTTTCATCAGATCTCACCCGATTCGATCCGCCAGCGACTGATCCGGACGTAGGGCCATCCGTATGCTTTTGGCATCGGACCGGGCTGGATGTCAGCGGACATGTCACCGCTGACATCCGTCTCTCCATAGACCGGCATGGAGCGCCCGTTCAGGTCCGCCGTCAAAACTGACAGGCGGACCTGAATGGTCCGTCAGTGTGAAAGGGGCCTTAGTCTCTATAGAGCAGCTGCCTGGGTCAATGTATGTTCAGCAGCAGCTTTGGTGTCAGTACCTGTACCCTGCTGGACCAAAGATTGTTAGGCTGGTTCAAAATGTGAGATTCTGTGCTTTCCACGTTTTGTGTACTGTGTTGGCTAGCTGCAGTGCCTTCCTAGGTCCAGAGCTGTGACCTAATCTCTTAAAACTTACTGTGTGAGTAAGTCTACTGAGTGTAATTCTCTGTATGTGGTGAAGATATACTGGACAGTGGGCTCTGCACTGTGGCACTTGTGAACTGTGTTAGCTGCAGAGTGCTGTTCATGTCCAATGCCATGGCACAACCTTATGTTGTGACCCTATCTCTGATGAATTATTAAGTAAAGCTAGTCAGACTAAAGAATCAGAAACTATGACACCATTACAACCATTGGGTGCATTTCTTAACTTTTCCACCAAAGTCACTTTACTTTGAGGTAATGGTTAAGTTGAGTAAACTGAGCACTGAGGCAGAGTGAGCATGCATGCAGGTTCCACTCCATTTTCCCTCCACTTTGCTAAGAGGAAGCACTGGGGGTTATTTACGAAAGGCAAATCCACTTTGCACTACAAGTGCAAAGTGGACTTGAAATTGCACTGAAAGTGCACTTGGAAGTGCAGTCGCTGTAGATCCGAGGAGGACATGCAAGGAAAATAAAAAACAACAGCATTTTAGCTTGCACATGATTGGATGATAAAATCAGCAGAGCTTCCCCTCATTTCAGATCTACCCCTCAGATTTACAGCGACTGCACTTCCAAGTCTACGTTCAGTGCAATTTCAAGTGTACTTTGCACTTGTAGTGAAAAGTGGATTTGCCTTTTGTAAATAACCCCCACTGTCCCTCTGCTGCTTTTGCTTGAAGCGAATTGTGGATCATTGATCTCCTGTCTTATTAATCTAATGCCTGCCTATAGAGACTTGGTCACATTTGGCTGCATACTAACTGCTTGAGTTTGTGAGTATGCAAGGCCTTACTTCGCTTCGGGTCTAGTTGTCATTCCACTAACCTGTACAACTTTTCAGAGACGCTCAGAGGATAGTTCCACTGCATCAGGGGTGACTTTTCTACTGTTTCTGGGGGTTAGTCACCAGTATCCCCAGAAGTCACCAATGCCTGTAATCTATATCCTTTGACCCCTTGTTCTATGTGGTCGTCCTAATAAGCAGCTTCTAAAGCTCCACTGAGTGAGCCTGAGACCCGCAATGTGTCTTTAAGGCCTCTTGAATACACTTTGGATTTTGACTATGCACATTTATTTGCTTGTAGAAGCTTTAAACATGCTGGCCCCTTTTGTGGCAGGATCTAATTCTGGCCTTACCAAGCCCTCAGCTATCAGTAAGTCTGGAACCCCTATAACCAGCTCTGATTCAGAGTCAGGGTCTTTACAGCTTGCCCCTGTATAGGGCTGCATTTAAAGAAGGTTTGTTTTTGGATAAAGCATGGGAGGGTAATAACCCTTAAGTTTTGTTTTTTGCCATCTGTGACACATTGGTGGGATTTCCCTTTATTTCCTGTCCCATGGCCAAAACAGGACTTGTGAAGAAATCCCTCCTAAGTGAGGGAATATCATGGTGTCACTGGAACGAGTGCCTCCATTGAAATATTTTACCTCTGGTACTGTTCTAGTGTCATCCCAAAATTTGGGATTTTCTCTTACTGTCACTTTTGATGATAAAGGTAAACAGAACAAATAGGCTGACTCTCCTCAACGGGGGGCACAGACAGCAATAAAATTTGACAGGTGTTCTAATCCTCCTCCACTCTATCCACAACTGAAAATAAAACGTTGCCTTTAATTATACTTTAACCACTTGACCACTGGGCACTTAAACACCCTTAATAACCAGACCAATTTTCAGCTTTCAGTGCTCTCACATTTTGAATGACAGTTACTCAGTCATGCAACACTGTACCCATATGAAATTTCAGTCCTTTTTTTCACACAAATAGAGCTTTCTTTTGGGGGTATTTGATCACCTCTGGGTTTTTTATTTTTTGCGCTATACATGAAAAAAGACAGAAAATTTTGAAAAAAAAACGCATTTTTCTTAGTTTATGTGATAAAATTTTGCAAATTATTAATTTTTCTTCATAAATTTTGGCCACAATTTATATTGCTACATATCTTTGGTAAAAATAGTGGATATTATTTGGTCTTTGTGAAAGTTATAGAGTCTACAAACTGTGGTGCGAATCATAAAAAATTTAGCACACCTGATGTACTGGTGGCCTCTCATTTCTTGTGACCCAAACAAGCCAGGAAAGTACAAATACCCCCCAAATGACCCCTTTTTTGAAAGTAGACATTCCAAGGTATTTAGTAAGAGGCATGGTGAGGTTTTTGATGTTGTCATTTTTTTCCCACAATTCTTTGCAAAATGAAGATTTTTTTATTTATTTATTTTTCACAAAATTTTCATTATAATAGGTTATTTCTCTCACATGGCATGTGTATACCACAAATGACGCCCTAAAATACATTCTGCTACTCCTCCTGAGTATTACGATACCATATGTGTGAGACTTTTACACAGCCTGGACACATACAGTGGCCCAATATTGAAATAGCACCATCAGGCGTTCTAGGAGCATAAATGACACATCTCATTTCTCAACCACTTATTACACTTTTTAAGGCCCTGGAGCACCAGGACAATGGAAACGCCAACAAAGTGATCCCATTTTGGAAAGCTAACACCCCAACGTATAATCTATGAGGCATGATGAGTCTTTTGAACTGTTCATTTTTTTCCAGAGGTTTTGGGAAAATGTGGGAAAAAAAATGAAACCGCATTTTTTTTTTTACACAAAGTTGTGCATTTACAAGATGTTTCCAACACATAGCATGTACATGGCAAAGATGACACACCAAAATATATTCTGCTACTCCTCCTGAGTACAGCGATACCACATGTGTGAGACTTTTACACAGCCTGGCCACATAGAGGCCCAACATCCAAGAAGCACCATCAGGTGTTCTAGGGACATAAATTACGCATCCAATTTCCTTACAATCACATTTTTGAAGGCCCTTTATATTTCTAACACAGCATGTACATACCAAGAATTACACCCTAAAATACATTTTGCTGAGTAAAGGGTAAACAAAAGATTACAGTACCTGTGGTTTTAGTAGTGCAATTGTCCACAGGAGGAGAGCCCTGATCCAGGCAGCAGGCAGGGACGTGGTCAGCAACAGTGAAGGGATTTGTCCAGGCAGATCGCTCTCCTCTCCTCTCACGCTGCATCGGTGTGAGGAGAGGAGAGCGATGAACTTCCCCTGACCTTTCTGTGTTGACAGTTGTGATCGCTCCGTCATTGGACGGAGCCATCACGTGGTAAAGGGCCGCTATCATTGGCCCTTTACCGCGATCCGTGTTGCGCCAGGTCCCGTGGACCCGGCGAGCACGGATGTTCCTGTGTGTGCGCCCCCGGGAGCGAATTCTCTGGGAGGACGTCACTGTACGCCCTCCCAGAGTTAAGAAACCACCCTGTAGCCGTTTTTCGGCTATGGGCCAGTTGTTAAGCAAGTTCCATATAATCTTTAGTCTATGCTTTCCAAGATTAATTCAATACATTAGGGGATCAGTCTGCTGTACCAAGTATATTTTTTTATTTTTTTTTTTTAGAGCTCTTGCTACTGCAAAGACCTTCCCAATACACTCAATTTAAAATATTTCTCTATGAGCACTGAGATCGACCAATGCAATCTTGGCTTCCTTTTGACAATGTGAGGCAACCTCTCAGGATGGTGTTTTTTTTACCTTTTAGAGATTTCACTGACAGTTGGACTCCCTACTGAAATCTCAGTTTGACTTAAATGGATTAGTCTGATACCCTTTGCTTCAGCTATAATGGCCTTTTACAGACATATAAGTTTGTCTCTTGCATAGGGTTTGACGTATGTTCTGATGTGTAGGGCACTTTGGCTGCTTGCCTGTGACATAATATATAAGAATGGCATAAGAATGCCTTATTCACTTTCCTTTTAAGGGAAGGCATTTATTTGCATAAACACTTCACAGTGGCATACCTAATCCTGCTGGTTCTCCAAAAATGCACCTACTTTAGTGCAGATCTGTAGACCAGGCAGAAGAATCCCAGTCTTCATCCACTGCATTTGTAATTCCACCTCGATGATCAGAGTCTGCCTTCCACTTGAACTGCAGATCTTGAACTATAAGCCTTCTGTTTGTTGGTGCATCCCCACTTTTACCAGTGTATTCGTTACTCGGCTTACTGGATCTTTTAGAAACATACCTACTTTTTTGGGATGCTCAAGACTTAACCCTGTAGCTTTCATTCTAGACCCTACATTCTAGCATAATTTTTCAGTTGCCATTGTTCACTTCTGGTGTTTCTGAACCTGTGTGTGATTTTGGATTGTTTAGGTTTCCCACACTCTGGGATCTTGAATTGACAGGTGCCTGTTTTGATAGGCGCCTGTTTTGAGGATTTCTATCCCACCCCTACTCCTGCTTCTTACAAAAAAGTCTGTTGAATTTAAGAATGATTGCACCCCATGTGGTGATTCTACAAAAGCCCTTTTCAACCAAAAGCTCAACAAACCTCAATTCCCACTATTCAATGCAGCTCAAGCCCACGCCACCACCCTTAATTCTGGTAACACATCTTGAATCTTTGCAAACCTTCTCTAAGGTCAGTCATTTTCTACATTGCACCTTGTGCAAAATGAAGATCCTGCTCTCCATGATCTTCATAAATATATGCTGTTTTCTCTCTAGACTATTGGTCATATTTTTTTCTGATTCACATCAGATTCTTTTTCAGAATTACCTGTCTGGCGTTTGTAATAATATTGGGGATTTCTTGAGGTATATTCACATCTTATGTAGTAATCGCAATCCTTCATACCCCCCCCCCCCCAAATTGCAGAGTCCACATTTTGTGCAAGTTATCTGACTGGACCACCAAGTTTAGGTGGCGCTTTTTTTTTTGCGAAATATACATCTGCTTCAGGCTCTGTACGACTCTGAAGTTCAGCAGGACAGCAGTTAAGTCATGTTGCTACCCTGTCATGAATTCCCCCCAGGGAATAATTATTTTGACTGTCCTTGTGGGCCCTGCTATATAGAAGATTTTTTCTTCTACAGTACTATCACTATCAAAAGAGGAGAGCAACGGGGGTGGGACTTTAAATGAAGTGCAAAATTGCGATAAAGTAGATTGGTGAACAATTGGGAAAATTTAATAAGTTCATAAAAGGTATAACATGTACATAATTGTAACAGTTCAATTGATAAAGGATACTGGCAATACATGATATCAACATATGTATACAATAATCATATGAACATTAAAAAGGTTCCACAGTACACCGAATTGAAATTCATGTAGAAGCATAAAACATAGGGTAATGCCTGCATGATGGGTAGCCTCAATATCCTGTAGGGTAATTTGTATATAGCGGCTGTAGAAACTTGGGTACAATTGTAGAAAACACGACTTTCGTAGCTCTACGCGTTTCGTGGCTTAATCGCCACTCGTCAGGAGCAAGCGTGTACGATAACTAAAATTGAAAAAGATAAATATAGTCTAATAAATGCAGACATGAAACATGATGGCGCCCTGTGGGTTGCCCCCATTGACCCGTCTACCTCAGCTCCCGGGGGGCGGTGCCTCCGAATGGCTAGTGGAGCCCGATAGTCAGCCACCATCAAACGAACCCCAATGCGTAAGCATGTACCCTGTGTGGGGTCTCTCTCATTACCCCACCTCTGTTTCATGTCTGCATTTATTAGACTATATTTATCTTTTTCAATTTTAGTTATTGTACACGCTTGCTCCTGACGAGTGGCGATTAAGCCACGAAACGCGTAGAGCTACGAAAGTCGTGTTTTCTACAATTGTACCCAAGTTTCTACAGCCGCTATATACAAATTACCCTACAGGATATTGAGGCTACCCGTCATGCAGGCATTACCCTATGTTTTATGCTTCTACATGAATTTCAATTCGGTGTACTGTGGAACCTTTTTAATGTTCATATGATTATTGTATACATATGTTGATATCATGTATTGCCAGTATCCTTTATCAATTGAACTGTTACAATTATGTACATGTTATACCTTTTATGAACTTATTACATTTTCCCAATTGTTCACCAATCTACTTTATCGCAATTTCGCACTTCATTTAAAGTCCCACCCCTGTTGCTCTCCTCTTTTGATCATTACAGGGATGGAAAAACATGACCTTACCAGGCCAAGTTCTTCACTCAAAGTCCCAAGGGATGGAAATAGGTGGCCTTACGAGGCCACAACTTCATTTAAAGTCCCTAAACCTTTCCTTCATTTACCAGTACTATCACTATGCAGATATCCTTATAAGAAAAATTCTTAGATTCTTTCCACGTTTTTTTCCTTGTGGTTAAATTTCCTAGTGCCATCATCAGGATTCCCAAATTTCTCTTAACAGCACAGGTCTTATCTTTCAGGTACAGTCTGCACTATTACTGCAAATGTATTATTTCTAGGACAGGTTTGACTTGTACTTGTCACACCTTAAACTCCCTGGAGTGTTGGTTGAACACATTTTTTTTTAAATCTTCTTAATTACTGCTTAACCCCTCATTTATACAGAGGTTGTTAATCACCCTACCCTCTTCCTAATGATGGGCTCAGGGCAGTACAACTGCAAGGTTGTTCACTATTACAAGACAAGTCAAGTTTTTGTTATGGGTCTTTCTTTCCTTTAAGTCAAGGGTTAGCCTACTAAGCTTCTAGCAGCTTCCCTTTGGAGCTTCACTGCCTTTCCTGCAGTTGTCCATCTGTAGTGTGGCTTGCAGCTTCCTGCCCTTGGCCAGGGAAATCGGTTTACTGATTAGTGGGATTGGATTTGCAGGTCATCTTTATGTGCTAAGCTGTCATCTGGCAGTTTGTGAGCCCAATAAAATTTTTTTTAGCTAATGGTTCAATTGTTGCTAAACTTGGATGTGTTTTTGTGCTGTTATTTTCTTTATTTACTAGATGTCTTAGGAGCTTCTGCTCCTCTCCTATCTAGCATTGGCTCCATCATCTTTCTGTAGTTTAGTGTTAGTTGATTCATGATTAATCACAAGACTACCTCTGCCATTTTATTATATTATATCCATGTGCATTTGTATATTTATGATGACATTTACTATTCTCTTTTTACTTTGGTTCTACATAATTGTTTTTGTCTAATGTAGATTATATTTGCAGAATTCTAGAGTCTCAAATATTTGATATTTGTTTTCAGATTGCCACAGAGGAATCCACATTTTCTCCTCCCAAAGCAATGGAAGCAAAGAAGCCCCTGAAGCCAGCTCTAAAACGTATTCAGAGTAGCCTAACTGATTATTCTCAAGGTACTTAAGATATATGCAGGTAAGTGTGTATTGTGTCAGGGAAAGAGCATTGATTGATTTATGTTATTCTGTGTTTTCAGACGAATCTGATAATTCAGTTAAAGCCTTGAAAAATATATTCTGTGCCAAAGATTTTGGTGAGGATGTAGAGGTAAGGCAACCTTTTATAGAACGAAATGACTGTCTTCTCACCACCTTTTTACACATGTTCTCATAAATATGTTATCTGCCTCAGCCAATCTAACCTACTTTTGTCTCTGTGATGTTACTTACATACTAACCATTCCTTTGATCTGCCATTCCATTGCATTGTTACTTACCATGCAGTCCTACCATTTGTCTTCTATGTTTTTGCTAACATAAGTCTTCCAAGACTGCTGCTTCCCCTTCAAAAGCAAAAAAGAGCAAACGGATACATCTGCGTTTAAGGGTAAGTGAGCAACTAATCTCTTCTCTGTGCTTCTACATTGCATTGTATTTATAATAATAATACTCACACCGTCTTTGCATGTCTGTTAATACATTTTATTAAAGGAGGCTCGCATGCATGGTTATTCCTGATTGTGATAAATAGTATACCTTTTCCTTTGTGGGGAAGTGCTTGTGCTTTGGTCCTTTTTTTTTTTTTTTTTTTTTTAACTATCAAAAAACAAAGTAAAATTTCACAAAAAGTAATATTTTATGTTTGATCTGTGTCTATCTAGCCAACTGCAGGCAAGCATCAATGGGATTTCTAGACAGGGAAAAAAAGTGATTTGGACCCCGCATTTATTTACCTCAAGGATTCCCCCCCCCCCCAAATCTTAGTTCAGACGGCTTTACCTTCTATAAGGCTACAGTCTTTGATTATGTCTCTAGTGTTTGCTTGTGCCATTTCTGACCATGCACCACAAAGAACATTAATGGAGCAATGCACATCTGTCAGCAAGGTGTGTTGGAGTGGCATTTAGGGTAAATGCCACCACATCACACCAATGCATGTAACGTGCACTTCCACTAGGTGGAACTGTAAATGGGCCACCAAACTCTCACCCACTGTTCCCAGTGATACAATAAGTACTTCATTGTACCCCCAAACGCCTGCATGCAGTGGCATATGTGCAGTTTTATATACCATCCTCCCAGGATTCTTATCACTGAAAATGCACTGTTTATAGGGCAAATATCTCTATTTAAATGCAAATGGCTCTTACAGACTGTATATACCGTTGTTACTGTTCAAATGAAGCTTGGTCTGCTAGATACTGTAAACCACAGTGGGAATAGGGTCCTGTTTTTAAGACTTCATTTTAGCTTTTCAGAAGTGTAATGGTGTGCCCTTTCCAGAATGGGTAATTTTTTGTGAACCACAATTATATTTTCTTAATAGTACAGTACTAGTCACAGGCTCATTTAACTCTTTATCAAGGTTATATGCAGTCACTATCCGATGATGGCAAAGGAAACAAAATTGTTAGGACAATCTATATAACTCTTCCTGCTTCTCTCAATCCTTGGTTTTTGGTAATGTCCTGAGGTGATGGACTACCTCTCTCTGACAGCAGCTTTCTGGCCTATGATTTCAACTATAAGGGAAAATTGAAGACTACTGGTTCTTCACATGGAGAAATTATTTCTCAACTGGGTTACATCTATGCCACTGAGGCAATAGGATTGCAGAGAAAAATTGATTGCTATGCCCTGGGGTGGCAATCAAAACACGCAGAGTAAACAAAGTGCCACATCCTAACATTGAAGAGTTGAAGGATAAGGAAAGATGGACTTTAACGGCATGTATAGAAAATTATAACACATTTTAATAGTTAACATACATTAACTACATGTACAGTGCACATTCAATAAAACACATTTAAATATTTTGTATAGGTAAAAGGACCCATTGATCAACCCAAGAAATTGAAGCCGCTTGTATACTTCCTGTGGGGCTATACTTGATGTACATCAGAAAAAGCCCATACTAAGATATGGCATTCGCTGTTGGGGTGTTCAAAAGTCCTTGAAGAATTAAAAAAAGCTCAACATGTTTTGCGACTGTTTAATGTGAACTATTAAAATTTGTTATTTTCTATAAGTGCCGTTAAAGTCCATCTTTCCTGATCATTCAACTCTGCAATAGGAGTTGGATTGGATTTGTCACTCCTGGCAGTGCCGTGGGGAACCATACCCAGACCCCGCCATGTGGAAGACGCAGGGTTGGCCTGTAATGATCCCTCCCAGTACTAGACTTTGTGTGTGGTGCTCACCTCGATACAGCAAGGAAGCGCAGTGTAATTTGCTGTAAAGTGTTCTACATGTCCAACAGTTCCCATTGTTGATTTCCCAGTCTTTGAAGATCCAGTGGACAAAAGTTTTGCAGCAGTTTCTAAAGCCTCCATTGCTTTTTCTGGAAATCTGGGCAAAGCGAATGGTGCACAACCCCTAGTTGATCCTGATGAATCCCTCAATACCCAAGAAATGGGAGCTCCTCCTCCTCCTTGTACTACTGCGTGGATGGTTTGCTGGACTTCTTGCCCCAAAACTCTCACTTGGCTCTCATTTCAGTAAAGTTGCACATGATTCTTTGGCCGTGTAACTGGACTGCAGAGCCAGTTTGTCAAAAAATGCTTTGAGTCACTAAACACCTTTAATTAAAGAAAAAGTCATGGGCTACAAAACACCCTTTCATTAAGAAGAATGCTAAGTTTATGGCCAGGTTTATGGCTCGGATTCCAGAGAGTTTCTTTTGTCCCTCCCAGTACTCTGCTGTAAAAGTCAAGTAATCCATTCAATTCCATTGCATGCCCTGGATGTCCAAGCCAGCCAAGTCTGGCAACAACTCCCCTTCACAATGAAGGGGCGTGCCCACTGTTATAACAGTTGTAACAGTGGGGGGGGGGTCTTTTAGCCTTTTCTTTTCAGAGCTGTGGGTCCAGGATGTAGTGTCCTGGGGAACAAGCTGGAGTTTGGCCCCATACCACCTCCCTGCTTTATGCCCTTCAAGCTTCCCATCTTTCTGATGAGATTGCGTCCCTCCATATGCCTTACAGCAGCTTCGCTCTTCAAAAGTGCTTGTAGCAGTTCTTTCAGAGAAACGGCTTCAGGGCTTTTCTTCAAACTGTTTGTTTCCAAGGTCCAATGCTGGAGTTCACTCTATACTAGACTTGAAGGTTCTCTTCCTGGGGTCCTAAAGTTCAGGATGGAATTGGGCCCCATCTGTAATTGCAATGTTACAACAAAGGGAATTCCTAGCATTGATATACATCAAGAATACATATTTACATATTCCTGTTTCCCTGGATCAGCAGTTCCTGCGGTTTGCGGTGGACATGCAGCACTTCCAGTTTGTGGCTCTTACTTTTACCCTGTCTGCTGCCCTTTGAATCTTCACTAAGTTGCTTTCCTCAATCTGTATTCTCAACTAATCCACATTACTGGCTATCTGGATGACCGCCTATTGAAGGATCTCTCTGCCATGGCTGTCTATGTGCAATGAATGATAGACAGCCCTTGACTTGGAGCACCTGGGCTTAGTATTGGACACAGACCAAGCCCAGGTGTTTTTTTCCTGGGAAAGATTGTTGATCCTCCCAGGTCAGGTCCCAACCCTGTGCTCCAAAATGTTTAGTTCACTCCAGTTTTTGCACAAGGGCCTCATGGTGGCCTTATTCCAAATGGTGATGTTTGCCCAGTTTTGCTCTAGACCACTCAATGTGCAAACTTCATCAGACAAGCTGCCTCAGTCTCTGGACAGCCCCATGCACCTATGTTCCAAGGCCAGGAAATGCCTGACCTGGTGGCTGACCAGCCCTGCGCTGGAATCTGAAGTAATTTCTCCCATTTATCTTTGACGGTTTTCACGATGAATGCTTGCCTATTGGGCAAAGGAGGTGTCTTAAATGCTGCCAGAGTTCAAGGGATGGTTGTCAGGGGAGTGCAATCTTCCAATGAACATTCTCCAACTAGAGGCCATTCACCTATGCATGCTGTGGTGGACCACGCAGCTTCAGGGGCAAGTGACAAGGGTTCAGTCAGACACCACAACTGGGGCTTACATCATCAGCGCAGCACCAGGAGACATGCAACCCTTTGAGATGTGGACCTAATTATGGCTTAGGTCTAAAAGGTCATTCCAGCTTTTTACTCCATTCACGTTCACAGAAAAGATCATTGGCAGGCGGCCTTTCCCATTTCTCCATGCCAGGATGTGTAGGAATGGTCTCTTCACCCCTAGGTGTCTTGGGACATGTCATCGCTGGAAAATGCCAGATGCAGATCTGCTGGCATCGCGATTTAACAAGGTGGACAGATTTGGGGCCAGGATCAATGATCCAAGGGCCTTTGCAATGGACACACTGGTGACCCTGTGGGATCAGTTCTGGCTTATACAGTTGTGCTCATAAATTTACATACACTGGCCGAATTTATGACTTCTTATCCATTTTTCAGAGAATATGAATGATGACACAGTTTTCTTTCACTCATGGTTGGTGTTTGGCTGAAGACAATTATTATCAATCAACTGTTTACTCTTACTCTTACTTTTTTTTTTTAAATCATAATGGCAACAAACTACCCAAATTACCCTGATCAAAAGTTTACATACCCCAGTTCTTAATACCGTGTATTGCCCCCTTTAACATCAATGACAGCTTGAAGTCTTTTGTGGTATTTGTGGATGAGGCTCTTTATCTTCTCAGATGGCAAAGCTGCCCATTCTTCTTGGCAAAAAGCCTCCAGTTCCTGTAAATTCTTGGGCTATCTTGCATGAACTGCACGTTTTGAGATCTCCCCAGAGTGGCTCAATGATATTGAGGTCAGGAGACTGAGATGGCCACTCCAAAACCTTCACTTTATTCTGCTGTAGCCAATGACAGGTCGACCTGGCCTTGTGTTTTGGATCATTGTCATGTTGGAATGTCCAAGTCCTATGCGCAGCCTTATGGCTGATGAATGCAAATGTTCCTGCAGTATTTTTTGATAACGTAATGCATTCATCTTGCCAACAATTTTGACCAAATTTCCTGTGCCTTTGCAGCCCCAAAACATCAGTGATCCACCTCTGTACTTTTCATCATAGGCCTTGTTGACTCCTCCAAATGTAGCGTTTGTGAACAAAAAGCTACATATTGGTCTCGTCACTCCAAATGACTTTGTGCCAGAAGGTTTGAGGCTTGTCTCTGTGCTGTTTGGCGTATTGTAAGCGGGATACTTTGTGGCATTTGTGTAGTAATGACTTTCTTCTGGGGACTCGACCATGCAGCCCATCTTTCTTCAAGTGCTCTCTTATTGTGCATCTTTAAACAGCCACACCACATATTTTCAGAGAGTACTGTATTTCACCTAAACTTATTTGTGGGTTTCTTTTTGCATCCCAAACAATTTTCCTGGCAGTTGTGGCTGAAATTTTAGTTGGTCTACCTGACCGTGGTTTGGTTTCAACAGAACCCCTAATTTTCCACTTCTTGATTAGAGTTTGAACTATTGGCATTCTCAATTCCTTGGATATCTTTTTATATCCCTTTCCTGTTTTATACAGTTCAACTACCTTTTCCCCGCAGATCCTTTGACAATTCTGTTGCTTTCCCCATGACTCAGAATCCAGAAACGTCAGTGCAGCACTGGATGAAAGATGTAAGGATCTGTCAGGACTCCATAAACCCACTGACCTTTTATGCACGCACACGAATTACACAAAACACAAATCACAGGTGAGGATGGTTACCTTTTTAATAGCCATTCAAACCCCTTTGTGTCAACTTATGTGCATGTTATCAGGCCAAAATCACCATGGTGTGTAAACTTTTGATCAGGGTCATTTGGGTAGTTCCTGTTGTCATTATGATTTAAAGAGTAAACACGGTTGGTTGATAATAAATGGCTTCAGCCAAACACTAACTATGAGTGAAAAAAGTTTTTGTGTTATCATTCATATTCTCTGAAAAATGGCCAAGAAATCATAAATTCTGCCAGGGTATGTAAAATTATAAGCACAACTGTATATGCCTTCCCTCTTTGGATTTTTACTTGGCTGCTTCACAGGATCAAGATGGAGGGCATCCTAATGATCTTGGTGGCACCAAATTTGCCAAGAGGACTTGGTACTCAGACATTCTCTCTCTCTCTCTCTCCAATGAGAGATGCCGTGGGCACTTCAGACCAGCCAGACTTTCTGTGTCAAGGTCCAGTCCACCAGCCTGCTTCACAGTTGCTGGCTTTCTTGGTTTGACTGTTGAAACCCAAATCCTGAGACAGCAAGGTCTATCTGACCCTATTAATCCTATGCTTCTTAAAACTAGGAAACTGATCGCTCACAAGGTCTATCATTGTACACGTTCTCCTTCAGTGACCGGTGGCCTCTCATTCTCTGATAACGGTCTTTGATCAGGGGGTGATTCACATAACTCATCCTGTTCATACTTCTGTCTCTTTGTGATCTCAATTTTATTCTGTTGGCCCTACGACATCCTCCCTTTAGAGCCCATTTAGGATATTCCCTTGGCTGATCTTACCCATAAGTTTTTTCCTCGTGGCTATCACATCAATTTGATGAGTCTCACAATTGTTGGCCTTATGCTGTACCTAACCCTCCCTTGTTCTCTATAAACCCAATGTGATTTTGAAACCTTGGGCCTCCTTTCTCCCTAAGAGGTTTTCTCCTTCCACCCTAATCAAGACATTGTCCTGCTTTCTCTGTGCCCTGCACCAAAACACCCCAAAGATCTTTCAATATTGTTTAGATGTAGTACGTGCATTATGAGTTTTTATGAGTTTCTTGGATTCTTTATTTGTCTTGCCTGTAGGCTCACAAAAGGGTTGTCCTTTTCCTTGTTCCACCATCTCTAGGTGAATTGCGGAGGTTTTCATTAAGGCATACACCTTAAAGGATAGGAAATCATCCTTTCCCTGTTAAGGCTTACACTACTCGTTCAGTCAATGCCTCTTGGGCTTTTTAGCATCAGACGTCTGTTTCTCATATTTGCAAGCCTGCCACATGGTCCTCTGTTCACATGTTTGTGAAGTTTTACCAGGTAGATTTTCAGGCTTCTGCTGATGCCAGCTTTGGCTGTATGGTGCTCCAAGCTGCTGTTTGACTCTGGAACCTGCTTCTTTTGTTTTGCGCCTGTTGACCTTTTTTTCTGCCCACGCCTCAGTTGTTTTGCTTGGGAATGTCCCATGGTCAAGACTTTAGAGACTGTGTGCTGTACTATACAAGTAAAAAAAAAAAGAATTTTTGGCTTACCTGTAAAATTCTCTTGGACACAGTACAGGACACCCTCCCCTTTGTTCTGGCATTTTCCTCTGGTTGCTTGCTAAAAAAATAAAACTGAGTGCTGGTACGGGATTGCCTGTTCTAAAAACTTTGTTTGCCAGTGTCCTTTTCTGAGAGTGGCGACATATAACCATAGTCAAGGTTTATAGAGGTAATAACCCCAAAGTCAAAGATGAAATTTATTGCAACTTACCAATTCTTAGATGTAGTGACTATTAGTTTTTTTTTTCCTCTGTTTTTACCTGATCTGCACATAACATTAACTCTGGATGAAGGAGAACCTTTGGACAGCAGCATTGTCCATATGGGGTGAGAGGAATGTGAAAGGTTTTACATAAACAAATAAAAAATGATCATTGTAAACACCCATGCCAGTGCTAAATGGTTTGTCTCAACACTCAACTAATAGATTTGTAGGAGAGCTTGTTCTGTTGAAAAACAGACTTACTGGCCAGATCACCAGAGGAAAATAAAGTAAAGAGCCTAAAAAAGAAAACAAATGCAGCCATCACATCTAAGAGTTGAAAAGCTGCAATGTAATGTTTGCTTTAGGGATTAATATGACTTTAAATGTGCCTGTGTCCTCTACAGTACTTCAAGAAAACGGTTTTAAGGGTAAGTCAATAATTCTTATATTTGTGATAAATGTAAGAAAAAAAAAAAATCTAAATCCATATTTTCAAAATCTCTTTATATACTTTTTATTACATTTTTTGGTATGGTTAATTAATCTTGGCTGTTCAGAAATGCTGTTTCATTATATCAAAAACAACACTCTGGCTTATTTGTTACAGATATACACTATATATTCATTCCTGCTTGTAACAAAGGTGGAATCATCCACAGGGCAACCTAGTCAGGACTCTAGGGTCCAGTCAATGTTCAGGGGGCCCAGCTACAACATCCATGCTTCTGCAGTAAATCGGGGGGAAAGTGTTATTGGTTAACGTGAAACTACATTCCCTTAAACAAAAAATCACAAGAAGGTACAGCAGTTTTTCAGCAGGAGAGATATGCAATGGGGTTGATTTACTAAAACTGGCGAGTGCAACATCTAATGCAGCTGTGCATAGAAAGCTACCATCTTCCATTTATTTAATATTTTTGGTCAAAGCTTAATTGAAGAAGCTGAAATTAGAAGCTGAATGGCTACCATGCATAGCTGCACTAGATTTTGCACTCTTCAGCCCTGGCTCACACCAGTGCGACTAGTCATGCGACTTAACAGTTCAAAATTGCATGACAAGTCCCACCCCATTTGCGGCAATAGAACATTTCAAATTGCGGCAACTCAAGTCCCAGCGACTTTGTAAAATGTTCCTGCACTAGTTCTGTGTGATTTCAGTCATGAAATCGCATTGATAGTAGGCTTTAAAGTCGCACTGGTGTGAACCAGTGCTCGGTATTCTTAAATCAACCCAATGTCTCTAGGTCAAAAAACTGTTTTGTGGTTCTTTATCTCTGCACACTATGGCTCCATTTACTGCCTTACTAAATGAGCCCCATTACACTGCCTTGTTAAATGGCCCTGTTAATATACACTGTAATATTGACCTACGTTGTCCTTTAGGGTGAAGATATGGATGAGATAGACACTATGTCACCATCACAGGTGAGTTTTCCAGTTTATGTCTATTAACCCAGCAGATGCAAGCAGTCACAAAGAAAAAAATGTAATTGCATTGTACATTTTATTTTTTTCATACAACGGAATTAGTAAAATGAAATTGTATTCTAGAGTTAATTTTTGCACCAATCAGCCTAGTAGATCATTTTTGATGTCAGAAGCTGATTATTCAGTGGTTTTATATTTTAGACTCCTTTCTGCATAAATGCCACTTCCAATACCAGGCACACGTTGACTGTCGTATCACATAAATGCCAGCATTTTACAGTAACTTCTGGGGACACTAAGACAGTTATGTTTGTCATACTTAAATGCAAAAGACCATGGAGTTATTGGAATAATCGCAATTATTGGAAATGTAACCTTTTTTCTGCATTATAGATGCTGCACCACAATTCAGTGCTCAAACTGAGACCCATAGAAAGGGATGATTAATCTAATATAAGCTATAGTAATAAATTAATATAAAAGAAATATTAGCAATTTTATTATATGTTGTCCAGTCATAATAAACAGGGACATTTCAAGGAACAACAATTACTGGAGAAGGTTTTCAAGGAAAATTTAGGATTGTTCCCTTGAAATATGAAACACTGAGGCAGTAGTGTAGGAAATTAAAGGGTCAGTCCACCCAAAACAGATGTTGGAGGTGTGCAAATCTGTCATAAAGAGTGGCCCACTCTCTGTGCTGGGTTTTGTATTTATTTTAAGGAGAATGAAAAGGGAGATGCTGGAACAACCACATGTCCCAAGTGGACAGGAATTGGAACTGTATAAGAAAAAAAAATTAGGTTTACTCGGCCTGTCAGGTTCCACCTTTTAACAAAAATTTTACTTTTGGGTGTACTGGCCCTTTCAGTATGAAAACTACCTATTAGTACCTTATCCTCTAGCATAAAATAGATTTCTTTGAGACTAAGATTTACTATAAGTGACCCGATCATAGCCTAATCTAGTATATCAAACGTTTGCTCGGGCCAGGATCAAGATCTTGGAACATATTGAGCATTGTGCAGCTAGAATAGAGTTCAGCTATTTGTTCTGTATTTTAGCTGTCATTACTCTAATGGGAGTGTTATTGTGGCTCATGATTACTATAACATACATGGCTGTAAACTATATGCATTGTATAACTCAAATATATTTTACATTTGTACATGAGAGATGTAGCTAGATTGTTTGACATCAAGAGCCAACAGTGACTGTCTTGTTTTGCCACACAACAAGCCTGTATTAGCAATGTACAGTTGAAAATCAATTAAGACTAACTATTTTGTGCAAGTATAAAAGTGCAGTGAGCTATTGACATCACTGAGACAGTTAAACATAGCTTGTAGGAAAAACAGGCTGTAGTGCCAAGTTTAGTTGCCCACAGCAACTAATATAAATTCAGTTTTCTCAAATAAGATCAGTAAACGATTACTAATTTTTAGCTGTAGTGCACTTTGTGATATTGACTAATTCTGAACAGGCCTAAAATCACTGGTCCCCCATATGTGTATACACTCCACTACTGTATTGGTGAATGTTACACCATCTATATGTAGTTGCCTGTACCTGCACAAAATTAATAAACCCTCCAGTCTTTGTACTTCTAGCTTCATAGTTTCTGTGCTGACTACTTCAAACAGTTTGCCTATCCCATTTCCAATGCAGATGAAAAAAAGGGGGGAAGTATCTGGTTGCTAGAAGTAATGTTCAGTTTTACATCAGTCAGTTTTTGCAAACCATTTATCCTAGACAAATTAGGAGGGAAAATGAGTGTTGTAAACAACAAATCAATGCCCTAAAGTCAAACTCTTTACTAAAAATGAAAGTGACAATAAGTGAGAACATGTGCAGTATAGGTTACCAGAAGATCATTTCAAAGTTTCTTTTGTGTGTCTCAGATTTTACAGTGGGAAGAACTACAGCTGGATGAAACTATCAATTTTAACAACTGCAAGATTGACCCAGCACCTTTCCAGTTGGTGGAAAGAACATCTCTTCATAAAGTAAGATACATCAGACATTCTCTATTCATACACTTTATTGTTCTATTATTTAAGTAGAATAGCAGTCAAATACTAGGTATACCTGCAACCACCCCCATTCTAAGCCTATTCTAACTACCCTGTAAAGGAGGCCTGCTTCAATGAAGAGGAGAGTCTATGACATCAGCTGCAGAGCCTGGGCGATGACCTCACCTATAGGCTTATTATGGGGCATCTGTTGTCGGCTGTCCTTCCTCTACACTGAAGCCAGCTCTGATAGCTGATCATGTGACTGGACCAGAGCGCCCTCAGAATAGGCCTTCTATGACAGAATAGGCATAATAATGCATTCTATGCATTAAGGTGAAAAAACTCCTCTGATGCAGCTGCCCCTCAGAGCCCCCCTTTTATTTACCTGAACCCGGTCTTTCCAGCGATGGGGACGAGCACACCAGCTACAGACGGTGTCTCGGGTCCTGATTGGATAGATTGATAATATAAATGGTGCACTATTCCCTGTGTTAAAGTGTATGACACAAAAAGTAGAACTAAAAACGACTAGTATGTGCACAACAATATGTGAATTAAATAGCCTCAATCCCTCGAGACTAATTTTAAATAAATGAGTACATAAATAACATTATAGAATGCTCAATACAACGTGTAAAGATGACTAATCATAAAAACTGCATATAAAATAAAAAACTTTATGTGACTTTATGTGATAATCAATTGCATCGCAAACAGTTCATATACATGAGCAAAAATGCAGTTAATGGAACACTTTCAGACAACTTTCTGCATCACATTCCTATGCCAAAAAGCGCCAGAGTATAGCAAAAAAGTCTTAATGGATTTCACTTGTAAGTACCGTAATCTCCAATGCCTTGAAATATGATGTTTCATAAAGTAAAGTTTGCCTTTTACCAGATGTGATGGATCCCTGTTACAGAGATCAGACTCGCTTGTGAAATATTACCGTCTGGGTGGATTTCACTCTCCTCAGTTCTCTCGCAGCCAAACGCCTCCAGAGATTAACCTCAGGTGATTCAAAGACAAAGGAACTGACCCACTTCCATAGGTGTTCAGCTCATCCACATTACAGCAATTAGCCAGTATGAACTTCTCAGGTGCAAGGACATATGAACTTTTGCGTCTTTTTAAATGTAGATGGAACTCCAAAATTTAGGAAATCATATATAAGGAAAGAAAAAGCATAGTGCTAAACTGCATAAATTTATAAAAAAAAAATGATTCTAAAGGTTACACTTACAGCAAGGCAGAAAATCCAAACATGAAAAGTATATTCTGTTGATGTGCAACCAGTTGAGTAGCGCTACAAGGATTCTCCGACCCAACGCGTTTCCACAAAACTGTCTACTGGGAATGGAGAATGTCATATTTCACAAGCGAGTCTGATCTCTGTAACAGGAATCCATCACTTCTGGTAAGAGGCAAATTTTACTTTATGAATCATATGTTAAGGCATTGGCGATTACTTACAAGTTGAATCCATTAAGACTTTTGCTATACTCTGGTGCTTTTTGGCATAGGAAAGTGATGCAGAAAGTTGTCTGAAAGTGTTCCATTAACTGCATTTTTGCTCATGTATATGAACTGTTTGCGATGTAATTGATTATCACATAAGTCACATATCAAGTTTTTTTTGGTTTATATACAGTTTTTAATTGCTCATCTTTACACATTGTTTTGAGCATTATATAATGTCACTAATGCACTTATTTATTTAACCACTTCAGCCCCGGAAGGATTTACCCCTTCCTGCCCAGAGCACTTTTTGCGATTCGGCACTGCGTCGTTTTAACTGACAATTGCCCAGTCGTGCAAAATTGTACCCAAACAAAATTGACGTTCTTTTTCCCCCACAAATAGAGCTTTCTTTTGGTGGTATTTGATCACCTCTACGGTTTTTATTTTTTGCGCTATAAAGCGACAATTTTGAAAGAAAAGCATTATTTTTTACTTTTTGCTATAATTAAATATCCCCCAAAAATATATAAAAAAAAAAACATTTTTTTCCTCAGTTTAGGCCGATATGTATTCTTCTACATATTTTTCGTAAAAAAAATCGCAATAAGCGTATATTGATTGGTTTGCGCAAAAGTTATAGCGTCTACAAAATAGGGGATAGTTTTATGGCATTTTTATTTTTCTTTTATTAGTAATGTCGGGGATCTGCGATTTTTATCGCGACTGCAACATTATGGCGGACACAGCAGACATTTTTGACTATTTTGGGACCATTGTAATTTATACAGCAATCAGTGCTATAAAAATGCATTGATTACTGTGTAAATGACACTGGCAGTGAAGGGGTTAACCACTAAGAGGCGATAAAGGGGTTAAGTGTGTCCTAGGGAGTGATTCTAACTGTGGGGGGGAGGGGCTACAACACACATGACAGCGATCACTGCTCTCAATGACAGAGAGCAGTGATCTCTGTCCTGTCACTAGGCAGAACGGGGAAATGCTTTGTTTACAAAAGCATCTCCCCGTTCTACCTCTCCGTGACACGATCGTGGGCACCTGGCGGACATTGAGTCCGCGGGACCCGCGGTCACGGAGAAGCAGCGCTGCTTCTTAAAGGGGACGTACCTGTACACCCTTTTGCCCACCAGCGCCATTCTGCCGACGTATATCGGTGTGCACTGGTCGGGAAACGGTTAATATTAGCCTCAAGAAATTGAGGCTATTTAATTCATATATTGTTGTGCACATACTAGTCATGTCTAGTCAAGTTCTACTTTTTTGTATCGTACACTTTAACACCGGGAATAGCGCGCCATTTATATTATTGCCTATTTTTGATTCCTTCCTGGTCTTGAGTAGCTGCTGTTTCATCCTTTTCAGACCAGCGCAGAGATTTATATTTATACACATTTTCTACTTTGGATAGATAGCAGTGCAGCCATTGGCTCCCGCTGCTGTCAATTAAATCCAATGACGCGGGAACCAGGGGCAGGGCCGAGTCCTGCTGTCTGTCAATGGACGCAGCAACAGGACATGGGAGCACACCCGCACGAGTGCCACGAGGGAGAGCGGCTTTAGAATGGGGCACTCGAGAAGAGGAGGAGCCAGAAGCGCCGCTGAGGGACCCCAGAAAAGGAGGCTCGGGGCCACTCTGTGCAAAACCAACTGCACAGAGGAAATAAGTATGACATGTTTGTTTTTGTTTTTTTAAACTAACCTTTACATATTCTTTAACTAGTTTACTATTTATCTTAAGATTCTCCTCCGTCTCGCAATGCCCTTTTGAGTATAAAAACACCTGCTAAATCTAAAAAGATTCCCAGCTATGAAGAAAAAGAATGGACAATTTATGACCATTGGGTAAATTCAAGAAAGATTTTCACGCCTTTAAAAAATCTTTGCTGAGCTCTATCCAGTAAAAAGAGTTCTCCAATAAGTGGACTGCCCTGGTAGTCCTACTATCTAATTTTTAAATAAATATCACACTGTATCACTTGAACATGTTCCTTCATTCTAAGATTCGACCGATTGGAAGTTTGAGATTCTCTTTAAGGCTCTCTTTACACTCGCAGACCCAGCTACAGTCAGCAATCGCTACAATTTCTGTCTCTCAAATTGCAGTGAACTGGACTGGGGCAATGAATAACCAACATAAAACTTTATTCCAGGACTGTCTTGAAAATTTAGTTCACCCTTACCACAAAACTGCCTATGCAGGTAAGGGGCATCTGTAGAGAAAAATAAACTGTGCAGCTTTGACTAATGCCCTTACTACAGGTGCAGGCCATTTTTGTACCTCCCAAAGCTTAACCAAAAAACTCCCTGAGATGGCATCATTCCAATCCTGCCTTGTTGCTACAACACTCCCAGCTGTTACTGTTCACCCCCACCATCACAGGAGTGAGCTCTACAACCCCCTGCACATATGTGGTCCACTATGTCTTCCATCACAGCATCGCTGAGCTCAGGACTGTTGTGTTGTAGCATCCAGTTTTTCGACCAGGCTTTGGGAGAAATGGCTTACACCTGTACTAAGAGCATTTAACTTTGAAAAGGTGCAAGTTTCTTTATCTACAGGTGTATCTTGCCTGCATAGGCAGTTTTTTTTTTTTTTTTTTGGTAAACGTGAACTAACCCTTTAGATTTCAATATTTTTATTGAAAAGATCTGGTATCAACAAATAACATTTGAACAAAGCCAATTCTCGGATTGTCGTCATAGCAAGACACAGGTAAATAACACATGAACAGAGAAAATATGCAAAATCCAACAGAAAAAAGGTCATACACTAGTCATAAAATGGTCTCAGGGTGATATTTAAAAGGTAATTGTACTATCCATCACTTTTAGAAAAAAAACAAAAGGACGTAAACCTGATCAGGGAGTGAATATTACCGATCAGTAACAAGGAATGCAGTTGTATATAATGGGAGACCGGAACAAAGGCATGGTTCGGGGGTATAGGGAGGGGACAGGTAAGAAGAAAATAGTGGGTAAGGAGAAGTGGGGAGACCACCAAAACTATTCCCTGAGACTGAGGCCCTAAAGGCAACCGAATATATGTTAAAATGTAAATAACAGAAGAAAGGGAAAAAGTAAAGGCAGGAAAGAAAAAAAAGGGGAGGAATGTAAGGTATGTTTTATCCTCGGGTCTAGTGCAAGACCCATCCACAAAAATGTCAATGTAAGAAATGGAGAGAGAAGAAGAGGGTCAGCCAGGAGCTCATTGGGGAACCGAGGTATAAGAAATCCACGGGTCCAAAATTTTATTAGACTTTTTAGAGTTATGAAGTATATGAGTGAGTTTGTCGTTGACCATAATCAAGTTGAGTTTGTTCTTGACATGGTCAAGAGGAATAACAGACTGCTTCCAATGCCTTGCAATTGTGATCCTTGCTGCTAGCAATAGGTAATCAGCTTCATTCACTGACTTTGTGGGGACTTCATCGGGTAGTTTGTGAAAGAGGGCTGCCTCTGGGGATCTGCGGATGTTCACTCATGTCACCGAATTTATAGGATTAAATATCCGGATCCAGAACCTAGTCACAAGTGGGCATTGCCACCAGGCATGATGCATCGTCCCCAACTGGCCACAACGTCAAACAATTCAACGATGTGGAAGGATGCATTTTGGCTACCTGGGTCTGAACCAGGTACCAGCGCAGGAGCGTTTTTATAATTTGCTTTGATTCGAGTCGTATTGATGGAAACTTTAGATAAGTTGTAGGCAATGTCCTGCCACTCAGTCAAATCAAATGTAGGGTTCAGGTCCTTTTCCCACCGATTCATATAGGAAAGTTTTGAGTTTGATTCAGTGGGAGAGGTATACACGGCATATATACAGTACGTCCCTTCGGAAGACCCCTTGTCTGGCAAGATAGTTCGAATGTCGTAATTGTAAGGGGCCCTACTAGTAAGTTGAGTTTAGATCTGGCAAAGGATGCTATTTGATTGTATTGGAATATTTCACTAGAAGGCATTTGTATCATATCCTTAAAGTGTTGTAAGGGGTATACTTGGTCTCCATTAAGATAATCGCCAATCCTTAATAGCCCCTTATTAAGCCACCATTGAAATGATCTCGGTACCAGCCCATGTGGAAATTCCGGGTTGCAAAAGATAGGAGCTAATGGTGTGTGTGTGTGTGTACGATAAAGATGTGCGATGTCCCAGACTGCTAATGTGACAAAGAAGGACGTAGTATAGGAGGATGTAAATGGCTAGGGAGTCACACTAATGATCCTATAGCAAAGGGATTGCAGGAAAGTGCCTCAATAGAAACCCAAAGGGGAATAGGGCCTTTAGCAGTAGTGTAGGCTAATTGGAAAATTTGAGTTGCTTGAAAATAAGCCTGTAGGTTGGGAAGACCAAGCCCACCCCTTGGTTTTGGAGTATATAGTATCTGTTTCTGTATCCGAGGCCTTCTATCACCCCATATGAAACGAAGGACTTTGGCTTGTAAGCGCTGTAATTCTCCCCATGGGACAGACACCGACAAGTTCTAAAATAATAAGATATCCTAGGTAAAAAAGTAATTCCCCTATCTCAGGAATTTTTGCTTCTTTTATTAGACCTCAGTAAGGCCTTCGATAGCCTAAACTGGAATTATCTATCCATTACTTTAGAGACCTTGGGCTTCAGCCCTACCTTTCTTTCCTTATTGGAAAGGTTATATAGTTTCCGATTGGCCCAGGTTTTCATTAGAGGATACAAATCGACCCCCATTCCCTACTAGATGCCTTACAAGACAGGGCTGTCCACTCATCCCTTTACTTTTTGAATTGGCAATTCGATTGAAGCAAAGCTTCCCGAGATAAGGGAGCATCCCAAATGGTACGTATAGCTGAAATCAAAGTTTTAGATCTATGAATCTGATCCAAGGTTTGGCGCACCACAATAAATCCTGACTGATGTTCATGGATATACTGTGCCAAAAAAATTTTTGTAAGAATTTTTAAATCCCAGTTTATTAACGAGATTGGGTGATAATTAAGGACGGCAGCATAATCCGTGTTAGGTTTAGGAATAACACTGATATAGGCTTTGTTTTTATCCAGAGGGACTGCTCCACCATCCCACAAGGAATTAAAGAAAGTAAAGAACCATATGTGGGGCCAGCTGTTCAGAGAAGTTTTTGCAATAATTGTTGGAAAGTCCATCTGGGCCTGGTGACTTATGAAGTGATAATGTTTTGACAGTATTACAAATGTCCCCACAAGTGAAGGGCTGGTCCATATGGTCTCTATGGGTGCCCTCAATAGATGAAAGAGGCAGGTTCCCCAGAAAGTCCCTTATGGATGAAGGAGCAGTATCCCGGGATTGTCCATATAGAGGGGCGTAAAATTTGTGGAACTCTCAAAGGATCTTTTGGGGGTCTTGACGAGTGCCAAATGTGAGTGTCTCGGAGTGAGCTTGTGTGCTAACAAGGATCCTGGGCAGTCACGCCAAGTAAAGAACCAATTTTTCGGGGCGTGGCTTAACTATGGAAGCGTGAGGACACACCGCCAGGAGCTCTGCACAGGAACGGGCTGAGAGCCCCCCGTAGAGCACTCCAAACGAGCCAGCTGCACATGCCAGGGGACTGCAAACACCCGCTGACCACCGAGGAATGGAGGGGACCCGAAATTATCCACTACTTTTTGCGGCAGACCCCGGTCTCCTCGCCGGCCACACGGACCAAGATGGCGCTGCCACGAGTCCCGCCGGCGAACACTGCAGCCACAAGTAAGAGGGGAACACAGGCGGGGGCCGCAGTAATGGAGGAGGACTTCCCCCCCCTCGCGCCCACAGCCCCAATTAAAAAGGGCACACAGGCAGGGACCGCAGCAGAGGAAGATTTTCCCCCTCTTAGGCACAGGACACACTCACCTATTCAGTCCCCTGCCTTTCCTGTCACAGACTCAGTCTCACACTGAGGGTACAGGGTGTACGAGTAGCCTCACAGAGGGCTCCCTCAGGGATATGGTCTCAGGTCTCCCCACTAAGCAAGACCTAAATGCCATGGCAGCCTCCATAGTGAATGCTCTCACAAGGGAGCTACATGACTTTCAACAGCAAGTTGACATTATAGAGGAGAGGGTGACCGTGATCGAATCCACCAACGCCACCACTGATGCCCGCATTACCTCCTTGGAGACAGAACACAGGTCCTTCTGCCGCCATCTTGTAGATGTGCACCTGCGATTAGATGACGGTGAGAACAGGAGCAGGCGGAACAATCTACGCCTCCGAGGCATCCCCGAGGCCACCATCGGCCCAGACCTACGCGCCACTGTTGTAGCTTTTCTGAACCAAGTCCTGGATAAGCCACCTACCGCAGACTTGGAACTGGACAGGGTCCACCGCATCCCGGGTCCCAGGGCCCCACCTTCAACATCATGGTCTTGCCGCCACAGATCTCCCACGCGATGTTCTCTGCAGGGTGCACTTCTTCACCATTAAGGAAGAGGTCCTACGTCTGGCATGGGAAAAGGGCCCAATTGACTTTGACAGGGCCTCTATACGGATCTTTCCTGATGTCTCCAGGCAAACCCGTGTTATGCGAGGTCTGCCACGACCATTGCTGGAGGTGATACGGGAAGATGAAGCCACATACCGCTGGGCCCACCCCTTTCTCTTGATCGTTAGGAAGCCAGGATCAGAGTTTTATCTCCGCTCGCCTGACCAACTCCCTGACCTATTTAGCTTCATCGCCAAACCAGCTGTCAGTATTCCCAACTGGTTTGACTACTTGCTCACACAAGAAGCACCTGGCCCACCTCCACCCAGACAACAACGGGCCTGACTATCTCATTCACGTGCACCGTATCGTGAGGCACCCAGGTCACATCCAGCATCCTCTGAGGCTTGATCGTTCTAATCACTCCACGGACTGGTAAGACTTTGCATTATCCCTTTTTTTGGCGCCCCCCAGAACAGGCCTGTCTATCAAGACACTGACCAACATTGGAACATGCCGCTGTTGGCTCTTTTTTTTTTTCTCCCCCCCCCCCCCCCCCCCCCCCCCTCCCGCTGAGATGACTGTCCCGACATGCTTCTAACGGAGCCAGAACCCTATATGCAGTACGGGTTTTTTACCTTTTTAATTTTTGTGTGCTTTTTGGTTAAGGTTTTTTTTTTGGTCTTACCGGTTGCACTTGCCGCAGCTTAAGTTGGTCCATGGGATCAGGCCTCCCACCCTCCTCAGCACACATCCCTCTTAGGCATGTGGTGGGGAGGCTAGCTGTGCAATCCGGGGCCTGTTGGATGGACCCCACTCCCTGAACCAGATTCCACATCCTGGGGCAGAGGGTGGAATGGCCACGCCTATCTATACCACAAAGAGACCCGCTTTCGTGGTCCTTCTGGGGGTCCGCTTAGCCCTTCCACCCCCCCCCCCCCCCCATAGCAGGCACTGGGTGCAAACCCTCCTAAGTCTGGGGATCAGTGGGGCCTTTCCGGCAGAAAGGCCTCTCTCAGGTTGCCTAACTGTTATTACCAGTGTGCCTAGTCTTGTCTGTGCATCCCTAACCATATCTTTTTCCTGAATACAGCAAGTGCCTGCTTTCATGCGAGGGCCGTGCCCTGATCCTGGCGTCTGGGGGGCAGGGCACGGAGACTCTGTGCCTGCTCTACTGGCTGATGCATGCAATGTAAGCGGGGTCCTCCTCGGTGCACCGGCAGTGGGCAACTACAGATGCTAGACCCTTTTACTCGCTACACAAGCACCAGTTGTTTAGAAGAACGGCTCACATACTGTTGTCAACTTAGATCTCATGTTGGCTCTAATGCACTGTTATTTTCTAGATGGTTCTCATTGCTCTCTTCCTGTGCATCTCCTACAACGATGTTTCCTTTGTTTACACTTTTCTGTTGTACCATTGCTTGGTATCGAGCAATTCTTACTGCTCTAGCCACCCCCAATTTAGGGCAGCCCCCCCGCTTGGGCACCGACAGTGCCATCCGGGGGTCCATAGAGTAATTTCACTTGAAGACTAGTTTTTCCCCTACCCCCCTCCCCCTTCTCCCCCCTTCTCCCCACCTCTTCCTCTTCCCCCTCTACCCCCCTTCCTCTTCCCCCCTAACCCCGCCTTTCCTCTTTGAGTGGTGCCCCCCCGGTGAGATCATCACTCTCTCCATCTTGCACTCAGTGGTCGCCCCTCTGCCAAAGGGCACCATGGGTCTCCTGAAGGTCACCTCACTCAATGTACGTGGCCTTAACGTGCCAGAGAAGCGCTCCCAGCTCTTAACTGACCTGCGCAAAGGCAGGACCCAAATTGCCTTTTTACAGGAAACGCACTTCCATGGTGAACGTATTCCTAAATTGACGAATGGGGCGTTCCCAACGGCATACCACAGCACATCACCCATCTCCAAGTCCAAGGGGGTCAGCATCCTCCTGGCAAAATCGGTACCATGGACGTTTGAGGCGCAGCGGGTAGACCCCCAGGGCCGCTTCCTCCTCCTAAAGGGGAGGGTGTTAGACGAACGGGTCACCTTCGCCAATGTCTAATTCCCCAACGTAGACCACCCGCAATTTCTTCGGAAGTTGCTACCTCAGTTAATGGAATTTTCAGAGGGAATGGTCATCTTTGGGGGGGACCTCAACTTCACAATGGATCCTCTACTGGATGCCTCACGCGGCGCCTCTCATCTCTCGTACACACGCCTCAAACGAATGAAAGCGGACCTCCAGGCCTTACGCCTGATAGACCCCTGGCGACTGCAGCATCCCCAGGACCGAGACTACTCTTTTTTTTCTCAAGCCCATTACTCCTATTCGAGATTGGACTATCTGTTGGTGTCGCATAAAGACTTACCTAGGGTGGTATCCACTGCCATTGATGTCATATCCTTTTTCGGATCATGCGCCGATACATCTTACTCTTCAGTTGGGCCCCACGACCCGGATTCCTCCCTCATGGAGTCTGAACGAGGCTTTGCTGCAATCGGAGGAGACCCGTTCGGAGGTGCTGGCCACACTGCAGGAGTATTTTTCTATTAATACAGCCTCGGTCGCCAACCCCCTGACAGTATGGGAGGCCCACAAAGCGGTTGTAAGGGGCACCCTAATTAAAATAGGGTCCCCCCTCAAACGGGAAGGAACACGACGTTCAGACGAACTCCTTGCCCAGATCCGTACCTTAGAGAGTGCTCATAAAGCCAGTCTCGCACGGGCTACTCACCAAGAACTTCTCAAAGCGTGCGAGGAACTTCACTCGATTTTATTCCTTAAAACTAAACATAAACTGGCATGGGCACACCGTATGATGTACGAATTCTCCAATAAACCCGGCACGTTGTTGGCTAGAGCATTGCAAGGTCCCCGCACCAAAACCTATATTTCCCACATTCTGACGTCCTCGGGCCAGACATGGCTGCGGAGTTCCGGTCATTCTATGAAGGCCTCTACAATTTAGACAGGCCACAGTCGGATGACCCCAACTCCCCTGGCGGATTCACCCCACGGTCATACGTAGCCACTTCCGGCATGCCCTCTCTCCCAATTGCGGTTCAGGAGAAATTGGAGGAACCTATTACAACGGCAGAATTGGGGGTAGCGTTGGCAAATTCGAAACCAAAAAAAGCCCCCGGCCCGGATGGCTTCACCCCAACATACTATAAGGCCTTCTTTGAGACGCTTTCTCAGCCCTTGGTATCGGCCCTCAACTCAATTACAGAGGGTATTTCCTTCCCGATAGACACCCTAAGGGCATACATATCCCTTATTCCAAAGGAGGGGAAGGACCCGTTAAGGTGCGGGAGCTACCGGCCGATAGCTCTCTTGAATACCGACCTAAAATTGTTCGCCAAGATATTGGCTAACAGGATTCTCTCACACATTCCAAGCCTGATTCACAGGGACCAGGCGGGTTTCGTCCTGCAACGGGAACCACGGGATAACACCATCAGGGTGATAAATCTAATTCATGCAGCCAAGTCATCAGGGCGACCCCTTCTCCTGCTGTCAACCGACGCGGAGAAGGCGTTTGACCGTGTAGATTAGTCCTTTATACAGGCCACCCTAGAGCACATAGGACTTCGTTCCTCGATGCTTAGTTGGATCCTGTCCCTCTACTCCCAACCTACAGCTGCGGTCAACGAGACTAGGTCCAGCTATTTTAATATCCGCAACGGTACACGGCAGGGCTGCCCCCTATCTCCACTGATCTTCATACTCTCCCCGGAGCCCCTCTTATGCAGAATAAGGGCGAAATCAAGCATCACCGGTTATCACAAATCCTCTGGGTCACACAAAGTGGCGGCCTTTGCAGATAAGCTAATTTTTTTCCTAACAGACCCACTCACTTCGCTTCCAAACCTACTCTGTGCCCTACAGGAGTACGGGGCCCTTTCGCTGTTCCAAATCAATTTATCGAAGTCCTCCCTCCTTAATGTAACAGTGGACAAAGGCATTATCCGTCGTTTGCGTTCTGAATACCAACTACGCTGGGCGACCAACACCATTCCCTACCTGGGTGTTGACATCAGTTCAGATACCTCAGATTTGTATCAGGCGAACTTCGCCCCACTTCTTCTCCGTCTCAAAAACAGATCTTCACCACTGGCACTCTCTTACCTTAACGTGGTTCGGACAATGCAATGCCATCAAGATGACCGCCCTGCCTAGGGTATTATACCTACTACAAGCCCTCCCCATCTGTCTCCCACCTCTATTCTTTAAGCGAATCAACTCGATGTTCCGCAACTTTGTTTGGTCGCATCGAAAACCATGTAACAGTGGGTGGCGATGGAGTTGGAGGACTCTGACGACATGGCCAAGAGCTGGCCCTGGATTACAACCCCTCTACTGAGGGACCTCTCTGACCACCCCACGCTAGGCAGCACCTTACAAGTGGCTAGGGATGCCTTTCGATATTCCTCAGTATCCCCAATGCCTTCTCCCATGATACCGATCTTGGGTAATCCGGATTTCCCACCTGGCCGAATAAATCCTAATTTTGCGCGTCTCGCTGCGAAGGAGCGACTTCACCTTCACGACTTTCTGGGCCTGGACGGCCAACTTACAACAGTAGCTGGGATGTCTGCTACTGATCCCCCGTTGGACTTCTGGAGTGGTCTTCAACTACGTAATTTTCTGCGCAAGTGCGCCGGGCATTTCGCGTCCTCTCACGGAACTGGAGCAAATTTGCCGCCGCAGAGAACCGATACAGTCTGTCTCTAATCTACTCCTCTCTGATCTCACCGGCTGAAGGGTTCATTCCCCCCTTCCTCTCTAAATGGGAGGACGATTTAGGAATCCAACTCAATGACTCACAAAGGGAGAAGATCCTACACTTTGCACAGAAGTCATCCATTGCCACCAGAGTCCAAGAGACCTGTTATAAAATTATGACCTGAAGGTACAGAGTGCCTACCACTCTGCATCGCTTCTTCCCGCAGGTCTCCAGTCTTTGCTGGCGATGTGGTCTGAAGGAGGGAACAATGCTCCACATTTTCTGGAACTGCCCCAAAATCAAACCCTATTGGCAGGAGGTGACGTGCACGATTGAGCACCTGACTGGTGCGGTCTTAGAGGGGGATCCTGGGGCCTGCCTGCTGCATCTCTCTAAGCAACCCATTAAGAAATCCCTTACCATTCAGCTATTAAATGCCGCCAAGGTATGCATTCCCTTGTGCTGGAGATCGGAGATTCCACCATCGAAGATTATGTGGTATAGAAACTGGGAGTCTAGTCTCCAACTAGGCTACCATGTAAATGGGGGGCAAATTGGACTACCGCGATAGTCCAATTTGCCCCCTATTTTCATGGTAGCCTAGTTGGGGACTAGACTCCCAGTTTCTATACCACTTGATTTCTGGATGATGGTACAAATCCCTATCCTTGCCCAATTTTCTATTCTTCTATAAGAGGCCACATTTCTCATCGAAGATTATGTGGTATGCGAAGGTGAACGAACTAAAACATGGAAGATCTCACTGCCACCTTGTACGGAAGGGAGGAGGCCTTTCGGGAGACTTGGTGACCATGGAACCATTACATCTACACTGAAGCATACCTCTGTGAGGTTGCACTTCCTGATTAATCCCTACGGCTCGATTTACTGCCGGGTCAGGTTGGAAGTGACATCTTTCACCGTTTCCAGAAGACCTCTGATACCTAAAATCATAGCGCCTAGGGCAATTTTCATGGTCATTAATTTTAGTATAAGCCTCCTCAAGGCAATCTTGTAGATCCATAATCATGGTAGAATTTTGCGACACACTGAACTGTGTCATCGACCTTGCTCTCCAGGCAGTTTGCTAATTCTTGGAAATCCTGCTTTATTTCAGAGGCCAATTTGTCAGTGGCTTTTGCCAGCTCCCCATGTAACAGATCTTTGAAGCAAGCCAAAAGTATGGTGTCCCCTGAATATTGTGGCTGGACAGGTGGGGAGCAGGGGGTCAACAGGGTTGTCTGGGTCAGACTCCTGACTGCTGGGTTGGCTCAGAAAGATATCTGCCATCTCCCTGTCTAAGGCTGAGGAAGCATGTGAATCCTGGCCTGGAGATGAGGCTGCAGCCTGTGAGGGAGACCTTTCAGGGCTGGATGGTAAGCAGGGGTTGTCGGAAAGCTCACCTGTAGCTGGAGTGGCTGTGGAGGAGGCTTTGGTTTGGTTCTCTGTAGAAGCTGCGTCTCTCCTTCTGTACCTGGAGACATGTGAGAGCTGGCTCCGGTCACCATCTTGCCTCCTGCCAGCCGATCGAGTCGAGTTGCGGGAGCCACCTTGGGACTTTCCAGTCGGCCAGTAAGACATGCGGCGGGTTGCCGGTCCTCCATGCAGGTGAGTCAGGAGGTTGTGAGGTGGGGGGGCGCTGAATCTGGCCGTTAATGCCGGGAGTGTGCGAAGAAGCTTAGGAACACATCTGCCTTGGCCGTCTGCGAATTCGCTCTTAAACTAACCCTTTAACTGAGCAATTACAGTAATTACCTTCTGCCTTGCTCTTTTGTGTAGACCCCTTAGAACATGCAATGAAACCCTTTTCCAGAATGACTCCAATCTCCATTTACATGCACAGAATCTTGTGTCTCAAAGCCTGTACAGCTAAAGTTGCCTCTAAAAGATGCCTTATGTGTAAGTTTTTGATGTCATTGGTGAGGCAATTGACAAATTCATGAAAGATCTCACAAAAGAACATTCCACAGCAGAAGTTTCCAAAACACCCTTCCTCTGGAGCCATGCAGAGTGTGTAATCGCTCCACACTGGCTTCAAATTCAAAATGTAAGTTCAGCCCTTTCTCTCTGCATCCGACTTGGGCCACACAGCCCATTTCCCAATTTAAGATGCCCCCTCGCTCCTGTGTGGGTGGAAGTCCATTACAGTTTGCTTGCCTCTGCTCTACAGATGAATCAGACTTGTGGGTTCAATCAGTGGTTAAACTCCTCTCTCTGAGCTCACAATTGGATATTGAGGTCAATGAGACATCTCTCAGTGAGATTCTCCATGAGACTTCTAGACCTCATGGTAGTCTCCAAGACTGTTCCATTCACCCAATTTCAGTCAAGACCCCTCCAGCACAAGATTTGGCCATGAACAAGCATGCTTCTTCTCTTGACCTACCCATTCTCCAGTTCACCCAAGCAAGATGTCATGATCCGTAGTCAGGCTCAGAGACCAGTAGCTGTAGCAGTAGCGTGGTCCCCACTGACCAGCTGGATAAGTACAGATGCAGGTCACTGTGGCGGATTAGACGGGCTCACCTGATGTGGGGAGTCTAAGTACTAACCGGTATTTGCGAGCGCTCCTGATGGTGAAGATGGGTTTTGCTGCATGTTAGTACCAGGTCGCGTTCTCAGGATCTCTCCACCAGGAGATGAGCAAGCTGGGGTCCAGTAGCAGATATAGCAGGTAGGGATAAGCAGAAGAGTAGTCAGTTAACAAGCCAAATCTAAAGTAAATTTAAATTGAACAGTGTGTGTTTAGTATCACTTAATTTCTCTCTGCCTGCAGATATACGGCTTTGAACCCATTCGGTATATTCCCTTAAATGCTTTCTCCTGCAAAGTGCCCTTTTTGGTTGCTATCATGTTTGTCAAATGTGTCGCTGATTTGGCAGCTCTCATTTAAGGAGCCATTCATCATCCTTTATTCCTAAGGTGGTATTCCTCTTCCACCTCAATGAAGACCTAGTCCTTCCATATTTGTGCCCTGTTCCAAAGCACCCAAAAGAAATTGCTCTTCATTGCCTGGATGTAGATGGACTCTCCTATTTGTCCTATCTCTGGGACCTCATGAGGGATATGCTGCTTCCAAGGCAATTATCAATAGATGAATAGGATAACTAATCACTAGAGCTTACACTCTAAAGGACAAAGCTCCTGTACTTTTACATATCCAGTCCACCACATCAGTGGGTGTTTCCTGGTGGGTATTCCAGAACTAGGCCTCTGTAGCCCTACTTTTTAAGGCTGCCACCTGGTCCTTTGTTCATATCTTTTTAAAGTTTTACCAGTAGACATCTGGTATTCTGCAGAAGCAAGTTTCACGCACAAGATTCTTGCAGCGGCACTCTTGTTGAATCTTGTTGTCTTTGGGTCAGTCAGAAAAGTTCTGTTTGCCTAGTATATATTTCATACCAGACCCTTATCCGAGCATGCAGCCTGGCAGGCTAGGAAAGGGGGGACAAGCAAGCGCTCCCCCCCCCCCCCCCCTGAATAATACCATGCTCCGCCACCCCGTTTTTTTTTTTCAAATTTTTGTATTGCCGGCAATGTTCTTTCCACATTCAACTGTCAGCTGGGAATTCTGCTGACAGCTGATGACTCATACGTTTTTTAAGTGATTGTAAAGTCTCGTTATTTTTATACTTGCTTCCTCTGTGCAGTGGATTTGCACAGAGCAGCCCGGTTCCTCCTCTTCTCGTATTCCTCTTCTGTGTTCCCGGCCCCACCCTCCTGTCAAGTGCCCCACAGCAAGCAGCTTGCTATGGGGGAACCCGAGCTGAGTCCATTCAAACATGGAGCTGTGGCCCGTCCCAGGCCCCTCTCTTATGATTGGCTGACTGACTTTGACAGCAGCAGGAGCCAATTGCGCCACTGCTGTGTCTCAGCCAATCAGGAGGTAGAGTCTCAGACAGCCGAGACACTCATGGATATCGCTGGACAGAGTTGGGGCTCAGGTATTAGGGGGGCCGTTGCACACAGAAGGCTTTTTATCTGACTTTACAGCTCCTTTAAGAACACAGCATCTGGCTTCCTGGCCAGCTCTTTAACCACTTGCCAACTGCTTCACGTAGATATACTGCAGCAGAAGGGCACGTACAGGCAGAATCATGTACCTGTACGTTGCCCTTTAAGAAGCAGCTTGTGAGCGCGCGCGGCGAGCTCCGTGAGTGTGATTGCGGGTCCCACGGACTCTATGTACGCGGTGATACCCGCAATCGTCTCACGGAGAGGAAGAACAGGGAAATGCTGATGTAAACAAGCATTTCCCTGTTCTGCCTAATGACACTGATCACAGCTCCCTGTGATCGAGAGCAGTGATCAGTGTCATGTCACACATAGCCCCTCCCCCCCACAGTTAGAATTACTCCCTAGGACACACTTAACCCATACAGCGCCACCTAGTTGTTAACCCCTTCACTGCCAGCCACATTTACACAGTAATCAATGCATTTTTAATTGCACTGATCGCTCTATAAATGTGAATGGTCCCAAAATCACACCAAAAGTGTCTGATCTGTCCGCCATAATGTCGCAGTCACGATTAAAAATTATTAATAAAAATGCCATTAAACTATCCCCTATTTTGTAGACGCTATAACTTTTGCGCAAACCAATCAAACGCTTATTGCAATTTTTCGATATATTTCGTAATATTAGAATATGTATTGGCCTAAACTGAGGAAAAAGATAATTTATATATTTTTTGGGGATATTTATTATAGCAAAAAGTAAAAAATAATGTGTTTTTTTTTCAAAATTGGCAAAAAAAATTTGTTTATAGCGCAAAAAATTAAAACCGCAGAGGTGATCAAATACCACCGAAAGAAAGCTCTATTTGTGGGGAAAAAAGGACGTCAATTTTGTTTGGGAGCCACGTCCCACAATTGTTAGTTAAATCGACGCAGTGCCGAATCGCAAAAAGTGCTCTGGTCTTTGGCCAGCCAAATGGTCCGGGGCTTAAGTGGTTAACAACCAGCTGATCACTGGTTGTTAAAGATGCCGGCTGCCTCCGCCTCAAAAAAAAAATGCCAAAACGCTGCTGCTCCAGAATGCACTGGCCCTGAGGTTTTTTACAGCTTCTAAACACCTATGCCACCTAAAGCTCCTAAAATCTTATGTGTGCATGGACACATAGAATAACATGGAGAGGTGTTTTGAAGCTGTAAAAAAAAAAAAAAACGCCTGGCGCTGCTAAAACGAGCATGAGGCCTATCTGTCCTGTATTATACTCCAAGATTTCGAGTTTAACCACTTGGCCCAAATTGCCGTCATTGTACGTCGGTACTTTGACACTAAATACCATTGTTATGGCAGCAGCTATCTGCCGTAACCCCGCTATTTTCTAAAACGGCGGGCAGTGCGCTTTATGGTAAAAGTGGTCTCCGTGGCGGATTCACAGCAAGATCACTTTTATTGGGGACAGGAGATCGCGTCCTCTCCCCTGACATGCCTGGAGCTGAGTGAGGGAAAGATGGCCCCTGCTCGGCTCCATAACATTGAATGGCGGAAGCGACGTCAAACGTCACTTACGTCCATTGGTCTTAAAGGGGAAGAATTATTATTTTTTTATTTATTTTATTGCATTTAAGTGTAAATGTGGGATCTGAGGTCTTTTTGTGGGATCTCATGCTTTTTTTTCTATTACAAGGGATGTTTACATTCCTTGTAATAGGAATAAAAGTGACCCAATTTTTATTTTTTAAAAGCACAGTGTAAAAATAAAAAAAAAGTCAAATAAATAAGAAAAGAAAAAACTAATTTTAAAGCGCCACATCCCGCCGCGCTCGCGCACAGAAGTGAATGATTACGCAAGTCGCGCCCGCATATGAAAACATTGTTCAAATCCCACATGTAAGGTATCACCGCAATCGTTAGAGCAACAGCAAAAATTATAGCACTAGACCACCTCTGTAATTCAAAACTATTAACCTATAGACATTTTTAAACGTCACCTATGGAGATTTTTAAGGGTCAAAGTTTGTCGCTATTCCACGAGCGGGTGCAATTTTGAAGCATGACATGTTGGGTATCAATTTACTCGGTGTAACATTATCTTTCACAATATAAAACAAAATTAGGCTAACTTTACTGTCTTATTTTTTTTTTTTCCAAATAACATTTATTTTATTATCAGCTTTTACAGTACACAAATGGGTAGGTTGAGAATGTACATTTCGTATTAAACAATAGTTTGACAGATAGGAGGTCAGTGCTTACTGCAGTCTATTCCAGGTTCTGTGCTTTTACTGAACTAGGATTGTCAATCATGCATTTTAACATTGTATATCGACAAAAATCGTCTAATAGCAACTGGTTGGAGTCACCAGAATACTCCAGGTGGAAAAGAGGAAAGAAGAAAAGAAAAAGGGGGGGGGGGGGGGGGTGGGGAAGGGGAGAGGGAAGAGGGTTACCTTAGTACTGTATTATTTTTTTAAGTCAATGTATTGCAGCGACCGCCCCTTTTATTTTTCTCTAGGGTGTCTGAAAGAAATATATATAAAGTTTGGGGGTTCTAAGTAATTTTATTTTTAACTCTTATTTTAACTTTTTTCTAAGTAAAAATATTTTAACTTGTAAACAACAAGTGTCAAAAAGAGGCTCGGTGGTTAAAGTGGTTGTAAACCCTTGTTAAAAAAAAAAAAAAAAAAAACCCTGCAAGGCAAAGGCATAATGAGCGAGTATGCATAGCATACTCGCTCATTATGAATTACTTACCCCGAGAACAAAGGCCCCGCAGCCGTCCTCGTCTCCCCCTCCGGACGGCGACATCTCTCCCAGGGGATACTTCCGGGTATCGCAGCTCCGGCGCTGTGATTGGCCGGAGCCACGATGTGGCACAACGGCACATAACAGCACACAGACTAAAGCAACGGCACATACGTTCCGTTGCTTCAGTTTGCCCCAGTGAGCATGTGCCAATGTCATTGGCACGTGCAGGGGACAAGGAATATCTCCTAAACCATGCAGGGTTAGGAGATATCCTGGGTAGCTACAGGTAAGCCTTATTATAGGCTTACCTGTAGCATAAAGTTGTTGTAATGGGTTTACAACCACTTTAAAGGCAAGTCAAAATTTCTCATTTTGCGTTTCTTGTAGACTGCTATAACCAGGTTTCCTCCCTTCTTGTGTCTTGGTGTGTATTATGGCATCCAAAGAGTTCAATTTTGGTCTCAACTGACTAGACTATATTCTCCCGATATTTCACAGGCTTGTCTAAATGTTGTGCAGCAAACTTTAACCACTTCAATACCAGGCACTTAGACACCTTCCCGCCCAAGCCAATTTTCAGCTTTCAGCGATGTCGCAATTTGAATGACAATTGCGCGGTCATGCTACACTGTACCCAAACAAATTTTTTTATCATTTTGTTCCAACAAATAGAGCTTTCTTTTGGTGGTATTTGATCACCTCTGCGATTTTTATTTTTTGCGCAACAAACAAAAAAAGACCGAAAATTTTGCAAAAAAACAAGTTTTTCTTTGTCACTGTTAATTTTTTTTGTAAATAAGTGCGTTTTCTTCTTCAATGACGGACACTGATAAGGCGGCACCGATGGGCACTGATAAGGCGTCACTGGTATGCGGCACTGATGGGCACTCATAGGCGGCACTGATGGGCACTCATAGGCGGCACTGGTATGCAGCACTGATGGGCACTCAGGTGGCACTGATGGGCACTCAGGTGGCACTGATGGGCACTCAGGCGGCACTGATGGGCACTCATAGGCGGCACTGATGGGCACTCATAGGCGGCACTGACGGGTACTTATGGGTGGCACTGATGCACACATATAGGTGGCACTGATAGGTGGCATGGATGGGCACTGATGGGCACTGATAGGTGGCATGGATGGGCACTGATGGGCACTGATAGGTGGGCATGGATGGGCACGGATGGGCACTGATAGGTGGCACTGATGGACGCTGATGAGTGGCACTGATGACACTGATGGGTGGCATTGCTGGGCATCCCTGTTTTAAAACATTTTTTTTAAATAAATATGATGTGCCAATCAGTGCCCATCTGTGGGCACTGATTGGCATATTTTTTGCATTTTTTTTTAACATGTGGATGGCCATGGGGGATGTACCTGGCCATCCACATGCTGGGGGCTTCCCTGGTGGTCCTGGGGGCTTCCCTGGTGGTCTAGTGTGGGCATCTGAGGGGGGGCTGCGCTGATAAACAATCAGCGCATACCCCCCCTGTCAGGAGAGCCGCCGATCGGCTCTCCTCTACTCGCGTCTGTCAGACGCGAGTGAGGAAAAGCCGATTAACGGCTCTTCCTGTGTACATCGTGATCAGCCGTGATTGGACACGGCTGATCACGTGGTAAAGAGCCTCCGCCGGAGGCTCTTTACCGAGATCAGTGTAGCGGTGTGTCAGACTGACACACCGCTCCACCGATCGACGCGATGCGCGCCCCCACGGGCGCGCAGCGGCTGTTATCCTGAAGGACGTCATATGATGCCCAGTCAGGATAACGAAACCACTTCCCGGACGTCAATCTGCTATTGACCGGACGGGAAGTGGTTAAACAATCTTTAACATGCTTTTTCTTCAGCAATGGAGTCTTGTGTGGTGAGCATGTACACAGGCCATGGCGGTTGAGTGCATTACTTATTATTTTCTTTGAAACAATTGATACCTGCTAATTCCAGGTCTTTCTGAAGTACTTTTTTTATTTTTTATTTTTTTCCTTTTTTGCAATACCATTACAAAATGTAAAACCCAATAAAAATTATTTTGGAAAAAAAAAACAGCTGCACGTTTTTTGCAGCGGGTGCTGGAATGCGTGCAATTTACAAACTGTCCTGCTCCCGCATAGATGTGAACCTAGTTTTATACTGTGTGGAAACAAAATGCAATTCAATCTAAGGGCCCTTTCACACAGAGGAGTTTTTAAGAGCTTTTGAGTAAAAAAAAAAAAGTGACTGAAAAGCTCAAGAAAAATGCTTCCCTTTAAAATCAATGAATGTTTTCACACTGAGGCAGGGCGCTTTTGTGGTGGAGAAAAAAAATCCTGTTTGCAGCATCTTTTGGAGCATGTTTGGGGAGCTAAAACAAGCACACCAAAAACTATGATTACTTCATAGGGCTAGACAGAACCCGTCATAATCTACTTGCCGTAAGTATCCTTTTATCCATTAGCAATTGGAAAAAAATGTATTGATATACATTTGGCCATAGATACCAATGTTAGTGTATGTTTTTACATGCTGTATTTCTACATTGTTTTGCAGACTCACACCTAAATATGTGTAAATGTTGTTAAAAATACATTCTCCAGACATTTGTAGTAGTGTTTTAGGATGCAGAAAATATATTGCTGAATGGGTATTTAATGTAGACTGATGTACTGTACTGTGTATTTTATTTGTATGAGTAAGAATTGGCTTGGTCACCAAGTATTAAAAAAAAATGCCATCAAGCACAGCAGTGCAATTAATCTTAATGGGCAATACGTCCTTGGAACAAAGATTTTACCTTTTCATAATTTAAGAGCAGTCAGAGCAGTGGTTGCTATGTGTAATTTCATTGTGCACATCTATAAGGGACAATAGTCATTTTTCTCATAGTGTTCTTCTCTTTCCTTAGGCTCACACTATTTTCTCATTGCTTGGAATGGACCATGCATATGTCACCTCTATAGGGAGATTGATTGGGATGGTAACCTTAAGAGAGGTAAGTACCATCAAGAGATGGTAGAGAGAAGACATGTTAACAGCACTAATAAGAATTGAATCTCCTATGACAGTCTAAAGAAGCATTTTGCAGCCCCTTTTCACACTAAATCTCCAGATTCCCTAGTTAAAATGTAAAAAACATAAATGTTCCCATTAATGGGATGATGATTCACACAACTACCTTGATGAAAATCTATGTGAACCTTTGCTTTGTAAAACAACCCATGCAGTGTGTGTGTGTGTGTGTGTGTGTGCGCGTGTATATATATATATATATATATATATATATATATATATATATATATATATATATATATATATTGTAACATGGGGGACCATTAGCTCTGGTGGCAGATGCATTTGTTAGTGATTCAAGCCAGTCAGGAACTATATTTAAGGGCATGGTAGCCCATTTTTATTAAAAAGGCAAATAAAAGTCTGTGACATAAAGGTTTCCCACACAGGGGTTCTTCTCCAGCAAATAAACACACAGAAAATGCTAGCCCACCTGGCTCTTTAGCAGTACCTCTGGCTGCCTCCTGCAACCTCTCTGACTCCTGGAGACCTCCTGTCTCTCTGGGTATGGAGCAGTCTCCAACTGGGAGCCATGAGGTCTTCCCATACCCTCATTATAAGTGCTGTGCTCACCTGAGCACAAAGTCTGGCCACAGGGTTGGAGATCCTGTCCCACCCAAGACACTATGGAATCTCCAAACTACAGAGCCCCATGACCGAATACCAAAACCTGGAGAAAGCAGTCTTCTCCAGTCCGCATTTATGCTCTGTAGCCTTGCACTAAGACCCCTTTCACACTGGGGCGGGAGCCGCGGTGACGGTAAAGCAGCGCTATATTTAGCGCTGCTTTACCGACGTCTTAGCCGCGGTATTCGGCCGCTCGTGGGGCGGTTTTACCCCCGCGAGCGGGCGAAAAAGGGTTAAAATCCCCCGCAAAGCGGGATTGCCGCGGTATTACCGCGGTGTCCCATTCAAATCAATGGGAAGGAGCGGTATAGGAGCGGTGAATACACTGCTCCTATACCGCTCCAAAGATGCTGCTAGCAAGACTTTTTTTTACCGTCCTGCTAGCGCAGTGAATGGGGCCGTTTTTTTCAGGCGGTGTACAGGCGCTATTTTTAGCGCTGTACCGCCTGAAAACCGCCCCAGTGTGAAAGGGGCCTAATCAAATGTGCATACCCTGTGTCCCTCAAACTATCAATTTTACCTTGACAGCATCTCCTACTGTCACAATATATATATATATATATATGTATGTATGTGTGTATGTGTTCACTGTGCAGAGCTTGACATGAGAGCATGTCAGCAGGGGACAAACAGCAGTACACTGATCTTGCCAGTGAGGAGCGGTGCGGGCGTGCTCTCAACAGAGAGCTTACCGCTGGAACACAGCCAGGCTCTGCTTCCAAGTAGAATGCAAAGAAACAAGCTGACCACACTGGGATGGGTGTGCTTCCATATCCTGGCATAGTCAGTTTGAAATAGGAAAGTAGGGTACTGGCAAGATCACCAAGTATTTTACAGAAAGGAAGGAATGCAAAGAGAACAATATACTTTTTTTAATACAACTACATAGTAACGCAGACACATCAGAAATCTGAAATTTAAGTATATGTTACCCTGACATTTCATATCAGATTTCCCTCAAGTGAGCACTTTAGGCAAAGTGAGGGAGAGACATTGAGAATAGGAATTGTTCATAGTGCAGATTTGTCTAAATTACATGAAGTCTCCAGGTATGTGTTTTTCATTTATTTCAAAATAGCAAGCAAGTATCCGCGCTATCCAATAATAATCTAAGCAGCCAGCATAATTTGTTTGATCAGCAAAAGTAAAACATCTAAAAGTCCACACATGGACTTTTAGATTGTACCCAGAACCTGAAGATACCTCTGAGGGTATGCCTGGTTCCTGGTTTGCGTGTCTTGATTGCTCTTTAGTGTACACTTCATCCTTATCCTACAACACATACTGCAGTTCTTTGCACACAAGTGGCTCATAAAGCACAGGTGTACAGAGACCTGCACTGTTGGTGTTTTTTCCTAACTTTATTGTCTGCCTAATGCCGCGTACACACGTGCGGACTTTTGCCGGCGGGCCTAGTCCAGCGGACAATCCCGCCGGACTTTCCAGCTGGGTCCGCTGGACTTTCCGAGCGTGTGGACTTGCCCACACACGTGCGGACTTGCCCACACACGCACGGACTTCTCCGGCGGATAATCCGCCGGCCAAAGTCCGCGGGACTTTTGAAAATGAACGGACTTGCCGCTCATCGGCAAGTCCGTTTATTTAGCACGTGACTTCAGGTTACGTAGCTAGCGTAGGCAGTAAATGCCGCCGCGCTAGCTCCGTAAGCTGGCATGGATTTAAAGGGACTCCCCACGCCGAAAAAACGGCGTGGGGGTTCCCCCCAAATCCACGCCAGACCCTTATCCGAGCACGCAGCCTGGCAGGCCAGGAAAGGGGTGGGGACGAACGAGCGCCCCCCCCCCTCCTGAGCCGTACCAGGCCGCGTGCCCTCAACATGGGGGGTGCCCTGGGGAAAGGGGGGCCGTGCGGCCCCCCCCACCCCAAGGCACCTTGTCCCCATGTTGATGAGGACAAGGGCCTCTTCCCGACAACCCTGGCCGTTGGTTGTCGGGGTCTGCGGGCGGGGGCTTATCGGAATCTGAGAGACCCCTTTAATAAGGGGGCCCCCAGATACCGGCCCCCCACCCTATGTGAATGAGTATGGGGTACGATGTACCCCTACCCATTCACCTAAGGTGTAAAATGTAAAGTTAAAAAACACCCACACTTTTGAAAAAATAGTTTATTGCACTGCTCCGGGGGTCTTCTTCCGTCTTGGGGGTCTTCTCGCCGGACTCCCCCGCCATTTACCAAGCTCTTTTACCGAGCGGGGGAAGTCCGGCTACCTTCTTCGTCGTCGCCGCCGTCTGGGGGTCTCGATCCGCCTTCCGGGGTCTTCCGGGGGTCTCTTCTGTTCTTGCGGCGGTCGTCATCTTCCGCGCCGCCGGCGCCTTCTCCTTCTTCTTGTCCTTCTTCTTGTCCTTCTTCTTGTCCTTCTTCTTGTCCTTCTTCTTGTTCTTCTTCTTGTCCTTCTTCTTGTTCTTCTTGTTCTTCTTCTTCTTGTCCTTCTTCTTGTTCTTCTTCTTGTTCTTCTTCTTGTTCTTCTTCTTCTTCTTCTTCTTCTTCTTCTTTCTTCTTCTTCTTCCGATGTTGACCCGACGCTCTCTCTGCCCGGAATGCCTGTGCCGCTCTGCGCTAGGACTTATATAGGGGCATGGAGACAGGGTCACATGTTCATGTCACATGGTGACCCCGCCCCCTTGTGTTGTCACAGTCCCGGAGGATGCTGGGACTGTGACATCGCAAGGGGGCGGGGTCACCATGTGACATGAACATGTGACCCTGTCTCCATGCCCCTATATAAGTCCTAGCGCAGAGCGGCAAAGGCATTCCGGGCAGAGAGAGCGTCGGGTCAACATCGGAAGAAGAACAAGAACAAGAACAAGAAGGACAAGAAGAAGGAGAAGGCGCCGGCGGCGCGGAAGACGACGACCGCCGCAAGAACAGAAGAGACCCCCGGAAGACCCCCGAAGGCGGATCGAGACCCCCCAGACGGCGGCGACGACGAAGAAGGTAGCCGGACTTCCCCCGCTCGGTAAAAGAGCTTGGTAAATGGTGGGGGAGTCCGGCGAGAAGACCCCCAAGACGGAAGAAGACCCCCGGAGCAGTGCAATAAACTATTTTTTCAAAAGTGTGGGTGTTTTTTTAACTTTACATTTTACACCTTAGGTGAATGGGTAGGGGTACATCGTACCCCATACTCATTCACATAGGGTGGGGGGCCGGTATCTGGGGGCCCCTTTATTAAAGGGGTCTCTCAGATTCCGATAAGCCCCCGCCCGCAGACCCCGACAACCAACGGCCAGGGTTGTCGGGAAGAGGCCCTTGTCCTTATCAACATGGGGACAAGGTGCCTTGGGGTGGGGGGGCCGCACGGCCCCCCTTTCCCCAGGGCACCCCCCATGTTGAGGGCACGCGGCCTGGTACGGCTCAGGAGGGGGGGGCGCTCGTTCGTCCCCACCCCTTTCCTGGCCTGCCAGGCTGCGTGCTCGGATAAGGGTCTGACATGGATTTGGGGGGGACCCCCACGCCGTTTTTCGGCGTGGGGATTCCCTTTAAATCCATGACAGGTGACGGAGCTAGCGCGGCGGCATTTACTGCCTACGCTAGCTACGTACCTGAAGTTACGTTCGAAATGAACGGACTGCTCCGTGTGTGGGCAAGTCCGTTCATTTTCAAAAGTCCCGCGGACTTGCCTACTAACGGCGGGATTGTCCGCTGGACTGCCAAGTCCAGCGGATAATTTTAAAACCAAACTTAAAACTTTGGTCCGCCGGACTTTGGCGCCAAAAAGTCCGCCGGCGCCCACACACGAGGGGATTATCCGCTGGACTTCAGTCCAGCGGATAATCCTGCGGGATTGTCCCTTCGTGTGTACGCGGCATAACAGGATTTAATATTATAGCATTATCCTATTCAAATTTGGCATTCATTGGACCTTCCAACCATTTTGGGTACTGAGGTAGTCCATAAGACTCTTAGCTGTGCAGCCACCATTTTTTTGGGCGATAACACAAGCTGGTTGTTTGCCCCACCCCCTTGAAACAGACTTTGGATATCCGTTAACGCCTGGGTTGCCACAAACCCCATAAATCCGTGGCTGTTTCATGAGTATCTTGCAATATGGGACTAGGGGGGTATTGGATTGTTTGCCGTCACCCCAAAAAATGGAGCACCAGCCGCCACTGGTCTTCACTCTTTCCATTTGCGCAGAATCCTATGGCTTAAAGCCTAAGCGACTGATTCTGATGCGAGACAGATGACTTTTACTCATGCCATTCTTTGGCTATTTCCTCAATGAACACATTGAACGCATTGAGGTAATTGGGTAGTCTGACACTGACCCCAACTATGTAACCATTACTGTAAGAGCAGCAATGATGTGGAATTCCCTTCCACAGGCGGTGGTCTCAGCGGGGGGGGGGGGATTGATAGTTTCAAGAAACTATTAGATAAGCACCTGAACGACCGCAACAGACAGGGATATACAATGTAATACTGACATATAATCACACACATAGGTTGGACTTGATGGACTGGACTCACCTACTATGTAACTTTAGAACAGAGTTGACTCTAAAAATTGCTGTCTTCTTCTCTCTAGTTTTGTCCAGTAATGTTAACTTTGGAAAAGAACAAGATTTTCTTTAACCCTGTTCTCACTTGTTACAATGGGTGTTGGTAGCCTTTCCTACTCCGAAAAAGATATACAATCTTAAAAAGATGTTCCGCCCCTTACGAAAAAATTTAAAGTCAGCAGCTACAAATACTGTAGCTGGCAGCTTTTAATATAAGGGCACTTGCCTGACCAGGGTTTCCGTGATTTTCAGATCGGCTGTCAGGTGCTGCTGCCGCCAATCCTGGTAACGGATTGGCGGTGGCTTCATAGACTGTTCCCTATTGTGCGAAGTGTGCCGCACTTTCTAATTGTCGCAGCGGAGGAGGGGGGACGATCTTCCAAGGGACGGCGTCATCTCCAGAAGTGGGGAATCGGTACCTGTTTTTGACAAATGTGGCACCGGAGGGGGGAGGAGACAGATAAGCAGAAGTTCCACTTTTGGGTGGAATTTCGCTTTAAATCCCAACTCCAGGAAAAAGATTACAGTGGGACTGTGTATGCACTGCACGGGTCAGCTGCTCATTTTGTCTAGGGGTGAGGAGAAGGCTTATATTCACCTGATCCTTCTTCCCACCGGAAAACGGCACTCCCCCATGGTCTATCGAAAACCGTTTGCAGGTTATTCTTTCCTCCTGTCCATTTATCCTTGCAAATCTTCTCTTACTGACAACATTGACTATTCCCCTTCACCATGTGCTTGGGGTGCTAGATTACTGGGTTCTTCCTCACCCAGGAATCCCTTCAGAGTTTGTGGCTTTAGGCCTCCAAACACCTAAATTCTGTCATCTAGTACTTGGACAGCTGCTGCTTTCCATAATACCTACACCCTTTTGGAAGTGTGTTTTTTTTCACACAACTTATTGTCTAGGTACTAAGGTCTACCTAGACACCCTCTCAAGCTTGACAATCTTGGCCATGTCTCATTCTTCAAAACATTTTTTTTGTTGAGACCTTCTCGTCAACACTATTCATTGTGGCTTCTCCTTAAAACAAAGGGATTGTTCCGGGCGCCCTCAAACAAGGGATCATCAAACCCCTGCTAAAGAAACCCAACCTTGACCCTCAGGATCCAAACCACCGCAGACCGATAACAAGCCTTAACAACATCTCCAAGATTATGGAGAAGGCGGTAGTACAACAGATACAACACCACCTGGACACACACAAACTCCTGGACCCTCTACAATCAGGCTTCCGCCCAGGCCATGGTACAGAAACAGCACTCCTGAAGATATGGGACGACGCCCTCGTAGCAGTAGATGATGGAGAATCATGTCTCCTGGTACTGTTGGACCTCAGTGCAGCGTTTGATACTGTGGACCATAATACTCTACTCATCCGTCTCACAGAAGTAGCAGGAGTCACAGACGCAGATCTACAATGGTTCGCATCCTTCTTAGGAAATCGTTCTCAGACAGTGAAACTAGGAGCCTTCACCTCTAAAACCCGGGCAATCTCTTGTGGAGTCCCTCAAGGATCACCCTTGTCACCAGTGCTCTTCAACATATACATCCGCCCACTCCTCAACATCATCAGAAGGTCAGACCTCTGCTTCCACTCGTACGCTGACGACACGCAATTATATTTTCGTATCACCGGACAAAAAGACCATCATCAGCAATTAGAAAAATGCCTCACCCTGATAGACGACTGGATGACCACTAGCTCCCTCAAGCTTAACGAATCGAAAACAGAACTCCTTATGCTACATGCAAACCAAAACTCCCGAACCAAGTCCCCTTGGACACCACCCACCATCTTTGGACAGACCATCGCCCCTAGGACCAAGGCCAAGAGTCTCGGAGTCATTTTTGACTCAGAAATGTCAATGGATGCCCAAATAGGAGCAGTAGTCAGTGGTTCTCACCATCTGCTCCGCCTACTACGTAGACTCATCCCCTTCATTCCAAAGGAGGACAAAGCAGCGGTAGTTGGAACGATCATTAATTCACGACTGGACTACGCAAACTCCCTTTACATAGGATTACCCCAATATCAACTTGCGCGCTTACAACTTATCCAAAACACGGCGGCAAGGTTGATAACAGGAAAAAAACCCTGGGAATCCATTTCCCCTTCCCTGAGGAGCCTACACTGGCTAAACGTAAAGAATCGGGTCATATTCAAGACCCTCTGCCTCACCCACAAATGCACCCATGGAGACGCCCCCCAATACCTTCTCGAGAAAAGAAAACACTACACACCGAATCGCAGTCTCCGATCGTCTAACCAAAACCTCCTCCTCATTCCCAAATCCCGCTACAAATCTAAGGGGGAACGGAGATTCGCTGTCCAAGGACCGCGGCTATGGAACGCTCTACCGAACGATATCCGCATGGAAGAAAACCACCAGGCCTTCAGGAAAAAACTCAAGACCTACCTCTTCTAAGAAGCTTGACAACAAAGCACAAATACAGCGCCTTGAGGCGATTCAGTTCGCATTGTAGCGCTATACAAATTATTCATTCATTCATTCATTCATTCATAAAACAGCACAGTTATAGTTAATTACTCTTAGGTTATCTGTACTGAATCCCCACTACTTGAGTTTACACAGCTTGGAGCCCTTACTTCCTTGTTTTGTCATAGTATGTCTTTCCTAGCTTTAGCTCTCAGACTTTGTCTTGAGCCCTAGAGCACCCTTTCCTACCCCTTCCACAGCTGCAGTTCGCCAACTTCGCATTCTGGTCTGTACTCCTCCGCCTAGGCCTTGACCTTGGTGCAGGGTGACTTATTGCCAATTTGTATTGGAAAGGGTTGAAAATCTCCCGTGCCAAAGGTTTTCTGAGTGGTTCCCCTTCATTTCCACTAGTGTACCCACTTGTCCCGGATTGCCTGAGATTGTCCCTCAATTCATATTTGTGTCCCGGTCACCTTCATTCTGGGACAATACAGTGTCCCGGAATGAAATAAGGACACACAGCCACCCTGGTAAACGATTGCCAAACTGGTTGCTAGGGCCGCCCTGCCTCGCGTCTAGCAACCAGTGACGTCATATTCGCAGAGGCTGAGCGAGACCTTACCTAGAGCTGCCCTGCGCAGCGCCCCGAGTCCACCCATCTCCTCTTCTTCTCCGCCTCTGGCCGCAGCAGCAGAGAGAGAGCAGCCAGTGTCAGAGCATCTGTATCTCCTCCTGAGTCCTGACTCCTCCAGCGGCATTCTGCAGTGCTGGCAGTGGCACTGCTGGCTGGCTTAGATCCACAGCAGCCTGTGCCCAGTGCCAGTCCCGGGGCAGACTCCAGCTGCCTGCAGCACATTGCCCGCAGCCCGACTTCTCTCCTCCTCCCGTCCTTGAGGCCGGTGTTCTCCCATGTTTCTTGTCCCTTGGAACCTTCTGAATTTTCTTGACAGCCAGTATGACATCTCGCCTCCTGCATCCCTTTAGGGGTTAGGGGCCAGGCATGAAATCTATGGCTGTATGCAATGCCCCCCTTTTCTCCTTTTTTCCTTTACTAAAATGCTCTCCCACCCAGTGTCTGGTTGGTCATTGCCCCCCTTTTTTCCCCACAGGGCTTCAACCCTTTGGGGAAAAGTCTCTTCATGTCCCCAATGAGATTAGGTTTGGGTGAATTTACAGCATCTAGAGTCTGAATGCCTCCTTTGAGCCTGAAAATTATGTTTCACTTTCTCCCAAACTGTGGTTGCTAGGTGGCTGTTGGGTCTCCACAGTTGCTCCAGCAGAGAAATGCTTTTTCTTGTTAACAGTACAGGTCCTTCTCAAAAAATTAGCATATTGTGATAAAGTTCATTATTTTCTGTAATGTACTGATAAACATTAGACTTTCATATATTTTAGATTCATTACACACAACTGAAGTAGTTCAAGCCTTTTCTTGTTTTAATATTGATGATTTTGGCATACAGCTCATGAAAACCCCAAATTCCTATCTCAAAAAATTAGCATATTTCATCCGACCAATAAAAGAAAAGTGTTTTTAATACAAAAAAAGTCAACCTTCAAATAATTATGTTCAGTTATGCACTCAATACTTGGTCGGGAATCCTTTTGCAGAAATGACTGCTTCAATGCGGCATGGCATGGAGGCAATCAGCCTGTGGCACTGCTGAGGTGTTATGGAGGCCCAGGATGCTTCGATAGCGGCCTTAAGCTCATCCAGAGTGTTGGGTCTTGCGTCTCTCAACTTTCTCTTCCCAATATCCCACAGATTCTCTATGGGGTTCAGGTCAGGAGAGTTGGCAGGCCAATTGAGCACAGTAATACCATGGTCAGTAAACCATTTACCAGTGGTTTTGGCACTGTGAGCAGGTGCCAGGTCGTGCTGAAAAATGAAATCTTCATCTCCATAAAGCTTTTCAGCAGATGGAAGCATGAAGTGCTCCAAAATCTCCTGATAGCTAGCTGCATTGACCCTGCCCTTGATAAAACATAGTGGACCAACACCAGCAGCTGACATGGCACCCCAGACCATCACTGACTGTGGGTACTTGACACTGGACTTCAGGCATTTTGGCATTTCCCTCTCCCCAGTCTTCCTCCAGACTCTGGCACCTTGATTTCCGAATGACATGCAAAATTAGCTTTCATCCGAAAAAAGTACTTTGGACCACTGAGCAACAGTCCAGTGCTGCTTCTCTGTAGCCCAGGTCAGGCGCTTCTGCTGCTGTTTCTGGTTCAAAAGTGGCTTGACCTGGGGAATGCGGCACCTGTAGCCCATTTCCTGCACACGCCTGTTCACGGTGGCTCTGGATGTTTCTACTCCAGACTCAGTCCACTGCTTCCGCAGGTCCTCCAAGGTCTGGAATCGGTCCTTCTCCACAATCTTCCTCAGTGTCCGGTCACCTCTTCTCGTTGTGCAGCGTTTTCTGCCACACTTTTTCCTTCCCACAGACTTCCCACTGAGGTGCCTTGATACAGCACTCTGGGAACAGCCTATTCGTTCAGAAATTTCTTTCTGTGTCTTACCCTCTTGCTTGAGGGTGTCAATGATGGCCTTCTGGACAGCAGTCAGGTCAGCAGTCTTACCCATGATTGCGGTTTTGAGTAATGAACCAGGCTGGGAGTTTTTAAAAGCCTCAGGAATCTTTTGCAGGTGTTTAGAGTTAATTAGTTGATTCAGATGATTAGGTTAATAGCTCGTTTAGAGAACCTTTTCATGATATGCTAATTTTTTGAGATAGGAATTTTGGGTTTTCATGAGCTGTATGCCAAAATCATCAATATTAAAACAAGAAAAGGCTTGAACTATTTCAGTTGTGTGTAACGAATCTAAAATATATGAAAGTCTAATGTTTATCAGTACATTACAGAAAATAATGAACTTTATCACAATATGCTAATTTTTTGAGAAGGACCTGTATGTTTTGGGCCTGTATGCTGCCCTTTTTGTTTTTCCTGTGGGCCTGTTAGTGCTGCTTAACTGCAATGTTGCACACCTCGATTTTATTATTTTTGGACATCCTGTTGTCTCTGAATTGATTCCCGTGTCCTGTACTGCAATGCAGTGGTTCTCAACCCTGTCCTCAAGTACCCCCAACAGGCCATGTTTTTGGAATTTCTCTTAGATAAAATAGCTGTCCAAAATACCAAGTCATTGACTCTGATTTAAAGTACGTGCAAGATGAAGGAAAACCTGCAAACATTGCCTGTTGGAGGTACTTGAGGACAGAGTTGAGAACCATTGCTGTACTGTACAATAAAGAGAATTTTTGACAAATTGCTCAATTCTGTATCTTGAAATGTATTTTCTATGATCGTTTTATTGCTTGCCAACAAAACTATAGTCCTGTGTAGTGGGCAGGTTATATGGGGAACATTAGGGAGCAGAACCAGCGCAGCTTTGCCTGTGTCCTGTACTGTACTCCGAAGCACAAAATTTATAGGTACATCAGATGACCTTTTTCATATAGCTAAATGGATGCAGTTTACTGCAGAAAAACAGAAAAGTATAAATAAGCCTTGTGATTAAATCATTTTTTATTTCAGCTCCGTAAAGCCATAGAAGGCTCGGTGACTCAGAAGGGCGCAAAGGTACGTCCTCCTTTGGCTAGTTTTCGGGACAGCTTCACAAGTAGCAGTGAGACAGAGACTGCCAATGTCAGCAGACTATGGGAAAGAAGTCGACGGCACCTTCTACCTCGTGAGTCCAGCCCATCTGACAGTGAAGACAAGTGACCTGGTTGTCAACTGGTCATCATTCTGCATCTGGAGGATTATGGGACATCAGTATTGCCACCTGTGTCACAAAAAATGATGCACAGATGAACATTTAAATCGGAGTCTTCCATGCCAGCTCCAGGAAAACACACAACATACTGTGGCCTCTTTTGGCCTTCAATCCAAAAGTGCCCTATAGCTTCTCAATGAAGCCGAGACACGGCTTGTGATAATCACAGGACTGGGTGCAATCTAGGACAGATGTGGTACCAGTGGCTGGACAAAAACTGATCACCTATAAATCAGTAGCCATATAATTTATATATCCACCTGATGTATGCTGGAGATGGGGGTTTAACACTGCCACTAATTTTTAATGAAATTTAACTAAATTAATGTAATTTATGAAGCTCAAAGTTCTAAAACCAATGTAGAATGTCTAGGTAGCTGCTATAAGATGCAGCACAACTAACCAATGTCCCAGTGACAGGTTATAGCTGTCCTGTTTTTCTAAGCCTGAAAAGAAAATATTTTGGAGTGCCCCAAAAAAAAATTATTTTTTGTATAGAAAAAGAAGGAATATTTGTCACAATAAAATTCTAGATAGACCTCAGGTACACTACAGTTAAGAAAATAAAATGGTATATGACATGACACAAAGCACTGCAACATCTTCATTGTCAAACTGTGACTCTATGGGGAGATTTACTAAGGGCTCTTTCACATGGACGGACCGTATGTCCGTTTTTCATCCATCGGTTTTCGGATGAAAAACGGACATACAGGTATCCCTATGGGATAGCGGGTGTCAGCGGATGAGCATCCGCTGACACCCGCTCTCGTCCGTGCCCGCTATGCTCCGTTTCTGCAGACGGAGGAAAACCCCATTTTTTCATCCGTCTGCAGAGCGGATCGGGTGACGACGGACTCTACGGTCCGTCGTCACCCGATCCCCCATAGTGGCGAGCGGCTCTCTGACAGGTCCGTCCCTGCACGGAGTGCAGAGAAGGACCTGTCATCTTCCTGCTCAGCGGAGATCGCTCCGGCGATCCCCGCTGAGCAAGCGGCTATCCACGGGGCGGATCTGCACTGATCCGCCCTGTGTGAAAGAGCCCTTAAACTGGTGCATATAGAATCTGGTGCAGCTGTGCATAGTAACCAATCAGCTTTTAGGTTTTTATTGTCAAAGCTTCATTAAGAGCCCTTTCACACTGAGGTGCTTAAACTGTCCATAAAATCGCCTTTGAGGCGTTGGCAGTGCGCTTTTTTCAAGGTTCTGTGTCTCAAAAACTGCTTCAAGAATCATTTTGAGGTGCTTCCCATTCATTTTCCTTTTTTTTTTTTTTTTTTAGCACTCCAAACATGCTTCACAGATGCTGCTTGCAGGAGTTTTTTTCACCTCCCCGCTAGGGCACCATCCCAGAGTGAAAGCATTCATTGTTTTTAATGGAAATAGGTTTTCGTGAGCTTTTCAGGTGCTTTTTTTTTTTTTTTTTGCGCCAAAGCACTTGAATAGTGCCTCATTGTGAAAGGGCTCTAAACAAGCTGAAGTGGTAATTGGTTACTATGCACAGCTGCACCAGATTCTGTGTGCACCTGTTTTAGTAAATCTCCCCCTTTATAATCTTCTGAGGCAGCAAAAATGTTTAGGTTCACCTGCACAATTTCCAGGATATACTGGCAATAGGGAAATTTATCTCTGTTTTAGGAGAATGTTCTCTTTATTTTATGAAGTCTGCAGAATTTGATAATGTCACCTCTGATGAGAGTGGTCTGTTTTTAAGTGTATGATTACAAGGTACTTCTATCTTACCAGTAATCTGTTTTACTCTTTCATCATCTTGTTTTGTTAATTAAGAATCATTTTCTGTATTTCTTACTTGGAGTTATTTAATAGATATGCTCACCATTTAATGTTAAATAATAATTACTTATTCTAATATTTTACACCACGACCTGACTGTTTATTATACTATTGTTGTAAAAATATGTTTGACAGGGTAAGTAGAGACTTTGTTTAATTGGTTGAGTTTGGATACATCCCTTTAACCCTTTCGCTGCCAAAAGCCTTTGCTTTTTTTTATTTTTCACTTATAGCTTTCAGAGTTTATAAAAGACCCCCCCCCCCCCCCCCCAAACCATATATTTTCTGAAAGCAAATGACCAGTAGAATAAAAAGAAGGTGCTACTGATTTTTAACCACGTCAATACAGGGCTTTTAAACACCCTTCCTTACCAGAGCACTTTTTGCGATTCGGCACTGCGTCGCTTTAACTAACAATTGCGCGGTCGTGCGACGTTACACCCAAACAAAATTGACGTCCTTTTTTTCCCACAAATAGAGCTTTCTTTTGGTGGTATTTGATCGCCCCTGCGGTTTTTATTTTTTGCGCTATAAACAAAAGAAGAGCGACAATTTTGAAAAAAAACACAATATTTTTTACTTTTTGCTATAATAAATATCCCATTTTTTTTTTAAAAAAAACAATTTTTTTCCTCAGTTTAGGCCGATACGTATTCTTCTACATATTTTTGGTAAAAAAAATCGCAATAAGCGTATATTGATCGGTTTGCGCAAAAGTTATAGCGTCTACAAAATAGGGGATAGATTTATTGAATTTTTTTTTTTTTTTTTTTTTTTACTAGTAATGGCGGCGATCTGCGATTTTTTTTTTTTCGTGACTGCGACATTGCGGCGGACACTTCGGACACTTTTGACACATTTTTGGAACCATTCACATTTACACAGCGATCGTTGCTATAAAATTGCAATGATTACTGTGTAAATGTGACTGGCAGGGAAGGGGTTAACACTAGAGGGCGCTGGAGGGGTTAATGTGTGTCCCTATAGGAGTGATTCTAACTGTAGGGGGAGGGGACTCAAGGGGAGGAGACCGATCATGTGTTCCTCCGTACTGGGATCACATGATCGGTCTCCTCCCCGCTGACAGGACGTGGAGCTGTGTGTTTATAAACACAGCTCCACGGTCCCGCCCGGTCCCGTTGTTTTAACGGGCAATCGCGGGTGCCCGGCGGACATCGCGGCCGCCGGGCACTCGCACCGGGTCCCGAGCGATGCCGCGCCGGGAATCCGAGGACGTCATATGACGCCCACCCAGGATGGTAGATCCACCTTGTGGGCGTCATATGACTATACAGCGGTATTGAAGTGGTTAAAGTCCCACGATATTTGCACAAATGTTTATCAAAACAATGTTTTTACAAAAAATCCACAAAAAATATTAGTAGTAACAGTAGCACAGCAAATTTTACAAAATTCCTACTAAATATAAAAGCTTAACCTGTGTTGAGTTAATAAATAACAAATATTTTTGCAAAATGGTTAAAATCGAACGTACCCAAAACTTCCCTAAAAATCTGAAATCTGTAAGTGAAAAATGAATTCCTCCAGAGTTTTTAAAAGACCCCCAAACCATATACTTTCTGAAAGCATATGACCTCTACAATAAAAAGAAGGTGCTACTGATTTTTTTACACCCTGCGGTATCTGCGAAAATGTTTATCAGACAATATTTTCACAAAAAATACACTAAAACCATTATTAGCAGATAAAAACACAGTTAATTTTACAAAATTCCTGCTAAATTCCTACTTAATATGAAAGCTTATCCTGTGTTGAGTTAATAAATAACAAATATTTGTAAATTTTAAATTGCGCCTTTTTGCAAAATGGTATTGCACAAATGTTATTTTCACAAACAAAATTAAAATCCTTATTTGCACACACAAACACAATATAACTGACATAATTCCTGCTAAATTCCTACTAAGGCCTCATTCAGTGTAGTGTGCGAAAATGTACGCCCATGGAGAGCCGTGTTTACCTGCACTGGGATACACAGGTATTCTGTGCATCCCCGTGCAGGCAGTCCTATTTATGTTGAATGGGACACAGCAGCTGCAAGGACAGATCTGACATCCATGTGGGTGTAGGTGCATGGACCAAACATACCCACACGGATGTCAAGTTGGGAGCAGTGGCTGTGTTCTGCTGCATCTCAATTGACATGAATGGGACTGCCTACACAGGAATGCATGGAACACCTTTGCATTCCCATGCAGCTGCTGTGTCCCAATTGACATCAATGGCACTACCTGCATGGGGATGCATGGAACATCTGTGCATCCCTCTGCAGCTAAACACGGCTCTGTAGTGGTATGCCCTGCGTGAACAGGGCCCTAGGCTTTGTTTAGCCTTACAGTTGGGGGGGGGGAGGAAGGGGGGTGGCATGCATTTGTCAGCAAAAATGGGGTTAAAACAGGTGCTGAAGAGGCAACACATCGCTTTCCTCACGGTTTTTCAGGCGGACCTGATCGGACCCTCCAGTCTCCCCTATGGAGTGGCAGATGTCCGCTGACATCTGCCGCTATCCGATCCTGCCTGCAAAAAACTGTTGGGACTGTGTCCGTCTCTACACAGCAGAGTGGAAACGGACTTGTCATCCATGGGGGATTAGCAGACCGATCCTCGCTAATCAAGCGGATTCTGTCCCATGGAGGTGCCTGTGTGAAAGTGACCTTGCTGCTATTTTTTTTTTTTTATTTGGGAGGGGGGGGGGGGGGGGGGTCTTTGGAGAGACATCAGGGGTCTAGACAATGTCTCTTTTTTCTTTTTTTTTTTTTTTTAAGACAAAAGGACTGAAGAGTTCAGTCCCTTTCTCTACAGGCTCAGCTGCAATACTTATGAATGGATGGAAGCCTCTGAATAGCAGCTCTCATTCATTCATAAACGGTGGCATAGTAAAACACTGTTTACTATGCCACCGACCATGACAGCTAAACATATGAGCGATCGGTACCGAATGCTCACTATGTTCACCTAGGAAAGGAAGGGGGCTAGTAAACATATGTTTATCAGCCCCCCTGCTCTCCATCCTGACACTGCACTCGCTGATCTCCCGGGCAGCAGCTGCAGGGAATTCTGCTTGCAGAGCTGCATGGAGGGGCCGCCGGAGATTAGTTAGCAAAGGGGGGGCACTGAAGGGGGTGCCAAGGAGGGGGAGACGAGACATAATTTATGGAAAAATAAAAAAGGTAGTTGTGCAATCGCTGTCTGGAGTGGCAGCTGAGGGAGCCATCAATTACAACAGATCCACTTCACAGGTATCTGTGCTGGTGGGGGAGGGGGGGCGCTGATGCTGGGCGGTGAAAATTTGTGCTGGGGGATAGATGTAATAGGCAGAGGACACTGGGGGGGGGGAGAACAATAATTTGAGGTAGTGCAGGAGGGGAGGAAGCAGTGGGTGACAGGTAGAGAGGCGGAGAGGGGGGTGTGGTGTGTCATTTTAGCTGAATAACGCTGAGTTTGGCTTGTTAGCCGCTAATTAGAGTTATTGTTTTGTTCAGCAGTCTGCTGAACATTTATGATATAAGTGTATGGTTACTGACATGACAATAAGCTTATAACAGAGCAGGAATGTAGGCCACCTGCAGGCAGTTCTGTAGGTCCGTACGGACCTGGAAGTGAAAGGGTTATTTGCAGTACCAGCCAAAATATTGTAAATGTTCCATAAAGTGGGGAAAGTTTAGAATCTCTGTAAGGTTTGTATTGCTATCTGCATCTCCGCTGTGGAGATTTTCCATTACTTCCTGTTGTGGCATTGGAACAGGAAGTACAGAGAACTCCTCTAACAGGGTCGTGCCTCATAATGAAAGCACTTTTACTCATAGAAAATGATCAGATTTATGTTGCTACCTGTGTGCCCATTAGCAGGACAGTAGAATTTCACAGTAGGGACACTGGCAGCACTAAAAACCTGACAGAGGTTCTTTTCTTTCCCGACTCTCCCACCATCTAAAACGAAGACCTTATAGTTAGACCTACTGGCAATGATTTTCTAGGAATCTTCCTGGGCATGCTACCTGAGATGATTGGGTCCTCCTACAAGTAACACAAAATCTAAAACTATTAAGGGCCCCATCCACCTCCCTTCCCTTATCCCTCAGTGATATAGGCTGCCACCAACATGGTGCATGATGGGAAAGAATTGATCTGGTTCTATGAACATATTCTAACAGACACCCATGTACTCAGTCTCTGAAATTCCTTTTCTTTGGGATTTTCTTGGTTTTAAAAAAAAAAGTAGGAAATACTTCCTGTGATCTGTGAAATGTATATAATCTACTATTTAAGGTAAATGCATAGGGTCTGGTCACACAATAGGCTTGTTTTGCATTATCAACACATAGGAACCCTAATGGAAAATGTTTAGAAAATCCCCTGCCTCTCTGGCTGGAAAGTTATTTATTTATTTATATCTGATTATTGTCCTACAGCATTTGGCATAAGTCTTTAATAATTCTTCAAATGTCAGATTCCAAGGAGATGGCTTCTTAGCAATGAGTGTACAGTTTTCCCCAGCTAGGAGGAAGTATGTGATCAATAGGTTACTGGCTAGTTTATCCAGACATACAGATAAAAGCTTTCTCAATACCTGTCTGTAGAAATTCCAGGGAGATCAACCTGATGGTACCCCAATTTGGAAAACCTACAAAATACTTTCCAAGTTTTTACATAAATCTTACAAGTTATAATTTTGTGGAATTCTGTGCTAATTCCTCTATCTGAACTACATTTAGTTTAGGGATTTTCCACTCAGGATCCATGCTGTTAAACTGAGCTACTGAGGGTTCAAATGCCACACTAAGCATTGACATAAAAGGTCTGGACATGATGGAAAGAACGGTCGGGCTTATTAACAAAGATAACAGAACTGGGAACTATAACCTCTTTGGCCTCTATGTGCCTATCGGAATTATCCTTTCCCTGTGCGTAAAAATTATATTGATCACAAACAGGAGAATCAACAGTGGGAGAAAAACATATGCTAGCTTCAAGTCATAATCCTGTAACTGGGCATCTGTCATTGAGGATCCCTGTTCTAAAGATAGGGAAAATGGCCTTTCCACACTTTCCTGTTTCTAGAATCAGAGATCTATGTCTGGAAGCCCCCTCTATAGCTATGATAGATAGTATCTCACAAAAGTGAGTACACCCCTCACTGTTTTGTAAATATTTTATAATACCTTTTCATGTGACAACACTGAAGAAATTACACTTTGCTACAATGTAAAGTAGTGAGTGTACAGCTTGTATAACAGTGTAAATTTGCTGTCCCTTCAAAATAACTCAACGCACAGCCATTAATGTCTAAACTGCTGGCAACAAAAGTGAGTACACCCCTAAGTGAAAATGTCCGAAATGGGGACCAAAGTGTCAATATTTTGTGTGGCCACCATTATTTTCCAGCACTGCCTTGACTTTCTTGAGCATGGAGTTTACCAGAGCTTCACAGGTTGCCACTGGAGTCCTCTTCCACTCCTCCATGATGACATCAGAGCTGGTGGATGTTGGAGACTGCAACCTTCTGTTTGAGGATGCCCCACAGATGCTCAATAGAGTTTAGGTCTGAAGACATGCTTTGCCAGTCCATCACTTTTACCCTCAGCTTCTTTAGCAAGGCATTGGTTGTCTTGGAGGTGTGTTTGGGGTTGTTATCATGTTGGAATACTGCCCTGCGACCCAGTCTCCGAAAGGGAGGGGATCATGCTCTGCTTCAGTATGTCACAGTACATGGAGGGCAAATGGCTAGTTGGGCCCAATTTGGACATTTTCACTTAGGGGTGTACTCACTAATGTTGCCTTGGTTTAGACATTAATGTCTGTGGGTTGAGTTATTTTGAGGGGGCAGCAAATTTACACTGCTACAATGTAAAGTAGTGAGTGTACAGTTTGTATAACAAAGTGTTATTTCTTCAGTGTTGTCACATGACAATATATAAAAAAAATATTTATAAAATGTGAGGGGATAAATCAAATACCACAATTAAATAAATTCAACATATAGGGGGTTGAAACCAATTAACTTCCAGGTTTGTTTGTCAAAGCCTAATTGAAGAAGCTGAAGTTAAAAGCTGATTGGCTACCATGCAAAGCTGCACCAGATTTTCCACTCTCTAGTTTTAGTAAATCAACCCCATAGTGTCACATTCATTAGCCCTGCTCGATGTGACGTCGCCACGCACACTTATACCAGAGGTTACACTAGACGGATCAGTTCTATGGATTGGATGCATACAATGTGTTACTTTTATTGGCCATATGTGAGTGCGCATTTTATATTCTAATACATTAGGTTATGTTAATGTAATAACCCTTCAAATGCATTTTTGGCCATTTATAGCATGATGGTCATATGAATTTGGTTAGAGATTTATACTCACCTGTGGGGAGAACTGGTTAGTGGATGCCTTTCTCTTTCAAGTCACCATACTGCAACAATTTGGAACTTCTGATGCTATGCTTTCGATTGATGTCTATTTCATAATGGGGAGTATCCCAGGCTTATCCCAAGCCTATTGGAATGCTGTATGGATATTTATGGACACTATGGGGTTGATTTACTGAAACAGGAGAGTGCAAAATCTGGTGCAGCTGTGCATGGCAGCCAATCGGCTTCTAAATTCAGCTTGTTGAATTAAGCTTTTAACAAAAAACCTGGTTGGCTACTATGTATTTATAACTGCATATATTTATTTTTTTCTGTGGGTGTATACATTTCATGTGATATACGCACAGATATATAGTTTTGTGTTTTACTTTGGTTTGATATTTATAGCACTGCACTCTTATCACCAATTTCAGCCTAGGTTCATACTAGTGCGATGCGATGTACTGCGAATTTGATTCATTTCTTTTTTTTGTCCTCTGTGAGGTGCAAATTTGCCTTGCGTTTTTGTGGTGGACAGGTGAAAATTTACCACGATTTTACTGCAAATTCCAGAGATGTGAACTGTGTGCTGTGAGTTTACTGCAAGTTCAATTGAAGCCTATATAAGGGGGCTACTTATAATGATATACCATTTTGATAGGGGTTGAAATGAATATGCTTAACTTTCAGCTTTTAAACAAAGCTGGTGTAAGTATATTTCTTAGAAAAACGGTTTGACCAGTGTTGACATATCAGCAGGACGCAGCTGTTATGTGGTTTTCTAACTCTGTACTTCACCAGAGGATATGGAGTGACTTAGGAGTTTTCTTGTGGTCAAATCAGCAGGTGTGTACAGTTAACAGAACTAACTGTCATACTCTAAACTTTGCCTTATATTTCCTGTTGCAAGCTAACCACCAGCACATGACTGACCTATGCCCCATATTCCATATTTCAACTGAAGACTGTCACGTGACAAGAAGTTGTTAATGTATGCATATGTGTATATGTCTGATTGGTTCTTGGGAGAGTTGTCCCCTCCCTCTGCATTTCCCATAAAAGAGGAACGTATTGTCTATTAAACTTTGTAACCACTTCCACTTACAAACCCGTGTATGTGTGTGTGTTAACCACCGGTGAACTGGGATCTCCGCTCCTACCAATTCCTGGCCTAGGCACTTAGAATACAAGAAGAAAGACGTGTACCTTTACAACTGGTGTTCAGAAGTGGGATATCTTGTGACAGGTAAGTGATTTTGCCCTCTTTTACCTTTTAAGGTGAATAGGTGTAAATGCTTACGCTGTCCAGATAATCGCCACGAATTTAGTTTAAAGAGGTTGTTGTGCCTTCGCGGAGGACTAGGTTGGTCCCCCAGGAGGTTAGGTTGTTGTGCCTTCGCGGAGGACTAGGTCGGTCCCCCGGGAGGTTAAAAGGACACGCAGGTAGTTACGTAGGTTATTTGGGTATTTAAAGAGAGTCTGACTAGGTTGGTCTGACTATAAAAAAACTATTGTAAAAGAGATTATTATTTTAATCACCGGGAAGTAGCAGATTACGCCCGTGATAAAAGGTTTGGTTGAGCGGACGCCCATTAAGTTTTTTTGAGAAACAAAAAGTGCACTATAAAATTGAACAAATGTATGGTTTTATAATGATCATTTAAAATAATTCTGTTCATAAGATTTACAGTATAAGACCTATAGAAATAAGTATAAAGTTTTGTTTAAGATATATATATATATATGTATATGTGAGACTTCTTTTTCCACAGAACAGCGTAAGTGCCTAAAAATTTTAAAGAATTGTATGTTGTATAAAGTATAAGAGTTTAATGACTTCGGAATACGAAGAACCTGATTGTAGCGACATAGCTTTATCTTGTCCACATTGTACTATAGGATTACTGTTTTTTTAAAATAGAAAATAGGTGGGTTCTATTAACCAATAGACCAGGGGGCTATTCTTGTAGATTAGGGGTAAGAGGAATATATCCCGCCACAAAGAAAGGAACCATAAATCGAGTACTAAGGGTAAACCTTCACAGTCCCATTAGTCCATCTGATTTAACAGACCAAGCAGACTACCCAATTGTTCGACAACAAGTGATTACCCAAACGGGTTGTTATCACTTGTGCCCACATACTAGGCATACCCTGCCCACTTTGTTAGATGGGGAATTCTGCGGCCACCCCAGGATCAGACATAGGGATCCCGTGCCCGTATGAATATATTAAAAACAATCTACCTGGACCACAGGTGGAACCTTTCTGGGCTCAAGTCCAGGAAAGATGCCACCAGTTAGGTATTCATGATCCGGGACCACAAGGTCCTTGTTCAGAGGAAGATTGGAAGAAAGTTAGCAAAATTTGTCAGACGCATAAGCATTCCTACCCCCCGGGTAAATCTAATGACCCTCAATACATGAAAGATTGTTATCACTCATGGAGCAAATGTTTAAAAGATTATAGAAAGAAATATGCTAAAAAGACTCCTGCAGTTAAAACAAATGTATCCGCCCCTACCTTTGAACCCCCTCCACCTTATGTCACTGTAAAAATGGACTCAGGAGAGCCTGGTCCTCGCCTACAATTATATCCCTCACTAGAACCTCATGTCCTCGCAAGTAAACTCTATTGGTATAAATGGGACCCCTGTTACCCATCCCATCACTCCACCATTACCTGTAACCACTCCCGAGGGGCAACATTTGTGCGATCAGTCTTTTGCTGTGTTGACCTCTTGTCCTGTATCCCTTATGGGAAGGGACCTGTTGTCCAGTTTAAGTATCACTATTAAATTTGACAAAGAAGGGTCACTAACTGCAAGTTCCCCTTTCTGTGACCTGACTGGTCCTAAACGACACACACATAAAGGATTCTTTATGTTACTGCCCGCTACTTTAGAGACTCACAAAATCTGGGCAGAAAACAAAGGTAGCGTAGGATTTATCAACTGCACACCCTACACTCCCCAATTACGTCTCCCGCCCTTGGTATCGGATATAACATTCATTTTTTCATGCATACCTGCAGACTCCCTATGCTACACAGTGATTGATTTGGCAAACGCATTTTTTAGCATCCCTATTGCCGAAGAGGCTCAGCCTATATTTGCCTTCTCATGGGCCGGCGCGGGCCAGTTAACTTGGTCGCGTTTGCCGCAAGGGTATGTAGACAGCCCCGCCGCCTTCTCCATGGTACTCAACGAGACTGTCAAGTCTTGGACTTCCGAGCATGGGTCGGTACTAATACAGTATGTGGACGACTTGCTCTTGTGCAGTCGTTCTGCTGAAGATTGTGCGGTCGATTCAACATTACTGTTAGAACATCTGGCCGAAGCCGGCCACCTAGCCTCAAGGAAGAAAATACAGTGGTGTCTACCACAAGTAGAATACCTAGGATGTATTCTGGACAAGGGAACCAGGCTAGTGTCCCCCAAACGTGCCGCAGCCTTACAAGCTCTCAGTCCTCCAAAAGACAAAGCAGCTTTGTTGTCATTTCTGGGCGCAATTGTATATTGCCGCCAGTGGATTCCTGACTGTTCTCATTATGATAGTATCCTACGAGAGGCTGCCGGGTCAAACGCCCCTAAATTGATAGACTGGACAGAAGACAGAAAAAATGCTTTTGATGCTCTTATTAAGAGTTTGTCCACCGCCCCCGCCCTGGGATTGGTAGATTATGGTAAAGCCTTCCAGTTGTACTGTGTAGTTTCAGGAAAATCTTTTGCTGCAGTACTTGCACAATCTCATGGCTCGGGGTATCGCCCAGTGTCATATTTATCTAGAAAACTCCCTATCCAAGTCCAGGGCATGCCGTCCTGTCTTCAGAATGTCGCTGCCTGTGCCATGTCTGCACAGGATGCCAACAAAATAGTATTGGGACACAAAATGACACTGTACACCACTCATTCAGTTACCCACCTCATACAGAATATGAACACACAACACATGACTTCCCAAAGACTCAGTGGATACGAGATCACTTTGTTAAATACTGACAACTTGGTACTTAAATATGTTCCGAATAGCAATCCAGTTGTACGTTTACTACATTCCATGTTACGTTTACCACACGAACCTGATCACACACATAATTGTGTAGAAAAAGTGGAACAAGTCACTTCACCAAGACCTGATCTTTCTGACATTCCAATTATAAATGCCGAAAATGTTTTTGTAGATGGTAGTTGTTCCCGTCCCTCTGACTCTACATTTTTAACTGGCTATGCTGTAGTTCAGTTGCCACATACAGTGTTAGAAGCAAAACCATTGCCCCCTGTTTCTGCCCAAGTAGCAGAACTAGAAGCTCTGACCAGAGCCTGTATTCTGTTCACAAACAAGGAAGTCAACATTTATACAGACAGCAGATATGCATTTGAAGTGGTACATGATTTTGGTGTGATATGGGCCAATAGAGGATTTAAAACAGCAGACAACAAACAGATAGCTAATTCAGAGCAGATCCTTAATCTACTGCAAGCAATTCTGCTCCCTAAAAAGGTTGCTGTTATAAAAGTAAAAGCCCACTCATCAGACAATAGTATGGTATCAAAAGGAAATGCTTTCGCAGACAGAGAAGCAAAAAAGGCTGCTGCCAGTTCACCCAATTCACCAGCCCCTACCACAATCTTCTTTAAAGAGCACTTCTCATCCCCTGATTTCAAAACTGTTGTGGCCCAAATGCAGTCAATGGCCACAGATACAGAGGTCCATTTCTGGGCAAATGAAGGTTTGACCAAAGACTCTGAAGGTCTTTGGACAAAAGAGGGGAAGATCCTGGGTATACCTGAAGCTAATTGTATCCTAATTTTATCCTACCTCCATGGTCTGACAGAGGACCCGCATTTAGTTCCTCAGTGACCCAAGTTGTAGCCAAATCTCTGGGGATGCAATGGAAACTACATATTCCCTATCATCCCCAGAGTGCAGGAGTAGTAGAGAGAATGAACAGGAACATCAAAGACAAATTAAAAAAGGCTACAGGAGGTACTCTAAAAGGTTGGTTGGAACACTTACCTTCTGTCCTTTTTCAGATAAGAACCACCCCCCATTCTAGGACAGGATTGTCCCCTTTTGAAATTCTAATGGGAATCCCTGCAAATATAGAATTACCCCCATTAGACCCAAATTCTGACATTAACGTTTATTCCCAACAGGAAGTGTACGTGAAAAGTCTGGTAAGTATGCTTCATGAAATAAATGAACAAGTTTCTGTCACCTTTTTTCCTCTTTCAACAGAACCAACCCACCCCTTCATCCCAGGGGACAAAGTACTGATTAAGCAGCTGGCTCACAGGAAAAGAATTGGACCAATCTACTCCGGACCGTGGAAGGTGGAAAAGGTATCCAGGACCGCGGTACTGACGGACCTAGGCAACACCTGGACCCACGCCAGCCGACTGAAGAAGTGTCCCCAGCTCCCCCCAACTCCAGAGCCCCTAACAGTAACTGAGGATACACTCTCTTCAAGACAGCGACAAGATCTACAAGATATTCAAGAAGGCATAGGACAAATCTCCCTGAAGGATACGATGACTTTACCTGGAAACTAAACAGAATCTTTCCATCATCAGGACAAGTGAAGAAGAAGAAGAAGAATAGTGAATTTTGAGGACATTAGATATGATCATTATGTTAAATCAGAATGATCAAAGAGAGGATTATAAGGGGGCTACTTATAATGATATACCATTTTGATAGGGGTTGAAATGAATATGCTTAACTTTCAGCTTTTAAACAAAGCTGGTGTAAGTATATTTCTTAGAAAAACGGTTTGACCAGTGTTGACATATCAGCAGGACGCAGCTGTTATGTGGTTTTCTAACTCTGTACTTCACCAGAGGATATGGAGTGACTTAGGAGTTTTCTTGTGGTCAAATCAGCAGGTGTGTACAGTTAACAGAACTAACTGTCATACTCTAAACTTTGCCTTATATTTCCTGTTGCAAGCTAACCACCAGCACATGACTGACCTATGCCCCATATTCCATATTTCAACTGAAGACTGTCACGTGACAAGAAGTTGTTAATGTATGCATATGTGTATATGTCTGATTGGTTCTTGGGAGAGTTGTCCCCTCCCTCTGCATTTCCCATAAAAGAGGAACGTATTGTCTATTAAACTTTGTAACCACTTCCACTTACAAACCCGTGTATGTGTGTGTGTTAACCACCGGTGAACTGGGATCTCCGCTCCTACCAATTCCTGGCCTAGGCACTTAGAATACAAGAAGAAAGACGTGTACCTTTACAGCCTATGAAGATAAAATTCGCACTGCACCATAGGAATCCGCATGGCACCTGCAGTCAACACACACTTTTTTTTTTTTCTCGCACCAAATTTGCAACGCATAGATGAACCAAAGCCATGGAATACTATGCTTTTTTACATGACCTGCAAAACTGTGTTTTTCTAAATGCATCAAACCCGCTGTAAATTTGCATCAGCATGAACCCAGGCTTAAAGACAGCAGCTTACACATATTATTCTTGAGCGTAGAGATTTTCCTTTTATTATATTAATTCCCAGCATACCTGGCAAATTTTATGTTGAAGAAATCTGTTGGTGAGTTGATGGACCTTTTAATATAGATGTCTGAGCATAATTTTTCCTTTTAGCTTGATGCATTTCTAGAAAATTCAATGTTCGTTGCAGGACCTGGCGCCTCTCTGGGAATGTACAGTGCTATGCAAAAGTATTCACCCCCTTGGCATTTTTTGTGTTTTGTTGCCTCACAACATGGAATTAACATGGATTGTTTGAGTATTTGCATCATTTCATTTACAGGACATGTCCAGAACTTTGAAGATGTTTTTTTTTTATTGTGAAGCAAACAACAAATAGGACAAAATAACAAAAAAAGTCAATGTGCATAACTATTCACCCCCCTAAAGTCAATACTTTTCAAAGCCATCTTTGCAGCTATCACAGCTCCAAGTTGCTTTGGATAAGTCTCTGAGCTTGTCACATCTTACCACTGGAATTTATGCCCATCCCTCGCAAAACTGCTCCTTCAAGTTGGATGGTTTGCACTTGTGAACAGCAATCTTTAAGTCTGACCACAGATTTTCTATTGGTTTGAGGTCTGGGCTTTGACTAGGCCATTCCAACACATTTACATGTTTCCCCTTAAACCACTCAAGTGTTATTTAGCAGTGTGTTTGGGGTCATTCTTCAGCTGGAAGGTGAACCTCCTAGCCTCATATCACACACAGAGTGGTACAGGTTTTGCTCAAGAATATCCCTGTATTTAGCACCATCCATCTTTCCCTCAACTCTGACCAGTTTCTCAGTCGGACTGCTGTGATGTGATCAGATGTGATCTGATGTGTTGGGTTTGCGCCAGACATAGCGTTTTCTTTGGCCAAAAAGTTAAATCTTAGTCTCATCATACCAGAGCACCTTCCTCCATACATTTTGGGAGTCTCCCACATGCCTTTTCGCAAACTCAAAATGCGCCATTTTGTTTTTTGCTTAAAGTAATGGCTTTCTTCTGGCCACTCTGCCATAAAGCCCAACTCTATGGTGCATACGGCTTATCGTCATCCTATATCCAGTTGTATGTGTGTATGTATATGAGTTCTGGTGTGCGCCCATCTCTTATCAGATTTGTTGTGCCATGTTCTTTCCATTTGGTTATGATGTTATGATAGATTTGATGGTGCTCCTAGTCAGGGTTAGGTCGATGATGATCTATCAAAGATTTGGATATTTTTTATAACCTAACCCTGACTTGTACTTCTCAACAACATTGTCCCTTACTTGTTTAGAGAGTTTCTTGGTCTTCATGGCAGTGTTTGGTTAGTGGTGCCTCTTGCTTAGGTATTGCAGCCTCTGGTGCCTTTCAAAAAGGTGTGTATATGTAATGACAGATCATCTGACACTTAGATTGCACACAAGTGGACATCATTTCACAAATTAGGTGACTTCTGAAGGCAATTGGTTGCACCAGAGCTTTTTATGGGCTTCATAACAATACATACGCACATGCCAATTATCAGTTTTTTATTTCTGCAAAATAGTTTTATGTATATATTTTTCTAATTTTACGTCACCAAATTAGACTATTGTGTTCTGATCCATCACATATAATTCAGATAAAAAAAAAACATTGAACTAAAGGCTGTAATTTTAACAAAATAGGTAAAAAGCCAAGGGGGTGAATACTTTTGCAAGGCACTGTATATACAGTTGTGTGATGAAGTATTCTCCCCTTTCCTGATTTTTTGGGCATATTTCTCAGACTTAAATGATTCAGATTATTAAACAAATTTTAATATTATACAAAGATAACCCGAGTAAATCCAAGATGCAGTTTTTAAATTATTTCATTTATTAAGCGAAAAAACTATTCAAACCTGCCTGGCCCTATGTGAAAAAGTAATTGTCCTCCCCCATGCTGAATCATGAATGAACTGTGATTAACCACAATTTTAGGAAAGCTGAGTTAAATTTCACTTGCCACACCCAGGCCTTATTACTGCCAGACCTGTTAAATAAAGAAATCACATAAATAGAAGCTGTCTGACAAAGTGAAGCACGCTAACAGATCACAAAAAGCCACACATTATACCACAATCTAAAAAAAATTCAAGAACAGATTACAAACATACAAGTACATGTATCGGTCTAGGAAGGGTTTCAAAGCCATTTCTAAGGCTTTGGAACTCCAGTGAACCAAGGGGAGAGCCATTATCCACAAATGGAGATAACTTGGAACAATGGTGAACCTTACCAGGAGTGGCCAGCCAACCAAAATGACTCCCAAGAGCATGACGACGACTCATCCAGTAGGCTATAAAAGAACCAAGACCATCATCTAAAGAACTGCAGGCCTCACTTGCCTCAGGTAAGACCAGTGTTCATGATTCAACAATAAGAAAGAGACTGGGCAAAAATGGCATCCATGGGAGAGTTCCAAGGCCAAAGGCTCATCTCACATTTACCAAAAAACATCTTGATTATCCCCAAGACTTGTAAAATTGAGTAAAACCAAAAAAAAACCCGCCCTTCTGGTTCACCCCTCCGCGCTTATTGGATAGAAACCTCTTAAACCATGGATAAAATCGAATGTATGTAAGTATAAAAATATAAATAATATAAATATATAAAAATCTAATTGGATCACGTTTATATAAATATATGAGTTCAGTTCACCACTGATATCTTAGCAGCCGCTTAAAAAATCGCAATCATATGAAATATGGCAATATTGTATATTATGAACAAGAAATGCTATTGGCTCAGTCTGTATACTATTGCAGCAGCGCTTTAGTCCTTGTTATCACCCAGGACCATATGGTAAAGAATACAGTCTAGCTTTAAAGAGATATTTCCGCGTAGTGCTTCCTTGGATAAAAGTAGTGACAGCTCCCACCGTATACTTCAATAAATCCTTCACCACGTGTGGAATAAAACTCCCCTTTGGGGATACACTCACCAGACCACTGGTCAAAATAAGCCTTTCAATAAATCACTTATGCATTAGCGTTCCTCCCACGTTCTGTCTCCTCTGCAGTGCTTGGCTGGATCATGTACACATAATTCCTCGCAAAAACAAAGGGGTATTGCAATAGTGTGATATTGTTTTAAAAGCTTTTTATTATTTAGATGCAGAAAAAACCTCCCCCCCTAATACAGAATGCGTACCATGAAATGGTTAATCATATGCATTAAAAACGTGTGTGTCACTATGCCTGTTTCTGTGCGAATTCCTCCGGGACTGATCCCCCCTGCTGCATAGAACAGCAATTCAGTATCCTGTTTGTTTGTTTGTCCTGGGACGCACATCCAAGGCGCACACACTTCACTTCCGGTCTGTAGATCACTGCCCTGACGTTTCGTCGTTATCTGACTTCCTCTGAGGAACATGATCCAAAACATGATCAGAGGGGATAAGATCACTTATTGTCCTGCATGATCATCATATGAGTTTGCATAAAGCCTTTAATAAGCTGGCGATAAAATCATTTTATCGATTTTATCGCCAGCTTATTAAAGGCTTTATGCAAACTCATATGATGATCATGCAGGACAATAAGTGATCTTATCCCCTCTGATCATGTTTTGGCGTTTAGCTCCACCTGTTAAAAGGAGGGGTTTTCTGATCTCCATCTAGCTACACCTGGTAAAAGGAGGGGCTTTCTGCTCTCCATCTAGTATAAATATCACATCCCTTTGGCCGGAAGTGATGTCTTTTGATGACGCCCTGGAGGAGGGGCGAAACGCGTCGACGTAATTTCCGGCCAAGGATCTAACCACTGACGCCACTTCCTGTTCCGTGGAGCGCACGCTAAACCAGCTGCAACCGCGGAAGTATCTGAGAAGTTTGCCTTCCTTTATGCATCCTGTAAGTAGCGCAGAGCGCGCATTTTAAAAATCCTTCTACAACACTTTAAAATTTGCTCTCTTCTATTATCGGTACAATATCTCCAAGAACATCACTGTGCCTTGTGTGCATGCATCGCTCCCTGGATCCTCTCATCCCACTGGCTTGTTTATTCAGCTCTGCTTTTGTGCCTACTTGCCGAACCACAGTTTGTCTGCATATCTGCCCTCTGCTTTGCTGCTCTGTCTGTCTGCTAGCCCGGTGAGTCTATTCCAAGAAGGAGCTCATATGTACATTTATTTTGGTTCTTGTTTTTTTGGGACAATAACTGGACTTACTCACATTATTTTTTTTTTTTTTTTTTTTTTTTATATATTTTCTTACCACATTGATCACTTATTCAATTTTGGTATCTATGAAATAATTTTATGGTTATTATTCAATCATGTCACTTATGTAATAATTTATCACACATATTATTTGATGCTAGTTTATTTTTTATGGGATTGGTTTGTGTCAGACATGTAACCACTTCACACACATTATTGATGTTTGTCAATTTTGTGGGATCATTTATTATTTTGTCACAATTTTTGTTTGCCAGCGCTGTTTTATTGGTTTGAGCATTTTTTGAAGGTTATAGCACTTTCTTATCAGCAGCTGCACATTTTTTGTGTTTTCTTTTTCTCGTTCAATATTGCACACGTCCATTCCAGCGCCGTTTCTTTGTTTATATATGGCATTAATCCAGCCATATATGGATCAAAATGTATCCAGTTCAGCAGCTATTAGCTGAATTTCAATCCATGTATGGGCAGGGAGGTTGTACATAAGTCTATTTACCAGTCGACTTCTGTAAAATCACCCAGTCGGATGTTCCCTGCTGAGTCAGTGTATTCTGACGACAGAAGTCTCCCCTACAAAAATTTGGATGTGGACTTAAGTTTTTTTTTATTTTATTTTTTTTTTTTTTCATTCAACCCCCCTGATTGAATGAAAACAAAAAAAGTCATCTATGGGCTGCCTTAGTGAGATTTCCTGAAGGCAAAAATACAACATGGCCTAATCTTAGTAAATAAATATGTGGGGCAAAAAAAAAAATGTGCAGAACTTCCAGCATCTCAGAACCTCCAGACTATGTACCATGAACCTTAGAAATGCATGCTGCAGTGGGTGGATGGGTATGTGTAAGTATGCATCCTGAAGATTTATCAAGATTATGAATACCTTTTTCAAAAAAATATTCCAGATAGATTACAACATATAACTAAAAGACTGAAAAGGAAAAAATCCTCTCAGAGCGCATAGTGTCCGTGAAATCTTTCACCGCAACAGCTCTCTGACTCGGCAACATGGTGAATACAGGCTTCCTATTTAAAGTTTTGAACAAGAACTGGAGAACCTGCAGCTACAGTTTCCACATTTTTATTCAGCTATGTTGGAGGAGCAATAGAACTTTTTTCCACAGCATGTATCCAATGAGCCACTCAACACACAGATATGAGATAATAGGCAGCGAGTTTATCACAGTACCCCAGAGCTGCCCTTGGTATTTACCACTGTTTTTGGATGCAGGACCTGCTGGAGGTTCTGCCATGTCTGGTGCTTCTCCAGCCTGGTCCATGACTAGTAGTGATGCTGCATCTCGACAGTACAGCCACATAGGCTACTGCCTCTGTTTGCACCACTATGCAAGCTGTGTGGTGCCCATAACTATGTCACTACAGTACTGAATGTAATGTTCAATGCCTTCAGCTTCTCAGCCTCCTTGTCTGCCATTACTGATGCTCAGCTATTGGAGAATCAAGTCAGTGCAGCGATAAAAGGCTCCCAGATTTCTGCCAGAGTTGTCTGCATCCCTTACTGGGGACAAAAAACAGCTTGTATTCAGCCGCAAGTAGGGTATATGCCTGCAAGAGTTGTCCCCAACCTTACCAGGAGATCTTGTGGTGTAACAATAAGGGAAGCCTCTCCAGATACCACATGAGATCACCAAGGATGGAATACCACAGTGTTGAGAGGGGTGTCACTAAAAACAGATCATGAAAGACATTGGGGTTGATTTACTAAAGACAAATCCACTTTGCACTACAAGTGCAGTTGCTGTAGATCTGAGGGGAAGATCTGAAATGAGGGGATTTTATCAACCAATCATGTGCAAGCTAAAATGCAGTTTTTTTATTTTACTTTCATGTCCCCCTCAGATCTACAGCAACTGCACATTCAAGTGCACTTGTAGTGCAAAGTGGATTTGCCTTTCATGAATAACCCCCATAATGTTACATCCTGGAGGGTAGGATGCATAGGGGTTTATTTACTAAGGTGTCAGTTTATGAAGCAGTGAAATCTATTCACTGCTTCATTCTCCGGCATTCTCAGAGGAGATCTTTCTCCTCTGTGTGCCTGTTTATGAAGCGGAGTAGATTGCTTCACCTTCGGAGGAGTGAAGTGATCTACAAACGCTTCCAACAGATACTGGAATCTCGTGAGACTTTACGAGATTACAGTACCAGAAATTCACAGAAACACTGCTCAATACACTGACAGACGGCATGGTTAATGTTAAAAAATGAGTCCCCCTACTATATATATGTGTGTGTATGTGTGTGTGTATATATATATATATATATATATATATATATATATATATATATATATATATATATATATATATATATATACTGTATATGTCTATATGCGCGCACACACATATATATGTGTGTGTATATATATATATGTGTGTGTGTGTGTGTGTGTGTGTGTGTGTGTGTATATATATATATATATATATATATATATATATATATATATATATATATATATATATATATATATATATATATATATATATAGACATAAATATGGCAGGGGGACATAGTTACAGTGTTGGGGGTCTGAACGAGGTATAAGGAAGTTTAAAAATCTTCCTCTTTCCTCCTCAGATTCCCTCTTCACTCCCCGATTCTCCACCTCTGAGCTGGTGAATCGTAGAGTGTGAATTCTGACTCAGATCGCAGTCAATGAGGATTCTTCATGTGCGGAGATCATCGACCGGAGAACATGTTCAAACACTTCTCCCCTGATTATCTCTGTTTCATAAACCGTTTATGGACTGTGATCAGCGTCGATCCTCGGGATCACTGCTTCATAAACGGACACCTAAAGCTGGAGAGTGCAAAATCAGGCTCACTTCTGCATAGAAACCAATCAGCTTCCATTGAACAAGCTGAGGTTAGAAGCTAATTGGCTGTCATGCACAGCTGCAGCAGATTCTGAGTGCACCAGCCTTAGTAAATCTACCCCACAGTGTTGGGTTGCTGAGGGGGAGGGGAGATTTAACAGCTTTTACTCTTTTTGGTTTTATGTTTTTTAGGTAGAAAGGAGAGCCAGTGTTCTCTGAGGGATCTGTTCTGAAAGATAATTAGGGAAATACATTTTCGGCTGGAGTTCTACTTGGTTTTAGGAAACAGAGTTTCAACTTGAATTTTTGGGAAAGAGAAGTTGGTGACAACAATCAGGTTTTATCCCTCACTGCTAAAATAACTGGGATACCTTACACATGTACTGTATAACTGCTTTGTACTTTAAAGTGTATTTGAAATATGTTAACATAAGAATATAATTGATCATTCTGGGCAACAAGTATGCTTTTCCTGACACTTTACTGTATGAAGCAATTTGTTTATAGACTATTGGTGAATATTCATACAATGGGCACAAATTGCAATCAAAGAATAATAAAATGAATATAAAAAAAAACGATGTATTTATAGAACCTAACTGATGCATGTCTGACATGACACAACTGTGCAGTAGAAAGTTCCCCATCTTCAGTGTAAATGTTAAGACTAATGTAAAAAACGAATGCTCAAAAAAAGTCTGAGTATGGCAACAGGTATACAGTACAATTTATTACAGTAAGTCCCCTACTTGCGAATGTGTTGCGTTCCAGATGCGTGTTTGTAAGTCTAGACAATGGCTGCGACCACTGATAAGTGTGTTCTGGCGGGGGAGAGTCCCCCCTGTCAGAACACAAAGGGGGAGATCACCGAACCAACATTGCTTGTGTTGGTATGGCGATCTGTCAGTTTTTTTTTTTTTACTTCAGCCCGATTGGTTAAAGGAAAAAGAGTATGTGTGCCCAGCTTTTACAGGATTTCTCAGGTGTACAAGCTGATATGAGTGTATACACATTAGAGCTGCACGATTCTAGGTAAAATGAGAATCAAAATTTTTTTGCTTAGAATAAAGATCATGATTTTCGGCGTAACATCATCTTTCACATTATACAAAAAAGAAGGGCTAACTATATTGTTTTTAGTTTTTTTTTTCCTCAAGAAATTGCGTCTGAAAGACTGCTGCGCAAGTACAGTGCAACATGAAATATGGCCATGTCATTTTATTCTCTAGGGACTTGTTACGTGTGTAGCACGGCCTCCTTGAGGACTGCCTGGATTTACCTGTTCATCTGCAAAGCCATGACCCTGTGAACATTCCAACCCACCTGACACTTTGGGTTCAGATATCTTTTACAGCACCTTTAAATGACACGTCACACAAGTCAAATATGGTTATATTATCTCAGCTTTTACTGGAGTAAGCAATGTGGTATTTATATACAAAGGAGGTTAATTGGTCAACCGAGTTCTGGAGCCCAGACTCGGGAGAAGAATTCCCCGACAAGACCGCTTATGAACAGTTCAACAGCACAAGAGCATAATATACATACAGTGGTGTGAAAAAGTGTTTGCCCCCTTCCTCATTTCCTGTTCCTTTGCATGTTTGTCACACTTAAGTGTTTCGGAACATCAAACCAATTTAAACAATAGTCAAGGACAACACAAGTAAACACAAAATGCAATTTGTAAATGAAGGTGTTTATTATTAAAGGTGAAAAAAAATCCAAACCATCATGGCCCTGTATGAAAAAGTGATTGCCCCCTAAACCTAATAACTGGTTGGGCCACCCTTAGCAGCAACAACTGCAACCAAGCGTTTGCGATAACGTGCAATGAGGCTTTTACAGCGTCCTGGAGGAATTTTGGCCCATTCATCTTTGCAGAATTGTCCTAATTCAGTTACATTAGAGGGTTTTCGAGCATGAACGGCCTTTTTAAGGTCATACCACAACATCTCAATAGCATTCAGGTCAGGACTTTGGCTAGGCCACTCCAAAGTCTTCATTTTGTTTTTCTTCAGCCATTCGGTGGTGGACTTGCTGGTGTGTTTAGGATCATTGTCCTGCTGCAGAACCCAAGTTCGTTTCAGCTTGAGTACACGAACAGATGGTCGGACATTCTCCTTCAGGATCTCTTGGTAGACAGCAGAATTCATAGTTCCTTTTATCACGGCAAGTCTTCCAGGTCCTGAAGCAGCAAAACAGCCCCAGACCATCACACTACCACCACCATATTTTACTGTTGGTATAATGTTCTTTTTCTGAAATGCAGTGTTCCTTCTACGCCAGATATACTTGGACACACACCTTCCAAAGAGTTCCACTTTTGTCTCATCGGTCCACAGAATGTTGTCCCAAAAGTCTTGGGGATCATCAAGATGTGTTGTTGAGAAATTGAGATGAGCTTTGATGTTCTTTTTGCTCAGCAGTGGTTTTCTCCTTGGAACTCTGCCATGCAGGCCCTTTTTGCCGAGTCTTTTCCTGATGGTGGAGGCATGAACGCTGACCATAACTGAGGCAAGTGAGGCCTGCAGTTCCTTGGACGTTGTTGTGGGGTCTTTTGTGACCTCTTGGATGAGTCGTCGCTGCGCTCTTGGGGTAATTTTGGGCGGCCGGCCACTCCTGGGAAGGTTCACCACTGTTCCATGTCTTCGCCATTTGTGGATAATGGCTCTCACTGTGGTTCGCTGGATTCCCAAAGCTTTGGAAATGGCTTTATAACCCTTTCCAGACTGATAGATCTCAATTACTTTCTTTCTCAATTGTTCCTGAATTTCTTTGGGTCTCGGCATGATGTGTAGCTTTTAAGGATCTTCTGGTGGACCTTACTGTGTCAAGCAGCTCCTATTTAAGTGATGCCTTGATTGTGAACAGGTGTGGCAATAATCAGGCCTGGGTGTGGCTAGAGAAATTGAACTCAGGTGTGGACAACCACAGTTATAGTATGTTTTAACAAGGGGGGCAATCACTTTTTCACACAGGGCCATGATGGTTTGGATTTTTTTTCACCTTTAATAATAAACACCTTCATTTACAAATTGCATTTTGTGTTTACTTGTGTTGTCCTTGACTATTGTTTAAATTGGTTTGATGTTCCGAAACACTTAAGTGTGACAAACATGCAAAGGAACAGGAAATGAGGAAGGGGGCAAACACTTTTTCACACCACTGTATATGTACAATGTACTACCTGGAGCATGACCTGTAAGGACAGTAGAGGGTTAGCTATCGGATGCAGGTAGTCGCACATTAAAGGGGAACCCCAGGCTGGCCTATTCAACCTTTTAAATCCTAATGAGAGATCAGATAGAATAGGGCCCTTTAAATGGTAACCGCAATGTCCAAGATGCAGGCCTGATATTCTTCACCGGCAATTGGAGCTCATTTGATTATATCCAACAAGGCACAGGGATGTGATAGCAAGCCGAATGGCTTAAACAGGCTGGTGGTACTCCTTGAAGTGGTTTTAGATAAAGGTGTCTATGTACAGTGTTCAAATGGAAGCGCAGTAAAGAGTTCCCAAGGTAAAGGTGTCTGTACACAGTATTCAAATAAAGTAAACCAGGGAAGGATTGCAAAAGCTGGGCAATTGCCCTCTCACAAATGACCGGACCGGCTAAACGCCTTGCAGACAGCGACCTGGGAAGAGACGTCCTTCTGTAAAGTGACCAGCGATGACCCACAGCTGCTGAACGCAGACGACCGTAGTGTCGATCTGCTGGGTTGGTGCTGTGAAGATATCTGATGAACAGCAAGCAGAGTTAGGCCCCTTTCACAAGGACGGACCATATGTCCGTTTTTCATCCATCCTTTTTCAGATGAAAAACGGACATACATGTATCCCTATGGGATAGTGGATGTCAGCGGATGAACATCCGCTGACATCAGTCTCCACTATGCTCCGTTTCTGATGACGGAGGAAAACCCTACTTTTCCACCCGTCATCGGATCGGATGAAAACGGTCTCTACAGTCTGTCTTCATCCGATTCCCCCATAGAGGAGAGCGACGCTCTCACAGGTTGGTCCCTGCACAGTGTGCAGAGACAGAACTGTCATCTGCCTGCTCAGCGGGGATCGACCGAGCGATCCCCTGCTGAGCAAAGCGGAGCCCGTATACGGACACGTCCGTGTGAAAGGGCCCTCCAGAGCCGGGTTGTAATCGAGCACCGCGTGGTAGGCTGCAGCCTCTTTCTCTACCACAGAGAGATGGGCACTGGGCTAGGCCCAGGAAGAAGAGAGCGCAGGGCGGATCTCTTGACTCTTTTTTTTATAGTTCCTCCCAGAAGTCTCCTCGGGTTGTAGCAAGGATCCCTGGGATGTGTAGTCCAGATGTAATGTCACGCAACGGAATTGCCAGCCTGAAAGACTACTAGTTCCACAATCCTTTTGGTTGGGCTCACAAATATGACGGTAGTCACTGGCACCCAGCACTAGAGGGATATAACTATAGATGGTGAATGACGGGGAAATTGCACAATATTAGAACTGTAGTCTACCATCGCTACATCCTCCCCCCACCTGAAAGTCTTTCGTCCCCGAAGACAGAACACAACCTGTGAAATCACTTTACTGTATCATAAGAAAGTAAACAGTAATGTCTCAAACCAGAAGCTGCAACAGTCAACAATTGATCCAAAGAAGGATTCTCTAGCAGCCAAATATATACATGTTCAGGCAAAATCATATCAGTTTTGTGACAGGCCAGTAGTAAATTAGTGGCCCACCTAGTAGTGTCAGGAGGTGGCTTGAGGTCTTCCTCTATCAAAGGTTCAATAAAGGAGGCAAGTGCTTGACTAGAAAGTTGAGCGGTAGGGATAAGTTCATTAGTTTTCCCCAAAGATGTCATAAGTCAGTCTCTTGGGAGGGCAGATTTTCTGTCTCAACCTAGATTAGATGCTTTCCAATGACTCCGGTTCATGATCTGCTCCCCAGAAACTATATCTGGGTTCTGATTCAGGCTCAGGGTCTGGCTCCTCCCGGGTTTCAGGAACACGCTCACTTTCTTCTTCATTATTAGGGGAGCAGGTTTCCACCACATCAGGTGCCTCTAAACGGTCATTGGGCTCCATCTTAGGATATAGGCAGCAAATTATTTAGATGCCAAGTTTTTAGGGGGCCAGTCTGTCCTTTAGGGCGGATCTGATACACAGGAAGCCCAGATAATCGTTTGCAAAAAATATAGGGCTGGGAGTGCCATCGATCAGCCAGCTTATGCTTTCCGGGCACTCCTAGGTTGCGCAACAGCACCCAATCTCCAGGTTGCAAGTCTTGAACCCTTACTTTGAGATCAAAGTTTTTCTTGTTTCTCTGTTCCCTGGCAGTAGATGCTTCCTTAGCCTTCTCATAGGCAGTCTTTAAGTTCTTTCGAAGTCTGTCAACGTACCCTCGGTAAGAAGCCTGAGATGTCGAATGACGTTCCCAAAGCCAGATCCACTGGCAAGCGAGCGTCCCTTCCAAACATCAACCAGTAAGGGGAGTACCCGGTAGAGTCATTTGCTGTGCTATTTTAAGCATGAACCACTGCAGCAATGTTATCTCGCCAATGTTGTTCTTCTCCAAAGGAAGGGTTCCTAACATATTTAACAGAGTACGGGTGAAACGCTCAGATTCTGGATCCCCTTGGGGATGGTAAGAAATAGTTCTTGATTTTTGGATAATCAAAATTTCACACAGTTTTCAGATTAGCTTACTCTGAAAGTCCTGACCTTGGTCCAAATGTAGGCGCTGAGGCAGCCCATAATGAATGAAAAACTTCTCCACTAAGGTCTTGGCTACAGTACTGGCTTGCTAATCCCTAGTGGGGAAAGCCTAAGCATAACGGGTAAAATTATCTGTCACAACCAGGACATTACTCCGCCCACTCAGGTCAGGTTTCAAACACAAGAAATCAATGATTAAGTCATCCCCTTTCACTGGGGTGGCAGCACTTACTTCCCAATCATCGTACAAGGCTTCAGGCTGATTGGATGGCTGGTGACATTCCTCACACTGACAGGGATTCTTCGCCCTCCTTCTCAGTAAGGCCCTAGTGGGTACGATCTCCGGAACCAGTTCTATTCCACTATCTTCCTCCTTCCCGCTTCTACCAACGCGGTCGGAATTCTCGTCGGAAAAAGCTCTGATGGTTTTCCCGTCGGAATTCCGACAGAATTTCGCTCTAACTGTCTTGCCTACACACGGTCACACCAAATTCTGACGGTCTGTAACACAGCGGCATAAAACACGTTCCACAGCACTATAGAAGGGAAGTTTAATGCTTCCGAGCATGCGTCGAATTGTTTCCGAGCATGCGTCGGAATTTTACGTGTCGGAATTGCATACACACGATCGGAAAATCCGATGGAAAGGTTTTCCGTCGGGGAAAAATTGAGAACAGGTTCTCAATTCAAAGTCCATCGGAAATTCCGACAGAAAAAGACCGATGGGCATACACACGGTCGGAAAATCCGTTGACAAGCTCCCATCAGACTGTTTCCATCGGAAATTCCGACCGTGTGTACGCCGCATTAGGGATCCGGTTGATCCCATGATAGTTTAAAAGTGGCCTTCATGCAGGTTCTTTTACCAGGCTGCAACACCTTTTCTTGTGTATCTAACTGCCACAGTCTTCCTACCCCTTCCATGGGGGCCTTATTTTCCTACAACACATGCTGAAAAACCTTCCGCAACTGAGGATGGATCTTCCTTACTGGAGCACCCTCTATGGCCAGTGATGTGAGTAATCTCCTCACAAGATTGGTGTTGGTGCCTATCAGCAAGGAATTAAAGCCTTCCCCAGGAGTGTCGAAAGTCTCCGGTTTTCCCACCAAGGAAGTATCAAAGGTGATCTTGATAGGGATGTAACCGTCATATGGGCACTTTTGGGTACATATACCCCAGATCTCCAACTCTTCGAGTTCACAAAAAAGGATGTGCATTAATTTCCCATGTCTGTCTTTCCTTCCCTGGGGGTCCAGTTTTCATTTTAACAGGAAAGGGAGGGGCAGAGGTAGCAGAGACGACTTTTTTGTTTTTTTTGTTTTTTGTCTTCTTTGATTCTTTCTTAGCTTTGGAGCTCAGTTTTCCCTCTGGACTCTCAACTAGCTCCTTCACCTGAGGTCCCTTGAATTTTCTCACCGGTTTTTGGAAAAGCAGCTTCTGTAAAGCTTTTTGAACTTCCGTGAGTAATTGTGGGTTGATTCCAGCCTTGGGGCACTCAGCCGGGAAGTGTCCAACTTCTTTACAGCCATAACATTTCTTTTCTCGCACTCGGGAAAGCTTTGGCCCCCCTTGGTGAAATCCTTGTTCTTGGACCTTTGCTTGAGTTTCCATTACTCGCATTAGAGCATGATACATCTGAGTTTGGGCTTGAGATACCTGGGTCATCAGCTCAGCTGGTCCGAGTTCAACCACCACTATCGGGAATGGCCAGCTTAGCCTGTTCTGATTGAGTTTCACTGTCCTCATCTGAGAAACCTGCTTCAACATGGACAGTTCGGGCAACTATTTTCTCCCTCTTAGGAGCAATACAGTTCAATTCTCTCGTTCCTTGACTCTTTTCTTCCAATAGAGTGTCCTCTTCCTGCACTTCTCTTATCAATTCAGGATACGTGGGTACCACCTTGGTTCTTTTCAGTAATAACTTTAAGACAATGGGATGGTTTGGTCGGGCCCCTTGCAAGACCCGATCTAAATGAGCTCGATCGGCATCCTTGGGATCGATACCCCTTTTAGGTATAATCTGGTGCCACATTCTGTCTACTCGGTAGATGTACCCAGAGAGGCTCTCTCCCTTTTGTTAATGGGTTATTTAAATTTGTACGTCAGGTCTGCAATTGTTTCCACTCTTCGAAATACAGCATACAAAGCATCTACAGTATCTCACAAAAGTGAGTACACCCCTCACATTTTTGTAAATATTTTATTCTATCTTTTTATGTGACAACACTAAAGAAATTACACTTTGCTACTAGAGCTGCACGATTCTAGCCAAAATGAGAATCACAATTTTTTTGCTTAGAATAAAAAGATCGCAATTCTCTCACTATTCTTGCAACGTAAAATCTTTCACATTATAAAAAAAAAAAATTGGGCTAACTAACTACTGGTTAGTTTTTTTTTTTTCATTCATTAAAGTAATTTTTTTCCAAAAAAATTGCATTTGAAAGACCGCTGCGCAAATACAGTGTGACATAAAATATTGCAACAACCACCATTTTATTCTCTAGGGTCTCTACTAAATAAATAAATGTATATATAATGTATATAAAGTCATTTTCTAGTAAAAAAAATGATTTTCAACTTGAAACCAACAAATGTCAGAAAAAGGTTTAGGCCCCTTTCACACTGAAGCGTTTTTCAGGCGATACAGCGCAAAAATAGCGCCTGTATAGCGCCTGAAAAAAACGGGTCCTTTAACTCCAGTGTGAAAGCCGGAGGGCTTTCACACTGGAGCGGTGCGCTAGCAGGACGGTAAAAAAAGTCCTGCTAGCAGCATCTTTGGAGCAGTGAAGGAGCGGTGTATTCACCGCTCCTACCCATTGAAATCAATGGGACAGCGCGGTAATACCACGGCAATACCGCCGGCAATACCAGCGGCGGTTTTAATTCTTTTTCGGCCGCTAGCGGGGTTAAAACCGAATACCGCAGCTAAAACTACGGTAAAGCAGTGCTAAATATAGCGCTGCTTTACCGCCGACGCCCGCACCGCCCCAGTGTGAAAGGGGCCTTAGTGTTTAAGTGGTTAAACTTTCCTCACTTAAGCTGGCCATACACCTATAGATTATCTGCAGATGGAAAAAGTGCAACAGATTCCTCCATGTTTCTAACCATAGAAAATCTGCAGATAATCTATAGGTGTATGGCCAGCTTTACACACAAAATCTATTCCTTTGACAAATTGTTACAATGTTTATACTTAGTTCAACTGCTAAAGAAAGTTGTGATTCTTGGCAGACTGACGTTTTTTTTTCTTCCTTTCTTTTGACGGCTGTGGCTTCAGAAGAGCAGAGAGAATTATTTGCGTAGCAAGAATCGTGAAACACTTTTGTCAAGATCGCAACAAGGAAAAAATTTCTATAACGATTCTTGACGATTAATCGTGCAGCTCTATTTTCTACAATTTAAAGTAGTGAGTGTACAGCTTTTATAACAGTGTAAATTTGCTGTCCCCTCAAAATAACTTGCCATACAGACATTAAAAAATTGCTGTCTAAATCGCTGGCAAAAAAAGTGAGTGCACCCCGAAGTAAAAATGTCAATCGGGCTCAACGTGTCAATATTTTGTGTGGCCACCATTATTTTCCAGCACTGCCTTAACCCTCTTGGGCATGTAGTTCACCAGAGCTTCACAGGTTGCCACTGGAGTCCTCTGAGGGGGAACCCCCCCGCATCTCAATCTTGTAACCGCGAGATGTGACCCACTCCTACTGAATTATGGTTGGAGTGGGGGTGTCCCCTCAAAAGGAGGGCTTGGTGCATGGTTTAGAATAATCTTGGGCCCAGGGCTTCTTCTGGCCCTGGCCCTGTGGCTTGCCCCTGGCCCTAGTGCCCTGTTGGCGGCAGAACCACCTTGACACTGAGACATTGGAGGAAGCAGTCCCTGAGGTTTTAAACGAGGGACGTCTGGTGCTTTTCTTCACAGGAAGTAGAGAACTCTTCCCTCCTGAAATCTTTTGGCTATATTTGTCCAAATGATCACTAAATAAACGCTCCCCATGAAAAGGGAAACCTGCCAATAACTTTTTACAAGGAAGCTCAGCTGACCAGTTCTTAAGCCACAAGAATCTGCGCGTATGTACAGGAGAGAGCCAAACGAGAAACCTGCTGTATTGAATCCTTTGAGGCGTCAACAGCAAAACACAGTGCTCGAGAAATATCTGTCTTACTTTCAGGCAGATCATCCTCCTGGTTAGGCCTATCGGGCCGTTTGACCTGATCCTTTACGGACTGGCAGATACCAATTGCTGCAACAGCTAGCTGAATAGCTGAACTGGCCAAAGAAAAGGAAGCCTTTAATAATGACTCCAATTTCTTGTCAACAGGGTCTTTCAGGCCCTGTGCGTTATCTACCGGACAAATTAAGTTCTTGTTTAAGGAAGATGTGGATGTAAATAAGTGCAGCGCTAATTGTATAAACAAGTGAAGGTGTATATATATATATATATATCACAATACACAAACACCTCTAAATATTAACAATTGTGTTGACTTGGCCAGTGTGTAGTGTAATGACTACACCTCAGTGAATAAATAAACAGTCCTGAACATGAATACACAACTGAAAAAGTCCAAATATATATGTGATTCAACAAATATATGTAGAAATCCAACCGCAAGTGTGACCCTTAAGATGAAAAGATAGCCAGAAAAAACACCACCATAGATAGGAGGAGGCTTACCAGATCGTAATGACTTGGAGAGGCATATACCACCTATGTCACAAAAGCTTGTCAATAGACCCAGATGGATGCAGCTGGTCCTGGATCCAACGACATCAGAGGCCAGAACATCAATGGGATATGGAAAATGGACCCCAAAACTTCATGTAGAGACAAAGGCTGGGTACCAAGTAACATGCGTAATACAATAAAAAGAAGGGGGGGCTTGCATAGCATGATACCGTTTTTTTTAAAAGTAGTATTTATTATAGTATTTAGCATTTCGCAGATTGCAAATAGGCTTATCGAAATTAGGTACAGGTACATGAGCGATGTATGTAGGAGGATCCACCGACATGTTTCGACTAACCAGTCGTCATCTGGGGTGTAGACCCCCCCCTACATTTACACTATTTAAATAGCTATGGTGACCCCCCACGCGTGGCTTGACTGCGAGTGGCTGGTGTTGGGGCATAGTCAGATGGATGCATTTAATGGGGCCCACACGAAAGAGTAGTCACTGACCGCCTAGGCTCTGAGGAAAGGGGTGCGCCCCCAAAACGCATCAACCGTTCAGTCGTTTGGGGTACCATTCGATCTTCCTGTCATCAGACTCTGTTCGTAGCTGCAAAGAGATGCAGTTTGACTGTTAAGAATACGCCTTTTTACATGCTCGCCTTGTGAGTAGTACCTTTGCTTTTTATATATTTAAATACATTTTTTTTGTGGTAATGCACTAGGTCGCCCTCCTTCTTTTCTTTTTTCTTTCAGGGATCTACTGCTCCCAGTGATCAGGAACAGTGATCTCTGTCATGTTCTAGTGAGCCCACCACCCCTACAGTTAGAACACGGTGAGGGAACACAGTTAACCCCTTGATCGCCCCCTAGTGTTTAACCCCTTCCCTGCCAGTGTCATTTACCCAGTAATCGGTGCATTTTTATAGCACCGATCGTAGTATAAATGTCACTGGTCCCAAAATAGTGTCAAAAGTGTCCGATGTGTCCGCCGAAATGTCGCAGTCATGATGAAAAAATCGCAGATTGCCGCAATTACTAATAAAATAAATTAATAATAAAAATGCCATAAATCTATCCCCTATTTTGTAGACGCTATAACTTTTGCGCAAACCAATCAATATACACTCATTTTTATTTATTTTTACAAAAAATATGTAGAAGAATACATATAGCCTAACCTGAGGAAGAAATTCTTTTTTTTTATATATTTTTTGGGGATACTTATAGCAAAAAGTTAAATATATTGCTTTTTTTTTCAAAATTGGCACTCTTTTATTGTTTATAGCGCAAAAAATAAAAACCGCAGAGGTGATCAAATACCACCAAAAGAAAGCTCTATTTGTGGGGAAAAAAGAACATCAATTAAATTTTTGTGCAACATCGCACGACCGCGCAATTGTCAGTTAAATCGACGCAGTGCCGTATTGCAAAAAGTGCTCTGGTCAGGAAGGGGGTAAATCCTTCCTGACCAGACAATCCTTAAATCGAATGGGCGTGGCTGTATTCACGTATGATGCGAATCCTTGTGCGCCCAGATAAAAGGCTACTGCACATGTGCAGCGAAACCACGTGCGCCATGGCTGCCAAACAACTGCTAAGTCCCGCGACACTTTTGCGAATGTACGTGCGCCATGGTTGCCAAACAACTACTGAGCATAGCGGCACTCTTGCGAAAGCACGTGCGCCCTGGTGAACCAAGGCGAAATGGCTCACCATCGTGCACCATCATACAGGTAAAAAAAACAGCCAGACACAAGCAAAAAAAGGTACACTTTGCAAACACCCACAGCTAGCCCAAAACTCCCCTGTCTGGTCACCGCACACAGGTGTCCAGCCTTTAGCTAGCTTGACTAATTTTTACAATCACTGGGACACCCCCACAATAATAAGTAAAGGGGTTTCACTTACCCGTCCGGGCACAGGGCAGTTTAGAAACTAAGAGCCCAAACTTCACCCATCACGGTGGGTTTCTGTCACTTGAGGACCTTCAAGGACTGGGTACCCTTTTAATTTTTAGGGTCCACTCCCTTGGACCTGTACAGCACCCTGCAGGAATGCCCTAGCACTGTGGTGTCCAGGATTCCACTTTGCAGAGTCCATCGCGCAGAGGCCGCATTACAGGCAAAACCTTGCAGGATCTTGAGTCTTCTTTGCGAGGCTTGGGTACCATTTTATCTAAGCAGATAAAGCCTGTGTCAAATGGATCCGATTGGTCAATCCCTTGATTAATTTAAGAACCGTTTGTGGGACTAGAGACCTGGAGCTCAGAGAGCTCAAACAAACCGTGCCATCCACCTTGCAGACACTGGTAAAAAACTGAAGTGTGCTTCCTGTGTGGGAGGGGTTATATAGGGGATCACTTTCTGTCTAAAGACCTTTGGTCTACCAGTGTCCATTCACCTGGAGATGGAGTATAACCCAGTAGGTAATGAATATTAGCCTGACTGTGTCCCATGATGTATGAAAAATACAATTTCCCCTCACTTTCTGTCCTGTTGACAATGGCTTTACCAGATGGCAAGTTGAGGAAAATCATCTGCAACAGTGATGCAGACAGTAACATGGGTTTTAGCCTTTTTCAATTACAAAAGAAAAGTAAATTTTCTTCAGTCTGTGCTGCCGCTAGTGTTCCTCTCACTTTCTGTCCTGCTAAAGACTTTTATGCAGACAGGATGTTAGAGAAAATCTCAAAGGGAGCCCCGGATAGCAGTAAAAGATTTGCAGGGGTCACTTTCCCAATCTACCTATGAACGTAATAAAAACAGGTTTTGATTTGACATACCTAAAAAAATCTTTGCTCATGCAAAAAGTTGCGGGTGTTGGTGGGGGGGGGGGGATTGGGGGGTGGGCCCAGGTCAACTTCTGCATCAGGGCCCACAAGCTTCAAGCTACACTTCTGGGTCCAGATTTATCTTTACAGGACATTTGCCTATACTTCTGGATGTATTAGGCATTGCATTATTTTATTCAGTGAAAGTAACCTTGATTATGCATAGTTTCATAATATTTTTAACTTTGGTTCCAACATTTGTAACAAATGTACAATACCCTATTCAATTAATGAATGCATTTAAGTTTATAGCTGGACAAAGTGCAAGAAGCACAAGCTGATCATAGATATTATATTTTGTAAAAGTATATCCTCAAAGGCCCCTGGCTTTACACTCACTTTTAAAAATTTTTTTATTCAAGGTATTTTTAAAAGTGAGTGTAAAGCCACTCCCAGCTTCCCTGGGACCTTAATTTCCCTCTGCCTTGATATTCCTCGGAAGACTCTTGCCGAGAAAGTAGAATTTTTGGTAGCTATCACATCTGTCACAGGTGTTTCTGAATGGGCGACCCTTTCCTGTAAAGAGCCTTTCTTCATATTTCATGACAGGGTTATCACCTCAATGAGGACATTGTACTGCCATCCTTGTGCCCTGCTACTAAGAGCCAAAGAAATTGTCTCTTCTTTTCCCTACTGATTCTATCAGAAAAACAGATTCCATGTTTGTTCTCCTCTTGGGACCTTGCCAGAGGCACCCTGCTTCAAAATCCACCATTCCATGTTGGATAAGTAACTTGATTGCAAGAGCTTATGCTCTTGAGCAAAAACCTCCTCCTGCACTGTTACGTGCCCATTCCACCAGATCAGTGGGAGTTTCCTGGGTATTTCAATACCAAGCCTCTGTAGCAGGGGAGTACCTAGAGCATTTGGCACCCGGGGCGGATCCTATATATGGCACCCCCACTCCACCTTAAAATGTAAAAACACCCCACTGTGCCCCCTGCATACCTCTGCATCCTTCAATATCTTTTTGTCACTACTGTGTACCCCCTCTCCACAACTGCCCCTCTGGACCCCTTTACATTATGCATCACCCTGCACCTCTGGACCTCTTTACATTACACAGCACCCTGCACCTCTGGACCCCTTTACATTACACAACCCTTGTACCCCTGGACCCCTTTACATAACACAGCACCCTGAACCTCTGGACCCCTTTACATTACACAGCACCCTGAACCACTAAACCCCTTTACATTAGACCGCATCCTGAACCTCTGCACCCCTTTACATTACACAGCCCTTGTACCTCTTTACATTACACAGCCCTTGTACCGCTGCACCCCTTTACATTACACAGCCCCCACAGCTCTGGACCCCCTACAGTGCAGACCCCCCCCTACAGTGCAGACCCCCCATATACAGTACAGACCCCCCTACAGTACAGAATCCTCCTCTACAGTAGAATCATCCCCTACAGTACAGACCCCTCCACCCTACAGTGCAGACCCCCCTACAATACAGACCCCTACAGTGCAAACCCCCCTACAGTAAAGACCCCTCCCCATACAGTACAGACCCCCATACAGTACAGACCCCCCTACAGTACAGAATCCTCCCCTACAGTACAGACCCCTCCCCCTAGAGTGCAGACCCCTCCCCCTACAGTGCAGGACCCCCTCCCCCTACAGTGCACAGACCCCCTACAGTGCACAGACCCCCCTACAGTGCACAGACCCCCTTACAGTACAGAACCCCCCTACAGTACAGAACCCCCCTACAGTAAAGACCCCCCCCCCCCCCCACAGTAAAGACCCCCTACAATACAGACCCCCTACAGTACAGACCCCCCCTTCAGACCCATAATGTACCTCAGAAAACACACATGGAGAGCCTGAGGCAGTGGCATTGCGGGGGGAGATGCGAGACACCTGTCGGCAGTGACCCGGGACCCGGCGCAACGATCACCTTCTCTCAGTGGTCAGGGCTCTGATCAGTCTCGGCAGCGCTGCGGCTGTCACAGTCGAGCAGAGTAAAGCCGCCTCCCCTTCCTCCTTTATGTCTACACAGTGCTGTGCATGCAGGAGGAGGGGGAGGCGGCTTCACTCTGCTCAGCTATGACAGCCACTGCCGAGACTGATAAGAACCGCGACCACAGAGAGAAGGTGATAGCGCCGGGTCCCGGGTCACTGCCGACAGGTGCCACTAGCGTGCGGCTCGCACCCCCCCCCCCCACAATGCCACTGCCTAAGGCTCTCAGTGTGGTCTGTCACCGAGCGGTGCCGCTGCCTAACCTGCGGCGCTGTCTCCTCTTCAGTCGCGGAGGGGGGAGGGCGCTGGCCTGACACCCCCCCCAGTGTGTGGCACCCAGGGCGGCCCTCCCCCCCGCCCCCCACTTAGTACGCCACTGCTCTGTAGTCCAACTGTGTAAGGTGGCCTCCTGGTCTTCTGTTCATACTTTCTCATAGTTTTACCAGGTGGATGTCCAAGTTTCTGCAGATGCAGCTTTTGACACCAGGGTTCTTGCAGTGACATTCTGAACCTGGGTCTTTTGACCATGATTTTTTGTGCCTGTTTGCATAATTGTATTTTAGGAAGGCAGATTTGTATAGGGTGGAGTTTTGCAAGGATTTTATATTTAAGCCACTGTCGCTCAAGAACCCAACCACATATCTTGAGATTTGTGATCTTGTCAGTTTGTCAAGTTTGTAGTGGCTGTAGCCTAAATCTGTGTGTAGTGAGGCGATTGTGTATCCAGTGGGGATGATAGTAAACTTTTGTAGACCGAAGCGGCCAAATCAGGGCAAGACAGAGTGAGATTTTGTCATAGAGGTGGTCAATTGCAGGAGAAAGGTTAAAGTGACACAGGTTTCTACGAATAATTATTTTCTGGGGATAAGTGATTGAAGACAGGGACATCAAGAAACTGATAACAGTTGTGATTAGATTGGTGAAAGGGTGTTGGGGGGGGTTGCAGGGGGTGCAGAGGTGGAAGAATATGAGGTCAGAGGTGTCACTATTAGAGTGAGTAGGAGTGCGTGTCTATTGTGTTAGGTCAAAAGATGATGTGAAGTTGACATGAAGCCAGGCTGTTAACATTTAGGCCTCATGCACACTGGACATTTTTACAGCTGCTTTTTTTTTCTGCAGCCAGTAAACTCCCCTGCATGTTATCCTATGTATCCATGCACACATAGGCTTTTATCAGCGTTTTTTGGCTGGAAAAACCCCCCAGAACTAGTGGGTTTTAAGAGGAGTGTTTCAGCTGTCAAAGCGCTCTAACTCTGATTAAAAAAACAAGGCTATGCAGCATTTTTCAGCGTTTTTGAGCCATAAGCTTTTGTGGGAGTATAGTTTTGCTAAAAAATGCTACAAACTCATTCTACAGATACAGCTACTGGCGTTTACATAATGTCCAGTGTGCATGGGGCCTTACACAGATGTTAGTCACCAAGAATGACAGCAGGTACTTAAGAGTAGAGAAAGTATGGTAGAAAAGCGGAGAAGTCACCAAGGAAGCATGACACCAGTCCAGGAGGCTGATAAATTGTAGAAATCCTCAGAGAAACTAGAGAATAAGGACAAATACAGTGAGCCTTAAAAAAAAAAAAAAAAACTATTTATATTTTATTTCTAGATTGGCGCTAACAAGTAGAGTTTAGGTTCCTTTAAATCAGGGGTGCCAACTTTTTGAGGAGCGAGGGCCACTTTAGCGAATTGTTAACTGGTCACGGGCCACAATGAGCAGAGCAGGTAGATGACAGGTCCGTGTCCGCTCTGCAAATGCAGAGCAGACACGGACACAGCCTACTCTACTCTATGGGCCCTCCAATCCGCCGAGACAAAAGAGGATGGGTCCCCTTCTGTTCCTTCAAGTGGATTCATTTGGAGATAGGTGGGTGTAAATGGACACAAGTCCGTTTACATCTGCCGCTCTATAGAGGTGAATGGAGGGTCCAACTGGGTCCACCTGAAAAACAGACAGGCAGACCCGATCAGACTGATCGTCTGAAAGGGGCCTAAGGCTGCTTTCACACTGATGCACTGCGGTTTACCTGAACCTTAACTGACCTCAATCTTCACTTCTTCCTCAGTATTCCTGCAGGTATCGCTGGCTGCTGCTGCTGTCCCCCAGACAGGTATGGCTGGTAGACATGGGCGCTGTTTTGTTTCGTTCCGTTCAAAAAAAAAAATCGTATTTTGTAATTCGTGTACGAAATTCAATTCGGATTCATATGAAATCCGAATTTTCGCTAGATTCGTAAACTTTTCGTTAAAATAATGAAAGTTCGTTATGAAAGTTCGTTATGATGAATTTATCCATTACGAGGGGCTCCCACCATCCCTGTGTTATGTGCTGACTTCCTGGGTTTTTAACCTTTAGTTTCGTTAACTTTTCGTAAAAATAACGAAAGTTCACTATGATGAATTTATCATTATGAGGGGTCCCCACCATCCCTGTGCTGAGTTCCCAGGTCTGTACACCTGCTGTGTCCATTATGAGGGGTTCCCACCATCCCTGTGCTGAGTTCCCGCGTCTGAGTGTACACCCGCTGTGCCAATTATGAGGGGTTCCCACCATCTCTGTGCTGTGCTAACTTCCTCTGATTGGTGAACAAAACACCAGTCACAATTCTGTTAATTTGGATCCGAAATTCTGAAATTCGTTAACGAAATGTTGTATTTCGTATAAAATTCGTAAGCATAGACATTCCCATAGGGTTCCCACCACCCCTGTGCTGACTTCCTGGGGTTTTAACTTTTAGGTTTGTTAACTTTTCGTAACAATTTCGTATGGAATTCGTATGCATAAAAATTTGTATTTCTGATTCGTACGAATTTTCGATTCATACGAAACAAATCGCACATGTCTAATGGTTGGTGGCTTTTGCTGGCTGTCCTCCAGGGATCGTACTGCTGGCAGATAGTGCTGGTTGGTTCCCGAACCACCATCTCCGAGCATCAGTGTGACAGGAACCGGCGATAGAGGAAGCCTGCCGCTGCAGTAGAGTGCAGGGCCAATGCTTCCTATATCACTCCTGTCACAGGGGGAGTACATTTGGTATCACTCCACCTGTGACAGGAGCCGGTGTTCTGTGGAAATGGCCAACTTGTCAGTCTCCAACTATGTCACTTCCGGTGACTCTCCAGCAGCAGATTTGGACGAGTTGGCCCCACAGACAATGCGCAAATGTGAACCCGACAGAAGAACAGAAACTTCGGCAGCTGTTGGAGAACCTGATGAGTTTTCCTTGGATCTACCAATCATCGCAGTTTGCATGCGCAAGGTACGTCATTAACCATTTTTGAAAACTCGCCGAGTTCTCTAACAGCTGCCAGGCATTTCTGTTATTCTGTTGGGTGCGTACACGCACATGGCCAGTAGAGCCAACTCTTCGAAATCTGCTGCTGGAGACTCACCGGAAGTGACATAGTTGGAGATTTTGATGAGTTGGCTATTTTGAAAGAACAATGGCGCTATACAGGAAGCATTTGCTCTGCTTCCTCCAGTGCTGACTCCATTCTTCACACTGATGCTTGGGAATGGTGGGTCGGGAACCCATGATCTGGCAGCCAGCAGTTGGGCACCCCTGCTTTTAATGTTTTAATGGTTTGCATCTTTGATGAAAGCAATCTGTTTATACAGGTCAGTGACTCATCCCTTGTCTGAGAGCTCAGTTGACAGTTTCAATTAAACAAATTAGAACTTTAAATCCCGCCATAGACTGTTTGAAACTCAGCCAGTTCAGCATGGACTGCCTGAGATTCTAACCATGTATGGGCAGGCTGATTGTACCAAAGTCACTCAATCGATCCACTTGGGTACAACCAGCATGTCAGAGTTTTAGGATGCGATTATTAGCAGTGGCTAGAAGTAATCACTGTTCTTCCAGTAGGGATGGCTTCCCTCACCATGAGTTGATGGGGGAATGGAGGGATTTTCCTTCCTGCAACCTCTGGTTTAGTCTAGGGGTAAAGACAGAGTTTATACTCACCTGATCCTTCGATCCTCCAGAAACATGCACTCCCCCCCATCCATGGGTGGACTGTTTCTGCCATCCTCACATCCAGAGCTGGTCTATGGGCTTCATGACATCAGGAACAGTCCACTGCACTGGAGTGGGGGTGGGGTGGCAGGAGCAGCAGGGACCAGTCTTGTGCTGGCAGGTTTGGTTGATTAGGTGAGTATATCTCAGCTCTATAATCCCCTAGGCCTAGACAGAAACAAGCAGTTAACCCATGCAGTGCAGACAATTTTTTTTTTTGCAGAGTTTTGCTTTAAAGCAAACATCTAGAAGCACCTAAACTTAAACTGTATCTAGAGACAAAACATTTTTTTTGTTTTTGATAGAGTTAGAAAGGATTACAACTCCTATTAGGTTTTTCTGCTGATTGAGTTTTCTTCACTTCTGGTCTGGTAAAAAGGTTGTCCCCTGGACAGGATGTGAGGTGAAATCTCTAACGGCAGCACAGGCAAAAACTGAATTTTTTTCTTTTAAGTTAATTAGGGGAATGCTAGAACCTCTTACGGCTTTTTAGTGTTTGTGTCCCTGTTGTATATTTTCCCTCACTTCCTGTTTGGTAAAAATTAAGTGAGAGTCAATCTTTCTAATGGAGCCCAGTAGAGCAGTAAAACCTGACAGGGACTCTTTCCCCAGTCTATTTAAAAACAAACAAAAAAAAAAGTATCGATACACACAAAAAGAAGACAAAATAAAACAAAATACAAACGTTTTCCAAAAAATATTATAGTTTTGCTTTTAAGCGAACCTTTAATCCACAAATAAATTTACCTTCTTAGTTAACTCCCCACCCCACCAATGCATAAGATCACTAGTTCAATACAGTAGCTAAAACAAAAAAAAACACTAGCAATATATACTAAAGGTTTCCTATTGTAGCCTTTAGTCTAGGTGCTGGTGACATCACACAGCCTGCCTTACTACAGTCTCTTCTGCAGTGTGAGCTTTATAATTCGTTCTGAAGGTTCATTCCTTAGTCTAGTGATGCAGATTTTCCAGGAATGTGTGGTCATGGGTGCCTAGACTGAAGGGAGGCCAGTAAGAAACATGTGTGTATGTATGTATGTATGTATGTATATATATATGTATATATATATATATATATATATATATATATATATATATATATATATATATATATATATATATATATATATATATATATATATATATATGTTAATGTCCATGGCAGCTCAGCTTCCAGGCTCTTACCGAGCAGCCAGGCTCGTGCGTGGCTCTCTTACTGAAGAGTCCTCCCCTGGTTGCATGTAGAGTTGCTGGGCCTCTCCAAACCCATGATGGCACCGGAACACTTCCAGTTACTGCGCCTCAAACTAGCCAGTTCCGAGGCTCGGAAATGGATGGATCCGCACCCCAGGCCATGAGGGCCTCTGGGGGCTGGTCAGGAGGACCAGGACCATGGAGTTAGCAACAACTTCTGGACCGGAACCCCGAACCATGTGACTTAAGCACCTTAAGTACCCTCTCCTGGAATACACAGCGAGACAAATGCGCCCACTGATTGGCTCCGAGAAGAGATTGGTACCCAATGCGTCCAACCAGACTGCGTTCTAAGGCCTCTCACAGGTGCAAACCCCACCTATGACCAGGCAGAACCTCAATACAGCCCAGCCAAACTGATGCCAAAGCATAATTTAGAACAATTAACCCCAAAACTCAACAACAGTCTTGGGCAAAAACTAAATTTAAAGACATAGCGCGTACTCATCAGGAGTTCCGGCGCTCTATATATATAAATATATATATAAATTTGCCTGGGTGAGTTAACAATATAGCTAAATTTGTTATAGAAGGGGTCTGCTTTAAGTAATTTTTTTCTAGTGCTTTCCAAAACCATTTGCTTTTAGAATTAAAACATCATTAACACAATATGTAATCTTATGACAGTTTTTTTAAAGTGTTAATCTCACAATTATTATTTTTCTGCTCACTTTTTTATTCTTTCCTTTTCCACTTTAAGAATACGATTCATGGTGTGCTAGAATGATTCTAGAGTGCCTCAATTATAATATTTTAGTCCCTGGCAGGTATGCAGCGCGAGGGAAGTAGAGTACATATTATGTAAGCATATATTATTTGTTTCGTTCCATGCTGTGCTTTTATAAATACCATGTTACAGCTTACTTCTAAATTTCCATAGGGTAGACCATTTCTAAATGTGAACACTATGCCTATAAAGCAGGCTGTGTGGGGAGATTGATGTCCTGTTGTAAGGTACAATACATGCAGGTTTAAAAAGCTATTCTGCTTTTCAGACCAATACTATTACAAGGTAATGTTTGCTTATGTGAAATTTGAGCCAGCCAAGAGATCATGCCATATAGATGGATACTTGCAAGGAAAATATATGGCTCTGTAAATATATACATCCTTTTACCAGTATGATCAGATCAGCTGTGCCCAGTCTTGCCACAAAGAGTTAATCCAGCTCTGATCAATCCTCATATCTTTTTTCAGTGAAATAAAACGGACAAACTGTGAAAACTTTGTCTGTTCTTCCCCCTTGCTGTGATTAACAGGTGATTTACATATCTCGTGCACTAGCCTAAGACATGCATTATTTTTTAATTCCCACCCCCACTCCTTTCTTCAGCCACTCTGCAAGGATTGGCTGCTCCACAAGTCATGTGGAGACTTTTCTGGGTTTTGACTGGATGTTGGTGATCATAGCAGAAGTTCAGTGTAAGAAATACACAGGAGAAAATGCATGTTGATAAGGGGAGTGCAGAGGTGGGCAGGGAGTCTACTGATATCATGACTCCACTGAGCCCTGGAAAACAGACTCACCCACAAAATCTGCAGTTTTTCGGGTCTCATGGCAGACAGATGGGAGACATTTGACAGATAAGTATACATGCAGGAGGCATGTATATCCTTCTAGATAACCAATATTGCAGTAGTTTAGAAAGGATGAAAGTGGGTTTACATCCACTTTAAGGCTCGGTTAACACTGGGGCGACTTGTCAGGTGACTTAGCTTCCTGTCAAGTCGCGCTCCATTCAGTGCAATGGAACCGTTCTAATCGGAGCGACTCAAGACTTAGAAAAAGGTTCCTACACTACTTGGGGTGACTTCAGAGTGGCTTGCATTGACTTCTATTAACCGGTTCCTGACCAGCTCACGCAGATATACCGCGGCAGAATGGGTCTCCTGGGTGAAATCCTGTATGGGTATGTCCTTCCCCTTTTCGGCCACCAGAGGGCGCTCGTGCGCTGCACGACGTGGGACCTGATGCACGTGGCCGGTGGTCTCAATCACTGCCGGCCACGTGCGATCACAAACACCAGCACAGGGATTTGTGTGTGTAAACACACAAATCCCTGTGCTGTCAGAGGAGACATGTCGTTTGTTCCTAGTAAGTAGGAACAGCAATAGGTCTCCTCGCCTACTCAGTCCTATCCCCATACAGTTAGAACACGCTGAGGGAACACACATTTAACCCCTTGACCGCCCCCTAGTGTTTAACCCCTTCCCTGACAGTGACATTTACACAGTAATCAGTGAATTTTTATAGCACTGATCGCTGTATAATTGTCAATGGTCCCAAAAGTGTGTCAAAAGTGTCCGATCTGTCCATCGCAATGTTGCTATACCGCCATAAATCATAGATCACCACCATTACTAGTAAAAAAATAATAATAAAAATGCCATAAATCTTTCCCATAGTTTGTAGACGCTATAACTTTCATGCAAACCAATCAATATACACTTATTTCGATTTTTTTTTTTACATAAAACATCTAGAAGAATATACATCGGCCTAAAGTGATGAAGAAATTGTGTTTTTCTTTTTAAATTTGGGGGATATTTATTATAGCAAAAAGTAAAAAATATATATTTTTTCAAAATTGTCGCTCTTTTTTTGTTTATAGTGCAAAAAGGATCAAATACCATTATAAGAAAGCTCTATTTGTGGGGAAAAAAAAGGACGCAAATTAGGTCTGGGTACAGCATCGCAGTGCCAAATTGTAAAAATGCTCTGGTCAGGAATGGGATAAAATCTTCCGGGGCTGAAGTGGTTAAAAAAGTCGTTTGCAAGCCATGCTAAGTTGCGACGTACGGGGAGGCTTGGCGAGAGTAGGACGACTTTGAAGCCGCCCAAGTGTGAACAGAGTCATACTGGTACATTGTATAGATTTTAGTTAGAAAAACAAATGCCTATGGATGCAGGTTTTGTGACATCTCTATTTAGCAGTTGAAGGCTTACTGCTTTGATATAAGAATGCCAGCAGAAATAATTGTCATCTCCTCTAGTTGATCACTTTGGCCATTCCTCCTACATAAGTTGTACCTCTATCTGCAGTCTTCTCTTCTCCACATCCCTTCAAAAGTGCAGAATGTATTAAGCTTGTCTAAGCATTCAGAAAAAAGGAGATAGAGAGCTAAAGTTACATGTTGCAGGACTCAGTGAGGAGATCTCTGAGAGCCGATTGGAGGGAAGGGACACCACCCCACACCCCCACACTGGATGTTGGGATAATTTTGGCATCTCATTACAAGAGACAGAATGAAACCAGGTATAGGTTTCAACCACTGAAATCTCATCCATTGTCATGGCTCTGGAATCCACCTATGAGCTGCAAGTGGTACCTGGTGCCAACTAGCATCTCAAAATATTGATAATATTGTAATATTGCACTAGTAATTAACCACTTGCCCACTGGGCACTTAAACCCCCTTCCTAACCAGACCAGTTTTCAGCTTTCACTGCTCTCACACTTTGAATGACAATTACTCGGGCATGGAACACTGTACCCATACAAAATTGTTTTCTTTTTTTTTCACACAAATAGAGCTTTGTTTTTGGGGTATTTAATCACCAATGAGTTAAGAGGCATGGTTCGTTTTTTGAAGTTGTAATTTTTTACCACAATTCTTTGCAAAATGAATTTTTTTAACATTTTTTTTTCCAACAAAATTGTCATTAACTGGTTATTTCTCTCACATGGCATGTGCATACCACAAATTACACCCAAAATACATTCTGCTACTACTCCTGAGTATGGCAATACAACATGTGTGAGACTTTTACACAGCCTGGCCACATAATGAGGCCCAACATTGAAGTAGCACCTTCAGGCGTTCTAGGAGCATAAATTACACATCTCATTTCTCAGCCACTTAATACACTTTTTAAGGCCCTGGCGCACCAGGACAATGGAAACACCCAATTTTGGGAAAATGTGGAAAAAAAAATAAACGCATTTTTTTATTTATTTTTTTACACAAAGTTGTCCATTTATAAGATATTTCCAACACACAGCATGTACATAGCAAAAATGGCACCTCAAAATACATTCTGCTACTCCTCCTGAGTATGTCGATACCACATGTGTGAGACTTTTACACAGCCTGACCACATACAAAGGCCCAAGATCCAAGGAGCACCATCAGGTGTTCTAGGGACATAAATTACGCATCTAATTTCCTGACAACCTATCACATTTTTGAAGGCCCTTCATATTTCTAACACATAGCATGTACATACCAAGAATTACACCCCAAAATATATTCTGCTGAGCAGAGGGTAAACAAAAGAAGGGAAAAAAAAAGGGAAGGCACGCAGCTACGCCACAACGCAGACCGCATTGAACTGGGGACGGGTTTACACTGACCGGCCGGCAGTGTTTTACATTCCGCTTGTTTTATACTCCATTGATGTAAGTGTTTTTATTCTTCTACGCTGAATAAATAAGTTTATCAGTATTATGCTTCTTTATAATCGGAGGAAATTAACTGGAACTTGGTGGATATCCCTATTTGGAACGGATGGTGTGGTGATTCCCCTCTTCTCCTTGGAGCGATTTCCCCCGGGAGGATTAACCCTATCAGCCTTCGCTTATTGGGACAACCACAGGCTTTATTTTCAGTGCCCTAATTATAAGGCTATCTGGTAAGCCCTCAATTTAACAGGTGGTCGGGATGAAACTATCTTTCCTGCATGTCACGGTGTGAAATTATAGAACAGTCACCGAGGTGTTTTGTCTTTGAATATTGAAAAACCTGCGGATCACACGCTACCTATATTCCTTGCTGTCAAAGAAGTATTCAAACTGGACTATTACAGCTAATGTTGGACTGTTATAATTAATGTGTGCTCCTCCGTGGCCACTTTGATGTATCATATTATGGTTTATATTGATTAATTTTTATAGTATTTTTATTCCTCCTTTTTGTTTGGTTATTTATTGGCGCAGCTTTATATATCTTCCATTAAACAAAAGACTACCTGTGGTTTTAGCAGTGCAGTTGTCCACAGGAGGAGAGCACTGATCCAGGCAGCAGACAGGGAAGTGGTCAGCGCAGGTGGAGATATTGCCAGCAGTGCCAAATATTGGTCCTGGTAGTAGGCAGGAACATGGTCCAGTCTGCAGACCCTAATCGAATGAGAAATATAGAAAAATGTGTTTTCTTCATCCAGAACAACAATTCTGAAGCCCCCCACATATGTGAGACCCCTGGGTTATGAATCCCACTACTCCAGTAGCAGGGCAAAAGATCAGTCCAAGAGGCAGGCAAAAAATGTGGTCAACCAGTCCAGGGTCAGTTCCAGAGCAGGCAAAGGTAGGTACAGTTTAGCATTGGGCAGAAGCGTGGTCATAAAACAGGCCAGGGTCAGTTCCGGAGCAGGCAGAGGTATGTTTAGCATTAGGCAGAAGCGTGGTCGTACAGCAGGCCAGGGTCCGTTCCGAAGAAGGCAGCGGTATGTACAGTTTTGTGTAGTGGCATAAGGGGTGTGGAGGTAAATGACTATTACATTTACCATACTTTACTAATAATGTAGAGTAGTATTGTAACGTCGGAAACGGTCACCTATACAGAGGTCTGGCTGGGAAGGACATTGGGGACAAAAAAACACGGTGTCTCTTCTAACTCTTCGCGGAGGGGGGAGTTTCTCAGGAAAGTGGTGTTGTTGGAGTCTGCTCACTGAATCAGAGCAAATATTTTCTGGTGGGCCTTCAGGGTACAAGAGGGCGGTGATAATTTCTTCTTTGTAATGAAGATAGAATACGGGGGGTCATGGTAGATGTTTGGTAAATAACAAGTATTATACATAGCCAAACTGAAAAAATAAATAGAGACCTTTTTGTACCAATGGTGGGATTTTCTTGTGGGAAGGTAGGGTTCGATCATCTGATCATTGAAGTAGACCCCCCCCCCCCCCCCCCCCCCCCCCCCCCCCCCCCCCCCCCCCCCCCCCCCCAATGAACAAATTATAGTCTTGGACACAAGCTGGTTTCTGGATTGGGCTGTTTCTTCTGGGGATTTCCAGGTAGGTGTTGTCCTGAATTGATGAGAGCATGTGGAGGTTTCGTCTGTCCCTCCACTTGACAGCCAATAGCTCATCGTTCCCCAAAGAGGCCGTCTGCCCTCATCCTAGCCTTTCATTAATGAGCCTTTGTGGGAAGCCCTTCCTATTTGACTCTCACTGTACCATGTGCTAGAGTCTTCTTCCGGTAAAGGCTCAGTCACAAAGTTTGTAGAGTTAACCCCATATCAGGCCCGTTTGCTGGGGATAAACTGTTTGAAGCCCAGCCTGCCTGTGAATTTGACAAGTGACTCATCCACAGAGATATTTTGGTCGGGGGTATATAACTGGGTGAATTTCTCAGAGAAAAAATTTAGAAGTGGCCAAATATTAAATAATTTGTCATAAGCTGGGTCATTTTTGGGAGGGCACTGGGTGTTGTCATTATAATGGAGGAACCACATAATCATTAGGTATCTTCACCTTGGCATGAGAGATGAGCAGATTGGCATGTGGTGGATGGGGTTGGTGGACCAATAGAAGTATAATTCGTTTTTTTTTGTGAGTCCCATGTTGAAAGTTAGGCCTAAAATGTTTTAAATTCCTCCACAGTAAGTTCTCACCACTCAAAGGGACGGGTGTAACTAGAAACAGGGTTGCTTGCTATGAACTGTTGTCCATAGAGATGTTCCCAAGTGCGCACCCCAGGGGGCACGCGGGAGCAAGGTTCTGGGAGGACGTCCTATGGACGTCAGCCCAGAATAAGCCGACCGCGCTGTAGCCGTCTTTCGGCAATGGCCCGGTCGGCATGTGGTTAAACTGGATTGTCATCATGAGCAGTTGCTGAATGGTCTTCAGCTTGTATCTGTATTCCTGTGACCTGATCCATTAAACATGCTTACGTGTATGACAAGACTTTCTCCTGGAAGTTGCCTTTGCTCCTGCATTAACCTTGTTCACCTGTACGCGGCCTGTTTATTGGTCTCGTCATACTGCACTTCCCGGCTGTTACTGACCTTGACCTGCTTCCTGGACTTGATCTGCCTGCTGACCGGGTCCCTCGTTATCTAGCTGCCACTGGTCACTGCCTGTATATTGGCTCTGCTACCATCTCCTGCTCTGGTGCCAAGCTGCTTTTGTATCCAATGCTTAGGACTACCACCCCAGCTTCATCCACCCACAATATCTCAAAAAAGTGAGTATACCCCTCACATTTTTGTAAATATTGTATTATACCTTTTCATGTGACAACACTGAAGAAATTACACTTTGCTACAATGTAAAGTAGTGAGTATACAGCTTGTATAATAGTGTAAATTTGCTGTCCCCTCAAAATAATTTTACACATAGCCATTAACCACCTCAATACTGGGCACTTTCGCCCCCTTCCTTCCCAGACCAATTTTCAGCTTTCAGCGCTCTTGCACTTTCAATGACAATTGTGCGCTCATGCAGTGCTCTACCCAAATTAAAATTTTATGATTTTGTTATCACAAATAGAGCTTTCTTTTGGTGGTATTTATTCATGACTGTTTTGAATTTTTTGTGATATAAGCGAAAAAAGAGCGGAAATTTGGAAAAAAAACGATATTTTCTTTATTCTATTTTAAAAGAAATCCAATAAAATCTAATTTTGTCATAAATTTAAGCCAAAATGTATTCTGCTACATGTTTTTGGTAATATGTGTGTAATAATTGGTTCGCATGATCACGGACATATGTGCGCAAATGATCATGTACAGATGTGCACAGGTGATCACGGACATATGTGTGCAAATGATCATTGGGACATGTGATTTTACTGTTATATGTGGGAGACATGTGTTTTGGGGATCATTACTATGTGGTGACGTGTTTTTGGGACATGTGTGTTTATTGTGTGTTTTACTGTGTGGTGACACTACACTAGTGATCAGTGAGTAAAAAGCTGTAAAAAACAGCTCACTGATCACCAGCCGGCTGCAGAAATTCGCTCTCCTCTCCTCAGCGACATCTTCCGTGTGAGGAGAGCCGATCGCCTAGCAACCGGCTGTTTGTTTACATCACATGATGGCCGTGATTGGACACGGCCGTCATGTGATCAGGAGGGCCAATCACAGAGCCCTCCTGCCAATCTAAGATGCGCCGTGTCCGGGTGACACAAGCGCATCAGGATTCCGCCGCTGCGTGGGAGCACGCACGATCCCGCTCCTTCTGAGGGACGTTCCTGAACGTCCACTCAGAAGGAGAGAGCGCCCACCCAGCAGTACATGTGCAGTGGCCAGGTGGGAAGTGGTTAATGTCTTAACCGCTAGCAACAAAAGTGAGTACACCCCTAAGTGAAAATGTCCAAATTGGGCCCAATTAGCCACTTTTCCTCCCTGGAGTCATGTGACTCGTTAGTGTTACAAGGTCTCAAGTGTGAATGGGGAGCAGGTGTGTTAAATTTGGTGTTATCACTCTCTCTTTCATACTGGTCACTTTAAGTTCAACATGGCACCTCATGACAAAGAACTTTCTGAGGATCTGAAAAAAAAAGAATTGTTGCTCTACATAAACTACAAATCCCATCATGCCTCTGCCTTTAAGAGTCATGCCTGTGATTGTCAGCATCTTACAATGTCTCATGGGACTTGTAGTTTCACCACATCTGGAGGGCCGAGGTTGCCTACCCCTGGCCTAGGCTATAAGAAGATTGCCAAGACCCTGAAACTGAGCTGCAGCACGGTGGCCAAGACCATACAGCAGTTTAATAGGACAGGTTCCACTCAGAACAGGCCTTACCATGGTCAGCCAAAGAAGTTGAGTGCACATGTTCACCGTCATATACAGAGGTCGTCTTTGGGAAATGGACATATGAGTGCTGCCAGCATTGCTGCAGAGGTTGAAGGGGTGGGGGGGCAGCCTGTCAGTGCTCAGACCATACGCTGCACCCAGGCGCCACAGAGGTGGGGGTGCCGAAGCTCCAGAGTGCTGCTCCCCTCCCTCCTCCTTGTCTGTGTCCAGAGGCGGAGGTGGAGTGCATGTAGCGGGTGCTGCGGTTCCCCATCCCACCGGCAACTGACAAGAGCGCATACCGCTCCCGGTGTCCGGAATCCGGGCTGTCTGAGTACTGCTGTGGAGCCTAGTACCGGGACACGTTCCGGTACTAGACTCCACTAATCTTTCTGTCTGTTGCGTGTGGAGCAGTCTCCTGTCTGCCCCGCCCCCTCTGCGTGTGTCGGCTCTTCTCTTCTGGGTTGGCCGGAGCTGCTGTCAATCATCCAGTGCACTCCCAGAAATGCTGTTTGAGTGCCACCCTCCTAGTAACCAAAGATGCCACGTATGCCCCGCCCCCCTGCAACGTGCACGGTGCTTCTGCTCCCAGCGCACCCGAGCTACAAGGATCTATTGGACAGGTACTGATCTATGGGGACACCTGCTGTGGGGGGCTCTGATGGGGGAACACCTGCTGTGGGGGGGCTCTGATGGGGGACACTTGCTGTGGGGGGGCTCTGTTGGGGGACACCTGCTGTGGGGGGAGCTCTGATGGGGACACCTGCTATGGGGGGACTCTGATGGGGAAATCCTGCTGTGGGGGGGCTCTGTTGGGGGGACACCTGCTGTGGGGGGGCTCTGATGGGGGGACACCTGCTGTGGGGGGGCTCTGATGGGGGATACCTGCTGTGGGGGGGCTCTGATGGGGCATACCTGCTGTGGGGGGCTCTGATGGGGGGACACCTGCTGTGGGGGGGCTCTGATCGGGCATACCTGCTGTGGGGGGGCTCTGATGGGGGACACCTGCTGTGGGGGGGCTCTGATGGGGGACACCTGCTGTGGGGGGGCTCTGATGGGCACTTTGATATAAGCTGCACGTGCCGCAGGTCACTTTCTCCCCAGAATGTCCCTCATTCTCAACTTCAAAAGTTGGGAGGTACGCAGGAGCGGATCAGGGGAGGAGAGACTGTGCCACCGCCGTTCCTGTTATCAACGGGAAGAGGACTCTCTGTGTTTACTGCCCATCCCCCTCCTGTCAGAGGAGGAGAGCGAAGTAGCCGGAGAGCGAAGCAGCCGGAGATCGGAGTGCCCGTGTCTGAGTGGAGAGAGAGCAGCTGCAGGCTCTTAGACCCCCCCTCCCTCTCCTCCTCGAACTGCTGTACTAGTGAGCGGCGCTTGCCAGGTCAGCTGCCCACTATGTTTCTTCTCCCTCCTTCATATTGGCCAGGGAAGAAATACAATAAAAAGGGAGCAGAGAAGAGGATTTTGGGACATGTAGTCCAGAGGACTGGTGGTCCCATTGTGACCCGGAAACTGCTACCCACACAGCATGCTCAGCTGAATAAAGGGGGGAGAGAGAGTGCCAGGAGCCCGGGAAAGCTTTCCGGGAAGTGCACCCAGGACACCATCAGAAAGAGAACCCTGCTGCCCTGTGCCACCAGAGGGAAAGCCGCACAGCCTGGTGCCATCCCTGGTGAAGAAAGGAAGGGAGTCATTGCCAGAATAAAGATCTGAGCACTACCCAGCAGAGTCGCCACGGGCAACCCAGAGTGAGCTGACTCCTGATCAGAAGAACTGATGTTGCTGTACCGCCGGGTCTGGTGAGAGGGCTGGTTGGTCATTATCTACTGCCATCCTTAGGAACTGCAGTCTCTGACCATCTCCTGTAGTGTGTCTGCTGTCTCTGATCATCTCCTGTATTATGTCTGCTGTCTCTGATCATCTCCTGTACTATGTCTGCAGTCTCTGACCCTCTCCTGTACTATGTCTGCAGTCTCTGACCCTCTCCTATACTATGTCTGCAGTCTCTGACCCTCTCCTATACTATGTCTGCAGTCTCTGACCATCTTCTATACTATGTCTGCAGTCTCTGACCATCTCCTGTACCATGTCTGCAGTCTCTGACCATCTCCTGTACCATGTCTGCAGTCTCTGACCATCTCCTGTACTATGTCTGCAGTCTCTGATCATCTCTTGTAGTATGTCTGCAGTCTCTGACCATCTATTTTACTATGTCTGCAGTCTCTGACCACCTCTTGTACTATGTCTGCAGTCTCTGACCATCTCTTGTAGTACGTCTGCAGTCTCTGACCATCTCTTGTAGTATGTCTGCAGTCTCTGACCATCTCCTGTATCATGTCTGCAGTATGTCTGGGGGCTCTTTCTAACAGACTCTCTAACAGAAGCCCTCTGTGTGTGCATTAGAGAGACCCCCCTCCAGGTCCCATTAGTGTACTCATGTTCTTTATTGTTAAAAGATCATTGGAGGATCCCAGGGTAATGAAGTCTTCTTAGGGGAGCATCTCTGTGCTTGAGTCAAAGCCGTAGAAACATTTGTAATGGGGAGGCGTTAGTAAGATGACCACGCCCACATGGGGGCGCCGGAAATATTTCTGCACCCAGGCGTCTGTGACCCTAGGATCGGCCCTGCGCTGCACACTGCATCAAATTGGTCTGCATGGCTGTCGTCCCAGAAGGAAGCCTCTTCTAAAGATGATGCACAAGAAAGCCCGCAAACAGTTTGCTGAGGACAAGCAGATTAATGCCGCATACACACGACTGGACATTCCGACAACAAAATCCCATGTTTTTTTTCCGACGGATGTTGGCTCAAACTTGTCTTGCATACACATGGTGGCACAAAGTTGGCGGAATTTCCGAACATCAAGAACGCGGTGACGTACAACATGTATGACGGCACTAGAAAGAGGAAGTTGGATCGCCGTACCCCAAAATTCCTGTGCAGACTCTTCACAACTTTAGGCTTGATCTTGGCCTTTCTCACATTTGGGTTTGGGTATGGTCCATACTTCCCATCATAGTCGGCCCTCTTGAAGATGTCCACCATCTCTATAAAGGCCATAATTGAGGCCTTCAATCTCCTCCGGGAACGTTAGGTTCGGGTCTCCAGCCTTTTGTCTTTGCTGCTCTCCTCAGCATGTAGCTGTTATCTCTCTGCCATGTGCTCTCCCACGGCGCCGAAAGACAAGGGGCGGGGAATAGACTAGAAAGAATGTCGGGGGCGGGCAGGTTTGACACACAAAACGAGAAATAATATTATGGAGAGCACTAGAAAAAAAAATGCAGATCTTGATAAAAAAAACTGATAAAAAAAAAAAAAGTATTATGGAGATGTGACGAAAAAAAAAAAATATTATTCATGAGATCATGAGAAATTATAAAGAAAGAAGTTTCACTGTGTGACTATGAGCAGCAAAACAACTTCATTCTTCTAGCATTCTAAAGAAGAAGAGAATGTGCTGCATTAAAAGATTTCAAAATTTGCAGCGTGACAAATGTGCTATGTCCATTACGAACACTAGTTTTACCAGACTGAGCGCTTCCGTCTCGTAATTTATTCTGAGCATGTGGTGGCACTTTGTGCTTCGGAATTGTGTACACACGATCGGAATTTACGCAAACAGATTTTGTTGAGAACCAGATCTCAAATTTTGTGTGACAGAAATTCTGATGGAAACTGTCTGATGGAGCTTACACACGGTTGGAATTTCTCCCATCGAACATTTTCCGTTGGAAAATCTGACCATGTGTACGGGGCATAGGATTATGGATTACTGGAACCATGTCCTTTGATCTGATGAGACCAAGATAAACTTATTTGATTCAGATGGTGCCAAGCGTATGTGACAACCAGAGTACAAAGACAAATAGGACTTGCCTACAGTCAAGCATGGTGGTGGCAGTGTCATGGTCTGGGGCTGCATGAGTGCTGCTGGCACTGGGGGGGCTACAGTTCATTAAGGGAACCATGAATGCCAACATTTGCTGTGACATAATATGGAAGAACACATAAATGAGAGTCAGAAAGGCTGCACACCCCACATGTACTGTGACATACTGAAGCAAAGCGTGATCCCCTCCCTTCAGAAACTGGGCCGAAGGGGCAGTATTCCAACATAAGAACCCCAAACACACCTCCAAGAAAACCACTGCCTTGCTAAAGAAGCTGAGGGTAAATGTGATGGACTGGCCAAGCGTGTCTTCAGACCTAAACCCTATTGAGCATCTGTAGGGCATCCTCAAACGAAAGGTGGAGGAGCGAAAGGTCTCTAACTTCCACCAGCTCTGTGATGTCGTCATGGAGGAGTGGAAGAGGACTCCAGTGGCAACATGTGAAGCTCTGGTGAAATCTATGCCAAAGAGGGTTAAGGCAGTGCTGGAAAATAATGGTGACCACGTAAAATATTTACACTTTGGGCCCAATTTGGACATTTTCACTTAGGGGTGTACTCACTTTTTTTTGCCAGTGGTTTAGACATTAATAGATGTGTGTTGATTTATTTTGAGGGCACAGCTAATTTACACTGTTATACAAGCTGTACACTCACTAATTTACATTCTTTAGAAGTGTAATTTCTTCAGTGTTGTCACATGAAAAGATATAATAAAACATTTACAATAATGTGAGGGGTGTACTTTTGTGAGATACTGTAAGAGTGAACTTCACCAGCCAGCTACTCCGGCACTCATACCACTCCATGCCCTCACACTCTGTCACCACCTTAAGGAGTGTTGGGCAGGAAAGGCCTCCACAACATTCCAGTTCTGGGTAACAGGAGCAGTCTTTGGATGGTTTCTTCTAATGGCTAATGTTGGAGCCCTTTAATGGTGGTACACTAATGGTTAAGGTTATACATTACATTCTGCGTTCAGTTATAGGTACATCTAATTGCAGACGTGCATTGTAGTGGTGAATTGAAGAAGAATGAAAACCATAAAGGAAGGCAGTAAAACATCCAACGTAATGTCAGTACTGAAATGGTCGGGCGATCTTCAGTAGATAGTATGATGTTAGTCTTATAATGGGTAATGTCTAGCGGACAGTAAAGTGGATGTAAACCCAATTCATGAAATTTGAGCTGGGCACAGTGTTTTGTTATCTCTCTTCAAAGCACTATGTCCCGTAGCTTTCTCCTGCTCTGTTCTTCTGTTATCAGCCTGATAACGTCTGACAAGTTCTCTGTCATATATGATAAAAGCAGCCGCAGTTTTGTGTTGGGGAGGATGCTACAAATAGATTAGTAGAGCCCTGAACAATTCAACGATCAGCTCTGAAAGTCTCTACCTATGAGGAGAGGGGGTGTGTGCCTTTCCTCCAATCAGTTGTCTTGGCTGTATGCCCAGACTTCACTGCAGTGTTGAACAGGAAGAGTAAATCTGAACTTTCTAAACAGTATATAAAGCTGAGGACAGCAGATATACATGTAAAACTTATGTAGGAGTATTTGTTTCATCCCTGTGTATCATCTGATGCTGTTTCACTTCACTGGGTATATGTGAGGGTTTACATCCACTTTAGCCATAATCACACGCTTACAGGGTTATGTTAGGCAACTAGAAGGCTCAGTTTCTGGCGTACAGTGTATGCAATGGGTAAGAATCCTCTCACCAGTCCTACATTTGACTTTTGAGTGATGATGGAGGGACCCCCGTAAAAAGATGGCTTGAGCCACGCAAGGAAAAGTTGGAGGTGCTGATGACAGCCGAAAAACCTGCTTGCTTCCTACTGCGTATGCTGGAATCAATGGGCAATAGATGTGACAATGGTCTCTCACAGATGGTGGGCTACTGCACAGACTACACTACTAACAGAGACCCTGGTCAGCTGAAAACACTAGCCCAGGTGCATGTGCTCTTTTCTGACCTGGTGCCAACTAGCTTTTAAAAAAGCATACTATGGTACAAAACCGCGCTTTTGACAAATTCTGCAAAATCTGGGTCCTATGGATAGAACACTACCTGCAACAGGCATTTACCACAGAATTCATGATTTTCAGACCCATTCAGTATACTTTTACCTCATACTGCTGGAGGGGTGACTCTATTTATGACCCCAAACCTTATTCCCTCCCATTATACAGTAACCTGTTATTTATAGTGCCCCTTTCCCTCTCTCTTTGGAGAGGTGCAGGTGTAAGCAACACAGAGTGCAGAGGTCAGAAGCATGTAACAGTGTGTAGAGGTCAGAAAAAAGTAACTTGCAGAGTGCAAAGTTTTGAAGTAAAATACAAACTGCACAGGTCAGATGTAAGTAATACAGAGAACATGGAGGTAAGGAGTATATAATGCACAGAATATAGAGGTTAAAATGAAGTATCGCACAGAATGCACAAATCAAGAGTAAGAAACGCACTCTACTTCCAATTCAATGCAACCCGTACTCCATGACAAAACCGCCTGATCACAAAATACTGCATCCCTCCCTGAAATGTTTTCACAAGACCTGCATCTTCTGGTAAGTGCCACTGGTTCTGAAAGTACAACTGCCTGTGTTTTTTTCTGCTACAGGTATGACTGGAGATTATGGACATATTGCAAGAAACTGTTAGAAACCATTGTCATTTTAGTCACTTTACAAGTCAATACAGCACAACACTTTTGTGCTCCGTGCGGCCCTCGGGAGAAAGAAATGATCATTTGGTACTCTGCATGTTAAGTTCCATTATAAATACATGACAACAAAATGGGTATGGGCTGCAAGTAAAGTATCAAAGTGTGAAAGGAATACACCAAACCATTTAAAATGGATCTTGCAGTACTATGCCAAGTCTCCTTTTTAGCTCTGGACCCTCCCCATCCTGTAAAGCAGGGCTCAAGTCCTGCAGGAATGCATGGGAACGGAGTTCCTGTACTTTTTCTACAACAGGAACTCAGTTCCCGTTAGCTGCCGTGTCCTGCAAGACTTTGAAGTATGCGAGCTGTGTGGCAGGTGCTACACCAGCAGCTGCCGACACAGCTCGCAATAGTAAGTGCCGCACACCTGACCATTCAGGCATTGCCAGTAGGGGGCCCCATGACAGCTTCCGCTTCGACCTACCTGTCAATCACAGCTAGCTGACGGGTAGATCAGGTCTAGGTCTAGCTGACGGGTAGATCAGCTATTCTGCTCACAGGACATGCAGGGAGAGAGGTGAGCTGAGGGAGAAACATCAGTTTGGGGTGGTAAGCTGAGCACAATACCTGGCAAAGTTTAACGCCAGGAGGGAAGTTTATGTGGAAATGTGAAGGGTTGGAATAGCAGCGAGTGTGTGTTGGAGCCCTGCAGAATTTGCAGCCCCCCAAGCTAACATACATCTCCTAAGCAGGCACACATCACTATCTACCCAAGCATTCTGTCCAGATAATGTGCAGTTAATTTATGACCTTTCCATTTAACCCTGTGTTATCCAAACTCTGTTCAATTAAAAGTGTAAACTCACCACATAAACAATCTATATACAAAATAACATTGCCCAATAAAGATCAGAACATGATGTTCAAATTTGCATTGAACGAATGCTGATCATTCAGAGAATTACCCTATTTATGTTTATTGAGGATTGTTTTTTTTTTTTTTTAATGTACTAACAGTTAAGCTTCATACACACAATACGAAAATTGGATGAAAAATACCACTTTTGAAGCGTTCGTGCATATGCGCGTATCATTTTTTTTTTTTTTGGTGGGGGAGTTGATCTTGGGTGGGAGTTCCCACACTTTTTTCCCCAGGACTTGACCCCTGCTGTAAAGTATTCTTACCCTTACTCGCTTGTCTTCTGCCTGTAGCCCCTAGGCAAGGGTGACAGTAAGCTTCTTCCTACAAGATCCTGGGAAATGCAGAGCAGCCCAAATCTGACAAAAAGGTGCTCTTGGACTAGATTGTCTTTTAAGGAGATTTGGGGTACTCTTCATTCCCCAGGAAGCTTGCTAGGAGGGTAGTGACTTTATGCTTTGTAATGCAGAAGACAAGTGTAATGTAATTTATATAATATTTTTTCCTTATAGGGATTTCTTCTAAACACTATTAGAGCTTACAGGCTTTTGTTCCCTTTAAACAAGTTTTGCCTTCCCATGCAAAACTATGTAAATGCAAAACCCTCTTAAAGATGGTCAAATGCAGCTCACAAGGAATTCAACTACAGGTAAAATGTACTAAATTCTGAATGATCTCAGAAGCATCTCAAACTGATGCAATTGATACAAGCTCAAACAGCCATGTACGCAGTCCCTTAGATAATGTTTTTGACAGGGAGAGGGAGGCTCAGATCTAGCGTACCTTGCATTTTACTGCAGATACCATATGTTTGTAAGTGCATATGCTAGAGTACAATGCATTAGTTCCCAAAGTGATATAGTGAAGAGCCCAGGAACACTTCTAATACTGTAATACTAATACCAGGTCATGCTCTAATCGGGTCAGCAGGGAAAACAATGAGTACTCACTGAGGCCCAAGGGCTGTGCAACAAAATACCAGAGGACCACATGCAGCCCTCAGTTCTCCAACAGAGTTTTAAACCATCCTAGTAAGGGTTTGTTTACACTTGCGATGCCCTTTGAAAAGATTGCTCTTCAGAGGATGTTTGACAGGTGGTGAGGAGGCGTTCTCACCTATGTTGCCTTCTCACAGCCTGTTTTACCCTCTAAAAACCCTCATCACCACACTGAAACTGTGTGCATTGCAGGGCAGAGGTGGTGCAGTTTCATTCAGGTGAATGGGTCATGTTCGGTACTGCCCACCAGGTGTGTAGGGGGGCATCATTTTTACATTTTATGTGTGCACCCCAGACTGCTGCCTGGTAACTTGAGGGGAAGCGCTTGAGGTCTTAAAAATTCAGCTCAACTATGTGTTTTTATCACCCTCCACAAACTGCAAGTGAAAACAAGGCCTAAACAGGTGTAGCACCCTTTAGTGTACAACTAGTGTAGGTAAATTTATTTTGTTGACTCCTCATAGTTGTGTGAGTCTGTAATTGGGTCTGGTTACTCCAGGCCAGGCTGGAGAGCTCTGTAGGGCAGGTCTCTGGTACCTCCCCCTAGTTCTAGAAACTTGTAGCAAAGCTTATGGAAGTTAGTGGGCGGAGGGTAGGAGGTCCTGATCTGCATACTTGAGGGAATCTGGCCAATTCCCAGGCACTGGCAGGGTGGCTGGGACAACCCTTAAATATGGTGGAGCCTGAGCAGCAAGGGAGTCAAGTGGAAGATGGCGTGCTGAGGTTGCTGTCGTGTGGCCTGGGAGGGAACCCTGGGTCTGGTGGCTCTGCCTCCAGACAGGAGCTCAGGAAAGGAAGGAGAACAAACCTTAGGCCCTGTTCCCACATGTGCGGCTGTGGGTTTGTGCCTGGGGTCCAGTGCGTGTCTGTTTATCTGTTCAGGTGCGATTCAGGTCAGAATTGAGAGCCAGTCACACTTGCTTGTAATGCGAATTGGATGCAGTGAAACCCACATCCAATTCGCAATATGTGTGAACCCATCCTAAGAGATGGATCTCCATTACCTTTGGGTCTTGGGCAGAAGACATCCTGGCTGGCATAGAAGGATCTGGACAGGTGGAGGCCTGAACAGAATTCTTCCCCAGTGCAGCAGGAAGCAAGGGACAGTGTGAGTACCTTTGCACACCCGAGAAATACAAGGGGAGAGACTGACAATCGTAGCATGCTTTCCAACGACAGTGTTATGCTAAATCCCAATCCCTTGTCCTGGGGCATTTTTCAGAGCAGCCAGGTGGGCTGGTAGTATCTGCAAGCTTTAAAACTGTGTGAGGCTCTACTGAGGAGACACTATACTCCTGCAAACAGTTTGGAACTTTACTATTTCACTTATAGACAGACTATAGGGCTCACTGGCTCTTTAGGGTGTAGTGCTACACAGGTTTAAAACTCAGTTGGCAAAGTGAGACTAGTTTAGATATATGTATAGCTTGCTGTGAGCATTAAATAAAAAAATACAGATATTAATAAGAAATACAAACCAAGGTTTTTAATTTAAAATAATACAAAGGAAAGTTAATTTCTAAAAGCATAATGATGTATGTTAAGCAGAGGGAAATGTTCAGCATTGCCTCTGCTGGCACTGGGCACATGAGTGTTTGCCTTAATCAAAAATGATAATTGTTTATTAACCTGGTGCCCAAACTGCGGCCCTATGGCCCCTTATTGTATATCCCCCGGGGCCCCTGCAGGCAGTAGCCCATTTTACCTTGTCTAGGTGTCTGCTCAAGCCATTGAAAGAAAATATACTTTAGACTAGATTTTAGTAGTTAAATGGTTTTATTTCTATTACATTGTCTTACTTTTTTCTGTGCTGCCTATCCTTTTTTATGTTTTTTTTTCTTTTATTTATTATAATGGACCTTGCTGAAAGAAATATCAAATGTGACACACATGTTTTCTTTAATGGGGACTGTGGAGAGCACAAATGTGAAAGCATTTATTTGTAAAAGGGCTGTCAATTTAATAGCAGTGACTTCCAATCAGTGCCATCTTAAGAGCATTATAGGCCCCCGGGCAATATAGTGCACTGGGGCCCTGTTTACACAATCATGCACGATTGCTCATCAAATGCTTTACTGTGCCCGTGAATGCAGCCTCACTGTGCCCGTTAATGCAGCCTCATTGTGCCCATCAAATGCAGCATCACTGTGTCCATGAATGCAGCCTCAATGTGCCCACCATTGCAGCCTCACTGTGCCCACCATTGCAGCCTCACTGTGCCCACCATTGCAGCCTCATTGTGCCCGTGAATGCAGCCTCATTGTGCCCATCAAATGCAGCCTCACTGTGCCCATCAAATGCAGCCACACTGTGTCCATGAATGCAGCCTCACTGTGCCCACCATTGCAGCCTCACTGTGCCCACTATTGCAGCCTCACTGTGCCCACCATTGCAGCCTCACTGTGCCCACCATTGCAGCCTCATTGTACCCACCATTGCAGCCTCACTGTGCCCATCATTGCAGCCTCACTGTGCCCATCATTGCAGCCTCACTGTGCCCATCATTGCAGCCTCACTGTGCCCACAAATTCAGCCTCACTGTGCCCACAAATTCAGCCTCACTGTGCCCACCATTGCAGCCTCACTGTGCCCGTAAATGCAGCCCCACTGTGCCCACCATTGCATTTTCACTGTGCCCACCATTGCACACTCACTGCGCCCACCATTACAGCCTAACTGTGCCCATGAATGCAGTCTCACTGTGCCCACAATTGCACCCTCACTGTGCCCATGAATGCAGCATCACTGTGCCAATTAATACAGACTCACCATCGCCTGGTAACACACACAGCGGGCATCTCCTCCTGTGTATCACGGAGCTGGCTGGGTCTGTGTTCGGCGGGCGCACTGTAACAAGGTCCCCCCCCCCTAGAACGACTCATATAATAGGCGGAACCAGGGCGTTGCTAGGTGTGAAAAAGACCAGGGGCTTCAGCCTGAAGTCCAAGGCCAGCGGCGGCAGGGGGGGGGGTGTTAGGCTCACTTGCTGGTTGCTGCCTGGCTCACTAGTGCCCATCCATGCTGACCACTAAACTGACCTACCAGACCCCTACACTACTGATCCCCCCTGACATCTACACTGATCCCCCTGACACCTACACTGATCCCCCCACATATAAACTGATCCCTCTCCTGACACATATACTGATCCCCCCTGACACCTACACTGATCCCCCCTGACACCTACACTGACCCCCCCGACACATAGCACATCATATACACACTCACAAACATAGATTAGACTTATGGCATAAGTAGGAAGTAAATCAACAGGCTTCATTGTGGGACACAGCACATCATATACACACTCACTCACTCACACACACACTCACATGCAGATCCATACACATCTATACACACTCATACACACACATACAGCACAGTAAACTGACCTGCTGAATTTCTGTGTAGACCCTTCGCTCCTGGCATTCTCTGCTACACATGGGGGAGGGGGCGTGTCTGAGCCGAGACTGAGGGGCAGATTTCTTTCTTTAGTGAATGCAGCCAGCAGGAGCCAGGAGCAGGAGAGCTCAATGAGTGAAATCACAGGGCAGCTCTAAAGGGCTCTGCAATCACTTGTGCTGCCGAATGGACTGGAGGTGTTATAGGAAGCACAGCCGATGTGCTCTAAATTGGCTACCATGTGACCCCCCGTATTCTCACATGTAAACTCTGCCTCCACGGAACCTGTCTAGCCTTCGTCACAGCCCCGCTCTTACCTTACATTTGCAACTTGTTGCCAGGAGTTGGGGCGGAGCTGGGAGGGAGAGCCGCTCTGATCAGAGGTAGCTTCTTCTACAGTGCACACCCGCAAAGCACCTCATTAGTTGCCAGGACGCTGGCGGTCCTGGCAACCAGTGTCTGGACAGAAGTTTGGAGCTGTCAAATCTAAGCACTGAAGTCCCCGCCCCCCCGACATCAGTGCTTAGATTTGACAGCTCCACTCTCACTGCGGCCGCACGCCCCTGGCTTGCCCACCAATCACTGGATGTTTACACTCGGGGCATAAGAAATTCGAGACCCGGGGGTTTTTAGGGACGCTGGGCAGGTGGGCCCCCCCAGGCAAGTGGGGCCCCTGGGCAACTGCCCAGCGTGCCCATGCAAAAAGATGGCCCTGCTTCCAATAGTCTATTGTGTGTCTGGAGTCTACGACTCCCCAGTCTCCAATAACCCCTATAGCATGTTTTTAATCTCTGATCAACTCCTGTAGCTTGTAGCTCCTGTAGCTTGCCAGTTTTTTTTTACCATCTCCTGTTGCATGTCTGAAGACTTTCTTTAGCGTTAAATTCACCACGAGTTATGTGCAACCGTTTGGTATGTCAGGGCCTCTACATAAGGCTCCCCGTTTCCAAAAAGTTGACCATGGTATATGGTCATGGTATATATAGGGAAATGTGGGAATTGATAAGTGGACCAAATACAGTATATATTAATCACCTATACATGGAATATATTGTCTTCTTATCCTCAAGGCTTCTTGTTTAAGGTGTTACTATGGAGAAATAATTGGAATGGAGAGGTCTTCCTGACATTGTAAAATCCATAGCAACAACCACCTTAGCAATCCAGTCATAGCAGCTTGTTTAAAAAGCTATTTTCCATAATAATGTAACTGTTGAGATTTGTTTTATTATTTAAAAAAAAAAAAATGATATTCATGCTATATTTTCATTTTAGATTAATTATTACATCTTTATCTAACCAATGTAATGTGCATTTCAAGTGTATTCAGGTTTATTTCCAACCTTGTCAATCTTTGTTTAATAATGACATACCTATATAGCAGGCAGTTATCAATGCTTCTTTGTAACATATTAAAGACACTTGTCTATAATATATTATATTATATTATTTAAATAGATATGTAATAATTGCCACAGAAGCCATTTTGTAATTTAGCATTATTAACAATGACCTTTCCATTTCAGCCTGCGGCCAGCTATGGTTTCTAAAACTGACAGAAGTTCATATGTTGCTTCCTTGTAACCATGGCAACTGTGGGTGTTCTGTACATTGCATGGATACTGAATGCCTCCAGAAATATATTTAACTGCTCAAGTTTTCACTGCCTTTCCCAGTTATTTTTTTGTTATTAGAACACTGGGATCAATCGCATGACTGTAGTGAGTAGACCTGTCTACTTTGCTCACAGAAAGGAGGAACTGATATTTTCTTTAATACTTGCAGTGTGCATAGGTAAGAATAAGGGGACCCATTTTTCCAACTAATGTAGAGTCCCACTTTAAGACCCCTTTCACACTGAGGCATTTTTCAGGCGCTTTAGAGCTTTCACACTGGGACGGTGCGCTTGCAGGTCCAAAACAAAAAAGTCCTGTAAGCAGTGTCTTTGGGGCGGTGAAGGAGTGGTGTATACACTGCTCCTGCCATTGAAATCAATGGGCATCTCTGCCGAAAGCACCTGCAAAGCGCTTTGCAGGCACTTTTTACCCTTTCCTCGGCCTCTAGCAGGGTTAAAAGCACCCCGCTAGCGGCCGAAAAGCACCGCTAAAACGACGGTAAAGCACCACTAAAACTAGCGGCGCTTTACCGCTAACGCGGCCGTGCTAGCAGTGTGAAAGGGGTTCAAGGGGTCTAAGGAATGGCTGTGATCAGCGGCCTTTCGGCCACTGATCACAGCTATTCATTTAAGCAGTTTGTCTGAAATCCTTTCACACTGAAGTAACCATGAGCTTATAGCAGAGAACGTAAGGCTTACTGAGCAGTCCTGTTCTGACATAAGTAAAACAAAGATACACTAACTCTTTCCCTATCTACTGTGTATCACCACTGCGCTGAGCACAAACTTTAAACTAAGCCGCCACTTTATAAAAAAAAAAAATGTGTACAATAATCCTTATCTAAATGATAGAATAAGCAGCGCTGAATATAATATAATTCCACACCAGTGAATTTAGAAATGGTAAATACTATAGATCCACTCCAGTGAACATGAATTACTAAATGATACTTCACTGTGCAAACCCTGCCTTGTGCATACAAAAATAATAATAAAAAAAATAAATAATAACTTGTATTAAAATCAATTAGCACAAATTATTATATAGTGCATATCACCAGATGAATAGTGATGGCAAATACATACAATCTTTTGAAACAGATCACCCTGTGACTAAATGGATTATGGATTATGATTTCACGTTGTTACATTATATTACTTTCTCAGGAAGTTTCACAGTGGTGATTGTAACAATTTTTTAGGAAGTGGACACTGTCTGATAGAACTTGAAACAATTCACTTGATTCACGTTTTTTGTTTATTTATTTTCAGTGTTGAACAATTATTTAGTCACAGGATGATCTGTTTCAAAAGATTGTATGTATTTGCCATCACTATTTATCTGGTGATATGCACTATATAATAATTTGTGCTAATTGATTTTGATACAAGTTATTATTTATTTATTTTTATTATTTTTGTATGCACAAGGCAGGGTTTGCACAGTGAAGTATCATTTAGTAATTCATGTTCACTGGAGTGGATCTATAGTATTCAGCATTTCTAAATTCACTGGTGTGGATTTATTATATTCAGCGCTGCTTATTCTATCATTTAGATAAGGATTATTGTATGCACTGTTCTGACATAAGCCTTGTGTCCCTGGCAGTGAAAGGGTTATGCACCATTTGCACAAGCGTTTTGCCATGCTGCAAATCCCAGCGGAAGGAGTCTACTGAGTTCTGCTGCTGGAATTGACAGCTGCGTGCGGATAACAGCAGCCACAGGTATCTGCACACAGCTGTTTTTATCTGCATTATTTCACAGTGGCTGTCCTTCATGCAAAACTGTCCTGTTGCTGGCCAATATCTATCAAGCTTTCATTAAAGAGAAGTATGGAAATACTTAAAAAATAAAATAAAAATCATACTCGCCTAGATGGCTGCAGCACCGATCCCAGCTGCAGCTGTCCCCTGTTGGCTCTACCCCGAAAACTGAGTGATAAAACAGATGATCACTCAGTTCTCCCCCTCTACTCTGAGCAGAGTGGTGACTTTCAGTCTCTGGCTCTCTGCTCTTGGCTCTCACTGGAGCACTAGACTGTGTAGGGGGCAGGAGCAGCTGCCTCAGGCTCTCAGCGGCATGCTGAGGGCCTGAGTCAGCTGCCAGTCTAGGCTTTTGTGTGGATTCCAACTGAAAAGTTGGGATCTTTTCCGAACCTGGACTGGCTGATTGACATCAGCCGACAGTGGGCTTTAGCCCACTGACAGCTAAAAACAGGTCACAGGAGTGCAAAACTAACTGCACTTCTGTGATCCATAGTAGAGGTATAGCCAAAATAGCTTTGGCTATACTCTCCTTTAATTCTTAAAAGGCTGCAATTAATACAGCTGTGTAAATTTAGCCAGCAGCAGAACATTTTTAATGCAGAAGAATTGGCTGAAATGCACTACAGAAAAAAAGGACAGGCAAGTGTTTTAATACATATATTAAAGTGGTTGTAAACCCTTACAGACCACTTTAACCTACAGGTAAGCCTATAATAAGGCTTACCTGTAGGTCCAAGAAGTATCTCCTTAATCTACAGGGTTAAGGAGATATTTAACAAAAAGAGGGCACTGCTGTCTACGGTGCATGCGCGCTGTAGACAGCGGCGCAGGTGCACTGGGCGCGCCGCAAGTGAAGGCGAACATGCCGTCACTGACGGCTCCCGCGCGCATGCACCGGAGTGACGTCATTGCGGCTCCGGGCAATCACATCGCTGGAGCCGCGACACCCGGAAGTCACTCCGGGATACATAGCAGCGGCGGAGATGAAGAACGAGGACCGCTTCAGGGGCTTCGATCTCAGGTAAAAAAAAATAAACCCTGCAAGGCAAAGGCATAACGAGCTAGTATGCATAGCATACTAGCTCATTATGCCTTTGCCTTGCAGGGTTTCTTTTTTTTATTTATTTTTTCTGGCTTAACCTCCTCTTTAAGAGACTGCAGATGAACATGTGGATTCAATATGTGGTGCCTAACTCACAATAATGGAAAGGGGAGAATACAGTGCCTTGAAAAAGTATTCATACCCCTTGAAATTTTCCACATTGTCATTTTACAACCAAAAACGTAAATATATTTTATTGGGATTTTTTATGATAGATCAACACAAAGTGGCACATAATTGTGAAGTAGAAGGAAATGATAAATGGTTTTCAATTTTTTTTTTTTACAAATATCTGAAAAGTGTGGCGTGTATTTGTATTCAGCACCCTTTACTCTGATACTCCTAACTAAAATCCTAGTGGAACCAATTGCCTTCAGAAGTCATTTAATTAGTAGATAGACCTGTGTGTAATTTAATCGCAGTATACATACAGCTGTTCTGTGAACCCCTCAGAGGTTTGTTAGAGAACATTGGTGAACAAACCGTATCATAAAGGCCAAGGAAAATACCAGACAGGTCAGGGATAAAGTTGTGGAGAAGTTTAAAACAGGGTTAGGTTATAAAAAAATATCCCAAGAACATGGCCTGGACATGGCTGTGTGAAGATGTGCTCCTGCCCCCCCCCCCTACTTATCCCGACATACTACCATCCTAAACTGTCTTTTTCATCGGCTTGATATCGGCAAAAAGATACAAGACCAGATCAGCGGCTCCGGAGACCCATTCCCACACAACCCAGGGAGAAATTCTGTGCTTTTTTCAGAGCACGCACTGCACATCCCCAGGCGCCATAGTGGCAGCACCCCGTGGCTCCAATCTGAGAGACCAACTAACCCCGGATTCACCTATCTCTCCTAGTCCCATCTTCCCTGTCGGATTATCTACCAGAGACTCTGGCACTTTTCCAACGGATGAGGCACACCGCCGCAACATTCAGGAAGTAACAGCAGACATACAATCTACTCTCGGAGAGAGTAGACTCCGGGGAGTCATTGCTATCCTCTTTGGGCCACCGGGTTGCAGCCCGGAGAGATCCCAGCTATCCCAGGCAGATACGGCAGTAGACTTGCAGCTTCATCTGGAAGAAAGGAGCCAACGGAACAATCTACGGCTGCGGGGCCTCCTGGAGGCTATGGGGACAGAATATCTGCTGGCTATGGTAACTGCCATCTTCCAGAAGATCTTGGATGTCCCCCAGGCTAACGTGGAAGTAGATAGGGTCCATAGGGCCCTGGGCCCTAAATCAGCCGAATCTAACAGGCCCCGAGTTGTAGTCTGCCGCCTCCATCGTTACCCCCAAAAAGAACTAGTGCTTCACAGAGCATGGGAACGCGGAACAGTGGACTTTGGGGCCCTCGTCAGGCTTCTTCCAGATCTATCCATAGCTACTCTCCAGCGTAGAGCCTGCCTGCATCTTGTACTGGACCTGGCAAAGGAACAAGACTGCACTTACAGATGGGGCTACCCGCTGACGGCCACCACCTCCTTCACACTTTGCACACCGGCAGACCTGCCAGCCTTATTTACCTTCCTGGATGTGGACCCTATTCAAGTCTTGAATTCGCTCCTACTCCTTCCATGCCCTATAGGCCGACCTGGCCCTCCTGTATCCCGGAGTCTCTCTCAAGCATGACAACAGAGACCTAGGAGGAGATCCAGAGCCATCTAACCCGTCTGCAGCCATCTGATTGTATTCTTCAGCAAACCCTGGTAAAGTAAATGCAGTGATCTTACGAAGAGATATACCCTCTTAGGGCTTTCCCGCTACACATGTACTGCTGCCGTTTGCTATAAGGATGCAACTTTCCTTACAGAATAAAAGGTCTTTGTGCCTCAATGTTTTTTTACTTAATAGGTTTCCACTAGAACTAAGTCAAAGGACTTCCCAGTATACACGTCGGACAAGGTCTTTGAGCCTTAATATTTCCTGCAAAAGTATATAATTTGTTCTCTGCATACCAATGCTGTTCTACTATATCCCTTATGCGTTGCCATAGTGCCTTGAGGTTTTATGCCCTATGCCAGCCTCATGTGTCTCCTATGTCAAACATTTCATAATCTGCAGCTCCTGCAGGGACTTGGATCCTCAACGCTGTATATGATACTCTCCTATGCATTAGAATATGGCTCTCTCCCTATATGTCAGAGCTTTTTTCTTTTTATTTTATTTGTATTGGAACATACATGAAGAGTTAACGGGGTCACAGGCAAATGTGCATGTCCTGTGTCCCTACATGTATCCAAGCCAAGCCATACTGATGGGGAGAGGTATCTGGTAGCTAGTTTTATGGCAGCTGGTTATGTTAAAAATGTCATACCTACTTACTGTTTGTGTTTTAGGTGATAATGTGCTTATACAGTCTGCTACATATTTTCTTGTTGTTTAAAATATATATCTTTGCTGTGCAGCGGCCTGGCCCAAATCGAGCCATCTCCCCCCTCCCTTTCCTCCCCCCTCCCTTTCCTCCCCCCTTTTCTTTCCCCCCCCCTTTTCTTCCCCCTCTCCCTTTTCTTCCACCCCCCCTCCCTTTCCTCAACCTCAAACTTTACACAAAGTTTACACGGCAACTTTCAAAATCACAAATGGTACGCAACAGGTTTGCCCACTGTTGCCCCTCCTTTTCGCTGTTCACTGGAACCTTTTTTATGCACTATATGTTTGAATCCAGATATTACCGGCATAGATGTCAGCAACACCCAACAGAAGGTCTCGGCATATGCCGATGACATGCTGTTTCCCTTACAAACCCAGTGATTTTACTTCCGAACCTCCTTAGGGAATTTAAGCAATAAGGAGCCCTTTCCAATCTTAAAATCAATTTTAGCAAATCCGAGGCGATGGGGATTTGTCTTCCGCAGCTGCTTCTTTTACAACTTCAGGCAAGCTTTAAATTAAAATGGAATAACTCCACACTGACGTATTTAGGCACAGTCATCGCCTCCAAAGTATCACAGATATTCAAATTAAACTTTTCCCCCACTCTTGAAAAAAGTCAGAGCTTTCCTGAACAAATGGAATACAGGTCTCCATTCCTGGTTTGGCTGCTGTAATATTCTTAAAATGTGTATTCTCCCTAAATTCCTATATCTCCTACAAGCCCTTCCAATTTATATACCCTCTAATTACTTTAAACAGATTCAGGCCGTATTTTTAGATTTTTTTTTGGGCTCGGACATACGAAAATATTATTGGGCAGTTCATATGAGCAGACTCATTGATTGGAATAGACATTGAGACATCAAGTTATGGGTTCAAATGGAACACGCTCAAAGTGCCACATCTATTTGTAGAGCTCCCTGGTGCTACAACTCATTGCCTGGGATTGTGAAAAGTCTTACCCTTATTGGTCAGACCGTGCGGCTTTGCTCCATTCTGTTTACTCAGGCATCTCTCTCTTCCCCAAACTCGCCACTATAACCGATTATTAGGGAGCCCACTTTTTACCCTGGGATACCAAGACACACTCTTTCAAACTTGATGAACTCTGGTTGTTCACAGGCCTCTCATTTCTTAATTAATGGACGTTGGCCATCGATCTCTGATCTCACAAATCCCTCAGGTCCCTTCCGACTAGATTTTTGGAGAGCTCTTGAACTCAATCATTTTCTCAGATCCCTCCCATCCCCGGGCAATTTCTGCCAACCTCTTACAACTCTAGAGGAATACTGCATGGAGAAGGACGTGATGCCGCATGCACTTTTGACCACATATAACCTACTGATCACGCCCCCGAAACCTCATCTGCCACGCTGCCTCAGTATCTGGGAACGAGATCTTAATGGCACATTCAGCCCTCAACAAAGGCAACGTATCCTCTGATTTACATACAAATCCTCCATTTGCATGAGAGTGCAAGAAACTAACTTTAAAATCTTGACCAAATGGTACAGAACACCAGTGAGGTTACATACAATTTTTCCCTCAACTTCAGACTGTTGCTGGAGGTGCCAGGAGGAACAAGGAACACTTTTACATATTTTCTGGTCCTGCCCCAAACTAGACCAATTCTGGAAAGTGGTCCGCCACATTGCCCAAAAATGTATGGAACGTCCAATTTCAGATGACCCGGCCTCCAACCATTGGTCTATAACTCAGGAAATTAGAGGCAATAAATAAACTGGAGGATCTTGTCCTCTCAGCACGTCACCAACAAAAACACTACTCCAAAACCTGCGTGTTATGGAACATATGTTCGTCTTCTCTGTTGAGGGTCAAACCCTCTTGGAATGCGACCTTGTTGACTGACTATACTTTGCTATGTCTAGGGGTTTTTTTTTTTATATCTGAAAATGCAGAAAAATTATTTCGGCTGGTTCCGTGGGCCCACCCAACCTAGAAATTCATTACTTGCTTACAATCTACCCTAATGTTGGTTTAGATGTTATGCCCTAGCTACGTATTGACGAGGAATATAAGTGATATTATAGACTCTGACAGTCAGAAGCATGACACCCAGAGGCAGAGGCATGATGGGACTTGTAGTTTTGCAACAGCTGGAGGTCTGCTTATTACAGGGATCCTCAAACTACAGCCCTCCAGCTGTTGCAGAACTACACATCCCATGAGGCATTGTAGTTCCTGAACAACTGGAGGGCCGCAGTTTGAAGACTCCTGGCTTATTGCATATCCCTGGTTTAGAGCAAAGCATATTTATGTGTTAGAATGGCCCTCTCAAAGTCCAGACCTAAATACAATTGAGAATCTGTGGCAAGACTTGAAAATTGCTGTTCACAGACCCTCTCCATCCAATCTGACAGAGCTTGAGCTATTTTGCAAAGAAGTATGGGCAAAAATGTCACTCTCTAGGTGTTCAAAGCTGGTAGAGACATCCCCAAAATGACTTGCAGCTGTAATTGCAGCGAAAGGTGGTTTTACAAAGTATTGACTCAGGGGGGCTGAATACAAATGCATGCCACACTTTTCACATATTTATTTGTAAAAAAATTTGAAAACCATTTATTTTCCTTTCACATAAAATCCCAATAAAATACATTTACATTTTTGGTTGTAACATGACAAAATGTGGACAATTTCAAGAGGTATGGATACTTTTTCAAGGCACTGTAATAGATCAAATTGAGCAACTTCAGTTATGGCCACAGGTTTTCTGAACAAATTTCACAAAATTTGGGGTATGTGGCAGGCAAAACTTATTAGCTGCCCGTTTGATGCAGTTCCTACTCAGGCTTGAATCCCTATGTGCTTAGATCTGATGTCTTGAAGTGTTTGTTAACCCAAAAGACTGGTCCCTTAAAACAGATTAAACAGCACAGTGCTTATGCTGTATAATCTGCCCCCCTATAAACTGTAAAAAAAAAAAAAACTCCCTGAACCTGCCACTTCCTGTATCCCCTCTCTCTACTGACCACGCTGCTATTATAAAAAAAATACAACACTATGTAAATCCTTTCAAAAAAAATTCAAAAAATTAGCTATTCTGAGCCGTCTTCAGGCTGGTCAGGTGACTCGTGGGCGATTTACAGCTCCGGGACAGGGCTTCTGCGGGAGGCCACGTGATCTCCCCGGCTGACGTCAGAGGAAGATCACGGCTCCTCCCGCAGAAGTCATTCATCTGAGCTGTAAAGCGGTCGCGAGTCATGTGACTGGCCTAAAGACAGCTCAAAATCGGTATTTACAACACTTTTTTAAAATGACTTGCATAGTGTGTTATGCCAGCCTCTAATAGAAGGGCTGGCATAGACTTAAAGAAATGTGTTCACAAACACGTTAATGCTAAAATGCCATAAAGTCATTTTTGATCTGTTATGTCTAAGGGTGCTTTTAAGTCTTAAATACTGCTATATTTGAGGTGGCATTTGACGTTTTGGTTTTGATCATTTTTCAACCAGTTATATCATATGTGTGCTTTGCTATTCTATCTTGCACTTACTGCTATGAACAGTCGATGGCTAGCCATCCAATTTTAGCTGTCCTCAACAGTTTTATAGCTTGCCAAGTGTCTAACACATTCCCTATGTGTTTAAAATTTAAAAAAAAGACTAAGAGCACAGTCTGGGGCTTTCTTGCAAGATTGCAAATTTTACAGCAGCGTAAAATTTGACCAGCAGCAGGACAGGTTTAATCAGGCATACTAGCCCTAACTATTGATTGCCTAGTCCATGGAGTTAAGGGGGAATGTTGAATGGTATATAATGTGAGGTGGTTTAAGTGCACACTATTCTTCCAATTTTTTTAGGGCCTCTGTGTGGCTAGGCTGTAAAAATGTTTCACATGTGGTATTCCCATATTCAGGTTTAATGGCTTACGGAAGGTACTAACCATATCTCTATTATACCATATTGGTCATGATCAATGGCACCTCCTGAATTTCTTTGACTGACCTGCTAGATCAAATGGAAAATGTAAGCAAAATTCAAATTTCAAGAAAAGTTTCTGCATCACAATTATTTCACATGTCTTTACACAAGCAGCTATAATCCTTAGAATAAAATGTGACCAGAAAGCACAATAGTAACCAGGGTGCTATGATATCATCTTAATTAATTATCAACACCCATCATACACATAAATGACTCTCAGAAATTGACCATCTTTAAAAGCATGAAGCCCACTGCTAGGTAACAAGTCTTTATAGATGATGATTCTATTGGTAGACTGCAGTACGATAAAGTATGTGCATAAATTATGGTCAGACCTTGACCTTTCATGGGCCTCATTATAGCTGCTACGTTTGATAACCCTGTTGCTATCCAAGGGCAAACTTATTCATCTTGCAAAGTATTTTTTTTTCTTAAAGCTTTATGCAGTCTGGGAGTAAGCAACATCTTATACATCTAAATAGGTACACTGTCCCTTTAAATTAATGATTATAATCCCAGATACTTCCAAAATAATACATGTCAATACTAAAAAAAACATGAAAGTAATCAATAATTTATATATAAAATTACTAAATACACTAGGTGCTATAAAATATATGCTATACACAATTGAAATAAATGTAAAATTTAAATAATTAATGATAATAATCAATAATAGTGCCTGGTGCAATGCTATAAAGTGACCATGCAACAAATACTGTGCAAGTAACTAAAACTTCACATTAGTCTATCCAAATATCATCCATGAAAGTGAGCCCACCGCTGACTCTTTACAAAAAACTTCAGTGCACCTTCACCCACCAAGTGACAACACAAACTGCTTACCAGAGCCTGAGGGCTCATTCCAGGCCAAAATGCTTAATACCATTCCACTGGCAAGCTGGGCCCAAACACGACTGGACTATGGGAGTTAATGTTCCCTATTCCAACCACCAGATGACACTATATGTTGGCTGCTCTGTAAATTAGAACAGCAAATGTCGATGTTTGAATATGCAAAAAAATAAATTAAATACTCGCTACTGCATTACCATGATAAATAACTGCTTTATTAAAGGTTATTGCACTTACAATGCAATAGAGAAAAAAAGCTTCAAACACAAGACTTGTACACCATTCGGAATCACAGCTGTGCACGATGACATCTCTACCTAAAGCTCTGCACAACGTAATTCATTCAATAAGGTCTTCATACTGTAACTGGCGTGGCAGTGATTAGGTACACTGTAAGTGGAGTGGCGGTGATCAAGTGGTGGTGTGGCATGATTAGTCACACTGTGAGTGGTGTGGCGGTAATCAGGGATACTGAGTAGTATGGCCTGATTAGGTACACTGTAAGTGGTGTAGCGTTGATTAGGGACGCTGAGTGGGTGGTGGTAATTAGGGACACTAAATGGCAGTACTAGTCTTGTGACACTACTACTGTGGCAGTGATCAGAGATAATGGCTGGTGGCACCATCATTATCCTCATCAGGTTTCCACCTTACTTCAACCTAGATCTGAGCCTGCTAGCCAATGACATGTCTGCAATACGTGGCCTATCACCTATACAAACATGGCCCTGTTCATTTCAAGCCAAGCAGTAGTGAAAAGATCATTTATATAATAAATGTAATTTGCCTTTAAATTCTGGCCTGTTGGAAGTCCTGGAAGGACTGGAGTTGCGATGAACTGGATGTAGAGAATATTATTAGTATGTTCACCAATCTGAGCACACATAAAGTGTGTACAGAGATGTAGGAGAATAATACAATGGGAATAAAGGAAAAGAACAGAAGAGATATATGTGTGGGCTGTATAAGAAGATAGGCTGGCTGATAATATGTTGTTTGGAAAATTACTGTTATATTTGATGCAATGAGTATATAAAAAAGTAATTACTATTCACACAAACCACTCAAGAAAATCACAACATGAAATTAAATAAATTTATAATTGTAAGTGAGGAAACTAGTTTAAATGAAAGAAAACGGCAGAAATGAACTAGCAACGTCCTAGCTTTTACTGCCTTGCAATACTTCCAATGTCTTCCTGTTGTACTGCTTTTTCTAATCAGTAAATGCAAGCAATGCACGCAATGCTAAAATGAAAATCCGTTTTCTTCCACCTGAAGTCCTGAAATTAAACCCATCAGAAGAGAAAGACTTGTGCTGTTACTTGAACTGATCCTCTGGATTCTCTACTTATTGACTCACAGCCTCAAAACAAATATGCAGATGAGGAGCTGATGTTAACAATTCTTTCAGATTTTTTTTCAGATTTTTTCTTATTCATAATTTATTAACTAAAATACATGAATTAAACAGTATCCAAACCTCAGAGTGAACCTGTCCTGACCTAGTGTGATTCTATTCCAATTTTACTCCTCAAGTTGATCCCTGTTTTCCTGAAAAGCTCCTCCTGGAGCCTACACCAGGGCAGAATGTGGGATTGTGACTTCTCCCCAAGATGAGATTAGTCCCCATTTCCTTCTGACATCCACTGTGAAATGCCTGCAACCTCTTTTGCCCTGGTATTGTGACTGTTGAATGGCGTATATATTTTTCAGACCAAGCTATCCAGTAAAACTGACAGCTACGGAGTTCGAAACAAACTATTATACCGCCAGTGGTGCCTACAATAGAAATCGTTTAATCTCATTGTTTAACCCTTTTTTTCCAAAGTATAAAGTGTTCGCTTAAAAAACACAAACACTGTTATGTAAATGTATTGTTTACCACTTTAACACTAAAAGGGGTGGGGTTTACTTTTTACTTGTAGAGGAATCAAAGTCCAATTTAGGTATAATTTGCCCTAAAATAGTCTGATCACAATTATATAAGTGATATATAACCCAAATATTCACCTGTCAAAATACTAACTTTTCAGATGTTGAAGTGCATGTACAGCCATTTATTATGTTTCTGGTGATGTCTATTAAATGAACATAGGTTCAGTCTACTACAGCAGATCCGCAGACGACTATTGTTCATGTAATCTATATCCATTATAATACTAGATTGCAGAAAGGTTACAGTAATTAATTACATGGGTCACACATTACCTATTTGTTCTTATATTTAAAATAATACTGAAGCATATAAGCAAATGCACACTGCGGGTTATGGGAGACCTAAGTCAACAATACTAAGAAATGGTAATTTCATCTCCGAAGGAGAAAAACAACTTTGCTGAATGGTGTAATAGTCATCCAGTTGAATGTTCTATTCTTATCTTATAAGCTAAAATAGAAAAAAATTTGGCCAATTACACAGCTAATGAGATACTAGCTGTGCGACTCAGAGCTCCATGGAGATGATACTCTCTCTATAGAAAGCTGCACAGCAACTTAAAAGGACAGTGAGATACAAACCGAAGTGTTCATATAGACATATCGATGCATAACTTGCTTTCTAAATGATAACATTTATACTGTACTCCCATGTTTTTATCTTATTTTACAGTTGTTGCAATAGAACTGTTAAACTACATTGACTGATGTGAAAAAAATTACTGCATTAAAAAAAAAAAAAATACTTTGAATTAGATCTGGATTCCATTCAAACTGCTAAATGCACAATTAACTTAATAAAACAATTTTTTTTTTTTTATAGATATATATTATATATATATATATACACACACTGTATATATATATATATATATATATATATATATATATATATATATATATATATATATATATATATATATATACACACTGTATATACACAGCTGGTAAAATAAGTATTGAACATGAAACCATTTTTCTAGGTAAATATATTTCTAAAGGTGCTATTGACATGACATTTTCAGCACATGTCAGTAACAATCCATACATACAAAGAAACCAAAACAAATACGTTCAGAAATTAAGTTATGTGCAATAAAATGGAATGACACAGGGAAAAAGTATTGAGCAGGCTAACGGAAATGTATTTAATGCTTCATACAAAATCATTTGTTGGTAATGACAGCTTCAAGACGCCTCCTGTATGGAGAAACTAATCGCATTCATTGGTCAGGTGTGATGTTGGCCCATTCTTCCACACAAACAGTCTTCTAATCTTGAAGGTTTTGTGGGCCTCTTCTATAACTGATCTTTTTCTTTCCATAGATTTTCTATTGGATTTATGTCAGGTGATTGACTGGGCTATTCTGGCAGCTTTATTTTCTTTATTTGAAACCAATTGATAGATTCATTGGCTTTGTGTTTGGAATCATTGTCTTGCTGAAATGTCCACCCTCGTTTCATCTTCATCATCCTGATAGATGGCAGCAGATTTTTATCAAGAATGTCTTGGTACATTTTTCCATTCACTCTACCTTCAATGAAATGAAGTTTGCCAGTACCGTATACTGAAAAACAGCCCCACACCATGATGTACCCACCTCCAAGTTTCACTGTTGGTATAGTGTTTTTGGGGTGATGTGCAGTGCCATTTGACCTCAAAACATGGTGTGTATTATGACATCCAAAGAGTTCAATTTTGTCTCATCTGACCAGACTATATTCTCCCATCTCATGATGGGTAAAAGCAAAGACCTTTGCAACCTTATTGTTGCAAAACATACTAATGGTATTGGTTACAGAAGGATATACAAACTTCTGAATGTTCCAATGAGCACTGTTGGGGCTATAATCCGGAAGTGGAAAGAACATAATTTCCCCATAAACCGGCCAAGATTCCTGACAGAGTAGTAAAACGAATTATCAGAAGAGCTGTCCAAGAGCCAAGGGCCACTTGTGTAGCGCTTCACAAAAAGCTGGAATTAGTAGGTACAATTGTTTCAAAGAAAACAATAATGCACTCAACTGCCATGGTCTGTATGCCAGCTCACTACGCAAGACTCCACTGCTGAAGAAAAAGCATGTTAAAGCTGGTTTAAAGTTTTCTGCACAACATTTAGGTGTCCTTTTATGAAGCAGTGAAATCTATTCACTGCTTCATTCTCCGGCATTCACAGAGGAGATCTTTCTCCTCTGTGTGCCAGTTCATGAAGCGGAGTAGATCGCTTCACCCTTGGAGGAGTGGAGTGATCTACAAACGCTTCAAACAGTGGAGAACGGCCCCTGATACTGGAATCTCGTGAGACTTTACGAGATTACAGTACCAGAAATTCACTGAAACACAGAGATGTCCATTTATTAAGCAGTGATAAATTATCACAGCTCAATACACGGACACCAGTGTGATTAATGTTAATAAAATAAAGAGTCTCCCCTACATTATATATACATGTATATACACACACACACATTATATATACATGTATATACACACACACACATATATACATGTATATACACACATTATATATATATATATACATATACACATTATATATAGATATATGTATACACATATATATGACAGGGGGACATGGTTACAGTGTTGGGGGGTCTGAACGAGGCATAAGGAAGTTAATAATCTTCCTCTTTCCTCCTCAGATCCCCCTGGTTTCTCTCTTCACTCCCCGCTTCACTTCCTCTGAGTTGGTGAATCGGGGAGTGTGAATTCTGACACAGATCGCCAGTGAAGCGCTCAGACCGCAGCTTCATACACTGGCCGTTACTGTGTCATTCTATGTGGATTCTCCATGTGCAGAGATAATCGGCGGGAGAACAAGTTCAAACACTTCTCCCCCCAATTATCTCTGGTTTATAAACTGTTTATGGGCTGTGATCAGTGGTGATCATGGGGATCTCCGCTGATCACTGCTTCATAAAAGGACACCATAGACAAGCCTGTGAAATACTGGTAGAATATAGTCTGGTCAGATGAGACCAAATTGTACTCTTGGATGCTCATTGACCAACTCACAGGTCAACCAAGGACTGTGTAATCAGCTTACATTGTATCAAATGGATTTTGCACACAAATACAGTTGAAATAAGCATATAACCCAACAGCAGAAAAACCTTTTATCACACAGGGCATTTTAGAAACACCTGCTTACACTGGTTCTCTTATTTTCTTATTTACCTACAGGTTTAGCGCAATATCCTGTTTGGGAAAGGAACGTTTTTCATAACCCCCCCCCCCCCCCCAAAATAGGGTTACACCCAGTGCCGATCCTGACCTCCCTGGGGCCCTAAGCAAAATTCTGCTAAGGGGCCCTCTACCTGACCTGTGATGCTGTGAGCTATGTAAACCATTTGCCATTGCCACACAGTCACACCTGACACTTCAGCGCTCCCAATACAATCCTCCCTCCTTTAAACAAAACAGTCAAAGAATAAGTACAACAATATAGAACAGACATTATATATTTATCTTTACATATCTGAGTGTGGATCCCCCACTTACATCAGGGTCCCCAGAGAGCCAGCCCCCCTTACACCAGGGTCCCCAGAGAGCCCCCCCCCTTACACCAGGGTCCCCAGAGAGCCCCCCCTTACACCAGGGTCCCCAGAGAGCCCCCCCCCCTTACACCAGGGTCCCCATAGAGCCCCCCCTTACACCAGGGTCCCCAGAGCGGCACCCCTTACACCAGGATCCCCAGAGAGCACCCCCCTTACATCAGGGTCCCCAGAGAGCACCCCCCTTACATCAGGGTCCCCAGAGAGCACCCCCCTTACATCAGGGTCCCCAGAGAGCACCCCCCTTACATCAGGGTCCCCAGAGAGCACCCCCCTTACATTAGGGTCGCCAGAGAGCATCCCTATAAAGCCCCTCCTTACATCGGGGTCCCCAGAGAGCCCCCCATACATCAGTGTCCTCAGAGAGCCTCCCTACTTGCATCAGGGTCTGCAGCATTGCCCTTTACATCAGAGTTCCCCCTTGCACTGTAAGGTGGAATCCTGCATACTATGATGTAAAGGGGAACTCTGGGAATGTGGGGAGGACTCTGGTGACCAGAGAAAGAAAACACTAAGATAAGGGGGTTTACTGATATAAGGGGGAAACCTTTATATCAGTGCCCCCTTACAATATTGTATTGACCCCCCTAGACTGGCCTGGCGGTGCTGTCACTGACCTCCTCTCAGGTGCATCGTGCAGGGCTCAGTCAGTCGGCTCCAGCTTGGTGGCTCTGGTTTTATCCCATAGTTTCCTCTCTGCAGTCCATACATGTCTGACTTCTCCCATGACCCCCATCCTGGCTGCGCTCCCTCTCTTGACTCAGGGGAGGTCAGAGGCTGCGGATGAGACAGGGGAGGTCAGAGGCTGTGGATGGGAAAACAGGAGAGGTCAGAGGCTGTAGGGGGGGGGGGGGCAACAGGAGAGGTCAGAGGCTGTGGGGGGGGCAACAGGAGAGGTCAGAGGCTGTGTGGGGGGGGCAACAGGAGAGGTCCGAGGCTGCGAAGGGGGGGGACAGGAGGTCAGAGGCTGCGAAGGGGGGGACAGGTGGTCAGAGGCTGCGAAGGGGGGGACAGGAGGTCAGAGGCTGCGAAGGGGGGGACAGGTGGTCAGAGGCTGCGAAGGGGGGGGACAGGAGGTCAGAGGCTGCGAAGGGGGGGGCAGGAGGTCAGAGGCTGCGAAGGGGGGGACAGGTGGTCAGAGGCTGCGAAGGGGGGGACAGGTGGTCAGAGGCTGCGAAGGGGGGGGACAGGAGGTCAGAGGCTGCGAAGGGGGGGGACAGGAGGTCAGAGGCTGCGAAGGGGGGGGACAGGAGGTCAGAGGCTGCGAAGGGGGGGGCAGGAGGTCAGAGGCTGCGAAGGGGGGGGCAGGAGGTCTGAGGCTGCGAGGGGGGGGGACAGGAGGTCTGAGGCTGCGAGGGGGGGACAGGAGGTCTGAGGCTGCGAGGGGGGACAGGAGGTCTGAGGCTGCGAGGGGGGGACAGGAAAGGAGGTCCGAGGCTGCGAGGGGGGGGACAGGAGGTCCGAGGCTGCGAAGGGGGGGCAGGAGGTCAGAGGCTGCGAGGGGGGGGACAGGAGGTCAGAGGCTGCGAGGGGGGGACAGGAGGTCTGAGGCTGCGAGGGGGGGACAGGAGGTCTGAGGCTGCGAAGGGGGGGGGGGCAGGAGGTCAGAGGCTGCGAGGGGGGGGGGCAGGAGGTCAGAAGCTTTGAGGGGGGACAGGAGGTCAGAAGCTTTGAGGGGGGACAGGAGGTCAGAGGCTTTGAGGGGGGACAGGAGGTCAGAGGCTTTGAGGGGGGAGTGGGGACAGGAGGTCAGAGGCTTTGAGGGGGGAGGGGGGACAGGAGGTCAGAGGCTTTGAGAGGGGAGGGGGGACAGGAGGTCAGAGACTGCGAGGGGGGGGGGCCCAGGAGGTCAGAGGCTGCGGAGGGGATGTTTTATTTTTAAAAAATGGCGCCACTCGGCGCCATCGTGTCACTGCGCTCTGGGCCGCTGCCGTCGCTGTGAGGGCAGCGGCGCCTGAAAAAAAGATGGCCGACATGCAACTGCGCATGCGCCAGCGCTGTTGCCGCTGCTCGGCAATTTTTGGAAAGGCGGGCGCATGCGCAGTTGCATGTCGGCCCCGCGGCCATCTTTTTTCAGGTGCCGCTGCTCTCACATCGGTGGCAGCGGCCCCAGGGGCCCCCGAGCAGAGCCGTTCCGCCCTTGGGGCCCCGCACATCGGCGGGGCCCTACGCAGCTTGCGTAGTCCGCGTATAGGGCGGATCAGCTCTGGTTACACCATACAAGTGAAATACATAGGATTGTGAAGACTGTAATAGAGGCATTAGACCATTGTGCCCCACATTTGCAGCTAGAGATTTGCATGAAAGTTTGTTCCCAGATTTGAAGACATGCCCAAAGAATAGAGCATCTGCAATGTGAGATGTTCCACTCTAGAAAATCAGTCAGTTTATGAGATAAGCCAGAGTTTCTTTCCAGGGCCAGAGAGAGTCTTACACACGGCCGGAATTTCCGATGGAAACAGTCCGATGGGAGCTTTTCATCGGCAGTGGCGTCACTAGGGTTGGTGTCACCTGGTGCAATAAAATATGGTGTCACCCCCCGTCACTGAGCAATCCGGGGCACTGAGCAGGCTAGCGCATCAGCACAGCTCTCCCCCCGAGCCTGCCATAGTGCTCTGTCCTGCCACTGCGGAGTGACAGCAGGAGGAGGACAGAGCAGTAGACACTGAGCAGGCTAGTGCATGGTGCGCACGCCAAACCAGCCCCTGTAAATGTCGTGGTTTATGCCAGTGCGCCAATCCATGCACTGTCACGGATGGGGGTGTGACATCATCACAGTCGGATATCACTTCCTTCTTAATGGTGTCACCCAGGCCTGGACTGGGACAAAAAATAGACTCAAGCATATTAGACTGAGCCCCAAGTCTAAATACCCCCCAATGTAACAGTGTAATCCCCTTCCAGTTTAATCCCCCTGATGTAACCCCCCCTGTGTAGTACCCCCGTGTAATCCCCCTAATGTAACCACCCCCCGTGTAATCCCCCAAAGGTACCCCCATGTAATCCACCTAATGTAACCACCCCCTGTGTAATCCCCCTAATGTACCCCCTGTGTAATCCCCATAATGTACCCCCTGTCACTGTGTAATCCCCCTAATGTACCCCCTGTGTAATCCCCCTAATGTACCCCCTGTGTAATCCCCCTAATGTACCCCCTGTGTAATCCCCCATAATGTACCCCCTGTGTAATCCCCTATAATGTACCCCCTGTGTAATCCCCCATAATGTACCCCCTGTGTAATCCCCTATAATGTACCCCCTGTGTAATCCCCTATAATGTACCCCCTGTGTAATCCCCCATAATGTACCCCCTGTGTAATCCCCTATAATGTACCCCCTGTGTAATCCCCCATAATGTACCCCCTGTGTAATCCCCTATAATGTACCCCCTGTGTAATCCCCTATAATGTTCCCCCTGTGTAATCCCCCATAATGTACCCCCTGTGTAATCCCCCATAATGTACCCCCTGTGTAATCTCCCTAATGTACCCCCTGTGTAATCCCCCTAATGTACCCCCTGTGTAATCCCCCATAATGTACCCCCTGTGTAATCCCCTATAATGTACCCCCTGTGTAATCCCCTATTATGTACCCCCTGTGTAATCCCCCATAATGTACCCCCTGTGTAATCCCCCATAATGTACCCCCTGTGTAATCTCCCTAATGTACCCCCTGTGTAATCCCCCATAATGTACCCCCTGTGTAATCCCCCATAATGTACCCCCTGTGTAATCCCCCATAATGTACCCCCTGTGTAATCCCCCATAATATACCCCCTGTGTAATCCCCCTAATGTACCCCCTGTGTAATCCCCATAATGTACCCCCTGTGTAATCCCCATAATGTACCCCCTGTCACTGTGTAATCCCCCTAATGTACCCCCTGTGTAATCCCCATAATGTACCCCCTGTCACTGTGTAATCCCCCTAATGTACCCCCTGTGTAATCCCCCTAATGTAGCCCCTGTGTAATCCCCCTAATGTAGCCCCTGTGTAATCCCCCTAATGTAGCCCCTGTGTAATCCCCCATAATGTACCCCCTGTGTAATCTCCATAATGTACACCCCCCCTGTGTATATCTGCCCATAGTGACATTGCATACATCTCTCCCCCCCTACATTCACAGACCTCAGATCAGCGTGGTTCTGTCCACATGGATGTCCATTGTCCCTCCTCCTAGGCTCTTCCTCCTGTTGTGTCCCGTCAGTGTGGAGGAGGAGCCTTGGCTCCGAGGAGTGTAAATGTGATAGGCAGCCGGCATCTCTGCCTGCCTGTCACAATAACAGGGGATTGCAGTGCCGCTTCCCCGAGGACATGCGGGCGCCGTGCACTGGGCTATGGGAACCCGAGCTGCCTGTGTGCCTCACAATTAATTCTCCTCCTCACCGAACATCGCTGAGCAGAGATAGTGCTCAGTGGACGGAGGAGGAGGAGAGAGCCGCGGTGCCTCTCTCAATCCAGTGCCATGCCGGGTGTCACCCCTCTGTCGGGTGACACCCGGGTGCGGCCCGCACCCCCCGCACCCCCTTGCAACGCCGCTGTTCATCGGATTTTCCGACCGCGTGTAAGCCCATCGGTCTTTTTCTGTCGGCATTTCCGACGGACTTTAGATTGAGAGCCTATTCTTAATTTTTCAGACGGAAAACCTTTCTATCGGATCTTCCAATCGTGTGCATGCAATCCCGACAAGCAAAATTCCGACGCATGCTCGGAAGCATTAAACTTTCCTTTTATAGTGCCGTTGAACGTGTTGTATGTCACGGTGTTATTGACCATCGGAATTTGGTGTGACCGTGTGTAGGCAAGACAGTTTGAGCGAAATTCCATCGGAATTCCGACTGGAAAACCATCAGAGCTTTTTCCAACGAGAATTCCGATCGTGTGTACGTGGCATAAGTCTGGATAATGGGTGCAAATGCACAATGTTACTTTGTCCTGGAGCTTCTGTCGACTTCATTAGTCAAAAGGACTCCTGGTCTAAAATGTGCCTGTGTAGCTGCCTGGATGTAGATGGCAGGTTTGGAATCATCCACTCAGGTTGATTGAAGGGATCAACAGCCAGCAGCTGGAATAGGATTTCATTCAGGTTCTGTAAGTTACTGTGCAGGTGTAATTGCAGGCTAAAAGGGTAGCCCAAAGTGTAAGAGCTGCTGGTCTGTGCGATGGCATCCACCAAAGGTGTGAGCTGTCATTGTATGTTTAAAGCGGTTGTATACCCCGCTTTCACATTTTTACCTACAGGTAGGCCCTTAATAAGGCTTACCTGTAGGTAAAATAAATATCTTACAAACCTGTATGGTGTAGGAGATATTCACCTTACATGTGCTCTGAAGGTCCGGTGTATGCTGCTGGAAAATCAGAGCTGCTTACCGGAAAAAGGATGTCATCGCCAACCTGGAAGAAACGCAGAGGAAAATGTCAGCTCTCTCAGCGGTGGCCGGGAGGCGATGCCGGCGCTTCATTCTAAACTAAGTATTTCATCATGAGCCAGTATGTGGTGCATACTAGCTCATTATGCCTTTGCCTTACAGGTGTTTTTTTTTTTGCAGGTAAACAACCGCTTTAGGGTTGTGCCAGAATGGTCCAGCAGGAATTGGATTTCAGTAGCATTGAAAATAATAGATAATAATAATAATAATAATAGTTACACATGATTTACTGTGAAACCTTACACTAACTAGTGTAATGATACAATGAACATGATCAATTGCTATCAGAGGGCAGGGGGGCTTTAGGGTGATTTAAAGCAGTATTAACCCCAAAAGCAAACATTTATTATTGCAGCTGACCAATTCTTAGATGTGATGGCTGCATTTGTTTTCTTTTTTAGGCTTTCTATCTTCTATTTTCAGCTGGTAAACCAGCCATTAAAGGAGAAGTACAGCCAAAGCTCGCCTGGCTTTAATGCTGCAGTCCATTTTACACTCGTGACACAATTTCAGCAGACAGCAGGCTGAAGCCCGCTGTTGCCCGATGTCACAAAGCTGGTCCAGGCTCAGACAAGATTGCGACAATAAAGTCTAGATCCGCCCACATGCCTGGATTGGCACCCGGCTCAGCCTCTCAGGGAGCCGCTGAGAGCCTGTCCCGGCCACTCCCGCCCCTCCATGGCCCAGTGCTCCAGTGACCAGAGCAGACAGAGGTGACTGACAGCCACCAGCTTTCTGTTCAGGGAGCCCTGAGAACCGAGTGGTCAGCGGTGTTTGATCACTTGGTTCTCAGTGTTAGAGCTGGCAAGGGACCGATGCTGCATCCACCTAGGTTAGTATGATTCTGATAAAAAAAACCTCCATACTTCTCGTTTAAGTAGAGATGCACCGATAACACTTTTTTAACACCGGGTACGAGTACCAATACGTTTTAATTACTGTGCTATGATCGAGAGGCTCACTAACATAAATCTACACTTAATAAAAAAAAGTCCTGCCATTTATACACTTAAATACAGTCAAGGCCTAGGGTATACTTGGTCGCCCTTTATATCAGAGTCCCCCTTTAACATCAGAGCACCCTCCTTCACATTAGTGGTTCCTCTTTTACATCAGAAGACCTCCCTCATCAGGAGTCCTTTTTAAATATAGAGTCTCACCTTTACATTAGGAGTCTCCCTTTTTATAGAGTCCCCTTCATATCAGAGTCCCCTTTACATTAGGAGTCCCTTCTTTAATCAAGGGTTCCCCCTGTACATCAGCTGTTCCCCTTTCACATCAGAGTCCCCTTCACATCCGTAGTCCCCCTTAATCAGGTGCTTCATACTTCGCATCAGAAGTCCTCCTTTAACAATAGAGCCCCCCTTTATATCAGAGTTCCCCTTCACATCAGGACTGGGCCACCCTTACGTCAGTAGCCCTCTACTTAACACCAGGAATCCCCCTTTACATCAGCAATGGCCCTTTAAATCAGGAGCCCCCCTACATCAAGGGTCCTCTTTACATCAGGGGTCCACCTTTACCATCAGTAGTCCCCTTTTACATCTGGAGTCCTCTCACATTAGAGTCCCTCTTTACCTCAGGAGTGTGCTACATGCAGAGTTCAGGAGTGCCCTATGTTCTGAGTGTGCTATGTATAGGGAGCCAGACTCAGGAGTGTGCATAGTACGGAGTGCAGTGATCAGGAGTGTGCACTGTGTACAGAGATCAGGTGTGTGCGGTGTCCAGAGTGTAGTTATCAGGAGCATATGGTGTACAGAAATCAGGAGTGTGCGGTTTACAGAGTGCAGTGATCAAGAGCGCGTGGTGTACAGAGATCAGGAGTGTGCGGTGTACAGAGTGCAGGAATCAGGAGCGCATGGTGTACAGAGTGCAGGGATCAGGAGCGTGCAGTGTACAGAGTGCAGTGATCAGGAGCGTGCAGTGTGGCGTGCAGTGTACAGAGTGCAGTGTACAGAGTGCAGTGATTAGGAGCGTGTGGTGTACAGAGTGCAGGGATCAGGAGCTTGCAGTGATCAGGAGCGTGCAGTGTACAGAGTGCAGTGATTAGGAGCGTGCGGTGTACAGAGTGCAGGGATCAGGAGCGTGCAGTGTACAGAGTGCAGGGATCAGGAGCGTGTAGTGCACAGAGTGCAGGGATCAGGAGCGTGTAGTGCACAGAGTGCAGGGATCAGGAACGTGCGGTGTACAGAGTGCAAGGATCAGGAGCGTGTGGTGTACAGAGTGCAAGGATCAAGAGCGTGTGGTGTACAGAGTGCAAGGATCAGGAGCGTGCAGTGTACAGAGTGCAGGGATCAGGAGCGTGCGGTGTACAGAGTGCAGGGATCAGGAGCGTGCGGTGATCAGGAGTGTGCAGTGTACATAGTGCAGTGATCGTGAGCACGTGGTGTACAGAGATCAGGAGTGTGCGGTGTACAGAGTGCGGAAATCAGAAGCATGTGGTGTACAGAGTGCAGCGATCAGGAGTGTGCGGTGTACAGAGTGCAGTGATCAACAGTGTGCGGTGTACAGAGTGCAGTGATCAACAGTGTGCGGTGTACTGTGTGCAGTGATCAGGAGCATGCGGTGTACAGAGTGCAGGGATCAGGAGTGTACAGAGTGCAGGGATCAGGAGTGTGCGGTGTACAGTGCGCAGTGATCAGGAGTGTGCGGTGTACAGTGTGCAGTGATCAGGAGCGTGCAGTGTACAGAGTGCAGGGATCAGGAGCGTGCAGCGTGCAGTGTACAGAGTGCAGGGATCAGGAACTATACGGCCTTCCTGGGTGGACTAGGCTTCCATGATCTCACATCCTGGACTCCCTGCATCACCACAGACTTCGTCCCTTCTTTCCGCCTATTACCAGGTAATAACAGTCACCCTCCCCTTTTCTGCTCACAGTCCTCTCCTGGACACTTAGTTGGTTTTTGGTTGTTTTGGTTTTACCTTCACTTCATCCCCCTCCTCTCGCACCGGCTGATCACTGGTTTTGGTTTCACCATTGCACTTTTAATCTGTCCCACTAGATAGGGTCCATTTCTAACCACCTTCACCATTCCTTTGCAGCAACCCATTTGGTTGGTAAACACACCATGCCACATTGCATCATGGACATGCCTAGACCCACAGTCACCTGGGATGCTGGGCATTGTTGGGCGCTTTTGCTGGACATGTCCCCACCACAGCTTCTGACCATGATGCCTCCTGGTGCCTGCGATTCCTAGAATTACACCACCAGTACAAGGTTTTCTGTAAGTAACATAATGGTATATGACAGAATATTTAGACCCATTTGTATTCAATTTTTTTGTAGATATACCACGTGCCTGCTCCTGAAGAGTGGTTCACACACCCCAAAACGCGTAGAGCCATTATATGCCATGTATTGTACCAATCATGTGGTCAATTACATTTTATAATCATGTTTAACCATATCAACTTTACTGGGAATAGTAAGGCCATGGGCTATGCAGGCATTATCTTGAAATTAGGTTGTATACATATCAAATTTGTTGGATTCTAGTGATTTATTATGTCATGCAATTGATATCCATATTATTATCATGGTTACTATGTGGGATTCATTTCCCTACTTTTCTCTTTATATATTATGTGTGTATATCAGTGTTTTGTACCAATAAATACTTTTTTACATGTCCACCCAATACTCAGTTGCTGCTATGTGTTTCATTCAAAGTCCCACCCTCTTGCCCTAATTTTTTTTGTACCATATTGATAGGGATGGAAGCACGGGGCATTACCAGGCCACAGCTTCATTTAAAGTCCCACATTCCCTTTACCCTTTTCCTTCTAATATTTGAACCAGAGATGGAATCATGTAGTTAGCTCTAAGATGATATACCTCTTTATCTCATCTATCATGCAACTAGTTGATCCCATGTTAGCCCTTTCCTTTTTATTTGTTCATTTTGTTAAGGTTACTAATGACATATATACCTCTAGTGACTTGTTATTTTTTTACTGTCTTTCTTTATTAGGTATTACAATTATTTATTTAATCAATCAGTTCTGGTGGTTGTGCTGTGGTCTTGTTGGGTCGCTTGTTTCTCATTGCATTCAGAAGCTGCAATGCGCACTGCAGGCCTCCTCCCTCCCTCTGTTGTTTATGCTTGGGGGGGACGGATCCATCGCACTGAGCATCGACGTCGCGTCTCTTACTCTGCTGCTGTTATGTTGGGCACCCGGGATAGGTTTCCACACTTGCGGCCAAATAGGGAGACTCCAATGGTGCCGGTTGCCGGGTGCATTTTCATCCAGGTGACGACGCCTCCGTTCCTCCCCCACTGCGCATGTGGTGTTGGTGGGTTGTCCGGTGTCAGCGCCTACATATACGGCCTCCCTGGGTGGGCTAGGATTCCATAATCTCACATCCTGGACTCCCTGCATCACCACGGACTCCCTCCCTCCTTTCCTCCTATTACCAGGTACTCTGGTTCCTAACAGTCACCCTCCCCTCTTCGCCTCACAATCCTCTGCTGGACACTTAGTTGGTTTTTGGTTTACCTTCACTTCATCCCCCTTATGGATGGAAGCCCGTGGCCTTACCAGGCCACAGCTTTATGTAAAGTCCCATATTCCCTTTCCTCTTTTCCTTCTAATATTTTATTTAGCTAGGAAGAAGTGGTCCTGTGGGCACCAGAGGAGGTGTTAACCCATTGTGTACTGACGTGAGGATAGGCCAGGAAAGTAAAATTGCGGTATGTATTTGAGAACAATTTTCCGTAATGCATACCTGTACCATAGCCTTCCTGCTGTGTAGTTATTTTATTTATTTTTTGATCCAGACATTGCTGTCTTGCAACAGTCCACGGCAGTCCTTTTTTTCTTGTCAAATTTGTTTTATTAGATTTTAACAATTTATACAATCAGGTACAGATGCAACAATAAAAGAAGTAACAGCATAAAGTACAATTGCGAAGATAGCTCCAAGACACAATAGAAAATGATATATACTCTATGGTTCAAACGTAGGCACAGTAATAGAATTTGTTCTTAAAAGTGTTCGGGAAAAATCGAAATCCAATATAATAAAGAAGACAAATTAGTATTAAACAAGATGTTAGCGATCTTCCTTCTTCAATCTCAAAATAATAATGTTACAAATTAAGAAAGTATAGGTACAATTTTTGCTACCTGGACCAAGAGGAAAAATTAAAAGGGAGAAAAATTTGGGAAACGGGAGAGCAAAGCATGGAGAAAGGCAAGGGATAAAAATTAAGAAAAGGGAGGGAAAGAGGGGAAAAAAAGAAGTAAGAAGAATATGAATAAAGTAAGAATAGGAGTAGGAATAGTCCCGGGGTAGAATGCAACTTCAAGGACCAGACACACATATAAGAAGTGTAAGTATAATTGTATGTTACCAAGGTATCAATAAGGATTCATCAAAATTGGGGGTTAAATCTCGAATTTACAGATTTTGTCATGAGGGATAGCTTCTATTTTGGCATGGATCATAGCTTGGTTAACTCTGTGTTTGGTTTCAGCTATGATTAGCGTTGGTGATTTCCAAGCTTTGGTGATGGTCTGTTTCGTGGCTGTTGTGATTTTTAGAAGGGGTTTAAAGTGGGATCGGGTGAGGTTAGCCGATTTTAAATTTAGAAGTGCCACGGAGAGATCAGGAGAGATGGATTCCTCAAACAGGATAGAAAGTATATGGAATATTTCCTTCCAAAATGTTTGAGCTACCAGGCAGTCCCACCAAATATGAGAATGTGATCCAACAGCAGTGCATCCTCAAAACCAGGATGCGGGGTAGCTGGGGGCATATGTCACAATCCTGGCAGGGACCAAGCACCAACGTGTGAGTACTTTATCATTTGTTTCTAATTCAACCATGTTTTGCGAGAATGATTTTGTTGCATCACAGATTTTTTTGCAATCAGTTGTTTCCAGCTTAAGCCCAAGGTCAGCCTCCAATTTAGCTGCATAGGTAGGTGGTCCAGCATCAGGTTTTGCAATGAGTTTAAATCAGTCCTTTTTGTATGAGGATCACGTTTACATATGTCTTCAAATCAAGATAAATTATCAAGTCCAACTCCATCTTGGATATATGGTGTAAAAAAGCTTGGCAAAGGAGAGATGATACTAGACTGATAGAGACATTAGAACAAGATAGATTCATTCCTCTTGATTCTTTAGGTATCGAACATAAGGTAAAGTGGATACAATACTGGCATCTTCAAAAATATGTTTCCTCTTTAATAAAAGAGGATGTAATTAATAGACCTTTGACTGACCTTGAAAAAATATTCTTAAAAGAGCAAAAGCTAACTCATACTCTGTCTAACATATATAAATATCTACTTTTAGACAATAATAGACAGGAGATAACATACAAAAAAAAAAAATGGGAGGAAGAACTGGGGATGGATATCCCCAAGGAAAAATGGGAGAAAGCATTTAAAGTAGTACATAAACTATCGATATCTAGTAGACATCAAGAGAGGAATTACAAGATATTAGCCAGATGGTATAGATGTCCAATAGATATGTATAAAGTAAGCCCAGAGAATGAAGATGTATGTTGCAGATGTCGGGGGGCAAGGGGCACAATGACGCACATTTGGTATTATTGTCCCGGGGTCAATCATTTCTGGGAAAAAATATATATGCAATAATGACAGGTATACAAATACAACCCGACATACTAATATCGGTCCTATCAATGACTCCAGGATCCGTAAACAATACAAATAAGGGAATTCTAAAACACTTTTTAACTGCGGCACGTACCATTATAGCCAGGAAGTGGAAAAGTAGAGCAAATCCCAATTTGAAAGAATGCAAGATAGAAATGGAAGAGATGTGTGCCCTGGAGGAGAGTATGGAAATTGAGAAAGGAACTAAAAAACAGATAATGACAACATGGCGTATGTGGACAGAGTTTAGCATCCTACAAGCTGGCTGGAGGGAAACTCTAGAATAAGAAATGAAAATGGGTATTAAAGAAAGAAGAGAGGGGAAGAAATTCTTCCACCTCCCTCCCCTTTTTTTTTTTTGGATGAATTGAATGAATGGAGGGGTGAGAGTGAAAGGATGATAATAAAACATGGATTTATTATATAAATAGAGATATGGATCTAGACAAAAGGAGGTATAGGAAGAGATTAATGAAATGATAACCATAGAAGAAGTTGATCCACATTTAGAGATTGTATACATGTGTATGTGTAAGTATTGTACAAATCTGTAAAAAAAAAAAAGTTTTGTTAAATAAAGATATAATAAAAAAAAAAAAAAAAAAAAAAGCTTTTTATCTGAAGATAACGGAACAGTTCAGATTTTGCAAGTTCATGGTTTTCACATAAGGTGGGGAATGATTTCATTGAGGTAGAAGATGTCAGTTCATGAAGTCTGGTTAAGTTGGATGCGGACCATGCTCGAAAGGATGCAGGGGAGATGCAGGCAGGATAAAAGAGAGGGTTTTTAAAAAACGATTGAAGTGGGACATGTGGGGATTGTAAGCCATACGGTAGTTTAACCACATGCCGACCAGTTGTACTGCGGCAGAATGGTACGGCTGGGCAAAACAACGCTATGTAACGTTGCTTTGCCCTGTGGCCACTAGGGGGTGCGCGCCCCCCGCTCGCCCCCACGCCGATGCGAGTGCCCGGCGGTCTCGTTCACCGCCGGTCTATCGCGATCGCCGCTGACACACGGAGAACCCGGAACTGTGTGTGTAAACACACAGTTTCCCGTTCATTAAGGGGAGAAGTGACAGATCGTCTGTTCATACAGAGTGTGAACAGACGATCTGTTATCTTCCCTGCACAGTCCACTCCCCCCTTCAGTTAGAACACAAACGAGGACACACTTAACGAGGACATTCACTGCCTCCTAGTGTTAACCCCTTCACTGCCAGTGACATATTTACAGTAATCAATGCATTTTTAATCGCACTGATCGCTGTATTAATGCCAATGGTCCCAAAAATGTGTCAAAATTGTCCAATGTGTAATGTTGCAGTCACGATAAAAATCGCAGATCGCCGCCATCACTGGTAACAAAAAATAATAATAAAAATGCTATAAATCTATCCTCTATTTTGTAGACGCTATAACTTTTGTGCAAACCAATAATTAGACGCTTATTGTGATTTTTTTTACCAACAAATATGTAGAAGAATACATATCGGCGTAAAAACTGAGGAAAAAATTTATTTTTTTATATTTTTGGGGGATATTTATTATAGCAAAAAGTAAAAAATAATGCGTTTTTTTTCAAAATTGTCTTTCTTTTTTTTTTTTTGTTTATAGCGCAAAAAATAAAAACCGCAGAGGTGATCAAATACCACCAAAAGAAAGCTCTATATGTGGGGAAAAATAGGATGTCAATTTTGTTTGGGTGCAATGTCGCACGACTGCACAATTGTCAGTTAAAGTGACGCAGTGCCGAATTGCAAAAAGTGCTCTGGTCAGGAAGGGGGTAGAATCTTCCGGGGCTGAAGCAGTTAAATTTGTCCCAAAGGACAAGAAGATGTTTAGTAATTGGATTGGTAATTTTTTGCGATCTGATGGGCGCAGCTATAAAAGGTTAGTTAGAGACAATGGATCACAATCCACAGATTCAAACCCTGCCCAAAGAGGGATTTCAGAGGTTGCATGGTATTTTGGTAGTTGCACTAATTGAGCCGCATGATAGTGGGTTGTAAAATTGGGGAATCCGAGGCCGCTTCTAAGTTTAGGGAGGTAGAGGGTGTGCTTTTGTAGTCGGGTTTTGAAGAGCCGCAGACAAAGGCAGTCGTCTTGCGTTGTATTATTCTTAAAAAATATGCTCTTATTTGCACCTGTCATTGGCCTCTCTACACACAATACCAGATTAGTACATACAATATGTGTTGCAATTCACTGGTTAATTGCATATCATTGGAAATCCCAATCAATTCCTTTAGAACATCTGAAAACCAGAATTAACAACATCAATCTCATGGAAAAGATATTTCACACACTTCAGAACACTATTCATGTATATAATAAAAAATGGGATCCTTGGTTTCAACATTCCTTATCATTTTTTAATCCAATCTGAGAATGTCTACACATAAAGCGTCAGTCTATCCTTTATATTGTACTATAGACCATAATCAAAACTTTTGTACCACAACTAGATATTCTTGCCTAATTATTTGTATCAAAAATGTTACATATGTAAAACGTATTATTACTGTTAAAGTTTCAACATATTTTTGTACTCTTTTTGTACCACTTTTTGCACCCAATAAAAAAGTTTGTAAACAAAAAATATGCCGGGACTGGAATGGGTAGGACTCGGAAAAGATAAAGGATTTTAGGTAGTATAGACATCTTAATTACATTAATCTTGCCTATCCAAGATAAAGGAAGGGGAGACCATTGAGATAATAATTTGGTAATTTGGCATAGCACTGTGGGAAAATTAGCTGCATAGAGTTCGGAAAGGTTAGTTGTAAGTGTGATACCTAGGTAAGGAAGGAGAGTAGACGACCATGAAAAAGGGAGGGAAGTCTATGTTTGTTGTAATTCAGAAGGAGAGAGCGCTATGTTTAATGCTGTAGATTTATGAGGGTTAGTGGTTAGACCAGAAATATGAGCAAATAGAGCAAAACAGTCAAGTTTTCGAATAAGTTTAGGGGCTGAAATATGCGAGGAGGACGTGAAGACTAGAATATCATCGGCAAGTAGACAAAGTTTATGCTGGTGACCAGCAAGTTCAAGGTCCTTAATTGAAGGATCAGAGCGTATCGATTGGGCAAGTGGTTCGATAAGTAAAGCAAACAATAATGGGGATAGGGGTATCCTTGACGTGTGCCTCTGCATAGGGACCATTGAGATAATAATTTGTTAATTTGGCGCAGCATTGCGGGGAAATTAGCTGCATAGAGTTTGGAAAGGTTATTTCTAAAGCCCCATACACACTATCAGATTTTCTGCTGATTTTTATCTTCAGATTCACCAAAACCATATAATATGAGGTCAAACCTTAGGAGTTCCAATTTGTATGCAATCAGGCAGGCCCTTGCACTACATGGTTTTGGTAAATCTGAAGACAAAAATGAGCAGAAAATCTGATAGTGTGTATGGGGCTTAAGTGTGATACCTAGGTAAGAATGGTGAGTAGAAGACCATGAACAAGGGAGGGAAGTCTGTGTTTGTTGTAATTCAGAAGGAGAGAGCGCTATGTTTAATGCTGTAGATTTATGAGGGTTAATGGTTAGACCAGAAATATGAGCAAAACAGTCAAGTTTTCGAATAAGGTAAGGGGCTGAAATATGCGGGGAGGACATGAACACTAGGATATCATCGGCAAGTAGACAAAGTTTATGCTGGTGACCAGCAAGTTCAAGGTCCTTAATTGAAGGATCAGAGTGTATGGATTGGGCAAGGGGTTTGATAAGTAAAGCGAACAATGATGGGAATGGGAGCATCTTTGAAGTATGCCTCTGCATATTTCAAATGGGTCAGATTTATATCCAGCATATTTGGTATAGGCTCTTGGCTTATTATATAGTGACGAAATCCAACCAAGGAAGTTGGGACCGAATCCCCAACGCTGCAGGACATAGTGTAGGTAGGGCCACGATACCATATCAAAGGCTTTTTTTTATATCAAGGGATAAAAAGCAGAGGGAAATTCGTTGTGATGTAGCAGCATGTGATAATAGAGTGGCCGTACATATGTTATCCCCTGCTTGGCGTAATGGTATAAAACCGACTTGATCTGTATGAATTAAAGAACCTATTACTGTGTTCAATCTGGTTGCTAAAACTTTTGCCAAAAGTTTAATGACCAGTCCATTTTTTTTATTTAATCTGGTGATCCTTGCACACACCTGTTGGTAATGATGGCTCATTCTCCTTGTTTCCTCTAACACAGAGACAATCTGATGTGAAAAAAAAAAAGTCAGTTCTAGAATGTTTCCCACAGCCATCAATCAGATTCAAATGTGCCGTAGAAGTTTGAAATTTTTGAAGCAGGCAGCAGAGAGAGAAACATTCCAGGCACAGGCTTTAGAAAATGTACCTATACTGATCCTTTATAGAGGTGTGTCTATTTATTTTGCAGGGGATTATCCTGAACCCAGACAATAGAAAACCGAATAGACTTTATAACTTTAGCACAGTTGCTGTGAATGAATGAATGAATGAATAACTTGTATAGCGCTACAATGCGAACTGAATCGCCTCAAGGCGCTGTAGTATGCTGTGCATACTAGACAACATTTAAAAGCTATCCTATTACCTAAATATGTTCATTATATAATCTCTTCCTGTGACATTGGGATGAAAGCTCAGAGCCATAGATAAAAAGGTATTCGATATTGCACATTTGTTTTGGTATGTCATTCATTCAGGATAATAGCCTCAGTAAAGACTCACCTAAAGTTCTGGAACTTTTTTGGGCGACGCACGTCACGCAATTCGGTTTGCACACTGATGTGCGTTTTGAAATTGCGTGCAGAATCGCGACGATTCTGCCCTCGGTTTAGGATGACTGTGTGAATGGAGCCTTTCCCTTCTGATGGATGTTGGCTATAAGGGCACTTTCACACTGGGGCCATGCCATGTTAGCGTTTAAGCACCACTAGTTTTAGCGGCACTTTACCATCGTATTAGCAGCGTTTAGAAAGGGTTAAAAGCGCCCGTGTTGCGCTGCCCATTCATTTCAATGGCAGGGGTGGTGGAGGAGCAGTGTATAAAGCGCTCCCACACCACCCCAAATGCTGCTTGCAGGACTTTTTTTTCCTGTCCCACAAGTGCACTGCCCCAGTGAGAAAGCACTCAGGCTTTCACACTGGGGAGGCGTGAGAGGTGCTTTTCAGGCGCTATTTTTACAGCTAAAACACCTGAAAAGCGCCTCAGTGTAAAAGGGGTCTAACAGTGTCACTGAATGAAGGCTCTTAAAGAGCAATTCCAGGTTATAAAAAGAGCGGGGTGGGACTTTAAATGAGGTCATGACCGATTACTGTCAGGTACCTCCATCCCTATATATTGGTTCAAAGAGAAAAGGGGTCGGGACTTTGAATGAGGCATTGGCTACAACCAGATAGAGTCAATTATAATGATCTTTAATTAAATAGATATATATATAAAAATCAATTCATAACAATTCGATCATGAATATATAACATATCATAAATACACATAATAATACATATAATACTTCCTATTAACACATTTAATCCTCCCTAATTCCACGTGGGCAATAAAAAATATATATATGTAAAATCCATAATTTTCCTGAAAAACCCCATTTGGTATCCAGAAGATATAAAATAAGGGTGACGTCGCATCTAGGAAAGCTCTACGCGTTTCGTGGAACCCTCCACTCATCAGGAGCAATGCGGAGTACGTCTAGTTGCATCTGGAAAATATATAACCAGAAAACTGTGCCATAAGTGGAAGGGAGAAATGAGGTGAAAAATAAAGAAATGGCAAAAAATAGGAAAGCAAAGACACAATGGATGCACCCACCACCGTACCTGGCGAGACAGCCCTATAAACCAGCCCCATGGGTATGGGACAGAGGACACGGCAGAAATATCTGCCACGGGAGCTGAGGTGGTGGTCCGGCAGCAAAGAAAATCAGCACGCATAGCAGCGGGCAAGCATATGAGGAAGGACCTAGAATATCCAAAGAACAAAAACGAAAGAAAAAACAATAAATGAAAGAAGTGGTGGATTGAATGAAAACCAGAAATAGAAAAGGATAAAGAAAAAAGAAACTAAAGTGAGTTTGAATTGTGAATATATGGTGAAACCAGGGCCCCAAAGAATGTCAGAAACAGTAGAACAGAGTGCATAGTTATAAGAAGTACCTAGGTGCATGGGAATGGTGGTAGATAATTGTTACTCACCATAATATATAGTAAAAAAGTGTAAGCACCAAGGAAGCCTATGGTTACCCAATAAGGGAAAAAGAAACAACAGGTGATAACTGGAATCATATTGCAGGAGCATGACCGCAAATGTATGTGTATGCAGGTGAGAGAAAAACAGAAAAGTGAAACAAGGCTGCTTCCCATGGTATATGTACCCTGCCGGAAGTCCACACCAACATCACGCAAAGCGTGCAGAGGTAAAAAAGGGGCGCCAAACCGGGCTGAGCCGCTCCGGACTAGGCGTCCAAGTCCTCAGTGCACACGCAGGTGGTAGAAAGGGCGGGCCGGCGCACGACGTCGGAATGACGTCACGCACACGGCACGCATGGCGTGGTGTTTCACCATATATTCACAATTCAAACTCACTTTAGTTTCTTTTTTCTTTATCCTTTTCTATTTCTGGTTTTCATTCAATCCACCACTTCTTTCATTTATTGTTTTTTCTTTCGTTTTTGTTCTTTGGATATTCTAGGTCCTTCCTCATATGCTTGCCCGCTGCTATGTGTGCTGATTTTCTTTGCTGCCGGACCACCACCTCAGCTCCCGTGGCAGATATTTCTGCCGTGTCCTCTGTCCCATACCCATGGGGCTGGTTTATAGGGCTGTCTCGCCAGGTACGGTGGTGGGTGCATCCATTGTGTCTTTGCTTTCCTATTTTTTGCCATTTCTTTATTTTTCACCTCATATCTCCCTTCCACTTATGGCACAGTTTTCTGGTTATATATTTTCCAGATGCAACTAGACGTACCCCGCATTGCTCCTGATGAGTGGAGGGTTCCACGAAACGCGTAGAGCTTTCCTAGATGCGACGTCACCCTTATTTTATATCTTCTGGATACCAAATGGGGTTTTTCAGGAAAATTATGGATTTTACATATATATATTTTTTATTGCCCACGTGGAATTAGGGAGGATTAAATGTGTTAATAGGAAGTATTATATGTATTATTATGTGTATTTATGATATGTTATATATTCATGATCGAATTGTTATGAATTGATTTTTATATATATATCTATTTAATTAAAGATCATTATAATTGACTCTATCTGGTTGTAGCCAATGCCTCATTCAAAGTCCCGACCCCTTTTCTCTGAGAGCAATTCCTGGTAACATGAAATCAATCATTATGCAGCCACACTAAAGTAAAAAAAAGTACTCCCAGTGTACCTCAATCCCAGTTCTCTGTATTCCCCAGCCATCAGAGTTCAGACAAGGTCAAAGTGGAAGGCTGCTTCCTGAGGAATGTGTTGTCAATTCCTATCACTCTGCGTCATGTATCACTAATTAAATTCAAACTTCCAATTGCAAAGTGCCTACAGTCAGTATATTTGTGAAGTACTTCTCCCTGAGAAGCAAAAGAAAAAAAGGCTTCCGGATCACTGACAAAATTTAGGTTGTGGGCTGGTGCACTATAGTGATGCCTTGAGGAGAACCTGAAGCTCCAATGTATTAGGTTGTGATTCTTGTATGCATATTAAGGCTTTGTTTTAAGTTCTGACTGGGATGTACAGTATCTCACAAAAGTGAGTACACCCCTCACATTTTTGTAAATATTTTATTATATCTTTTCATGTGACAACACTGAAGAAATTACACTTTGCTACAAAGTAGTGAGTGTACAGCTTGTATAACAGTGTAAATTTGCTGTCCCCTCAAAATAACTCAACACACAGCCATTAATGTCTAAACTGCTGGCAACAAAATTGAGTACACCCCTAAGTGAAAATGTCCAAATTGGGCCCAATTAGCAATTTTCCCTTCCCAGTGTCACGTGACTCAGTGTTACAAGGTCTCAGGTGTGAATGGGGAGCAGGTGTGTTAAATTTTGGTGTTATCACTCTCTCATACTGGTCACTGGAAGTTCAACATGGCATCTCATGGCAAAGAACTCGCTGAGGATCCGAAAAAAAAGAATTGTTGCTCTACATAAAGATGGCTTAGGCTATAAGAAGATTGCCAAGACCCTGAAATTGAGCGGCAGCACGGTGGCTAAGACCTTAGAGCTGTTTAACAGGACAGATTCCAGTCAGAACAGACCTCGCAATGGTCAACCAAAGAAGTTGAGTGCACGTGCTCTGCGTCATATCCAGAGGTTGTCTTTGGGAAATAGAGGTATGAGTACTGCCAGCATTGCTGCGGAGGCTGAAGCAGTGGGGGGTCAGCCTGTCAGAGCTCAGACCATAAGCTGCACACTGCATCAAATTGGTCTGCATGGCTGTCGTCCCAGAAGGAAGCCTCATGTCCTGTGGTCTAATGAGACCAATATAAACGTATTTGGTTCAGATGGTGCCAAGCGTGTGTGGCAGCAACCAGGTGAGGAGTACAAAGACAAGTGTGTGCAGTCAAGCATGGTGGTGGGAGTGTCATGGTCTGGGGCTGCATGAGTGCTGCCGGCACTGGGGAGCTACAGTTCATTGAGGGAACCATGAATGTCAACATGTACTGTAACATACTGAAGCAGAGCATGATCCCCCTCCTTGGGAGACTGGACCGCAGGGCATTATTCCAACATAACGACCCCAAACACACCTCCAAGACGGCCACCGCATGGCTTAAGAAGCTGAGGGTAAAGGTGATGGACTGCCCAAGCATGTCTCCAGACCTAAACCATATTGAGCATCCTCAAACAGAAGGTGGAGGAGAGCAAGGTCTCTAACATCCACCAGCTCTGTGATGTCGTCATGGAGGAGTGGAAGAGGACTCCAGTGGCAACCTGTGAAGCTCTGAGGAACTCCATGCCCAAGAAAGTTCAATTTTATAAAAATTATATATACCAAAGCGCTGATGAGAATGGTTGTATCAAATTGTGAACCCAAAAAATATATTAAGATACACAAATGATGGTGACTGCTATTATTATGTTATGTGCTGATATCACAAAAAAGTAAATATATAAAAAGTTAATAAAGCGCTACCATCAACCTTAATATAGTACAGTGATTCAATAAATAATGTGATCCTATAAAATATAAATAAACTAATCATATATATATATATATATAATCTCCAGTAAACCACACTAAATATCAATTAATTACTGTTATTCCAAAATGTTTGTAGATTTCTGGAGATGCTGAGAAAAAGTCAGATACCACTCATTGGTAAGATAAAACACAGAAGGACAACGATACCCAAATGATCAGGTGTGTAGTCTCTTAGGCCCCTTTCACACTGAGGCACTTTGCAGGCGCTAAAGTGCTAAAAAATAGCACCTGCAAAGCGCCCTAAAAGAGCCGGTCAGTGCACTCCAATGTGAAAGCCCTGGGGGCTTTCACACTGGAGCGGTGCGCTTGCAGGACGTCCTGCAAGCCACATATTTGGAGCGCTGTAGGAGCGGTGTCCTCAGTGTGAAAGTAGCCTAATGATGTTCACATGTGGTGGATTGCTTTCAAACCTTCATTGCTTTCAATCCTTCATAGATCGATATTGCTCAAACAAAAGAAAAGACATACCTCATTGCGCATATAAATAAACTAAGTTTAATTATAGTTTATTTATTTGCGCAATTAGGTATGTCTTTTCTTTTGTTTGAGCAATATCGATCTATGAAGGTTTGAAAGCAATCCACCACATGTGAACATCATAAGAGACTACACACCTGATCATTTGGGTCTCGTTGTCCTTCTGTGTTTTATCTTACAAATGAGTGGTATCTGACTTTTTCCCAGCATCTCCAGAAATCTACAAGCATTTTGGAAGAGCAGTAATTAATTTATATTTAGTGTGGTTTACTGGACATATATATGATTAGTTTATTTATCTTTTATAGGATCACATTATTTATTGGATCACTGTGCTATATTAAGGTTGATGGTAGTGCTTTATTAACTTTTTATATACAAGAAAGTTAGATAGTGCTGGAAAGAAAATGGTGGCCGCACAAAATATTGACACTCTGGGCCCAATTTAACATGGTAACATTGGATCTGTTTTACATTTGAAGCTCTATTACTGCAGCTGAGTGCAGAATGTGGATATGGTTCTACTGGACTCTATGAGAAATGTACTCACCTGCTTTCAAAATAAAATTTAATGCAGTTCAATCGGCTTTTCCTTATAGTTTCCTGTACAGTCAAATGTATTCTCAGAGCAAATGCAAAGCAAGGCTTACCTCAGCACAGTGAATAGTTAATACCAATTTCGGAGGAAAATTTGAAATACACACCACCTTATCAGTTCACCATTACTTGGCTTTCAGTTTGAGTTGGGAATTACTGGGTGTAAGACAAGATAGGGTTGGCTGTGATAATAAAACACCCAACACAGGTATGTACTTTAGATAAATGATTATCATATGCAACTAAAAAGAGGCACATTGGGCCACATTTACATGATGAGGTTGAAAAATAGACACTAGTCCATCCAGTTCAACCAACAAGAAAAGGATATTGAAATCTGAGGAATAAAAGAAGATCCAAACGAGGAGGACAAAAGCATGTTAATTTTAGCTCTGCGGAAGTCACGGATTCACAGTCAGAATTTTATGACACTACAGATGGGGATGCTTCCGCTACAGCTAGAAGCTCAACCTCTTCTGTGTTTTCTAAAGATATGGTTTATTTATGATAAAGAACAGTCATCAAAAAACTATTCAGCCCCAAAAGGACAACCAAAGGATGAAAAAGAAAAACCAGAAGAGGGCGTTGCAGCACATCAAAGATCAAATCATCCGAGACAAACGAGAAGCAACAGAAAACCATAGCACAGGTGACACAGAAGATGGACAATGTTCAAATTGTAGTCCAATCTTTCTCATGTTTCCCTTTCAGATTCTGAATTAACTTTACTTTCAAAAGGTCTTTCTTTTTCCCCTTCAATACACTTTAACATCTTTAATACACTATTAAATGTCAATCGTTTTGTTAGAAACATAGTATTGAGAAAGCATTTTTCGTCTGCATCAGATCCCTATGTGGTCTCACCTGATGACGGCCAGAGCGATACCTTGGATACATCGAATAGTAATGTGTTTTATTTTCAAGATTTGATGGTAAGGTCCACTCTGGAGAGCCTTCAATCTGAGTCCATGGAGGGTTCATTTGGGTTGAATGATGATTATGTCATAGGAGGTGACAGATATTTCTATCCAGTGCATACACAAAGCACTTCTATAGAAATGTTTCAATTACTAGTAGAACAAGATCTTATTGCCCTCAATGAAAAAGTGGAGAAAACTTCTTTTCAACCTGTTAATCTAACTAAAGCTGAAAGGCTGGTGTTCAAAACTCTTAAAACTCACAAAGGAATAGTGATTAGGCAAGCTGATAAGGCTGGTTTGGGTGGTAGTCATGAGTGCGGAAGATTAGAACGAAGAAGCATTGCATCAATTAATGGATGTAACAACTTATTGCGCTCTGACTGCCAATCCAACCCTCTTATTTCAGCAGCATCTATCACAATTGCATGATACAGGTGTGGAAATGGGAGTTATGTCCCTTAAGACAGTACTTGTTGGTCCATGATCTAGCGGTCCCAATTTTTCATAATTTACATAAAAAAATGAAATACCCCCACAATTCAGGGATGTCTAATTGTTGCTGGGATAGGTTTACTTTTTGAGAGACTGGACCACTGGATTCACCAATATTTGCAACCTAAAGGAAACTACTGCTGCTATTGATAGCACTAAGAATATGACTTGGAATGATTTTTCTATTTTGATTACTATTGATGTGAAGGCATTATATTCTTGTATTCCCCATGAATTAGCTCTTGATGCCCTCAGGTTTCATCTCCAACATTATAGCTCTTACAGTTTGGAACTCAGAGTTTATTGTGATGACAGTGAATTTCTTGTTAAGACACAACTTTTTTCCGTTTGATAACCTCTTTTATTATGTAGAGGTGCCTCCATGGGGGCGGAATTTTCCCCCTCCCTAGCTAACTTATATATGGGGTGGTGGGGTGAACACTTTATTTTCCCCAAAAAACTTTCATCAGATATATTAAATGGTATGGTCGTTTTATAGACGACCTTCTGTTTATATGGGAGGGTACGGAAAACATATTTTTTTTTTTAATTTGTATCTTTTTCATTTGTATCTTGACAAAAATAATCTGAACTTAGAATTTAGCTGTGACTTCAACATACGTGACATCAACTTTTTGGATATCAATTTGGAGGGAAATTCCACAAGTGGGGCTGTATCCACCCGTATTTATAGGAAGAAATGTGCTGGAAATTCGATACTGCTGGTGACTAGTTGCCACCCAGAACACACAATTTGATCAGTCCCACTTGGGGAATGTATATGAGTTAGGAGGAAATGCTCTACTGAGGTAAGGTTTGCTTAAGAGTGCGATATAGTAGCCTCAACATTAGTAGCACGTAAATATAATTCTAAAGATGTTAATAAAGCAATAGCTACAGCTGCAGATAGAGATAGACCTGCGCTATTAAAACATAAATCTCGCAAGAAATGTAAATATATTGCTGGCGGGACCCTCACATTTGTAACTACCTACTCAGGGGAGTTTCATTTAATTAAAGATATCATTTTGAATCTACCTATTCTGTCCACGGATGGGGATCTCTCTCCATTTGTCAAAAATGGTTGTAGATTTTCCAGCCGTCGGGTGAAAACCCTGGGAGGGATATTATCATACAGTGCTATCTTGCTCAACAGGGAAGGAGTTTTTTCTGTGGGATTATGTTAACTGGGGGTCTTCCAATGTAGTGTATGCTGTGGGGTGTACTTTGTGCAATCTACAGTATGTGGGTTGCAAAATTAGACCTCTTAGGGCACAAGTAGGCGAGCACTTCCAAGGAGCTTCATATCAAAGTGATAAAGGACTGTCAAATATGTCTGAACATGTACATCTTGGAGACATGTCCTTTTTTACTTTCTATGGTTTGGAGAGGGTGAGAAATCCTACCCACTATGAACCTCTGGAATGAGAAGTTTGGTGGATATTCAATTTTAAAACGAGAACACCGGCTAGAATGAATAACAGATATGATGTGGATTTGTTTTTGCGCTAGTTAGTAATACTTGCTATTATATACATTAACCCACAGTCTGTGATTCTTCTACCTATCTCTATCTCTCTGACATTTCTTGCTATAAGATTGCTCTGGGATCTTGGTTTTGATCTATACATGTTGAATGATTTTATTTGATGTTTCTTAAATTATTGAACTTGTCTCTATAAAATTGTAACATTTTTCTTTCTTTCATGTATATTATGTTTGTGTATCACCATATACCATATATACTCGAGTATAAGCCGACCCGAATATATGCCGAGGCACCTAATTTTACCTCAAAAAACTGGGAAAACATATTGACTCGAGTATAAGCCTAGGGTGAGAAATGCACAGGTACAACAACATATCCAAAGATGGGGTTCCTATCAACAAGTGGCCCTGAGATACGGGGCCCCAAATTCGGTTTGGAAAAGGTCACTTTTCTGCAGCAGAGAATGACATTTTCTGACCCGACTTTGGGGCCCCATATCTCAGGGCCTCTTAGTGCTAGGATATGTTATAGTGCTAGTTCCACTGGGTTTGCACACCAAATTTGGGGTTCCTAGCACCAAGTGGCCCCGAGATACGAGGCCCCAAAGCCAGGTCGGAAAATGTAATTCTCTGCTGCAGAAAAGTGCTTGACTCAAGTATAAGCTGAGGGGGACATTTTCAGCACAAAAAAATGTGCTGAAAAACTCAGCTTATACTCGAGTATATACGGTATATCTTTTTATATATTTGTGTGACAAGTTTCCATTCCTAGAGAGACTCTTTGCAGTGGTGGTTCTCATTTACTGCTAAATATACTAATTAACAAATGGGAGTGGTCATAGTCACTTTGTTTTATACATATATCTGTGTTGTTCATGTTGATAACTATGCTGTGAACAAGGCTACTCGCCGAAACATGTCAGCAGTTACCTTCTAACTTGATTTTATCTGAATAAAGAATATGGATAGATTTCAGATTGCTGGTTCTTCCAATTTATCTTTATTCAAGTGTTGTGACGAGTGGGAGGTTGTCTGAACCTGAGCACCTGAAGTGGAGTTACCAGTGATCATCTGCTACAGTGGAGGTTCTCAGAGTCAGAGCGGTACTTTTCGTGTGCAGGATATTACCACCTCCATGCTTTACTGTAGAAATGGTTTTATTCGTAAAGTAAGCTATTGGATTGGATTTCCGCCAGACATATTGTTTGGTGTTAAGGTCAAATAATAAATTTTTTGTCTCATCGGACCATAACATCTTTTTCCATGTGACCTAAGAATCTTTAAGGTATGTTTTGGCAAAGCTCTGTCGTGACTGCATGTGACCTTTCTTGAGGCATGGCTTTTTCCTTGCAACCCTCCCTTACAAGCCAAATTTGTGAAGAATTTGTGATATTGTTGTCACATGCACACAATGACGACTCTTTGTCATAAATTTCTGAAACTGCTTCAGAGTTGCTGTAGGCCTCTTGGTAGCGTTTCTGACCAGTTTCCTCCTGGCTCATTCATCCAGTTTGGAGCAAATTTCTGATCCAAAGAGAGTGTTGTTTTAAATACCTTCCACCTATTAATAATAGACTTCACTGTGCTTCTAGGCATTGATAAAGCCTTTGGGGTTGATTCCCTAAGAGTTAAATAACGGCCAGTAAAATACCCCATGCAGCAAAACAGTTGTGAAAGTTCAATTTACTAAGAATCTACCGTTAAATACTGAATGGGTTATTTGTTCTATTTAGCTGTAATTACTGCATAATTTAATGCGGTAATTTACTGCATTGGTCGTGATTTGTCAAAAAACAGCCTGGGGTCTGGGACCCCCAGGTTGTTTTTTGACAATGCTGGTTGCTAAGCTCATCAGCTGTAACCATCCATCATGTCTGCAGCCTCTAACCTGTTGTATCATGTCCACAATCTCTGGTCTTGTATCATATCTACAGTTACTAACCACCTCTTATATCATGTCTGCAGTCTCTGAGGGGGAGCCTGGAGAGGTGCCAAGAGCAGAAGCGCCGCTGGGACGGGGGACAATAATGTTTGTGTTGCATTAATGCAAAGCAAAAAGGTTAACGTGCAGTAAATCAGCACAGTAATGGACAATACACCCGCACTGCAGCACATATTCCATGTGCTGTGGTATGCAGGATTAAAAAAAGTGCCTTAAAGGATCCCTTTAAGGCATTCAAAATTAATGGGCTGCAGTAATGCACCACAATAGTGAGTACGGATAACATTAAAGGCCTAATCACGTTGGGGACCTGGTTTGCTGCGTTAACCCAAACGAATGGGTTGGCGATGCACCAAAATGTCCAAGAATCCTTTTTTGGCAACACAGTGCACCGCAAGATATGGTGTTACTCTGGGATGTGGCACACTGCAACACATGTATGTTGAAGCCGTGTTGCCTTAGTGCATTGGGGTGCAATTCAAAATGAATTGCAACAAAATGCGCTAACGTATGTAACATGTTAATGCGTGTTACCACAGTGCAAAAGTATGTTTTCAGCCTAAAGGAGACTGGAAACAGTAAAAGTAAAAAAGTCATAGTGCTCGTAGTGCTGGGAGTATTATAGTGCACATGCACAGAAGTGTGCATCCATGATTTAATATGCTGCTGCTTTGAATGAAGGTTCCAATTTAAAAAAAAAAATTAATACCCTGACATACCAGGGTTGCCAACCAACCGTCCGTAAATTTACGGACAGTTTGTACATTTCAGGCAATTTAAAGACTGTCCATAAATGTCTGCTACTGACAGTGGCCATCTGTAAAAAATAAGGCAGCGGGCCAGCATTGAAACTGCGCATGCATGGTTAAGAAGCCGTCAGGCTCCTTGGGCCTAGGCGGGGTGACAATACAGCAAGGCCCGGGGAAGCCAGGGGAGGACTGAGCGGGAGCGCAGCAGAGATTCTGAGTGGATGATCATGCCTGGGAATAGGAATTCCTGCTGTCAGTGGCATGCACCTCCTCCTTCACAGCCCCTGATTGTAACACTGGAACCAGCCCACCACTAGTGCAAGAATCATAGGTATGTGCAGCACAGCTGGCTAACAGGCAAAGGATGACAATCCTGCATCAACACTTTCAGTTTTCTGTGCTCTTCATCCCCAAGACATCTCTAAAGAGATCTGGAGCTAGGATACATCTGTTGTTGAGTTAGGCTGAGGATAGACCATCCTCCCCTCCACCTGACTCAGTTCTCCCCTCTCTTCTGTCCACCTGGCTCCAGCCCCCCTCTCTTCTGTCCACCTGGCTCAGCCCCCCTTCATTCTGTCCACTTGGCTCCATCCCCCTTTCCTCCTGGCTCTGTTCCCCCTTCTCCTACATTCACCTCTTGGCTCCATGCCCCCCCCTCTCCTCTGTCCACCTGCCTCTGTCCCCCCTCCTTTTGGTTCTGTCTCTCCTCCACCCACTCCCTCCCCCTGGCTCCATACCCCCTCTCCTCCATCCACCTGCCTCCGTCGTTCGCAGCCTCTAAACATCTCCTGTATCCTGCCCGTGGCCTCTAACCATCTATCATGTCTGTAGCCTCTAACCATCCATCATGCCTGCAGCCGCTGACCATCTCTTGTATCAAGACTGTAATCTCTAACCATCTCCTGTATCATGTCCACAATCTCTGACCATCTCTTCTCTTGTATCATGTCTACAGTGTCTAACCATCTCTTATATCATGTCTGCAGTCTCTGAGGGGGAGCCTGGAGAGGTGTCAAGAGCAGAAGCGCCGCTGGGACGGGGGACATGGGAGGATTTAGATCAGTGTGGACTGTGGAGAGGAGAATATAGAATCAAACTGGAGCCTGGAGAGGACCATCTGACTGAGCCCTGCACGGTGCACCTGAGAGGAGGTCAGTGACAGAGCCATCAGGCCAGTCCGATGATGTAAGGGGGAGTGAATACAGTAAAGTAAGCTGGGGGCACTGATCTTAAAGTTCCCCCTTATATCAGTAACCACCCTCTCACTTTAGTGCATTTACTCTGCGGAAGGTGGTCTGTGGTCACCAAAGACCCCCCCACATCAGAGTTCCCTGCATTCCCCCATAAATCAGTGTCCTCAGAGTTCTTATTTACAGAAGAGTCTGCAGGATTTCCCGTTACAGTGCAAGGGGGAACTCTACAGACCCTGATGTAAAGGAGAACGCTGTGGACTCTGATGTAACCACCTTATATAAGAGCTCCCCTTTACATTCCCCCTTACAGCATGACCTGCAGCGTTCCCATTTACATTAGAGTTCCCCTTGCAGGGTAAGGGGGAAAACTCTGTGTTGGTTAAACTAACCTGTTTTTTGACTTGTTAGAACATTAACACATTGTTAATCACACTAGCTACAGTATATGTTTGTAACTTAAGTATTGATATTTGCACTGATTTGTACTGACACTTCAAAAAAAGTACATAAAATGTGACTGTCAGTAAATTTCATGATTTTTTTCAGCAAAAATAAATGGGTGGCATTTGTAAATTTCGGGCATCCTGTCAGTAAATTTCACACTTTTGTTTGGGTTATATAACACTGTTACATACGCTGAGGTTCTTTTTCTCTTCAAAAACATGGCAGGTCTTTTTGACCAATTGTGGTGCTTGTCACATTAGAACATAAGAATAGTATTTGCTAGATGGGTTCTGTGCAGGGAACACGCTTGGTATGTGTGTGTAGATCTCCCTACACTTGATACTTAGATTGTGGTTGTGGTACAGCCCCATTGGTCTCATTGAGCGAGTTCTATAGGCAGTGCGTCTGTCAAACTCGTCAGTTTAAGTTAAAATTGCCGTGGCTGCAGCCTTGTCTGGCTGTAATGTAAGAATTCCAATGGGCGGCCGGGGGTGGTAAAACCACAGCTCATGCCTGTTTTTACTGCTCCCTCATCCTCCCACAGCCGCCAGGGTGAAAGAGCTCTCAAGGTGTGTAAAAATTCCTTTGCCTGTATCTGTTATCCATATAATCTTGTTGTGTAGCCTATTGCTGCATTTAAGTTGCCGTTGCAGGGGACAAAATTACATTTAGTAGTTTTCTCCTCGTTTTATCATGTTCATTTTAACTATTTTTGGAATATTTTACTTACGGTATTTATCCAAAAATATATTCGGTTAGACAGCGTGTTTTATTTTGCATTGTCATGCTAATAAAAAAAAACTCTCAATTTATCATACAAATCTATCAGCAACAAGGTAAACAAAATGCTGTAGTGTATTTTTATGTGAATAGAATGGAAACCTGAGCTTTCAAATACAGGCAGGTCAAGCACTGAGCCATTTTAGATAGTTAAACCACTAATCTGACCACTGATAACTGTGTAATACCTAAATTAATAAATTGTGATAATGATTGGCCACGTGTAGCAAAACCTTGCTTTGGTTGCAAAAATGAATACACCTGAAAATATATGTTTAGTCCAACAAAGCAAAGCTTGGGTGAAGAATTCTTCATTCTATGAGCTTGCAGCCTTAGTGATAGTAGTGGGATGCAAATGTTGAACTATTTAATGCACAAAAAGGCCCACCGATGAATTTCTGACTGTATAACGCAGGCCACTGACTTATCTCTTCTTATAAATTCTCATGGGAAGAAAAATGTTGACCTGTGTTTTCTTGTTGCTTCTATATTCCCTACAGTATTTATGCTACGCGCTCTAGCAGAAGGGACTCATCCTTGAATGGCTGGCAGACTCAGCTTGCTGCTTCAGGTTTTTTTAAATCATTTCACTATATACTTCAAAGATTTAAATTAATCAGCAAGAATCTGTAAAACTCCAGTTCAACATTTAGGTTCCCATAAATGGGAGTAAAGTAAGCTATACATTGCTACTGTTCTAAGGATTAGACAATTAACTGTACTGCAATTCATCAAAAAATAAAATCTCAATGCCCTTTGTGAAGAGTCTAACTGAATTTAATTACATTTATTAATTTAGCTAATAAATAATCCTTAAAAAAAAACTGCTTTGATAAATCAAAAATTACAGCAAATTCGTAATCTGTATGAAATGAATTGATATCCAAAAGCTAGTGTTCTTGTATTAGTTTTTCAATAACCAAGTTAGCCATGTTTACATGAGGTTTAATCCAAAAAGGAGGTTTACACATGAGTTGACTGATTTGAGGCCTGTTCATATAAATTAAAAAAAGGTAAATGTAGAGAATTATTTCAATATGAACTAACGCTACTGTAGTGTAATGCCTACAGTGTACTTAGTGGTAAAATCCTGTGATGTGGTCCAGATTCCGGAGGAGGTTCACTCTTGTGCAGATTGCAAAATCATTGTACACAGTTTGAGGTCTTCAACTTTAAGCCCCCTTTCACACAGCCAGTTAGGTGTATTCTCTGTCTATTCTTATGGCTAGAATGACCGGGGCATGCGAACAGCAGTGACCACCCAGCCTATATAAACTAAGGCTGATAGTGGCAGCTGCTGTTTACATGTAACTGCACACCAAGCGTTTACCTGGAGATGTCCAAACCTGGATGCAGTGGACTGCGTCCAGGCTCAGACATCCAAAAGGTAAATGCTTGACATGTGGCTACACGCAAAAAGTGTCAGCCTCTCATTAAGTTTATATAAGCTGAGTGGCTACTGCTTTTTGCAAGCCCCAGTCATTCCAGCTGCAAGAATCTGCTATTTGAATGTGGAGAATACACCTAACTAGCCACGGGAAGGAGGCCTTATATTGCTTTGGAAATAACTAAAGTGCCTTTTTACCATAATATCCACCTTAGACCTCTCTGTGCAGCTGGGGATAGACCTCCATTTCTCTAATAAGCACAAGTAGGCTTCTTTTGATTGCATGTCTATTTCAGTGCTGAAATTTCTATGAACTTGTCCTAATGGTATTTTGTCTGCTTTTGCTTTCCCATTTCATGAGAATGTAAAAAACTTTTGATGCAAAGTTGATTTTTGATGGAGGCTAATAGAAAAAACAAGAGGTAAATAGTAGTAGAATAGTTGGTTAGTAGAAGCTTATGATACACAAGCAGTATGTTTTTTTTTTATGTATACCTCTATTAGGCTAATCAACAAATTGAGATACCTGTTTGACCGGAACCCCACTCAAAACACTACATAATTCTCTGATGTGCCCGACCAAGTGAAAGCACTTTAAAACATGCATTGAACATTTCAATTACAGGCAAGTCTGAGTGGTGAAAAAAAAAAAAGGACACTAAAACATTTGCAATTCTAAACAAGTTAACCGCTTCCCGACCGCCTCATGTAGATATACATCAACAGAATGGCACGGGCAGGCAAAAGCACGTACCAGTACGTCCCCTTTAATTTGCCTGCCCGGGGGGCGCGCGCGCGACCCGGTCGGGAGCTCCGTGACCACGGCCGCGGGACCAGCGGACCCGATCGCCGCTGGTATCCCGCGATCGGGTTATGGAGCTGAAGAACGGGGAGAGGTTTGTGTAAACAAACCTCTCCCCGCGCTTCCTACACTGACTGTCAGTGATCAGCGTTTCCCTGTCATCGGGAACGCCGATCAATGACGTCAGACATACAGCCACGCCCCCCTACTGTGTTTTTTTTTTTTTTTTTTTTTTTTTTTTAAAAATAAACACAACACGTCACACTGACTCCTCCCCGCCCCCTAGTGGTTAACCCCTTCACTACAACTGTCATTTACATAGGAATCAGTGCTATTTAAATAGCAATGATTGCTGTATAAATGACAAATGTCCCAAAAATGTGTCAAAAATGTCCGATGTGTCCGCCATAATGTCGCAGTCACAATAAAAATCGCTGATCGCCGCCATTACTAATAAAAAAAAAATTATTAATAAAAATGCTATAAAACTATCCCCTATTTTGTAAACGCTATAACTTTTGCGCAAACTAATCAATAATCGCTAATTGCGATTTTTTTTACCAAAAATATGTAGAAGAATACGTATCGGCCTAAACTGAGGAAAAAAAATGTTTTTTTATATATTTTTTTGGGGATATTTATTATAGCAAAAAGTAAAAAATATTGGATTTTTTTCAAAATTGTCGCTCTATTTTTGTTTATAGCGCAAAAAATAAAAACCGCAGGGGCGATCAAATACCACCAAAAGAAAGCTCTATTTGTGGGAAAAAAAGGACGCCAATTTTGTTTGGGAGCCACGTCGCACGACCGTGCAATTGTCAGTTAAAGCGACGCAGTGCCGAATCGCTGATAAATATTCAGAAGTGTTACAGATGCATCTTACATATGACTTTGCTGTAGCTAGTATAGACACATGAAATTATGTGCAACACTGTGCAATATAGACTGAACATATTTTGCTAATGTTGACAAAGACATCATTCATAGATGAACAGCTGCAGTTAAGTGATGAGGGAGCATTTATAAAATAAGTAATGAGTACTCTTGTCTGTTTATGGCAATTTTCACAGTTGGGTCATATCATGAATCGCACCGGAACACGTTGTGCATTTCGTTTGAATGGGCTGAAATTGCGCCAGACCAAAAATAGTGCAAGCACTACTTTACAAAACGCAATGCAACTGGATCGCATAGTACATTCGACCTGGTGCAGGTAAACATGCTGCGTTTGTGACCTGAGTTTGGAGTGTCATTAGCATTGCACTGACACCTGCTACAGATCGCAAGTCCAGTGCATTTTAACCACTTGCCGACCGGCGCACGACGATATACGTCGACAGAATGGCACGTACAGGCAGGAGGGCGTATATATACGTCCCTCCTTTAGCCTGTCCGTGCCATCGGGAGCGCGCCGGGAGCGGCGCGCTCCCGCGCCGGTCGGGACCCCCGTGAGTCCGGCCGCGGTCCCCGCGGACTCGATCGCCGCGGGGACTCCCGCGATCGTCTCACGGAGCGGCTAAACAGGGAGATGCCGAGATAAACAGCATCTCCCCGTTCTGCCTAGCAACTAGTGACGCCGATCTCTGCTCCCTGTGATTGGAGCAGAGATCAGCATTCACTAGCTGACAGCCACGCCCCCCCACAGTAAAAAAAACACCCCTAGGCCTACTTAACTCCTAAACTGCCAGTGTCATTTATACAGAAATCAATGCATTTAAATGCATTAATTGCTGTAAAAATGACAATGGTCCCAAAAATGTGTCAAAAATGTCCGATGTGTCCGCCATAATGTCGCAGTCACAAAAAAAATCGCAGATCTCCGCCATTAATAATAAAAAAAAATTATTAATAAAAATGCTATAAAACTATCCCCTATCTTGTAAACGCTATAACTTCTGCGCAAACCGATCAATAATCGCTTATTGCGATTTTTTTACCAAAAATATGTAGAAGAATACGTATCGGCCTAAACTGAGGAAAAAAAATGTTTTTTTATATATTTTTGGGGGATATTTATTATAGCAAAAAATAAAAAATAATGCATTTTTTTCAAAATTGTCGCTCTATTTTTGTTTATAGCGCAAAAAATAAAAACCGCAGGGGCGATCAAATACCACCAAAAGAAAGCTCTATTTGTGGGGAAAAAAGGACGTCAATTTTGTTTGGGAGCCACGTCGCACGACCGCGCAATTGTCAGTTAAAGCGACGCAGTGCCGATTCGCAAAAAGGGGCCTGGTCCTTTGGCTGCAAATTGGTCCGTCTGAAAGTGGTTAAACACGGGTTTCTGGCACCGCATTCTGGTGTGAACTGGCCCTTAACCCTACTTAAAAATCATTGTTCTTGGAGTTTGTTCAGTAGAGCAGATGTATCAAGTCTCCCATTTCAAGTTCTGCTTTTTATTTTTTTACACTTTGTAACTTTGCATTGATTATGTTTATATTGATTTGAGCAAAAACTTCTGCATGATTATTTAACTGCAATGAAAATTGTGGGTTAAAACTAATACAAGCCTTTCTTTCTTCCTCCCAATTGGCCGATTTTGATCCATCCTCTATTTTCTTTTTTTTTCCAAACTTTCCAAAAATGTTTACATTTTTATTTCTTAGATTTTTACATGTTGGCTGCTTTTTAATGGCTAATAAAGTGGTGAATTTAAGATATCTTATATAAAAATGTGTTGAATTGCATAAAAATGCACATTTATGCAATTCAACACATTTTTATAACTAGCCACCTACATGTCTAACTCCTAAAAGCTGTGCTTTGTATTTGTGAAAAGTAACTACAACATTGTAGATTCCTCAGTAAAAGATAGGGTGACACAGGCATTATTAAGCCAAGTAAACATAACTTGATGATGCCTATATTTAATACATTTGAAAAAAAAAAAAAAAAATTCTACTTTTCACCATTTAGGCAATTCCATGCAAGCTGAGGAATTTCTTCTTATCCCAATTCCTCAATGTCATTCAACAGACCATGATAATGTACCCTAGAAATCAGAATAGTGATTGGTAAGTGAAGAATGTGCCAATATATGTACCTTTTAGACATACTTTAAACCATGGTCTTCAAAACAGACTTCCACTGTCATTATCAAAGAGTTATCCTAGTTCAGTGTAATAATGTACACATTTTGCTTTTTATATATCTTTATATATACACAGCTGGTCAAGTATTTTCATAGATGCAGGAAAATGAGTTACAAACTTTCGATGTTACCACACAAGACCATCCAAGAGCAGCAAACAGACATGTACAAAACGCTAGAAAAGAAGGGTCTCCCCTGCACAAGCATGCGCCTGCAGAGCCCACATGGAGGAGGGTCCCCCACAGTGTCGCCGGAGCTCCACAAGTCCTTTTACAGTCCTGAGGCTGTACAAATATCACAGATTCCATAATATACCCAATGTTCATCTCATCTGCTGTTTGGAATCTGTGGCGCATAGGGAGCCACAGAGCTGGAAACAAATCCAAAAAGATGACAGGGACAAGCCATGTTGCCACTGTCCCCTACTGGAAACTCCACCACCAACAGCTGGGCTGGAGGTGGCATTAAGTGGGGTGTAAGACATGCAGACAACAGCTTAAACGCCCTCCACTGATCATGAGTGGTACCACAGGGCAAGGGTCATGCAAAACAGACCAAATGCTTAAGACAGGTCAAACAGGCAATTCATTTGTTCTGAAAGAAAATAAGAGAAATGTAATAAAATAAATCAGAGACACAAGTTTGTGAAAATAATAAGGAAATTGAAGAGAAAAGTCACTTTAAAGGGAAAACGGAATGTTTCTTTTAAATAAACATTCAAATCAAATGAATTTGAAAAAAAAATGATTAGGTGAGTTAATGCCCTCTGCTTAATCCATGATTTATTTTTTTTAAATAAGTATCATACTCAGAAAAAAGAAAGAGGGACAAAACCGGCAGCAGTTGAAAGAGTGGCAGTGTGACTTCAGGTCAGGGTTGGTCGTCTTCATCTTCGTCTAGAGATACCACCCCAGAGGACACCACATCTGAGCCCTTTCTTTGCAAAGTGAGCAGGCCGGACCCTCGACTTATTGGAGGGAAGGTCATCAGCTCGTCCTCACTGGGGCTTAAACAAGACTCAGAGAAGGACATGGAATATGAAGAGTCCTCACATTCCAGATCTTGAAGGCGATCATAGGGACCTAGAACTGACTGAGGTTTGATGAGCAATGACTCTTCAATTAGCTGTGTTGGAGACCCCAAGAGCAGCCTTTCTTCATCTAGGCTGCACAGGCTGGAGCACAGGGTTTCAGGAGACAAGGTACGTGAGGAGTCACTGTCACAGCAGCATACACGTGATGACACCAGATCCTTTTGCACAGGACTTAGAAAATCTAGAGGAATGAAAAATAGTCACAACTTAAAAAAAAAAAAAACAACATTAGAAACTATGAATGAATCCTAGCTCTATGCCCTCTTAGTTAATAAATTAAAACAAGTGTATATACTTTAAAAGATTTGATATAAACTTTTAATGGTTTAAAAAATAAATAAAGAACATTCTAATCATGGATAGCAGAGATATCTAAGGTATTGTTCGTATGTCAAATCTATAGTAGATGGATAAGACAAGAACAAGTCTAGCAAAAAAAAAGCCACTGCCCCCCACCTATAACTGGCCATTTCAGCAAGCAGCATTGGAAGGCAACATATGTTAGAAAAAAAGCCAAAGAAATAAATCCACGGAAAACTCCAAGCTCACGTACCGACCCGACCAGCCCGCAGACAACCAAATTCACCTATCTAACGCTATGCATTAAAAAACAGGGGTTTAGTATCACTGTTATATTGGTCATTCAATGCACTGACACCTTCGCAGCCATTGTGCTATCTGCTGGGTGCTCAGTGTGCCCCTGTACCTTTTAAGAAGGGATGGGCTCCCTTCAGTCCATCTGCCCTCCATTAATCCATCAGAGTGCATGTACTTCCATTGTGGAGTCACTCATTAACTAGTGATAGGACTACAGATACCAGGGTGCCTTGGCAGGGCCTGTAGATCACGCATTTATTTGCAAATGTGTGCAGACTAAACCCCTGTTTTTAACGCATACTGTTAGACAGGTTAATTTGGTTATCCACAGACCGGTCGGTAAGTGGGCTTTAAGAACAAGTCTAGCAGCCTTCAGTTGAAAACATCCGAAGAGGACAGAGTCAACCTACCTGGTGTAGACCTGTGTGACATATTTTTTAAACTTGTTGCATTCATTGAAAAGATCCTTGCTTAGTAAAATTGTCCCCTGACTTCAGTGGAGTGGAAACTGGTTGGATATCACCTTCACTTACGCACTGACAGGGCACGATATATCGCTGGAGTCTCTTCTGGTGGGACTCAACTTGAATGACACTGTTCTGGCATCCTAGGGAAAATGTGTTGCCTAGCAACAAAGATAATTGTAGAGGGCAGTGAGCAAAAGTAACAAAGCCAGATTGGAAGGACCAGCTCTGGTGAAACCTAAGAAAATTGTGACAGCAAATCGGGAGTTCTACAGATATATTTACCAAAGGATCTTTTTGAGTACAATAGATTTTAACTATTTCAGAAATCACACAGCACTACACCAGGTTGATGTACTCTGTCCTCTTCTTACATAAACAGAAAAGACACCTGGTTGCTCTCTCATGTGCGACAGACAATACATATATTATACAGCAGTGAATTTTAAATTTCACAAAAGAATATCTGGTGGAGAACCAATGTCACTTATTACACATGGACCTCCACCAAAAAATGTTTGGTGAAAGTCAACTCAAGTTCACGGCTTTATAAATATAGGATAATTGCAAAGCTAACTGTCATGGATAGAGTTCTGAAACTTGACGATAGCTTGATAAAATACTGAGCTAAGCGCAGTTTGTAATCACATCTACACCTCGGACCTTTACCGTTCCTACTGATATAACTGCAGATAAAAGGAATATCTTTTATGCAAAATCTGTGACACAACAAAGTCAATACTTGCAATGCGTAACACAAGTTAATAAAGCATAAAGTAACCAATTACTTTATAATAGTTTGCATTAAAGTGGAACTACAGACAAACAAATGTTAATTGCTTTTTCTAACATCAGTTTTATAATTCAATTTAGCTACTTGTGTCCTTTATTATATAGTAAAGTGGTGACAACCCTATTTCTCGGTTAAGTTTTGCAGCTTCCAGTGCATTGAATCAGCACAAGCATCAGGCATCTGCCCAGAGTCCGAGATACCCAGTGTAGCTCACATACCCCAACTTGCTACAAAGGTGTGGTTTACTGCCATTACCTGAGACCTCCCATTGTCAATCATTAACTCTGTTTGGGTAGCCCCAACCGCTAATACCGCACTCAGCTCCTTCAGCATTCAGCTAGCAGGAAGTGAACAAAGGCAGTGGGGTACAGAGCAGTGGCTGGTACAATTTCTCATATAAGTGAGTACTCTCACTTACCACCAACCAATAATTAAAGGCCAGCCTGTAAAAGAAAACAGGCTATGAGGGTGTATGTACGGGAAATTATCTCACTCTCAAATACTGCTAAAGACTCTTCTGAGATCGACAGCAGGGTAAGTATTTACCTTTTTCTTTAAAAGGTTCACCTTTATTTTTTTTTTCAAAAGTGACAGGACCACTAAAAAGGGAGGCACACACATACAAACACTGACCAACGACACTTAAAGTGTTAATAAACCCAGGACCCTGCATTCACAATATCTGGTATCCCACAGTACACAGAACATGGAAATGCAATTTTTTTAGTAAATATAAAACTGCTAAATACCTTTTCTCATCAGCAGTATGTAGCAGTCTTGTGACTTCTATCAGTGTCTGGAGTTTTCATTCTCCCAAGAATATTCTATAAAGATGCAGGAACCCTAACCCTATGTCTGGACAGTGCTGATTGGCCCTGTGCTGATCTCATGCACCCTCCCAAGAAAAAAAAAAAACATCTCTAGCAATACACACCAAACTGAGCATGTGCATACTGACTCCACTAACTCTGTCTTATCCGGAGAGGCTTTGGAGACAATGCAAGACAATGCAGCCTTTTTACACAATGCAGAGGAATAACCCCTTAGGCTCCACAGTGATACGCCAGCCCAATGCTTTAAGGGGTAAAAAAAAAAAAAAAAAAAAAAGTTGGGACGCTGTGTAAAATCTATATACAAACAGAATGCAATGATTTTCAAATCTCATAAACCCATATTTAATTCACAATAGAAAATAGGAAACATATCAAATGTTTAAATTGAGAAAATTAACCATTTGAATAAAAAAAGGCAATTTTGAAATTGATGGCAACAACAGGTCTCAAAATTGGGACAGGGACAGGTTTACCACGGTGTAGCATCCCTTCCTCTTATAACAACACTCTGTAAACGTCTGGGAACTGAGAAGACCAGTTGTTGGTGTATTGGGAGAGTGATGTTGTCCCATTTCTGCCTGATATAGCATTCTAAGTGCTCAACAGCCCTAGATCTTGTCATATTTTTCATTTCAAGATGTACCAAGCATTTTCAATTGGTGAAAGGTCTGGACTGCAAACAAGTCCAATTAAGCACCTAGACTCTGGCTTTTACTACAAAGCCATGCTGTTGTCATAGATGCAGTTTAGCATTCTCCTGTTGAAATATGCAAGGCCTTCCCTGAAAAAGATATATTCAGGTTTTAGAGCAGCATCCAGAAGATGGTGCTTTTCCAGATGTGCAAGCTGCCCATTCCATATGCACTAATTTACCCCCATATTATCAGAGATGCAGTCAGTATAATTCATATAACTAGGGCAATTCCACTAAAAGAAACTCAGATGTAGATCACATCTTGAAGAACATATCTTCTTGTACAGGGAAGACTCAAATTATTCACCGTCACATGAGTGTGTGTGCCATTACCCACCTGCAGGTTGAGAATGGTCCATAGAGGGCTGCAGATCCTCATCATATGAATCATCTGTGGAATCTTCTCCATCGATTGATGACCAGGCACGAAGTTTTGCTTCTGCTATAGCAAACTGCTCAGCTACGCCTGGTAATGTATAAACAGTGGACAGAAAAGAGGAACAGAAACAGCAGCAAGACAGCCATAGTGTATGATTGAGAAAAGCAAGAACCCAGAAAACAACAATGAATGGGTGCACATGTATTGCATTTAGTGGGAAGCATGAAGATACCAAGACCCAATTATGAAATGGAAAAATAAATAAACACAACAAACGTAGCATTCCATGGTAAAAAGAAATTAGTAAAAAAAAAAAAAATACACAGTACAATACAGCCAAAAATTGAGATATAGTGGTTGCAGAGGATTGTGGGAAGAATCATCGAACATGAATGCCGTAGATTTAATCCCAAAAACAATCAGCAAAACATAAAAGAGAAACATGGCAGGAAGAGGATGCTCCAATGAAAGGCGCAGCAAGAACATTGGATTATTAGAGCATACAAGACAGGAAAAAAGGAAAAAAGAGAAGACAAAAGAGCAGACAGAAGCAGCAGTGGGAGAAAAAGTGAGTAAAAGGTCCATATTGATAATTATCTATCAATTAGTTTTGGTATTTTCTCACCTGCAGCAAACCTGGCCTCCTGTTCTCCCTCACTTAAGTGCGAGTATGAATTGAAGTGAGTCTCCAGTGCAGCCGGTGAGTCGCTGGGTTTGCTCCAGCCCTTCCACTCAATCAGATGAGCCACGCGTCCCTGAGCCATGGCTGTAGGCTTGGTCACATGATCCTTTACCACCTGCGAGATTCCTGTCACATAGAGAGAAGACGGGGACACAGGTGTCTGTATATCTAATTATATACTGCAATCTAATTGTGTTTGTGTACAACTGTTTACAACCATTTACTTGTGTGTGTTTTCAAGGCCAAGCAATTGTGTGCCCTTAGAAATTGTTATTGAATGTGACATGCAAGTTACAATATACATCTTTTTCCACTTAAATAAAATGTATTATGAAACATGAAGGCTGTCATTGCTGCTCCCCTTCAATGTTGGTTGCCTGGCTGATTATATTGCTTTAGTACTTTCAGGACAGATCACTGTCCTGGAACAAGTATTCAACACATGGGGGGGTGATTTACAACGGAAGAATGCAATCTGTGCGCCACTATGGACATGAGGACGGCATCTCCAAATCAATATTGACAGAAGAGGTGCCAATATTATGGGGTGATGTGAGGAAGTAACAACTGCCCAAGTAACAAATATGCCCAAAATAGAATGAGAAAAACTTTTTCAGAGAAAGCCTGCTGTGCCCACAAGTATGTTTAGAACTGCGTAAGATCAATGTAAGCAGTGAGCATGCGCAAGTGGCTGTTGCGCTCGTTCACATGCGTTTGTTCACTGCGCGGCCAAAATCTTAGTAAAATGTTAAGCAACGCACATGCAATTGCATGGGTTGAATAGGCACACCTCTAAACTTGACACTTTATTTTTTACGCTGGTTCACCTTTATGTATTTTTTTTAATGAGATTTGCACACAGTAATATACCAAATGTGCGGTGCTAAAAGTAAATAAAATTAGAAAAAAATGTATATTTAACTAGTAACTTATACATTTATCCTATAATGTGAAAAGAACCAAATATAAATAATATAATTAAAGTGCACGTGCTCCGTGTGATGCACACAAATCCTCAGTAATGTAAAAAGTCCATTATACAAACAAACATAGAACAAGATGGTAAAATCTGCATGCAATGTCCAAAATCTATATATAAAGGAAAGTGCGCGTGCTCTGTGTATTGCACAGAAAATACTTAATATTTTAACAGTACAAACATAATAAACTGTGATGGTGATTTCTCCATGCGGTGTGCACACACTCCCATGTTGTAGTGCTAGTTCCGCTGGGTTTGCACACCAAATTTGGGGTTCCTAGCAAGAGATACAGGGCCCCAAATTTGGTCAACTGTGTCCATCTGCAGCAATATCATTTCGGGACCCTTTGGGTCCAGAGACCCCAAATTTTGGCTGTAGCTAGGGGGCATCTAGCAACCCTTAAAGGGGTGTTTCACCTTCCAAAATTTTTTTTTAAAAGTCAGCAGCTAAAAAAAAAGTAGCTGCTGACTTTCAATAAGTACACTTACCCTCCCAGGGCGCCCACGATGTCGGTCGTGGAGGACGAGCTGTCCCTCGGCAAACCGGTTCCAGCGCCGCCATCCTCAGTAAGGGAAACGGCTTCCCGTTTCCTACTGCGCATGCGCGAGTCGGCGCGCGGCCTACTGCGCATGCGCGAGTCTAATTTGTGAATGGGGAACGCGATGTGTTGTGGGACATAGTTCCCATAACACACCGCGCCCCATTCACTAGAAGACGGAAGGAGAGAAGATCACTGCGGCGCTGGAGGAGGCAGATTAGGACGATCTGCCTAGCAACAGCCATTTCTGGTAAGTAAGTACGTTTTTTTTTTTTTTTTTTTTTTCATTTTAAATTGTTACTAACATTTTTTTTAAGTTTTTTTGTTTTCAGGGTGTCCCACCACTTTAACTACAGAGTTTGAAGTTCGGGGGACCTATGGCTGCAAATAGGCACAGTGAGGCTGCAAATGGGCATTGTTGACCCCCTTTTCCACTTACAGTAGCTGCGCATTTCTCACCCTAGGCTTATACTCGAGTCAATAAGTTTTCCCAGTTTTTTTTGTGGTAAAATGAGGTGCCTCGGGTTTATATTCCAGTCGGCTTATACTCGAGTATATACGGTAAGTTACTAGTTAAATATTATAATTTTTTTTGGTATATTAGTTTGTATTGTCACATTTGGGAAGTGTGGGCAGTGTTGGCAGCTATCTATTTTTATTATTTTTATTTATTTTCATTTTATTTTTTGTGTATATATAATTTTTATGCTATTGTGGTTAAATAAACAAACCCATTGGAAACGCCTACACTATTCTAGTCCCCTTTTGTTTCCATCTATATTATCCATCCGATTGCTGCACTGTCAGTGACATACGAGGAGTTTCGGGGAGTAGCTGCCACTCAGGAGGATATTCGTTGCTGGTGGACATCTATCGGGACGTTGGAAATCCCTAAACAGCACCAAGGCTGTTCATCCAAAGCTCAGTTTGACCCCCCTGAATAAGGGCGGTCACTGGCTTTCTGGTAAGCCTCCCCCCCTTCTGTTTTATCTTTATGGTGATGGGCTGCACTGCTATCAACATCTACTTTTTGGATTGACTTCACAGAAGTTTTTATGAATTCATTTGCTCATTTCACTTGACTATCTTGGACTTTTATGAATTTTGAGTTTATATATGAACTTTGTTTGAGTATTCACTATATTCATTCACCTTTTTGGGTATTTTTTATTAATTGGTTATGAACTTTGTTTGAACACTCACTCATTTTTTCACCAATTATTTTGGGCCACCTGTATTTAACTGGATATGTAATTTGTTTCAACACTCATTATTTTCACTAATTAATTTGGGTTATTTTAATCAACTGGTAATTTACAGTTTTTCATGATCCAGCGCTGCATTTTTTGGTTTATATTTATATATAATATATACAATTTATATTTATATTTCATTTATTTTTTCATTTAGTCTTATTTATTTATATTTTTATTTTCAGGTTAGGAGTTTGGCAGCTCACAAGGTTACACCCACTAGATTTGCACACATGTCATGTTAGCATGTTACGTTGCCAACATGTGACATGCACCTTGTTAAAATTATGTAAAAAGACTCGCTCCTCCTAAAAGGGCATTTAACCTTCCCCCTTAATGCATACGATTTCCTTGGGCTAGCTTTTTGCTTTTAACCACTTGCCTACTGTGCACTTAAACACCCTTCCTGCCCAGACCAATTTTCAGCTTTCAGCGCTCTCGCACTTTCAGTGACAATTGCGCGGTCATGCAATGCTGTAACCAAATGAATTTTTTATCATTTTGTTCGCACAAATAGAGCTTTAGTTTGGTGGTATTTATTTGCGACTCCGTTTTTTATTTTTTGCGATATAAGCGAAAACATAGCGGAAATTTTGAAAAAAAACAATATTTTCTCCTTTCTTTTTTAAAAGAAATCCAATAAAATCAAATTTTGTCATAAATTTAAGCCAAAATGTATTCTGCTACATGTTTTTTGTAAAAAAAATTCCGTTAAGTGTATAATAATTGGTTCACGTGATCACGGACATATGTACGCAAATGATCATGTAAAAGGGGTGTGCAGGTGATCACGGACATATGTGTGCAGATAATCACTGGCACATGTTATTTTACTGGGACATATGTGAGGGACATGTGTTTTTATTATTTGGGGACATGTGTTTTTATTATTTGGGGACATGTGTGTTTTGGGGACATGTGTGTTTTACTGTGGGGACATGTGTGTTTTACTATGGGGACCCTAGACTGGTGATCAGTGAGTAAAAAAACAGCTAATACTCACTGATCACCAGCCGGCTGCAGCGATCCGCTCTCCTCTCCTCACCGATGACTTCCGTGTGAGGAGAGGAGGGCCGATTGCCTAGCAACCGGCTGTTTGTTTACATCACATGACGGCCGTGATTCGACACGGCCGTCATGTGATCAGGAGGGCCAATCACCGAGCCCTCCTGCCGATCCGAGATGCGCCGTGTCCGGGTGACACGGCCGCATCGGGAGTTGTGCGGGCACGCGCGCGCGATCCCTCTACTTCTGAAGGACGTTCCTGAACGTCCACTCAGAAGTAGACGGCTCCCACCCGGCCGTATATCTACATTGGCCGGGTGGGATGTGGTTAAAGGGGAACTCCACACTCCACTCTATGCTCCAAAGGATGTGAGCTGGCTCCACTAATCCAAACCACATCCTTTTTCAGAGCATACAACAGGGCCAGCTAGGAAAGGAGCAAGAAGAGCGATCGCCCAACCATACAAGGCCACATGCACTCAACATAGCTGGCTGCCTTTGGGGCATGTTGGGCTCAGCCCAATACCAACCACAAAGCACCTTGTACCTTGTACCCACACAACCCAGCCTAGGGTTGTGTGGAAGAGGCACTTGTCCCCCTGAATATGGGAACAAGGTGGTTGACTTTTGGGGTGCCCGAGCCCCTCCGGCCCCCAAGCATCCACCCCCTTTCATGGGCTGGCTTGCTGTGTGTTTGGCTATCGGTTTGTTAGTCTGTGGGAGGGGCACAATATTTTTTTTAGTTTGGGGTGGTATTTTTCACGCGGGGGTTCTCATTTTAGGCCTTAACAGACCCAAATGGCCTTGTAGTATTGGGGGGCATGCTATTTTTTGTTTTGGGTTAAAATCTTGCAGCTGCAATGTAGATTTGTAAGTTTTCTCTAAAGCCGTACATCTTTGAAGCAGCATTTTGGATACATGCTACAGGTGCCCCACTTTACAGGCAGAGTAAGCCCCCCCCCCCCCCCAAGTTACTATCTTTTAGCAATTTTGCATTTTTAAAGGCACTTATCCTTGTTTCATTTTTGAGGTTGTCCAATTGATATATGTCCCTCAGGGTGGGACCAGGGCCCCATACCCATTTCAAGGCAAATAACTAGAATATAAGCCAGCCAAGTGGGGACTTGCAAAATTAACAAGTCAGTTCCCATAGACTGCAATGGTATTTGTTGTATAACTTTTGCCCATGTTAGCTCTTTGTTTGCCCCCCCCCTGGACCAGGGGGTGTTTGTGCGATCTGTAATTTTGTAGCACGCTGGATGATGTGCTTAATTTTGGACAGGGGGGGGCTTTTGGTGTGTGAAATGCATTTGTGTCGGTCTGGGCATGCTCAGGGACTTTGTTTTTTGTGCTTTTTGTATGTGAACAGCACTTTAATTTTTCAGGTTAGTAATTTAAGGACATCCTTAACAGGTGTACCTACTTTGAAGTTCTGTCTACATTGGGTGAACTTGCATTTTGTGTGTTTCATGGACTGTGTGTGTGTCAAGCAGTGGCGGTGCGTGCATAGAGGGCGCAGGAGTGCCGCCCCCACTCTCCTGCACCGCTCTATCACCAATAGATAGATTCATGCATTGCATGAATCTATCTATTGTCACCGATGCCGCCCCCTATTCAGGTGTCCAGCCCCTTGTCGGACGCCGGGCATCTGAATTACAGCGGGGGGTGTTTTTGGAAGCGCCCTATTAGAGCTGTCAGCTCTAATAGGCGACCTGATTAGAGCAGTGGGCTCTGATAGGCTTCCATAAGTGTAAACAGCGGGCGCAATGCTGTGCGTTCGCTGTTTACACAGTGTTGTGTTAGAGAAGCGAATACATTGCTTCCCTAATACTGACCCGCCTCTCAGCCAATCAGGTTGCAGGGTCTGTGTTACCTGTCACCTGATTGGCTGAAGTCACAGGCGCTGTGATTGGAAGCCTAGGCGTCCAATCATTGCAGAAGACAGGAGGAGCGTGGGAGAAGATATCGGGTCGCAATGAGGAGACACTGCTCGCCGCCTGACACCGTCACCAGCTGCACACTGAGACAAGGTAAGTGCCGGTAGATGGCGGACAGAGGGTACATTGGCAGCATTTAATGGGCACAGTGACAGCACTTGGGGCACAGTGGCAGCGTTAGATGGGCACAGTGGCAGCACTTGGGGCACAGTGGCAGCACTTGGGGAACAGTGGCAGCACTTGGGGCACAGTGGCAGCACTTGGGGCACAGTGGCAGCATTTAATGGGCACAGTGGCAGCATTTGAGGCACAATGGCAGCACTTGGGGCACAGTGGCAGCACTTGGGGCACAGTGGCAGCATTAGATGGGCACAGTGGCAGCACTTAGGGCACAGTGGCAGTGTTAGATGGGCACAGTGGCAGTGTTTGGAGCACAATGGCAGCATTTGAGGCACAATGGCAGCACTTGGGGCACAGTGGCAGCACTTGGGGCACAGTGGCAGCGTTTAATGGGCACAGTGGCAGCATTTAATGGACACAGTGGCAGCGTTTAATGGCACAGTGAGGCTGTTTGTTTGCGCCCCCCCAAAAATTTTGAGCACCAGCCGCCACTGGTGTCAAGAGAGTACATTTGGGTGTTTTTATAGAGTTTGTAACACATGTATTTTCTCTTTGTATTTTGGGGTGGGTGGGGATTTTTCACTGAAATATTTTTCATGTTGTCACTCTGTGTTTGTAGGTTGTTAGTTTCACTTTGATTTAATTGTCTGTGCTGCATTATTTTGCAAGATCTTCCTCAAGCTGTTGCGACTACTAAATGTTTAAATCCTTAAAAGACTGTCCGTTTGTGGGCACAGTCCTTTTAACTCCTGTTAATTTCTTCTGCAAAATGGTCAGACCTCAAAACCATATTGTTTGTGTCTCAAATGTGTTTTTTGCTTTCCTTGCCTGTTTTGTTGACCAATAAAATTTGTAGCAAATTTTTAGGTTCTATGTGCTTTGTTAATAATTTGTTTTGCAAATGCATGCTCAATCCAAGTAATGCATTTTACACTCTCTCTTTCTTTTAATCTCCCCCCCCCCCCCCCAAAAAAAAACAATTTTCATGCAACATATTTCCCAGCTGCAGCTTAACTGGGCTGATTGGCATGGAAAACCAAAAAAGTGTGATTTGTATAAAAGCTACTTTCCTGGTGCCTTCATGGTAGCATATGCATGCGTATGCTGCCATGGATAGGCACCAGGAAACGAAAAATTACAGAGAGGTAAGTATTCAATTTTCCATTTTAGTGCAGTGGTTCTCAGACTCAGTCCTCAAGTACCCCCGACAGAACATGTTTTGGGAATTTATCTTAGCTAAATAGCTGTCCAAAATACCAAGCCATTGACTCGGATTTAAGGTAAATCCGAGTCAATGCAAACATGGCCTGTTGGGGGTACTTGAGGACAGGGTTGAGAACCACTGATTTAGAGAACTGAGCTAGAATCTAGCTCAAGACAATTCTATTCTAATTGTGGGCATTTGAGGGAAACCAAGTGAGTGTTAGAACCCCTGCTTGTCTTTTCAGGTTGGGCTTTGTGTCCCTTTTCTGAAAATTGGCTTCACTTCCTGTCACGTAGCCAAAAGGAATTGAGGGTAAAACCCTACCAATGTCTTTCCTTGGGGACACACAGGTCGATCTAACTAGCGTCCCCATTAGGCAAACTAGCACTTTGTTGTGTACACCCCACATTATTAGGTATTTGGGGGTTTATTAAAGGCAAATCCACTCTGCAATACAAGTGTACTCGCTGTAAATCTGAGGGGAAGCACTGGTGATTTTATCATCCAATCATGTAGAAGCAAAGATGCTGTTTTTTTATTTTCCTTGCATGTCCCCCTTGGATCTCCAGCAACTGCACTTCCAAGTGCACTTGTAGTGCAAAGTGGAGTTGCCTTTAGTAAATAAACCCCAAAGTCCAAGATACCTAATAATTTGGGGTGTACACAGCAAAATACTATAGTGCAATTTTCCCTAATGGGGAAATTATTTAGATTGACCTGTGTGTCCCCAAGGAAAGACATCGGTAGGGTTTTACCCCCACGTCCTGTTTGGCTATGTGACAGGAAGTGAATAAATATGAAGGAGCAACTGGCAAAATTTGGGAGGTGTCTTCACCCTATCAGGGGTGCAGGCATCCCCAAAAACTGACAAGACTTCTAATCCCTCTGCACTCTATCCCCAAGCAAAAATAAGAAAGGATTTAATTGAATTTAACTTTGCAAAGACACATTCCTGAGTTCAACTGTGATGCATGTCAATGGCCCATTTAGACCTTGTTTAATAGAAAACACCAGTTACCTTTCACTATAAATATTTGTTAGCCCTGTCCTGGAAATCTGCTTTTTACTATTAATTTACATAAAATTGGGTTCCTGCAGCTAGATGCGCAAAATGCATCTAGATGCGCGACCGCTGTGTATGCAAGATGCGTAACTGCTGTGTGCGCGGAGGTATGTACCCGTGGCGCATATCTGGTTCCCGGAAGCGATGGCCAGCACACAGGAATGACATCACGCCCCTCCAGGAAGTCGCTTTTACTGCTGCTAATTTCTTCCCACCACCATGCCCCGCTCACTGTTCTGAGGAAGAGATGATCCTTATTTGCAAATTAAGATAATTTTTTATTTATTTTTACATGGGGTGGTGTTTGTGTGGGTCATGTGTGTATGTCTAAATGATTTGGCCTCAAAACACACACCTACTTCCTGTGTACAGATTCACTCTCGGGCCAGTGTGTGTGTGTGTGTGTGTGTGTGTGTGTATCTATCTATATATATATATATATATATATATATATATATATATATATATATATATATATATATATATATCTAATATAGCTATAGATGTAGGTTCTTGTATCCACCAGCAGAGAGAAGTTGGGTAGATGCCACACTCCCAATTCTGGGGGCATAATAATGGTCTAGCACATGGGTCTTCAAACTACGGCCCTCCAGTTGTTCATCTACATTCCAAATTTGGCACTTAAGATGGTCATGCAGTATGCAATCTGATTGGCCAATATTTGTACAACTCAATATTTAGGCAAAATAGGTAATAGTAAGACTCCCTTGAACAATGAATTCAAAATATAGGAAAATCAAACAGGCTCGCACTAAATCCAATTTATTTAGGATCTAACTGATTGCAGTGTATGGTCACCTGTAGCCTCCCTGGCGGAATTCCCAAGTCTGGCTCGGGGTGAGATTTCAATACCAAAAGCGGTATTCCTGAGCAGGATCCATACTTTATCATACCCAGGATGTCTATTAGACTCTTGTTTGGACGGATTTAAGTGAATTTTTTCTAAGAATTACAGGCCTACAATATAAAACGCCAAATTTCCATGCAAAATAATGGTACCGCTTTCAGCACCTAAAATCTGAAATAATCATACCGCCAGGGAGGTTAAAGATCAAGATCTGAAAATAATAATTTATTGGGTTTAGAAACACTTCTCTATTCTTTGTAATGTATTGAAAGATTTAGGTAAAAAAAACACATTTTAAAGATATATTAGAAGTGATAGGAATGAGATTAGCATCAAAAGTGTTGATTAACTGAGTACACCCAACAAGACCCATCCAAGGAGATGAAATTAACCAATTGTATCGGGCGTGCGCTATTATAAATGAAAAAACAGCAGTTACCCTTGCGCCAGTTGCAGTTTACATATTCGGTGCACCAATTAATGTATGAACTTGTGCAGTGCCTTCTTCTTAGTAAATCACCCCCATGGTGTCAATAGGAAGTAAAAAGCCCCAATGTGCATACTTGCTCCAAGTCTGTGTTCCAGAAGTTGTCATAGCCACAGAATTGTCTTGAAAGCCAAGCAACTATTATGGTCAGCCTACATAGCCTTGTGTTAGTTTTACTTTAATAGATGTTGAACTACAAATGCTATAATTACATTCAGAAATTCCCCATCCATGGTTTCTCAAAGTATTACTGACTCCTCTCAGATACTTTTTCTGACAGCTTCAGACTCCCCTTTAGATAAAGTCAATATTTCCTGGTCACAATCAAAAAACGAAATGCTGATTGTTCTCCGCTTCTACAGCACCTACAGTGGATATAAAAAGTCTACACACCTCTGTTAAAATGTCAGGTTTCTGTGATGTGAAATAAAATGCGAGAAAGAAACTAAATTTCAGAACTTTTTCCACCTTTTAGTGTCGGTTCACACTGGGGCAACACGAATTTCAGCACGACTTTGCAAGGTGACTTGGAGGCGACTTGAACGCGACTTTGAGCGACTTACAACACGACTTCAAGTCGCCCCCTCGCCAGGCAACTTTGGCTGTGGCCAATCACAGAATAATCAGCTTTCAGGGAGGGAGGGGTTTGCCTCCCTCCCAGAAAACGATATTGTGTCAATCTCGCCGCTTTTATCAGCGAGATTGACACCTTGCGAGCCCCGTTGAGGGGGAACTCCACGCCAAATTTTAAATACAAACACAGCATGGGTTCCCCTCTAAGGGCATACCAGGCCTTTAGGTCTGGTATGGGTTTTAAGGGGAACCCCCTATGCCGCAAAAACGGCGTGGGGGTCCCCCCGAAATCCATACCAGACCCCTATCCGAGCATGCAGCCCAGCCGGTCAGGAAACCGTACCAGGCCGCATGCCCTCAACATGGGGGGATGGGTGCTTTGGGGAAGGGGGGGCGCCCTGTGGCACCCCCACCCCAAAGCACCTTGTCCCCATGTTGATGAGGACAAGGGCCCCTTCCCGACAACCCTGGCCGTTGGTTGTCAGGGTCTGCGGGCGGGGGGGGCTTATCAGAATCCGGGAGCCCCCTTTAATAAGGGGGCCCCCAGATCCCAGCCCCCACCCTATGTGAATGTGTATGGGGTACATCGTACCCCTACCCATTCACCTGGGGGGAAAAAGTGTCAATAAAAAAACAGACTAGACAGGTTTTTAAAGTAATTTATTAGGCAGCTCCAGGGGCCTCTTCCGACTTCGGGGGTCTCTTCCGACTCCTGCGCTCTCTTAGGCCTCTTCTCCCACTCTCAGGTTCTTCTCCTGGTCTCCTCCGCTATCTTCTTCAAGCTCTTTTACTAGCGGTGGCCCGGTCTTTTCCATCTTCTTCCCTGTTCTCTTCTTCCGATGTTGACACAACGCTCTCTCCAGCTGTAATGCCGTATGCAAGGTGCGCAACGACTTATATAGGCATGGGGCCTAGTCACCGGGTGATGTGACCCTGCCCCTTATGACGTCACAGTCCCAGCATGTCCCGGGACTGACGTCATAAGGGGTGGGGCCACCGGGTGCCATCACCCGGTGTCCCCGCCCCGTGCCTATATAAGTCATTGCGCACCTCACACACGGCATTACAGCGAGAGAGAGCGTCGTGTCAACATCGGAAGAAGAGAACAGGGAAGAAGGCGATGGAAAAGACCAGGCCACCGCTAGTAAAAGAGCTGGAAGAAGATAGTAGAGGAAAAAGGGAGAAGAACCGGAGAGCGGGAGAAAAGACCGGAGATCGGGAGAAGAGGCCAGAGAGCGGGAGAAGAGGCCGGAGAAAGCGGAGGAGTCGGAAGAGACCACCGGAGCTGCCTAATAAATTACTTTAAAAACCTTTCTAGTGTGTTTTTTTTTATTGACACTTTTCCCCCAGGTGAATGGGTAAAACCCAGTAAACTGCAATCACTATACCTGGTCTCCCACAGTACACAATTAATAATTATAAACTGTTAAATACCATTTCTTTTCAGCAGTATATAGCAGTCTTGTGAATTCTATCAGTGTCTGGTTAAAGCTTGCAGGACCCCCTGACCCTCTGTTTGGACAGTGCCTATTGGCCCTGTGCTGATCACATGCACCCTCCCAGGAGAAAAACCTATCTAGCAATACACACCAAACTGAGCATGTGCAGAGTGCTCTTAAGGCATCTTCATCATAAGATGGATTGGGGACTGTGGAAGAAGGGGAGGATCAGAGAAGACAGGATCAAACAGCCTTTTTACACAATGCGCAGGATTAACCACTTAGATTCCACAGTGAGTACAAGAAGTATGCTTTACTGCATATACAGACTGATTTTACTGTTGTGGGTTTAGTAACACTTTAATAGCAACCATTTACTAATCATCTTCTACCCATATGCAAGGGGAAAGATAAGATCTAACTTGTTGCTATGGTTTACTGAACTTTGCACAATAAGATTTTTTTGCATGTGTTAGTGTGATATAGAAAAGTGAATAATTGTGAAAGTAATACTATAATTTGTAAATTTCATGAAGGAACATCAATTGAACTGTCCACTCTCTAGAGTCCACGAAGACTAACATCCTTTGGAAGTAATGTGACATTTTTTCTTAAACTCACCATGTAGAGAGGAGCGAGCAAGGGCCGTAATTTCATGAATGGTGAGTGCACGTCGAGACTTGGGTAACATTTCACCAGTGTCTTCAACATGTAACTAATGCATAAGAAAAACAATAGGGGTCAGATAGCAGAAATCACAGAACTACAATATAATATAATGCATGATGACACAAGTGTGATAGTAAGCAATGTGATGTCTATGACACAAAATGTATGTAGGTAGCACAAAATAACAGGGATCTGGAGGAAAAAACATTTAGGAACTTTTTTTTTTTATCACCAATCAGAACCTTTTTTTTTAATATCCCTTTAGTTTCACGGGACAATTCATATTATAATAATTATAAAACTGCATATTTTACTGATCTATAGAACTTCACATAAATTAGAAATCAAGAAATCTAAGGTACCAGGTCTTTGCAGCAATCCAGTTTCCAAGGCTGTAGGTCATTCCTTACTGCCTCAGTTATGAGTTGCGTGACAAAGAAGTGAAGTACCACATGGTTTTTGTCTAATCTAATCTTTTCTTATTACATTTCCTTATCTATTGTGGACCACAGAATGTAGAATAAGGGCTCCTTCACACTGCCAGGTAGCTGCAGCCGCTGGATTCCTGTTGTAAGAATCAGTGGATTCTTGCTCCTGGAATGACCAGGTCATGAAATAAGAAGTGGCCCATTTAAAAACTAATGGCAGGCTGACATGTAGCGGCACACAGAACAGTTAGCTGTGGTTAGCTTGGATGCAGTCACCTAATAGCTAACAGAAATTACAACACCTATAAAGCTTGTCAAAGCAATTTTGAATATTATGCCTTTAGCAGGCCTTTTTAATTAATGCGATTTTCAGTTATAACCTCATTTATATTCATTTTTGAATGATTTTGGCTTGCATTAGAATGTTCCGATAACTGAAATATTTAAAGACTCAAATTCACAAACTAACAGTTGTCTTGGGTTAGGAGGGGACAGATTGTTAGCATGTTTGAGGTCAGTATATTGCACCACACAATTACATATAGTGTGCAAAAGAATGCACGGTTTGTTCAACAGTCAGTTAATAACTTTGAGGTATTTCGTTTTGCAACTTAACCATGTGTTAGTAAAACGGTAGATATCACAACTAATTAGTGTATCCAGGTAAATTAAACCATAGTTTTTTTTCAGGACAAAAGTGATAAATGTTAATGGAAATCGTTTGATTTTGTTTTATTTTCAAAGGTAAATTGGCTCAGAAGAGTAAAAAAAACTTTCTTTTTAAAGTTAGCTGTATATTTCTTGCCATTATCATGACCCACCATCAAATTTCTTGAATGTTAGGGAGGGAAGGGGCACCAAAGATGAGCCTCCACTGGTAGTAGTGATGGGAACAATTGTGGCCACAAAATAAGTTAATCCCGTAGTCATACCAGTCATGAACACGGCCTTTTTTGTCTAAATAATGTCCAATCTCATAGTACTGCATATTGGACACTTGGACAATGGAGTGGCCTGCTAGGTAACCCATTTTGTCCCCAATCGGTGATATGACTGACAAAGCCATTACTGCAAATAAATTCAGATTCAGAATACTTTATTAACACAAGGTTTGAATTATTTCCAAGAAGCCGTCAAACTTCTTTTAAATTAAACTAAATAAATTAATGTACTGCTTCAAATGGTGTAAAATGTTATATATATATATATATATATATATATATATATATCATTATTTTTTTTTTTATCCATCCTCAAAGAAATCTGTAAATAAATTACACACAAAAATTGTAGAATGCCATTTTACATGGACAGAAGGAATCAGTGGTTTGTAGGAATTGCCATTCCATGTAGCATGGCACACTGAAATGGTCAGATGGCTGAAGTGAGAGCCAGGAATTATTACACAAGACTAACCAATAAAATGATCTGTTTTATACAGAAAAGAACACTGGCATGGTCAACAAAGCTATAAATCATCCTGCTGGACATCACAAAAGGACACTTAAATAATGATTGCACGTGATTTACTGTTAAACAATACGAGAGGTTATGTGCAGATGTGGAAAAGTAATGGTCTTGCTGTACTAATTTATGTAAATGCAGTAGTGATGCCACCTAAAATTTCAATTTCAGGCTAGATCAGGGTGGACTGGGGATTTGGCTTCACTACACTACGACCAAGTACATCATACTGTATTGTGTGGGTAGGAAGTAGATGTAACGGAGGAATAAATGTACATCATTGTGTGTAACAAAGGAGAGCTCTGGCTAGCTTTGATTACACTACATAAATATCCCTGATCTGAAAGCTTTTAGGGGACCCTTAGTTGCTTTCTATGATGTAGCCCGAGGGTCTCATTAAGATAGCCAGCTGCCAGATACAAGAGCTAACTGTTAGACAATCCCTTGCAGAATTCAATTAGAACACAAAATAGTAAACATTGCTGTATTTAAGAATATGTTTACTGAAATGACCTTCTACAGTATGTAATCAAATCCAACACCTTCTAAATGTGGTGTTGAAAAACCATGTGTAGGTGTCACACTGGCCTTGGGTATGAAAGCCATGCTAAAAAGGTAAAATTTCTTGTTGCACAGAGTAACCAATCAACTTCCACGATTTATTTTTCAACCTGGACACTAAACATGACAGTTGGAGGCCAACTAGTTGCAATGGGCAGTAATTTAACTTGGCACACTTTTCACTGGGTACAAGCTAAAGCGACCATTAAGGTCTCATGCAAACAGGACATGGTTCGAACTCTCCTAAAAGCCTTCCCTCCTGACAGCAGCGTTTTGGCAGAAAAAACGCCTGATGCTTGCAAAAGCATTTAAAGCTTTTACAAGCGTTTAGCTGCGTTTGCAGACGTCAAGCACTTAGGCATTAATTAATTTCATTGGCAAGAATAAGAATGTATTCTGGCCATTGAAATGAATTACCGCTCTGTTTCTAAGTGCTAAACATGCCTAGCCTAAACACACGTTTTTCTGCCAAAACTGCTGCCCCTGGACTCTAAAAGCCACTGCCACTAAATGCTGCTAAAAGTCTGTGTGTGCATGGACACGTAGGATAACACGGAGGGGTGTTCAGAGGCAGGATAAAAAACTAAAAAAATAAAGTCTGACACCTCTAAAAGCAGCTGCAAAAACATCCAGTGTGCATGTGGCTTAAAATATTGTAATCTTAAAAAAAAAATGGGGGGTTAATGCCCCTACTTTAAATGCTTGTTTTTTTTCAGTTTGGATGGGAAGGGGATGGAACCCTTGTCGTCAGGTTTTTACTGCGGTCTGTTTCCCCATTGGTAAAAAATCTCTCCAATAGGGATATAGAATGCAACAAAATACTTTTTCTAGTAAAATGGGAAAGGGTTAGGCCCCTTTCACACTGAGGCACTTGTAAACTGCCAGTAAAACACTGAGCACTTTTGAAGAGCTTTTCAGGCGCTTTTGAAGCACTTTCCATTAATTTCAATAGAGGGGGGCATTTTTACCCCGCCCTGCCAGAGCACTGCCCCACTGTGAAAGCATTCATTGATTTTAATGAAAGTAGGTTTTCGTGAGATTTTCAGTCGCTTTTTTTAGCGTGAATGCGCCTGAAAGGTGCCTCAGTGTGAAAGGGGTCTTAGGCTACTTTCACACTGAGGCGCTATATTTAGCGGTGCTTTACCGTAGTTTTAGCGGTGCTTTTCGGCCGCTAGCGGGGCAGTTTTAACCCGCGCTAGCGGCACTTTGCAGGCGGGTTTGGAGTGCTGCCCCATTGTTTTCAATGGGAAGGGGCGCTTTAGGAGCGGTAAATACATTGCTCCAAAGATGCGGCTTGCAGGACTTTTTTCAGCGCCCTGCAAGCGCACCGCTCCAGTGTGAAAGCCCTCAGTGCTTTCACATTGGAGCGCACTGAGCGGCTCTTTTTAGCACTTTAGCGCCTGCAAAGCGCCACAGTGTGAAAGGGGCCTTAGAGTTTCTGTCAAGTTATTGTTATTTTATATCTTTCTTTCTGTCACAGTGACAACCTTTCCTCTCATTTAGTCACCTGCTGTCACAGGGACAGGAAGAGAGGTGAAATCTCCTCAGTAGAGTCACAAACAGCAATAGGAACTTGACAGTAGTAGGTGTTCTTCACAATTCTACCCAAAACTTACATGAAAAAAAAACACATTTAGTCTGATGATTTTTTTTTTAACAAACTTTAAGTGGTTGTAACCTTAAAAAAAATTCACTGCCAGCCCCTCTCTTTTATCCAGCAATAACACACTGTGTACATGTTTGTTAAAGTGTCACGTGACCGGCCAGAGGAGATCTGAAAAAAAGGTATTTAGAGGCATAGTTTTCAACAAGCATGTACACAGTGTGTTATGGCTGGATAAAAGAGGGGCTGGCAGAGACATTTTCTAAAGTTTACTTTGCTACTAATAATGGCAGGAGGGGGAGGGGCGAAGACAGCTCACACACACACACACACACACACACACACACACACACACACACACACACACACACACACACAGGAGAGGATAGGCAGGGAGAGAGGGGGAGAGGGGAGATCAGCGGATGATGGAGGCACGTAAACTGACCACAATAATCAGGGCTCAGCAGCCATGATTACCGTGGTCAGCACCTCGAGGGAGACACAGGAACAGGCAGGATCAGCCAGACTTTTCACAGCTTACAGAGGGATAGATTAGACAGCACAAGCACTGTTGTTTAACCTGCTATATTTTTTTTAGGGTTACAACCACTTTAATGACCATATTCAGTAATACAAGGCTCCTCTTTTTACTTTTATTCACATGTATAAGCAGAACAAACTGTCCAGAAAAAAATGACAGTCACAGGGGTTAGAACATGCTAGGGCTTTTACTCATTCGACTTAAAGACAGAGACAGTGATTGAGACAAATATGACCACCACCAGGGGTGCTTGAGTGGTTGCAGCAACAAATTGTTAATGTCAATAGAAGCTTTAAAGGCTAAATTCAACTTTTCAGGCAATAGTCTATACAGTCAAGGAGCCCCAGTAGATATTGTGTAGATTTTCAAAATGTGAATTCATTTTTTTTTGTCATACTTGGGGCCATTTCGACCCCCTGGAAGTCTGGCCGAAAAAACTCCATTAGCAATCCTCACGTCCTGCCTTTTTGCTAGGACATGGAAACCATTGGCTGACCATATTATATAGACTTCTAAAATAACCCTTTCAGTACAAGCTTGGTTATTCTTTATCATTTGCTGTTTGGAGCAAATGGGCTTACCTTATGGTGTAAACAAACATGCCCACACAAAAAACATTTTTTTTTATTTTTTAGAAAAAGAATATGATACACCTTGTTCATTACGATCAGTAAATGTTCTTTGTCCGTTACTCAGGTTCCATTGTACCTCATGTATGCTCGCCTCAACTGGGATCACCTTTTCCTGAAAAACCCCCACCCCGGCTAGATATTTTCCACTTGTACACCAGTAGAGGATTAAACCAAATTAAGCACCCTGACCCAGAAAGACCTACAAATAAGTGCTACATTTTTCAACTCACTCATACCATCAGAAATAATCCATATTTATGAAAAAATAAGAGATTGTGATATGTTAGACATGAGGTGCTCAGATGTTGAGGGGGCGTGAATATCTATTTCAATACTGCTACATATGCAATGAAAACATAGGACAAGCAGAATACATTAACTCTAATAACAGGTTAATAAAAATATATATTAGAACCAAAATTACAAAAATATTGTTACAAACAAGCACAGCTCTTTCTACCAACACTTTTCACTTTTGGTCTTTGTAGAATTTTAAAAAGTTTATTAAAGCAAATCTGTCATGTTAGACAAAATGATGTAGTTATTAAAGCGTAACTCCTTTTGTTGAGAAAAAAACATTCCCCTCTGGGTCATCTATGTACATGGCAATGATTTTAACAAACTTTGTTGCAGATTCCTACCTTTTGTTATTCTGAAGAAATCCCTGTTTGTTTATCTGTATCCATGTGGGAAAGTGAGTCTAATGGGAGTGGTTTCATAATGATCAATCAGCTGTGGCAGCTGAAGAGCACCAATGAGGAAAGCTGCTGGGCCTGCATCCTATTGGGAGTATCTCACCAAAAATGAAATTTTTGTTGCAGTGGATGCCTGAAATCTGAATGCAGGCTTATGGGAAAATCGTTGAGCCAATCACACAAGCAGGAAATTATGTTTCTGAGGAAAGTTCTGTACATATTCTGTGTACAGAACACCTCCAGGGTGCCATATTGCATTGAATTTTCAGAAAATTACAGCGGCTGCAAGTTGAAAAGGAAAGGTCATTTTTAATAACTTTCAATCGCAATATGACTTGTGTCGCAATTGTATACACTATTATTTTTTCTAAGTTACCCATTAACCACTTCAGCCTCAGAAGGTTTCAACCCCTTTATGACTAGGCCATTTTTTGTGATACGGCACTGTGTTGCTTTAACTGACAATTGCACAGTCGTGCAACACTTTACCCAAACAAAATGTATGTCCTTTTTTCCCCCCACAAATAGAGCTTTCTTTTGGTGGTATTTGATCACCTCTGTAGTTTTTATTTTTTGCACTATAAAAAAAAACTTTTTGCTATAAAAGTATCCAAAAAAAAATGGACTGCGACATTGCGGTGGACAAATTGGACACTAAGTGACACTTTTTGGGACCAGTGACACCAATACAGTAACCAGTGCTAAAAAAATAAAACTCTCACTAAACTGACAGGGAAGTGGTTAACAGGGGCGATCAAAGGGTTAAGTGTACTCCGAGGTAGTGATTTCTAACTGTGTGGGGGATGGCTTAACTGGAGGAAGAGAGAAATCTGTGTTCCTGCTTAAATCTCCCTCTTCCTCTCTGACAGAATGGCGGTCTGCTTTGTTTACATAGGCAGACCTCCATTCTGCCTCTCCGGACAACAATCGGTGGGTCCCGGCAGACATTGCATCCACCAGACCCACTGATTGGCTCCGCTGTGTCCAATCACAGCTGGAGCGGGTCGCCGCCCCAGACCTGGAAGAGGCAACAACATACAGGTATGTTGTTTCGCTCAGCCGGGCTGTGCCCTGCTGCAGTAAATGTGTGGTGGGTGGTCCAGAAGCGGTTAAGGCTATAGAGTAGGCCAAGGCACTGCAAAAAATCCTCTACTTTCTTCATTCATACTGCCATTACCAAGTGATCAGAAATGGGAAACCGGAAGGACTTGTAGGGTCTCTGATGGGGGAGATTAATTACTTAAAGGGTAAATTTGCAAATAAAGAAAAAATATAGTGTATACAATTGCAACACAAGTAATATTATTGAATGTAAAAAATGATCTTTCCTTTTCAATTTGCAGCTCTGCAATTTTCTGAAAATGTAATGCAATGTGGCTACCTGGAGTGGTTCTGTACACAGAGTGTGTACTGAACACCCCCCAGAAACATAATTTCCTGCTTGTGTGATTGGCTCACCAGTTTTCCAAGAATTCTGCCTCAGATACAAGTCAGATTTCAGGCATCCTCTGCAACAAAAAAATACATTTTTGGTGAGATACTCCTAATAGGAACTCCTAAAGGGATGATGCAGCCCCAGCAACTTTCCTCATTCGAGCTCTGCAGCTACACAGCTGACTGATAATTATGAAACCACTCCCCTTAGACCCACTCAGCACAGAGGAAAAAAAAATAGTGATTTCTTCAGAATAACAAAAGGTAGGAATCTGCAACAAAGTTTGTTATAATCCTTGCAATGTATATAGATCACCCAGAGGGGAAATTTTTTTTTGCAACAAAAGTGAAGTTACGCTTTAATAACAGCTTAATATACTTGTGCTTCTTGCAAGGATAATTAGTCTGGGAAGACTGATGGCGAGGTACATGTAAAATCCCCTGCGTTCTCCTTGCGTAAAAATATAAAGTATTTTTTGAGAAGAATATCCTTTTAAATGGGGCAAAACATTACTTAAAACCCAACATCTCCAATAAACGTTAAAGCAGAACTTCAATCTCTCAATCAACATTGACTATTTGTAATCCTTATGCTGCTAGCATTAGTAAATAGATAGGAAAGTATATCATAGCATATGATATATTTACTTTTTTCCAGTTGCTTCCGGTTTTTGGCCTAGGCAAGTTGTGTCATACATCCCAGGAGTCTTCAGGAAGGGTCTCCTCAGCCAAGCACACTCCTGCCTGTGTGCCTGAGCTAAGGGCAGATGGAGTCCAGGAAGTAAATGCTACATGAATAATCTGCCCTAAGGCCCTTTTGACACAGGCTGTCCAATCAGGTCCGCCTGTCAGTTTTTTAGGCGGACCTAAATCGGACCCTGCATTGTCCGCTGACACCTGAAGCCTTTTGATCTGATCCTGTCTGCCAAAGTCCGACGGATTGTGGTCCTATTTTCCAACATCTGGCGCATCGGATGGAAACAGATAGGGGGTCAATTTCCATCTGATTGCCCCATAAGGGAGAGTGGAGCAGACACGGACCTGTCATCCGACTGCTTAGCGGGGATCAGCGGAGTGATCCCCCGCTGAGCAATTGGATTCCACATAGTGGCGGCGTCTGTGTGAAAGGGGCCTTACTCAAGATGGACATGGTCAGAAATGTTAGGAATGTTTTTCAGTGATTTCTTAGCAAAAAAAAGCATAGACACATGGACAGATGGGGGAGTTTGCCTTGAATATTAAAAATGAATTAAATAGCAGTTTTGGTTTGTGGTGCTCAGATGCAGTATAGTTCCACTTAAATTTTTCTTTATCATCAATAGACTGATCAGTACAAAAAATGGTCCTCATAGATATTAAATTGCACTAACATCAAGCCATAAAGCCTTGCTAGAAAAGAAAAAGAGATATATAATAGCTTTCTATATACATAAGATAATAGGATTTCTTATAAGACAAGATTTCTGCTAAATGCTAGGAACACAGATTGGATTGGCTAATCCTCCACCCCAACAGAGAACCTGGCCATAAGACTAGCACTGGAGAGAGCTTTAGAGCACAATTTCTCAAGTTAAGTTGAGTATTTCAACTTTTTTTTTTTCCAGCAAGACCATTAAATACAACAGACCTATGCCCTATGATATTTTTTTACTTTACTTTCTATAAAATGTGACTAGACTGCTTTGATTAACCATTTATATTATCTCTGCACAGCCAGCAATCTGTAGTTGGAGCAGTCCAAAACTATCCAAACTGTAATGTGGCGTACACACGGTCGGAATTTCCGATGGAAACAGTCCGATGGGAGCTTTTCAACTGATTTTCCGACCGTGTGTATGCCCATCGGTCTTTTTCTGTCGGAATTTCCGACGGACTTTGGATTGAGAACCTGTTCTCAATTTTTCCGACAGAAAACCTTTCTAACGGATTTTCCGATCGTGTGTATGCAATTCCGACACGTAAAATTCCGACGCACGCTCGGAAACAATTCAACACATGCTCGGAAGCATTAAACTTCTCTTATATAGTGCTATCGAACGTGTTTTATGCCGCTGTGTTACAGACCGTTGGAATTTGGTGTGACCGTGTGTAGGCAAGACAGTTTGAGCGAAATTCCGTCGGAATTCCGACGGGAAAACCATCAGAGCTTTTTCCGACCGTGTGTACGTGGCATTAGACTGACCCAGCCAGTGTTATCCTTTGTAGCCAGAGAAGCTGAAAGCATTGAAGCAAGATCTGCAGAATGATACCAGGCATTTTAGAAGGAGAGGTCCGCAATGGCAACATCCATGTTTCTCATTGCAGATTACCTTTTATACAGTATACTGGAACTTTAAATTGCCAAGGATGTCTTAACATCGCAATGAGCACCTCTAGCAATACAGGTCTGTGAATAACTACACAGCACCAGCTATGCTAAGTATGCAGGTATAATACCCAGTAATATGTGGAATGCAGAGCTTATATAAAGGTTCTGATTTAATTCCCAACACCAACTTCACCAAGCAAGGGAACAGGACAGGGAGAATAGTAGTTAACAAATTCCCTTTTTTATCATAGTATTCAGGGCCGTCAATATAGTACTACCAGGCCGCCTGTTTAGCACAACATTCACACATGGATACAATTTCCAGTGTTTTTAACTCCGAAGGATAGTACTACTTAAATCGAGCTTGTTCAAGCTAAACTTGCTCCATTTATATGCATTACCAATTGTCTACTTCATTTTTAGTCCACTGACTGCATTATCCAATTTCGTTCAACTTTTGAGGACCTTTTCTGTACATATAAAACTTTTCTAAAGTACACATACTTTGACCTACAATCTGGTGTGAACATAGGTTGCCTGTATTTCTACTAATTAAACAAATACATGCATTGATAGATATACAATTACCAACTGTTCTGAGATTAAAAAGTACTTTGGCACTGGTACTGTACAGACTAGGGGGCAGGATAAACTGGGGTATTGCTCATAGCAACAAGTCCGCTTCTGTTAAATTGCAGCTCAGGGAATGAAAGGCAATTCATCCATTTGCCTTGCCTCCAGTTCTTATATTCATAAATGTATTAAATAAATCAAACTCTACAAAATAAAATCAAAGCAAAAAAACACAAGTAACAAAAAGGTGGAGAACAGATAAAGCATATGGATCTGCGCTAAAAAGATGAGAATTGAACAAAAACTTTCATCCAAGTGTCTCATAGCATCACCTGCACCCCTGCACTTCCCGCCACATGCGGTACTGCACACCCCAGGGACTTGAGACCTGCTCGTCTTGCGAGACAGCACTCGCAAATCAAGTCCGGATTTTAAAGGAAAAAAAACAGCTTATATTGCAAAAGGCTCATAAACCACGCTACTCGCAATCTGAGGTTTTACTGTACTTGCCTTCCTTCAATTATGCACTGCTCCATTTAGCTGCTGGGACCGGAAAACTAACGCTTTGTGTAAGTTCCAAACCAACTTGCCAAAGCGTACATTGGACCAAGGACTTTCCATGGTACAGTGCTGTGCAATTCGTGAGGCACCAACCCCTGTCACATACTCACCCATACATAGTAGTGCTGGACTATTTATTTCGCTTGCAGCATCTGAACGGAACGGTGTGAGGCAGAGAAAATCTGAATATGCTGCAGGAAAAGGTGGGAATTATGTTACCCTTTTACTTTGTCCTCCCCTAGTCAGTCCTATCCCCCCACAGTTAGAACACACCTAGGGATGATGGACGTGCGGACGTAGGACGTGAACGTGCGCACGGAGGGAGGGGTCAGCCCGCAGGTGGAGGTTTGCAGATGCGATGCGGAGGAGCGTGCCGGGTCAGCAGGGAGCGTGAGAGGCTCCAGGAGAGGCGGCGTGTAGCGGTTTGCGCGTCAGGCAGGAAGACCGGGATCGCATTAGTTCGATACAGCGGCGAAACCCACTATAGCCGGGGAGACGCGGCTGAATAGCTACATCTACGGAGACCTAGCCTGACGTACCACCCTACGGCGGCCTTCCGCGGCATACCTCCTCCTCCCCCCGGGGGCCTTCCCCTCCTCCCCTCCCCTCCCCTCCGCCGGCTTCAGCGCTTCCAACGGTCTGACCGTCTGCAGGAAAGGTGAGCCTACAGCCCAGCACAGGCAGAGAGGACCAGGCGGAAGTCAAACTCAACTTGTGAGTATATGCTGCCGAAACTGCCTAGATGCGACGCCAACAACAGGGGTAAGACAAGAATGCTCATAACCATATGCTGTTGGAAGAAGATAAATGTTGGTAAACGTCTGGAGGAGCCTTGTAGAAATATCGATAAGGTATCCATAGATTTCTGATGGGCAGATAAGGAAGAAAAAAAAAAAAAAAAAAGAAAAAAAAAGGGGAAATTTTTCTTCTATAACAGCTTTTTGTGATTGCACATTTCTTGGCCAGTATTATTCCGCATTAAGGTACACTGTGACTTCTCTTTTGTGTTGACTGGGGGTGTTGATACAGTCTCCCCCCCCCCCCCCCTTAACCACTTGGGAGCTGGGACTCAGTTAACAACATATGTTTATTCAATCTACAAAACATTCTGGGGGTGAAGGACTCACAAAGCATAGAGTTGCAGAAATATATGAGATAAAAGTGACAAATACTGTCAAGAACAGAAGATAATTTTTTTTTTGTGTGTGTTTTTCTTGCTTATTGTTTTTCCTCCCTGGGATTTGTCTTTTTTTTCTCTTTGGCATTTGGTCCTCCCTATATTTGAAGAGTAGTGTACAGCATGGTGGTTATATGTCGGCCTCTCCACTATAAATGGTATATGGGGTGAAGATATCAAACGCTGGATATTTAATTGGGCCCGTGTCAGTACCCTTCCATTCCCCCTCCGCCCAACGCCCCCCTTACACCTCTCCCTCCGATTGAGCAGGGACTCCGTCAGACAACATATGTACTTAAATCAACCGGGGTTCAAGAGAGGTGAAGGGGTGTACAAAGCAACTGTATACCTAGCGGATCTATCCCGCCCTGACTTTCTCCGTAAGAAGACCTTACCTCTTGACCCAGACGGTTCCCCTTAAATGGACCCAACTCAGTGAGAGCGGGGTAATATGACGTCAGCCCCAATTGCATAGATCCTATACCTTGCATAAACTAAATGCAGGCAGCAACATTGAAATGAGTATAAATACAGTGCAGAGGTGATCACTACACTCTAGGCCTTCTTTTTTCACACCTTACTCCTTCCCACCCCCTAGAGGGCAAACAGTCTGAGAAACGATAACTGCTCCTGGGTTTGGAAGAGAAGGAAGTAAAGAATACCCAAGGGAGGAGAAAAAATAGAGATCCCACAAAAACGGGCTACTTTGTTTCCTGAAGCTCCCTTTTACGCTTACTTATATTTGCTGCTGTAACCATTAGAACGCAGACACTAAATTAGGGACATAACAAAACCAATAATACCCTAGTGGCATTCAGAGAAGTAGGGGTAGGGAGGGTGAGTCTAAGGCGGGGAGGAGAATAAGAGGGGCAAAGTGGGTAAACATGAGTAAAACCACAAGCAAAACGACTAAAAAAGGGGCCCCGAAAACACCGAAAGAAGATTCGAGTACTATTCAACAGTACCTAAAACAAGGAGTTACCCCCAAAACCCCGGAGACCAGTCACCAGGCCAAAGTCCTCATGGAGAAAAATAAAGGTACCTCCTGGAAAACGGAAGGAGCACACGATCAATCCAGAGACGATTATATAACTGAAAGTGAAGTAGAGACTAGTAGAGTGGAAGAGCAACACCAGGGCGACCAACTTCCAACAAAAAGGGAAATGGAGGAAATGTTATTAAAGGTGGAAAATGTGATAAAAATGGAAATTAATACCCTGAGAGAGGATTTGGGCCACTTACTGACCAGAGTGGAGGCGGTGGAAGAAAGAGTAGATAAGATGGCCTATGAAATCAATAATCTAGAGGCTTTATTTAAAAGGTGCCAACTGAACCAGAGAGAAATGCTACATAAAATAGAAGACCAGGAGAATAGAGACAGAAGACAAACCTGGAAAAAATAGTTAGATCACTCTTTTGCCCCATAATTGGGCTAGAAGAAGGGCATTTTCCGGCGATTGAAAGAGCACATCGGATAGGAAGGATGGACCGCCTAGAACATGGAAGAGTAAGGGATATAATAGTCTGGTTCCGGAATTACAAGGATAAAGAAAATATCTGGCAGAAGGCACGAGGTAACCCCCCATTACAATATGAAGGCACTGAAATACAGCTTTATGCCGATCTTTCGGCACGAACATTGGAAAGAAGATGGATCCAAAGACCGCTGCTGGATTTGTTGCGCAAAGAAAACATAAAATATAAATGGGGGTTCCCAGCATGCCTTATAGGTTTAAAAGAAGGACGATCGGCCAGACTTAGGGTTCCAGAGGAGCTGCAGGACTTTTGTAATAGTCTCGCTATTCCAATTCCCGCTCTTCCGGGATAGACTGAGGGCTGGGAGAGTGAATCAAGGGTGGGGGGGGCGGCAGGGGCGCGGGCGGGGCGAGGGGGGAGATAAACCCAGAAATTAGATAGACATCAATCCACACTTTCACCTGGCCCACTATATCCCGATATCAACTGGGAAATAGATAGTGGGAGGGGGTAGGGAAAGAACCCCACCTCACTATAGATTTAGCTGTTTCGAGGGACCCTAAGAAATGGGTCACCATCGGAACAGAGACCCTAGATGGGGTCAGGGAGAGGGAGGGGAGGGAGGGGGGTGGACAGAGGGGGGATGGGAGGAGGGGGGGAAGGGGGGAGGTAGGGAGGGGATTGGGAGGAAGGGAAGGGGTTCGGGGAGGGAGACTCTCATCGCTGCCTTTTATTTTGGAAACTATAGCTTTAATGGAGTAATGACTCCCGCTCTAAAATTTTTAACCTATAATGTTAAAGGATTGAACACTCCAAGTAAACGGCATATGATTCTTGATGAGATAGGGAGATATGGGGCCAATGTGGTTTTCCTTCAGGAAACACATCTTTCTCACAATGCAAATGTGAAACTTTTTTCAAGAACATACCCCACCTGGTATTACGCTGATACTCCTTCAAGTAGATCGAGAGGAGTGGCTATTGGCTTTTCGGGGGATTTACACTTTAAGCTGGAAGACAGAAGGGAAGATCCAGAGGGAAGGTTTTTGTTCCTGAGGGGAACCTTGTTTGGATCAACATACACGTTGGCTAATGTATATGCGCCAAACATAAATCCCATCAAATTTTTGGAGGGGATATTACGAAAGTTGGGGACTTTTAGGAGGGGTTATGTAATCCTAATGGGAGACTTTAATTTTATTTTAGAACCCGGTTTGGATAGTACGTCCAGTGGCCAGGGGACAAGGAACGCACAGCTATCTTTGATAAAAAACAAATTGTACAACAAGCAACTTATGGACGTGTGGAGGATCCAACATCCGCAAACAAGAGATTTCACGTTTTTCTCCCCTGTCCACGGGACGTACACTAGACTGGATTACATTTTTATAGAGCATAGAATCCTAGAAAGAGTATTACAAACAAAAATAGAGACAATTACGCTCTCTGACCACGCCCCTGTCTCAGCGACGCTTGCAGTTCCAGAATACAAACCCCCATCATGTGGGTGGAAACTAGATGAGGAGCTACTGCGAGACGAGGAAGTGGTGGAGTGCGTTAAAAGGGAACTGGAGGTATTTTTAACTAACAACGATAATGGGGAAGTTAACGGAGCCAGCCTTTGGGAGGCACATAAAGCCTTTATAAGAGGGATTTTAATAGGGAAAGCTTCCTGGATAAAAAAAGAGAGGAGGAGGAAAGTGCAGGAATTGACGGCTGAATTAAATAGCCTCGAACAAAAACACAAGGCGGCCTCGGCCTATAATAAGGAACTATATCAAGATCTAATAGCAAAAAGGGAGGAATTAAAAGATCATGCAGAGTATGAAGCAAAGCAGATTTACAACAGGACAACAAAAGAACGTTATATCTGGGGGAATAAATCCAGTAAACATTTGGCGAGATTAGTACAAAAACAAAAAAAACAAAAAACTATATAGAAAAAATTCAAGACAAAAACGAGGAGTTTAAGTATGTATCCCAGGATATTGCCTCATCCTTTAGGGAATATTATGAAGAGCTTTACTCTGTAGACCCCAAGGAGGGGAAAAAAGGGAACCAAAAAAAAAAAAAAATCCGCGACTTCCTTAGCAGAGCCGGGTTGGAGACTCTGGGTCAGGATGATAGAGAGGCGCTGGAACAGCCAATCTGAGACAGAAATATTGCGAGCCCTGAAGAATTCACCCGTAGGGAAAAGCTCGGGCCCAGACGGCTTCTCCATCCTATATTATAAAACCTTCAAGGAGATCTTGATCCCAAGACTACAACAATATATGAATGGACTGGGATTAGAATACGCTATGGGAGAAGCCTCTCTGTTAGCAACTATAACGGTCCTTCCTAAAGAAGGGAAGGATAGTTCTAAATGCTCCAATTATAGGCCTATCTCTCTGCTAAATGCAGACACTAAGTTGTATGCCAAAATCTTGGCAGAGAGATTGAAAGGGCATCTCGAGGCATTGATCCATCCGGATCAAGTGGGTTTCATCCCAGGGAGGGAAGGGAGGGACAATGGAGTCCGGACTCTACTGGCTCTCCAGAGGATGAGGGACTCAGGGACCCCCAGTCTACTCTTGTCAATAGACGCAGAAAAAGCGTTTGATAGAGTGGACTGGGGGTTCATGTTCAGTACACTAGAGCATATGGGGTTTGGTTCGAAATATATTAGCCATATCAAAGCTCTATATGGACGGCCGAAGGCAAATATCAAAATAAACGGAGTCCTTTCCTCACCCTTCGAAATGAAGAACGGGACGAGGCAGGGCTGCCCCCTGTCCCCTCTTCTTTTCGTCCTGACCCTAGAGCCCTTACTGTCTTCAATAAGAAGAAATACAAACATAGAGGGGTGTAGAGTCGAGGGGGAGTCCCATAAGTTGGCTGCCTTCGCAGACGATATCCTGTTCTATGTAAGCTATCCCCGGAGGACGATGCCAATTCTCTTGGAGACCCTTATATCCTATGGTGCCCTATCAAACTTTCGGGTTAACCCCGCAAAATCTCATATACTTAATATTAACGTAAAAAAAATCGAACAGCAGAGCATAAAGAAAGATTTTAAATTTGTATGGAAGAAGCGTATAAAATATCTGGGTATAGACTTAGCCAACTCAATAGAAAAACTCTATAGAATAAATTACTTACCTTTGCTAGACGAGGTGAAAAAAAAATGTAACGAATATATCAATAGGCCCCTGTCCTGGATTGGGCGAGTCAATACATTAAAAATGATGATACTTCCAGTAATAACGTATAAGCTACAGATGCTCCCTCTCCCTTTGCCTCACCAATACCTAAGGAAGCTCAACTCAATACTGATGAATTTTGTGTGGAAAAATAAGAAACATCGCACGTCACTGAAACTCCTAAAACAGGGTAAGAATCAGGGGGGACTGGCGGTCCCTGACATTATAAGTTATTATCACGCAATCGCACTTTTAAGAATTCCAGAGTGGGGGAAAATTAACTCAAGTAAAAGATGGGTACACATGGAAAAGGCACTGAGTAAGGCCCATCTGGGAAGGATTATTTGGAACCCCCCAGGGTTCAGAGCACTAGATGACCATACACATATCATCACAAGGCACTCGTTCAAAATTTGGGATAAAGTATATACACAGCTGAATGGCAATTATAACTCACCTTTAGTAGCACTTAAGGAGAATGACTATTTCCCCCCCCCCCCCCCCCCGGGAAAAAGGATATAGGAGGGGACTGGATAATTAAAGACGAAACACAATTAGGGGATGTAATGCATTTGGGATTACCACTGGCACTAAACGAATTAAAAAAAAAAGTGGATATACTTAAAATCGATGAGTGGCGGTACCTCCAGATTTGCCATTTCGTGAAAAAACTTCCACAACCAATCAGGTCACGTGGAGACCTGACGAAACTGGAGCAAATATGCACAGCAGAAAATACTAAAAAGTCAATTTCAAAAATATATAAGCTACTGATCGAGGTGGACAGGCTGGAGGTCCCCCCATTCATCGATAAATGGGAGAGGGAATTAGGGTCACAGATAAACACGGGGATGGTTAAAAAAATAATGAAGCTCACACATAGTTCATCAGTAGATATGCGAACAGCTGAAATGAATTACAAATGTTTAATTAGGTGGTACGCGACTCCCGACAAAACAAGCAAATTTCAGGAGGGGAGATCCCCCAATTGTTGGAGAGGTTGTAACCAGAGGGGAAATATGGGCCATTTATGGTGGGAATGTCAGAAAATCCAAAAATACTGGGGTAGGATCTTGAGCTATATCAAAGAAATTACCCAAATAGAAGTAAAAAAAAACCCCTGGGTGGTCCTCTTACACGCAACAGAGGAGGGAGTGAGGCAATATAGGAGCACATTGGTCCCACATTTGCTTAATGCCGCAAAAAGATTAATACCCAGGAAGTGGCAAGAGCAGGAAAGCCCTTCCATAGGGGAATGGATTGATGAAGTAGAGGTGACTTATAGGCTGGAATGCTTGAAGGAGAATCTTGAGGAGGATACTCAGCCAAAAGGGAAGTGGGAATGCTGGGAGAAATTCAAAAGAACCTGGAGTTATGCGGAGTTGATGCAGACATAGGGCGGTAAAAATAGTTATCAAAAAAAAAAGGAGAGAGGGCAGCGATGAGAGGTAGGGATTTGGGGGAGAGGGGAGGTAGGGGGGGGGGAGGTGGGGAGGAAGGGGGGGGGGAAAGGGGGCTAAACCACTATGATGATAAGACTAGATGGGACAGAGGCCAAGACCTCATTGACTTAGTCCTATTCCAAAAAGTTCTTCTGAAGTGGAAAAAAAAAAAAAAAAGAACACACCTAGGGAACACGCATTTAACCCCTTGATTGCCCCCTAGTGTTAACCCCTATATAAGAATATATATTGGCATAAACTGAGGAAGAAATTTGTCTTTTAACCACTTTCAGACCGGACCGATTTGCAGCCAAAGGACCAGGTCCCTTTTTGCGATTCGGCACTGCGTCGCTTTAACTGACAATTGCGCGGTCGTGTGACGTGGCTCCCAAACAAAATTGACGTCCTTTTTTCCCCACAAATAGAGCTTTCTTTTGGTGGTATTTGATCGCCCCTGCCCTCTTTTTTATTTTTTGCTATAATAAATATCCCCCAAAAATATATAAAAAAAAAATTTTTTTCCTCAGTTTAGGCCGATACGTATTCTTCTACATATTTTTGTAAAAAAAAAAAATCGCAATAAGTGATTATTGATTGGTTTGCGCAGAAGTTATAGCGTTTACAAGATAGGGGATAGTTTTATAGCATTTTTATTAATAATTTTGTTTTTTTACTAGTAATGGTGGTGATCAGCGATTTTTATTGTGACTGCGACATTATGGCGGACACATCAGACATTTTTGACACATTTTTGGGACCATTGTCATTTATACAGCAATCAATGCTATTTAAATGCATTGATTCCTATGTAAATGACACTGGCAGTGAAGGGGTTAACCACTAGGTGGCAGTGTAGTGGTTACATGTGCCTAGAGGTGTGTTTCTAACTGTGGGGGGGGGGGCGTGGCTGTCAGCTAGTGAATACTGATCTCTGCTCCAATCACAGGAAGCAGAGATCGGCGTCACTAGTTGCTAGGCAGAACGGGGAGATGCTGTTTATTTCTGCATCTCCCCGTTCAGCCTTCCCATGAGACGATCGCGAGTGTCCCCGCGGCGATCGAGTCCGCGGGACCCGCGACCGGCCTCACGGGGGTCCCGACCGGCGCGCGCCGCTGGCGGCGTGCACCCAATGGCACGGCGGCATCTTAAAATGGGACGTACCTGTACGCCCTTATGCCTGTCCGTGCCATTCTATCTACGTACATCGTCGTGCCCTTGTCGGCAAGCGGTTAAAAACATATTTGGGGATATTTATTATGGAAAAAAGTAAAAAATATTAATTTTTTTAAATTGTTGCTTTTTTTTGGTTTATAGCGCAAAAAATAAAAACCGCAGAGGTGATCAAATACCACCAAAAAGAAAGCTCTATTTGTGGGGGAAAAAAAAGGATTGTAAATTTTGTTTGGGTACAGCGTCGCACAATTGTCAGTTAAAGCGACACAGCGCTGCATCGCAAAAAATTACCCGGTCATTAAGCAGCCAAATCTTCCGGTCTGTAAGTGGTTAAATGTGCTCAGTTTGGATACCCTAGTTGTCTAAGAGGTTTAGCAGTGAATTTGTAATAAACTAAAACAATGCAAAAAATTTCAGCACATTATTACTACAGACACCAAGAGACAAATGCTTTTGATCCACCTCCTATAATTCCGCCTGCCTTGTGTTGGCCTAACCTATTCATCTGTATTATGCCCCGTACACACGGTCGGAATTTCCGCCGGAAAATGTCCTATCAGACCATGTTGTCGGAAAATCCGACCGTGTGTGGGCTCCATCTGCCTTTTTCCGTCGGAAATTCCGACGGAAAAAATTTGAGATCCTGCTCTCAAATTTTCCATCAACAAAGTCCGATCGGACTTTTTCCGATTGTGTGTAGCGAATTCCGACGGACAAAGTGCCACGCATGCTCAGATCACATTACAAGACCAAAGCTATTGGCTACTAGCCTCTACATAGTTCTGTCTTACGCAACGAACGTCACCACGTTCAGAATGATCGGATTTTCCGACAACTTTGTCCGACCGTGTGTATGCAACACCACGGGGCATAAGAGACAAGTGGTACTGGGTAAGGGAGGTGCAAAATGCAAATTTTCTATTTGCTTAATAGAGCCTCCTTGCGTTGTGCGGTCTAAAGCCTAGTACACACGGGTTGAATTTTGGGTGACAGCCGGTTCAATAAGTCTGCTAAAGTTACCTCTGGATTTTTGCAATAAACATTCTTATATAACTTTACTGTGTTTTAGGTCACGGCAGGTTAATAAAAGATTTGCTTTAGTTCAAATATTTTTTCCTGAGTAAGGCTGGCTAGAAAACTGTAGCAATATTAGAAAAACTATTTCCAACTCACAGAGGCACAATGAAGTCCCTATGTTATAACTACCTTACCTAACTATTAATGGCACTCAACATGAAGATTATTAATTTACAAATTACATAAAAGGAAATTTTACTGCATGGGAAAGGTCTGAAAAAAAATAATTGTTCCAGTTGCATACATCAAAGTTTTGGATCCAAGTGCAGTATGGCAGAATGAAAGGCATAATCTGGTTGGCTACTATGGAAAAAGTCTTGTTATCTTATAATTCTGTACATGACACCAAATGTTGAATAGAGGGATCTACAATGACTCCAACCCCAATGACCCTTATTAAATCAGGAAACCTGGAAAACAAATAGTCATAGTGAATGTGAAACTGCATTCCGTTGTACCACAACCACATTCATATGCCTCCATTTCAGACAGATCAATGCATGATTAATGTGAACAAATAATCCCTTTTAAAGCTTTCTTTAAATAAGCACACGTTGTAATGGCAGGTGGCATGTTTGCATTTAAAAAAGATTAAAACATTTTTTTTCTACATATGAGTAATTTAAAGCTACACATATGGGAAATTTATCCTACAGACGGTTTTGAAATAAGTGAAAGATTTCACATACAATGATTTATGCTGCATGAATACATTTCATTAGTTGTGTATGCTGATCAGATGTCTAGAATGCATGTCCTAGTTAGCATAACAGATGGGTCACAATAGTACTACATACAGTTTATTACTTATGTCACCACAACGATAAAGACTGAATTTTATTACAGACATCAATAGGACATCAATAGCAAGTTTCTAGTAAAAAGTAATAAACAGATAGTAAAGAAATGAGGCTGTGCCCTGGAGAAAAGGTAGAAGAGAAGAGAAAGCGGAGATGTGGATCATCATAACAATGAGAATGGATCCCATTTGACATACCACAACCCCAGAACTGCCCAAACTTTTGGTTCTTCTGTCCTCCAGCAGATCTTCCAAACTCAACACATACGTGTTGCTCTGTCAGGGAGAGAAAGAGAGGAATGCATATAGTTGCTCTGATAAGTGCCAGGAAGCGAGTAAGGCTTTTCATGCTCTGCAAAAAATTATAAGGGGGGCAAACGACATGCTCTGCAGTTTTCCATCACATCCAGTTTATAACAGGTGGTGCTCACTCATCTCCCCCTCCTTCCACCTACTCACTGAGATCCAACATCAACAAGGTGAATTTCTATGGAAACCTCAGCATGGAGAGAATCTCCCAGGATACAAAGAGAACACATCAGGTGGGGGGAAAGAGAGAGAGAGAGAGAGAGAGAGAGAGAGAGAGAGAGGAAAAATAAATAAGGGGGAGATTAAGCAAAGAGAGGAAAGGCTGAAAGAGCAGAAAAATGTTTTCTTGTCTGAAGTCATCACAGCAAATGTACTGGAAAGGTGACGAATAGACCCTTAGTACCACAAGGCAAGGTCACCAAAGTATCACCTTCATTGTAACCTGCTTTATTTACAAATTATCGCTTTACTGCAAGACATGCTAATGCATGCTAGAATGCTCATGCACAAGAATTGTACAAAAAAGCAAACAGTTTAATAATCTGAGATTACGCCCACAGTAAACAGTTTGGTTGAATAATCTAAAGATTATAATTGGTCAGCACTTTGGCAACCTAGGCGCCTTCAACGGAATTTTTATTACATTTTTTTTGAAAATGTACAGGTTGGGAAAAAAAAAAAAAAAAGGAGCGCAATCTTGGGACACAGTACATGGGATAGAAAGTCCAAATTTCAGGTAAGTCAAGGAGAAACATGCCATCAATTTTTTTTAAAGGCTGAAGGTTTTTTACCGTCATGCATTCTATGCCTGAGGGTAAAAAAACCTTTAGTGTTCTGCTCCCCCCTCAGCCCCCCCCCCCACCCAATACTTACCTAAAGCCCCATACACACTATCAGTTTTTCTGCTGAGTTTTTCCTTCGGGTTTACCAAAACCATGTAGTACAAGGGCCTGCCTGATTGCAAACAAATTTAAACTCCTAAGGTTTAACCTCATATTATATGGTTTTGGTAAATCTGAAGGAAAAACTCAGCAGAAAAACTGATAGTGTGTATGGGGCTTAAGAGTACTTTCACACTGCCGGCGCCCAGGCGTCGGCAGTAAAGCGGCACTATTTTTTAGCACTGTTTTACCATCATTTTAGCGGCGCTATTCATCTGCTAGCATGGAGGTTTTAACCCCTGCTAGCGGCCGAAAAAGGGTTAAAACTGCCCACAAAACGCAGATGCAGCGGCGGTACTGCCCATTGATTTCATTGCTCTATGGGTTTTGAAACCATAAACACTCATAAGTCACATAATCAGGGGAGAATGATAAAACGAATAATGGCAGATGAGATTGTTAGTGAACTGTAGCTGAAAAAGGGACAGTGAATATTATTAAAGTATTAGTAATACACTTGTGATTCACTGACATAAAACATAGCGACAGTAACTGAAGTCATAACTCGGATTTGTGTACTTGTCCTGATTCAATGACTCAGAAAGCACTGAAACCATTAGATCACAACGGCAACCAGGAAGCTGGAATTATCAGAAGCAGGAGGTCAGCAATGGCAGCCCTCATATTTCTGTCCATGCAGGTTCCCCTTAATATGGTCTTTATGATCACATCACAAAATATATTGATGCTTCTGTAGCTAAAGGATACTCATTCCTTCCATGTTTACAAATGGCTAATTGGGATGTTTTGAGCCAATGTTGTCAGAGCAATATTGCTGCAGCCCTTAAAATATAACACTACTGTTGGAAGATTGCGTAATACAATATATATGTTGCATAGAGCAACTATAGATAGATATTGTCCTAAAATATGCATTTCACTGTTCACAGGAAACAAAATTGTCTTCAGAACGCAAAAACTCATGCCTTTGTAGCACCCTGGAGGCCTTAAAATCCCAGCAATGTTGACAGCTGGCTTTGTCCCATCTATCCTCCCACACTTTATTGGCCAGTAATCGATCCATAATGAATATGGCCCAACATGAATGTGCAGAAGGCATCAAGAGAGAGAACGGGCACTGTCTAAAGTATCAAAATTTGACCCACTAATGTTTAGAAAAATTAAGACACTTTTTCTTAGAACTTTTCCCAAGAATTTTTTTTTGGGGAATTCTACCCATCTATGGCCAGCTTAAGAGCAGTTTGCCCGCCTGCTCCCATGAACTTTCCTTCTTCACTTGTCAGTCATCATGATGTAACAAGTGGTGGGCTATTACACACAGGCTTCCACAAACTTAATGCAGGGCAGGAATGGAAAACAAATTTCTCTGCCAGTCTGGTTTTGGAGGTCATCTAATTGATATATTAGCACCTACTCCAGCTTCAGAAAAAAACTGTTTGAAGGCTATATTTATAGATATAACAGCTTGGTTATTACAAACTCTGAAAAAATTCTTGTTTAGACCAGAGTACTTCTAGGACAAAAGCTTTGTATTTCTAAGCTGAGTCATATATGAAAAAATACCAGAGTTTTGATTTAACCACTTCCCGCCAGGCCTATAACAAAATCACGGCCGAGCGGTGGTTCAGTTATCCTGTCTGGGCATCATATGACGTCCAGCAGGATAAGCCGCAGGCGCGCATCGCGGTGATCACTGTTGTGGTGTGTCAGTCTGACACATCGCAACACCAATCTCGGTAAAGAGCCCCTTTACCACATGAACAGCAGTGTCCAATTACAGCTGATTACAGTGTAAACAGGAGGAGACGTTTATTGACTTTTCCTCACTCGCCTCTGACAGACGCGCGTAGAGGAGAGCCAAACGGCTGCTCTCCAGACAGGGGGGGTCTTTGCTGATTGTTTATCAGCGAAGCCCCCTCGCGCATGCCCGCCAAGTACCCATCAGTGCCCAGTGTCCCCTATCAGTGCCACTTATGAGTGACCCTCAGTGCTGCCTATAAGTGCCCATCAGTGCTGCCTATCAATGCCCATCAGTGCTGCATATCAGTTCCCATCAGTGCAACCTCATCGGTGGCGCCTTATCAGTGCCCCCTCATCAGTGTCCATCAGTAAAGGAGAAAAACTTATTTACAAAATTTTACAACAGAAACAAAGAAAAACTTTTTATTTTTTTTCAAAATTTTGGGTCTTTTTTTTTTTTTAGCAAAAAATAAAAAAACAGAGGTGATCAAATACCACCAAAAGAAAGCTCTATTTGTGGGAACAAAATTATAAAGATTTTGTTTGGTTACAGTGTAGCATGATTGCGCAATTGTCATTTAAAAAGTGACAGCGCTGAAAGCTGAAAATTGGCTTGGGCAGGAGGGGGGGAAAGTGCCTGGTATTGAAGTGGTTAAATATCCCAAGTGTTGCTTCAATGGTCTGTACTGGGTTTCCTTGTAAGGAGCAGGCATTTGCTTGAATAAACTAATGAGAATTATTGATGCGTGGAAGACTTGTCATTGAAAACTGAACTATGGCAAATTCCTACACAAAGTCTGATCAGTGTATCATGAACTCTCTGTTATTTACAGCCCAACTGGATGGATACTAAAGGACACTTTCCTATAAATGTTGGAGAGGTCTACACGGTTGGGGGGGGGGGGGGATCTAGATTAAAAACATGTATACCTAATAAAAAAAATTAAAAAAAGATGCAATTCCTATATGTAAATTTACTTTACAAAATATATTGAAAAATTTGAAATTGTGCATCGATTTCAGTTGGCTAAATAAAATGGTAACACTCTCTGGCCTAGAATTTTATAAGTGACCAAGTCATCATAGAAGTATGAAAGCTGCCATTGCTTGGTCACTGTGTTGTCAGAACAAAGACTGTCCCACCGCATTGAACAGCTCCTGTAGGTTTCAAAAGGGTGCATATTTCAAGTCATAACTGGGTAGATGTCTCTCACATACATTATCAGGATTTTTATATTTTTTTTTTTTTGAAAATCTTTTTATTGAGGGATTTTTATATTTTAATGTTTTTTATAGGTTATAGATTCTTTTAGGTGCTTGTGGGTGAACCATGGGATCTGATTCTGTAAAATAGGCTATGCAGATCAATCTGACTTACCATCTTCCACAACACGATTGGCTGCACTATCAAAGCCTAACTTCACATTTCAAAAAACACATTATAAAATCACTGGCCCAACATGTAAAAATAAAAACATGTAGGTTTAATTTTTGTGACATACCTGTCTCCAACCTCATTGACATTACATACAATGCAGGACCAGCGCCCAATATTGGTCTTGCATTATACATGATGTAGGTGCATATTGTGATGTCACATCTTTACATTCTGGCACTGGAGAGAAAAGTATCAGTATTGTCTGTCGAGGGATCATGGGTTAAGGTAATATCTATCTCATCTTACAACGTCCAACAGCCTGTTCCTCAGATACTAGCTTTGTTACCCACAGCCTCCGACAGAATCTTCCCTCTGATATATTTCCGGGAAAGTCAGTAGCCTGGCAGCTCTTGCAGGCTGCTGTTCCACCTGCCAGCCGCTATGTGAATAAAAGGCACAGTTATGACATAGGGGCCAGTGGATAAACCACAGCATGGAGGTGGGTACAAAGGCATGTGAAACACCCATATATGTTGGATATTAAAGTGGAAGTCCACCCTAATACTTAAATTTCTCCCCTGCAATCATTAATGTGAGCCAAGTTCAGCCTTATATCTCAAAATGAAAGAAAACAAAAAGAAAATGTTTTTATTCTTTTATTTTGCAGAATCCAGTGCCGTCACATGACTTCGAATCTACTTCCTGCTGAGTGTAAAATCAGCCAGTGGGTGTGGTTACTGAAAGCTAGTGACATCACTTCCTGGGAAGGACAATGTTCCTGTGTAGCCAGTGGGCGTATACAGGATGGGAGGAGCTGATCACAGGTTCATGCCCAGTGTTCTCTCATTGTACATCCGAATACATGAGAAAATTAGGAAATAAAAAGCCCTATCCACACAGGAGGGGATGGGAGGTGCAGTGCACATATACAGTATAGCTGTGCACAGGAGAAGGGATCTGGACACGGGGAGGGGGGGGGGCTTTCAGTGTAGCTGCAAGTGCTCTGGGGTCTCAGCTCACAGTCTACAATGATCATAGTACAGGCAACCACTCTGTTTCCACTAGTGCGACTTATCATGCAACTTTGGACAGTCGCATTACAAGTCACAGCCCATTGATTTCAATGGCACCTGTTCCCATCTATTCGACTTTGAAAAGGTACCTGCAATGCTTTGATGCAACTTTGATCCAGAGTGTAAAGTTGGATCAAACCTGCACTCAAAGTCGCACTCTAAAACATGTAACTTTGTGGTCGCAATATTGGAAACATAGACTAAGGCTCCACTAGCATGAATTGTAATGCGACTTCAGACACAGCGCATTGATTTTAATGGTACCCATTCCCATCTATGCGACTTTGAAAAGGCACATGCAATGCTTTGATGAGACTTTGATCCAGAGAGTGTAAAGTTGCATCAAAGCTGCACTCAAAGTCGCATGAAAGTCACACTCTAAATCGTCCAAATTTGGTGTTGCATTAGTGGAAACGTATGACTTGATTACAATGGCACCTGTTCCCATCTATGTGACTTTTAAAATCAGCAACGAAAATGTACCCCAATGCTTTGATGCAACTTTGATCCAGAGAGTGTAAAGTTGCATCAAAGTCGCAATCTAGCGTTAGGCTATGTTTTCACTAGTGCGACTCCAAAGCTGTGCGAATTAGAGTGCAGCTTTGATCCAACTTTACACTCTGGATCAAAGTTGCATCAAAGTAGTGCAGGCACCTTTTTAAGGTCGCATAGATGGGAATGTTTGCCATTGAAATCAATGGGCTGTGACTTCAATGGACACAAAGTTGCATGACAAGTCGCACTAGTGGAAACTGAGCCTTAAACTCAATACTCACGTTAAGCCCCTCAGCTGGGCCTGTGCCACACCATGCACACAGTGCCCATCACAGTGCCATGCAGAAACAACCATGTGGTTGTACACTGTAGAAAATCTGCACCATGTTGCATTGTAATCTATATTACAGTTTTTAAGAGACAGAACATACTTCCAAAGCCAGCCCCCCCTCTCACCGCATCCAATTCGCATAGCAGGAGAATGTGCCCGGCTCTCTATGGTATTGTGGCAGAATATTGATGTGGTGCCCCATAGATTGTGCACTTAGGCACAGTAATGCTTGTAACCACATCACTTGGGTTCACATCCTGTACAGAGATTAGGGACAGAGCCACCATCAGGGGGGTACAGCCGTTACAACTGTAAGGGGCCCCAGGGGCCCACCCAGGCCAGACAAAGGCAGGACTGGTGAAGGGGATCCATGCTGTGCATTACAGAAACGATTTCACAGTTTCTGCAGTTCTCGTGTCATTGACTCAGGTATCAAGCTCTTTACTGCCACCTCTGGCTACTATGTGCATGTGCACCCCTTGTGTGACAGTGATCTGCCTGTACTATGCTTCTCAGCAACATGTCAGCTTTGTAAAAACGAGCTGTGACTAGGTAGGAAGCTACAAGTAGGGGCTGTTTGTGTACAGGGAGGGGCCAGAGGCTTGTGTGTGTACAGATTTGTGTATGTGGGGCTGCCATATATACAGGTGTGTATGGGGGGCGGGCTGACATATATACAGGTGTGTGAGGGTGCTGAGATATATACAGGTGTGTGTGTGTGGGGGGTGCTGACATATATACAGAGGTGTGGGGGCTGATATATATGCAGGTATGTGGGGGGTGCTGACATATATACAGGTGTGTGTGTGGGGGGGGGGGGGGGGTGCCGACATATATACATGTGTGTGTGTGTGGGGGGGGCTGACATATATACAGGTGTGTGTGTGTGTGTGTGTGTGGGGGGGGGGGCTAACATATATACAGGGATGTGTGTGGGGGACACTGACATATATAGGTGTGTGTGGGGGACGCTGACATATATACAGGTGTGTGTGGGGGACGCTGACATGTATACAGGTGTGTGTGGGGGGGCACTGACATATACAATACAGGTGTGTGTGTGTGTGTGTGTGTGTGTCTGACATATATATACAGGTGTGAAGGGGGCTGACATATATACAGGATTGAGGGGGGCTGAGTGCGTACAGGTGAGGTGGCCAGTGTGTGGATTTGGAAGGATGGCCCATAGGCAAGCCCTGGGGAATGTTGGTGGTAAGGCTCGGAGGGGGGCCCAGGTCTAAAGCTGTGTAAGGGGCCCAAACATTTCTGATGGCTGGGAGATCTCCACTGCAAGCCCCCAAACAGCAGAAAAGACCCAAGCGAGAGATAAAACTAGAGGTGCACCGAAAATTATCGGCCGAAAATGGTGCCCCGGGTGCTGCAGTCCTCCACTACCTCCTCCTCCCCTCCTCGCCGCGATCTTTCTGCCCCTTGCTGCTTTATCTATACAGGGTGATTGGTGCTTGCTTGTAACTGCCCCACCGCACCGATCACCGCTGAGTGTCCCCTTATCCTCCTCTAGTCCCCCTCTGTGTCCCCCTCCTTGCTCCATGTCTCCCTCAGTTCTGTTGTCCTCCTACGTGCTCCGTGTCCCCTCCGTTCTGCCGTCCCCCTCCATTCTGCCTTCCCCCTCTGCCCCCTCTCCTCGATCTGTCAGGATGGAGAGCGGAGGTAGGAGCCGGTAAACCCGGCTCCTTTCTTTTACGAATGAACAGAGTCAGTGATTACTGACACTGTTCATTCACATAACTGAAACATCGTAACTTGTGATTACGATGTCTCAGTTTATGAATGGGGAGGAGCCGCTGTCTCCTCTGCATTTATTTTCAGTGCAGCTGAGGCTGCAGAGAAAGGGACTTGGGAATCCATATCCTTTCTCTGTCTCAAAGGAGAGATGTCAGGGGTCTGTTAAGACACCTAATTTCTCACCAAAGCCCCCCAACAGGGCTAAAAAATAATAAAAAAAGAATTTAAATAAATAAAAAAAAATTAATTGTAAAAAAAAAAAAAAAATGTTTTAATAAAAAACACACTGAAACCATCCACTCCCCCCCCCCCCCCCCCCCCCCCCCCCCCCCCCCCCCCAAAAAAAAGAGCATTGTAAAAAAAAAAAAAAAAATAACAAAAAATGAATTGTAAAAAATATATTAAAAAAATAACTCACGTGTGCCACTGTCACATGACATAAAAAGAAAAGTATCGGTAATCGGTATCGGCAAGTACTTGAAAAAAAAGTATCGGTACTTGTACTGGTCTTAGAAAAGTGGTGTATACATTTTATTTAGAATATAAAAATACATTTTATTTAGAATATAAAAATACATTTTATTTAGAATATAAAAATACATTTTTATTTAAAATATATAAAAATATTTTTTAGAAAGTAATTTTTGGTATCGGTTTTCGGCATCTTGTAATTTTCATTTTCGATATTGGTTTCAGCACCAAAAAATCCATTCGGTGCATCCCTAGATAAAACCCTTCACTTTTGACCCCAGAAGATGATGAAACCAGTTGTGACTTCAGTTATTCTTTAAGGCCCCTTTCACACGAGGCGGATCCGCTTCCACGGAGTCCGCCTCTGTCCGCCGCCTCAGCGGGAGATCTCTCCGTTGATCTCCACTGAGCCGGCGGATGACAGGTCCCTCTCTGCTCACTGAGCGGGAAGGGGCTTGTCCAGCGCCGCTGGTCTCTATGGAGAGATCGGATGAAAATGGACAGCGTGTCCGTTTTCATCAGATCTCACCCGATCCGATAGCGACGGATCCGGATGTAGGGCCATCTGTCTGCTTTTGGCGGATTGGACCGGGTCGGATGTCAGCGGACATGTCTCCGCTGACATCCGACGCTCCATAAACCAGCATGGAGCGCCCATTTAGGTCCGCCGTCAAAACTGACAGGCGGACCTGAACAGTCCGTCAGTGTGAAAGGGGCCTTAGGAAAACTGTTCTGAGATAAGTATACAAAATTTTCCATTTCTGTGTCTGAACAGCTTGTTGCCTGTCTGGCTTCACTAATCTAGGACAAGGTTACTGATTACGAAAGTCAGAGTGGATGCACAAATCCTGCTCTACAACCTTGTTCCAGGTCAGTGATTGAGACATTACTGAAGCCACTGGATCAGCATCACAGCAGGAGAGCTTGTATCTTCATTCAGATTTCCTTTAAAAAAAAAAAAAAATTTAGCTTTGATTCATCAAGCTTCGAGTAACTCTTAAAGTGTAATTTCTCTTTTGTCATCAAATTTGAGAAAATCCCACAGTTTTTTGGGGGGGTTTCCCATTCACACATCAGAACATAAAAATTTAAAGCGGAAGTAAACCCATCGATTTAACAGTTTAAAAAAAAAAAAAAAAAAAGGCATGCCAGGAATGCTAACTGCACATTGGCTGTGCTCTCAACCAAACAGTCAAACCATCCAATGGCTGGTGTCATAACGGATCACATGTGCAGCACTGTGGCAGATTAAACAAACAGAGGCAAAGATGGCAGCTTCCTTGGCTGAAAACGATAGGGGGGTTTACTTCCACTTTAAGAAAAATATACAGTATATATTTACCTTTTATGTCATGGCTGACTACAATCATTTTGGAGCCAGTTCAGTGAGCCTGTCCCAAAGGAAATCCTTAGGACAGGATGAGCTCCCTCTTGTTAACTTACAATGGGGAAATCAAGCTTTTAAATCATTAACCAATTGTTAGGTCAGATTTTGTTCGAATCTATTTTACAATTCATGATACGAGATCTGCCAGCACAGTACACACAGAGTTGATTATAGCAAACACAGCTCCTCAGCCCCCTCATAAACAAAGAGAACCAAGTAGAATTTTTTTTTATTGCTTGGGTTTCCAAACGGTATCTAAAATAAATAAATAAAATAAATAAATAATAATAATAAAAAAAAAAAAAGGTAAGCCGCAATGTTATATAAATAAATAATCATTTTTAAGTTACGATTATGTGAATGGGAACATGCCACAAATACAAAGTGAGTTTTTCCAGTTTGACTGCAAAAGTAGAAATTAACTTTAAAGCGGAAGTAAACCCCCCCTATCGTTTTCAGCCAAGGAAGCTGCCATCTTTGCCTCCGTTTAATCTTCAACTGCCACGGTGCTGCACATGTGATCCGTTATGACACCAGCCATTGGATGGTTTGACTGTTTGGTTGAGAGCGCAGCCAATGTGCAGTTAGCATTCCCGGCAAGCCTTTTTTTTTTAACTGTTAAATCGATGGGTTTACTTCCGCTTTAAGCATTGTAAGTACACTTGCAGTACCCTAAAGTGGCCTATCAGGCAACAATATTGTATGTCATTTTAGCATGCCTTAAGCACAATTTAGCATGCGTTAAATATTACTGTGGCTTAATGACTTAATGGGCCTCTCTCCCCAGTTTATATAAAGCTACTTCCAAGTCACTATTAAATTATAAGCCAACAAAAGCTTAAACATGCTAGCCCATGCACAACAATGCCAGGGTTAAAAGGCTTAAACTTGCAGTGCTTAATTATTAACAGAGGCCAAGCATCAAAGCAAGGCAAACCATTTGTCACCTCTAGGAACTCCTGGCTCTCCGATGGGACTTGCAGGTTAAACCTTCTTACAAGGAACGGCCTTTTCTGGTGATAAAAGGCAGCACTGCACCTCCCTTCATGCCACTCCACACGCAGGGCTTCCACTGGGGGAACACGCAGGAACAAGTAGACATTACAGCAATTATGAACACTGGTCAGCAACATCCACACTATGTGGATGGGTGCTCATGGTACTGGACAGCACTAGATAGTAATAAGTCAATGAAAGCATAACTAGTGAGAATCTGGTAATGGCATGTGTGCATATGTGTAATTCAGTGCGAGACAAGCAGCAAATCAGGGTCTTTTTTATTATTAAAAAAAAAAGAAAGAAGAAGAAACTAACTTTAGATTGTCTGAAAGTCAGAAGAATTGGAAAGACTGTGATTAAAAATGTTGTTTACTGTACATAGTTCCTGGTATAAAACCTGTCATACAAGCATGTCACTAACACTTCATTTTTCTACGGTGCTATTTCACTTTGGAGACGGTTAACTTTTGTTTCCTTTGGCATCCTTTGTTATTTATCACTGCTTACAGAATAACTTCTGTGATGTTTATATGAATTATTCTGATTTACTACACATACATTTTAGAAAGTCTTAGAAAGAATTTGGCAAGACACAACTTTTGACAAAACTGGTAAGTCAGAGGGACTATTGTATTAAAAAAAACACCAGATGCACATAAACTGTGTAATGTGTACGTATGTTTTTTTTATAACTTAAAAAAGGGATTGTGAACCCTTACATATACCCAGTGAAGTGACTGGGCTCAGGTAATACACAGATTAAACCAATCCCCATGCATAAGCTGTACCTGTTTATCTGCAGTCTTCTCTTCTCTACATCCATTCAAAGTTCAGATTTTAGAAAACTTGTTTGAGTGTTCAGAAAAAGTGGGTGGAGATTTGAAACAACCCTCTGCAGAGCTCAGTGAGGAGAACTTTGTGAGCTGATTGGAGAGAAGGAACACAACCCCCTTCACAAAGCACATAGAGCAGAGCTGATACTGTTAATCAGCTGGAGCTCCCTCCCCTCACCTTTCTTCTCTTGGTGTCAGGAAAACGTGTCAAAAGTGACTTGTGCTGATAGCAGAGGAACAAAGCAGCAGACAGAAATGACACTTAAGGGTTTATTTACTAAAGCTGGGGAGTTGCAAAATAAGTCTCCCCTCTGCAGAGAAACCAATCAGCTTCTAACCTCAGCTTGCTCAATTAAGCTTTGGCAATAAAACCTGGAAGCCGATTGGTTTCTATGCAGAAGTGGGGCTGAATTTGCACTCTCCAGCTTTAGAAAATAAACCCTATAGGGTCCATACACACTGGGCACAAAATAGCTGCCAATACAGGCTTTTGGCAGTTTTTTCTTCAGCCTGTATAAGCAGCTCCAGCTTTGTCTATGCAAATTTGAATTTTACAGACATATTTGCAGAAAAGCATTTTCAAGCATAACCCCCCCCCCCCCCCCCCAAAAAAAAAAAAACCACACATCAGAATTGCACATTTTAGCAGAGCTTCTAGGCAGAAAATAAAGAAACACATGATGCGTATGAACGCTCATAAACATGCATAAGCTCAGTGTTTTGGAGTTTTTGGTGTTTAGGTGTAAATTGATTATAGTGAAAAATAAGCAGAGGTAAATTGTTTGAGAGAAACGCTTATAAAAGAAAGTGCCTGTAAACTCAAATTCTTGTGCAACATGAGCTATGAGCATTTTTATGTTGCTTTTTTGACAGGGGTTCTGGCATTTTTTATTTTTTTTAGCAGTCTTTGATATGCTTTGTTTATATTTTATGTCAGAGGTTTACAACCACTTTAATGCACACTCTGCATTAAGTTAAAAAAAAATAATAATTTCAATAGCAGCCCCCCCCCCCCCCCCCCCCCCCCCCCCCCCACATTTACCCAAGTCCATTCTCGATCCAGTGCTGTTCTGTCTGCAGCAGCTCTTCTTCCCTCCTCCTGGTCTCACATGCTTTGCTGAGAGCAGAGGAAGCCATTTGGAGACAACTACCAGGGCTATTAGGCACAACAGGCCTGTGCCTATAGACAGGGGAGGCAAAGAGACAACTTTTCCCTGTGTTTGGCCACACATTTATTTTTGCTCATTAGCAGAAATACAGGTGTGTCATATAAAACAATTTACACAATAGTCTTACAGTTCAGTGTAAATAGATGACCATAGCAGGGAAGTATTGCTTAGGGTGCCAAGGGTTGTGTGTCTACATGCTGAATAACAAAAACAGATCCACAATTACAGAATCCTGTATTCAAAAACCAAACAATTAATGCAAGCATATTGCATATGAAACAATATAAAAATACCATGAACTCTTGCTGCCATATTTCAAATAGAAGTCAAATATCTGCAGCAGAAGGCTCTTTGCATACTATAAATACCTACTATGGCAGCGCCTATGTTGAAATTACCATTATGTTTTAACCCTTGCTTATGCAGTTATAGGATAGCTTGAGCTGATGACAGTTTCCATATTTTGTTCTGGCATGGTTAACATCAATCCAGTCACTGACATACTTCGCAAAACATGCCACTTTATCTGATTAGTGAACTGCTGCCTGTCCAAGAGCCCTTCACATATCTAATTTCAAAACAGAACTGTATGCCAAGAGTATGTGATTAAAGTGGAATTCTGGTCAGAATACAGGATCACCAGTAAAGGGTTTCCCAACATCCAGGTTAGAAAGGAAAGAGTAGCTGGTTTTGCTGCTGTCAAGGAGCTGACAGATCTCAGCCATGGTCTTCATAGCAGCCTCCAAATGACTCAACCTAAATGCTGGCCTCCTTATAGCGGGGGTCAGCAAACTGTAGATCGCAATCTACCACTACATCACAGCCAGGTGACTGGTAGATCACGGTCTGAGCTTGCTGACCCGCCATTCCAGAGCATCAGAGTGAAATGCAGAGGGACTACTTGTAAAGTTGGAGCTGTAGTAGGGAGCAAGAGCCACATAAACCGATCCCTCCTCTGTAGTGCGGACTCCTGTCCCATGCAGAGTAGTAACTGTACTCCACCTCTTATCCTGGGTAGTAGTCGCCAGTGTGGTGCCAGCAGCAGGAAAGAAGAGATCTTCAGGTCAGTGTGAATCAATACACTGGGCATAAAAAAAATAGGACTGCTTTCAGACTGATGTGCTATGGTTTACCCACATTGCGGGTGCATTGCAATGTACCTGCCAGCTTTCCTGCAGGTTTGCTATGTTTAGCTATAACCGCCTATTTTATCCTGCAGGTTTGATGCATTTTCAGATAGCGCACCACACCTGCAGGATATAAATAGTCTATGGAAAGGCGCAGGTAACCCAGGAAAGTTGCAGATGTACTGCGCTGCACCTGTGGTGCAGGTAAACCGCAGCACATCAGTGTGAAAGCAGCCTTATATGGGGCTCAGAACATTAAGTTTTCATTTATATTTGCAGTTTGGGGGGGGGGTGTTAAAACCGCATACTTAAGACAATTTTACCATCCCCCCTGCCCCAGCATCACCCACTTTGGCTGCAGTGGCCAGGGGTGTACACGTCACAACTGCAGTAGAAATGATACACCCTGTCATGATTGGTGGGTTTAGCGCCTGCCAAGCACAATCCATTCAAGTGAAAGGGGCCACTCTACAAGTGCTCTGCAACTAAAAAGGGGTTAAAGCCGGCAGCGTTGATGCTTTAACCTCTTGAACCCCACAGAAGCATGCAGTTGCAGGGCACTTGCAGCGTGGGGCAAGATGTAGTCCTTTGCTTGCCTTTATCTGGCCCTTGGGACACTAATTCACCAACTGAAACCAATGATGAGGTACTATTCCCCCTACTGACAACATTAATGGGGCACTATTCTTTTCATTGAGATCAACAATGGGGCACCACGTCTTCCAATAAAGCCAATGATGGGGCACTGATGCCGGGGCATTTTCTACTCCCACTGACCCCTGATTTAGTGCATAATAATTCTTCAGAAGCATACAGTATATGGGGGCCTGGCAGGTGCGAGTCTGTATCCCTCTTTCTTATCTCAAAATTTGTGAAGTATGGACACTTGGACTTAAGTGCATAGCTGCTCTTTTTTTGTAAAACAAGTATATTAAACGCAACATTTAAATAAATGTAGGTACATTATGGTAGATTCAGTGTAGGATGGATCTGCTCTGAACTGAAAGGATCACTGCAGTCCTGCCCTATAAATAGTCTAAATTAGCCTCTCAACTTTTTACCATATTGGAATCCTTAAAATAATATTTAGGTCTGAAGGAACTCATGCTAAAAATAATTATAGCTACAGCTTGTCATACATTAGCCCCACGTCTACACCACATGTAGTGGTAGTCAATACGAGAAGGGTATCCTTGCACTAGTGGTCAGTGAAAAAAATGCCCGGTTACATTGATGGTCTGTGAGAAAAATGCCTATTACAGGTATACCCCACTTTTAAGTACACAATGGGCTTTATTTACTAAAGCTGGAATGTGCAAAAATCAGGCTCACTTCTGTACAGTGGTGGTCTGTGCAAAAAACATTGGTCAGTTTAGGGTACCCACACATTGGGGGACAGTGGGAAGAATGTTCCTTACATTGGTGGTCAGTGAGAAGAATTTTCCTCTTAGGCCCCTTTCACACGGACGGTCCGTTCAGGTCCGCCTGTCAGTTTTTTTGGCGGACCTGAACGGACACTCCATAGTACTCTATGGAGAGTCGGATGTCAGTAGTGACATGTCCGCTGACATCCGCTCCGCTCCGCTCCGCTCCGAAAAAGTGTGATGGAGGAAAAAGCTATTTTTCCATCCGTCTGCGGATCGGGTGACGACGGACTCTACGGTGCAGAGACAGACCTGTCATCTTCCTGCTCAGCGGGGGATCGACGGAGCGATTCCCCCACTGTGCAGAGCGGGCTCCATACACGTCCAACGTGAAAGAGCCCTTACAGATGGTGAACATGATCATTGGTGTTAGTGGTTAGTTGCCTGAGAAATACAAGAAGTTCCAGTGGTCCCATTCAGGAGGTTCTGCTGAGTGGTGCTGGTGCCAGAACTACGTGGTGTTAACCACTTAAGTATAAGATTAAATTTTTGTGTTCAAACACAAACTACTCACATAAAGATGATAAAAGCACAGCATGTAAAGCCGACAATCGTGTTAGTTCCGTAGGGCAGCAGCGGGTGACGCCATGCGTAGCTCCTCCCCCGTACACGTTACGTTCAATCAGAACTTCAACGTCACCGGACTCCTCCCCCATTCCCTCTGTTAGCAGATGGAGGCACTTGGGCATCACCGGATCTCCGACGGAACTGCCTGAAGACCCGGAAGCAGGCGGAGAGATGAGTACCGATCAAAAGAATTTTGATCGATCAAAAAAATTTAACGATTAATCGAGGAATTAATCTTTAATTTTCACAGATATATATATATATATATAAGCATACTTACTTTTTTTTTTTTTAAGTCAGGGAGGGTTTTGGTCCATCGTGTGTCTGGCTACCAGTGCCCCTGTGTCCTGTCGAAAAAGGTCCCCGGCGGATAATGCCCCCCTGTGTTGCGCTTGCACAGTATGAACAGAGGAGCCGCCGAAAATACCCGAAGATGTGAGTCGGTTGTACACGGCGCTTACTGCTCACATGACCCACCTGCTGCTATCCAGGCTGAGGCTCCGCCCTTCAAGTAAGGGAGAGAGAGAAGGCCGGAGGGGGGGGGGGGGGGGGCGGAGTGCAGATGTATATCACGCCGCCGTCACCCACGGCCGGAACTATAGAAGTTGCAACGGCGACAAACAGATGCTTTTACTTGCCCGCCGGACCAATTAGAGCTCAGCCAGGGATTAGGGTGTGCCTGCGCACGCCTATGTCCAGACCATAGTCAAGATTGTAGTGTAAGTCACAGCCCCCCCAACTACTTATATTCCCATTTCACACTAGAGCAGCAGGAAGGCCAAGGAAAACGCAGCTTCTGCTTGGTTGCAAACTTATGTCTGCTGAGCGGTCTCATCTTTACCCTTGTGCAAGATTTAGTTATCTGATTCAATTGCCTCAGTGTGAAGCATAAGTTCAGTTATCCTTTAATGGCTATTTTTCAGGATCCATGGAAGCAGCATGTTGTCTGATAAAGGCTTTGCTTCCTACTACAGGTCAGAACATTATTTTTTTGCCTGGAGTTCTCCTTCATAGAATAACACAAGAGGAAGAGTTATGTTTTGGATAAGAAAGATGACAATAGAAGGAAAACAAAGAGCAGAAAATGTGGAAGAGATGAGCGATTCCACATCCCTTCACTTTTGAAGTAATGTGTTTCGCATAGATGCCAAGACCTTAAAATAATTTCCATGGAAGACCTCCTACCATTACAATCCCCGTTGTGACATATTTACAGAACCAGATTATTAAAACTAAACTCCAGGCAGATATGAAAACACATCAATTAATGATATGCATTTGTTCAGTTTTATAAAGTTATGTACTCATTGTGGAAAACGTTTTTAAATGCCACTAGTAGTACATAGCTGCATTTTATTAGCCTCGTGTAATCCAATGTACAGCAACACTCTAAGGAGTTTGAACTCTGAAGCAATGCATGTGTGAATACAGTAAGCTTGCCGACAGTAGGATAGTGCACAGTAATGCTGCTTCTCTTCCTCCTCCTCCTCCATCATCAAGTGTCAACCAGGGACTGAGTTAAAGTGGTTCTAAAGACAGTTTTTTTTTTTTTTGCATTAAAAGTTAACTTTCTGTGTGCAGCAGCCCCGCCCCCAATACGATCCAGCAATGTGCACGAGAGCCTTGGCTCTCCTGGGCCTCTCCCTCCTCATTGGCTGAGACAGCAGCGCGGGCCATTAGCTCCCGCTGCTGTCAATCACATCAAGTGAGCCAATGAGGAGAGAGAGGAGGCAGGGTCAAGCCGTGGCTCTGTGTGTGAATGGACATGCAGAGCAGTGGCTCGGGAGCGAGCCTGCTTGGGTGCTCCCATTGCAAGCTTGCTCTAGGAGCACTCAGCAGAAGGGAAGTGCCAGGAGCGCCAGCAGGGGACCCGAGAAGAGAAGGCTCTGGGCTGCTCTGTGCAAAACCACTGCATAGAGCAGGTAAGTATAACAGGCTTGTTATTCAAACAAAAAAAAACACACCATTACATTATCTCATATTAAATTACCTCATTACACATTACATTATCACTTTAATGAAAATTAAATGGTTATATCATGTGGATCTTTTAATCTCAGTACCATATTAATCACTGACCTGGAACCTGAATGCAATCAGGTAATATGGCTCTAACATTTGTAGCAGAAGGTGGCTTGCAATGGCAACCCTCATATTCTCTCATGGAAGATTTACTCTAAATACAGAATATCCCCCCTCCCCTTTTAACAAATCTAAAACGGCAAATGCATTTGATATACAGTACATATTTATTAAGATATGTTACCCTTAAAGTGGACCTAAAGTCAGAAACTGCTGTTAATTAACCACTTGACCACTAGGCACTTAAACCCCCTTCCTAACCAGACCAATTTTCAGCTTTTGGTGCTCTCACACTTTGAATGCAAAATTACTCAGTCATGCAACACTGTACCCAAATAAAAAAATTTTTTTTGCGCTATAAATCAAAAAAGACTGAAAATTCTGTAAAAAAAAAAAGAAAAATTATGTTTCTATTAAAATTTATTGCACAGTGTTGGCAGAGTATTGCACAATACTGTCAAAGAGCAGCGCTGCATTCTCTCCCGCACTCCTCTTCTCCCCTCTCACTGTACTGATCGGTACAGGGAGGGGAGGGAGGAACCGGCGTCATGTTTTGTTTAACATGTGATCGCTCCGTCATTTGACGGAGCGATCACGCGGTAAACGGCCGCTATCAGCGGCCGTTTACCGTGATGCGCCGGGTCCTCGGGACCCAGTGGTCACTGGTGTTCCCAAGTGCGCGCCCCAGGGGGGGCGCGCGGGAGCAACATTCTGGGAGGACGTCCTGAAGACGTCCACCCAGAATAAGCTGCTGTAGCCATCTTTCGGCTATGGCCTGGTCGGCATGTGGTTAAACATTATTAAAAAAAAAAAAACATAATATATCTATATATTCTAAGATTTGCCATTTAGTTTAAGTCTGCTTAAAATAAAGGCAGAAGATATATAAAACATGTTGACTATAAAAAAAAAAAAAAAAAAAACACACACACCTGTTGCTAGACAACAAGTGAAGCCAATCTGTGAACTGATAATGCCATCCAGAAAACACTGCAGCTGTACTTAGGTCAGAAATAGCACTAGATCCCCGAAGAAAGATTTTGCAAAGCTCCTCATGTGTGAGGCTTCATACGAACAAGATTCCCAAAATACAAAGGAGAATGGGCAGGTCAAGCAAACTATAGCTAGGCCTGGATGAAAACCTAAAGCACCAAGCTAGTAGTCCATGCCCTGTGTATACATTTTAAGGCTTAATTTCAATTCTGACTGTAGAGTTCACTAGATCTCGAAGACAGATTTCACAAAGCTCCTCATATGCGTGGTGGGTAAGGATTCATGGGAACAAAAGGGGTCCTCGGATTCCCAGAGAACAACAAAGAGAATAGAGAATAGGCACCCCAGCAAACAGCTAGGTCTGGATGAAAACCTAAAGCACCGAGCAGGTAGTCCATGCCCTTTGTATACAATAAGGCTCAATTTCAAATCTGACTAGTTTATTTAAAGAAATTATACAGTTAGGTTGTGTGCCGTGCCTGAAAATCATGTTTCAAAAAAATAAAAAAAAAAGAAGAAAAGAAAACAGCATTATTTACTACCTAGAAACCATATCTTGAACAACATCTATAAAACAATAGTACTGAGTGGCTCGTGGAAATAAGTCTTTATTATGATTTATTCTCAGCCAGTGAAGGCTTCAGCAAAGAATGATGTTCAACTTATGTCTATTCTCCCAGCAGACTGGCAAAAGCTTACTACCTATAAATTCATGCATTGCGGATATCTGTCACTAGATTAGGAGAAGAGTCTTTGCAGTGTAAAATCCTTGGACACAAAAGCTTCAGAACTTACCCCCTTCATGACCAGGCCATTTTTGCAAATTTAACTGGTAATTGCGCAGTCATGCAACACTGCACCCAAACAAAAATTTATATACATTTTTTTTTTTTTTACACAAATAGAGCCTTCTTTTGCTCTTATGCAGCCGAGAACAGAGGGAAGGTGATTATTTATAAAAAAAAAATTTAAAAAAAAGTTTCTATAAATACCCTTATTCCTTTTTTTAATATCTATACACAAAATGTTTTGCTTTTCATTTCTATTTCAAACTGATAATGACATTTTTGAGTATAGCCTCAGATATTAGGTCCTACAATTAAAAGGTATAAAAAGTACCATCATCTAAAAATGATATAAAGGTGAAGGGGAGGAAAGAGGGTGCGGACACTTGCTGAGGCTGTCCTCTCACACACTCAAACCAAGGAGAATTGCTTATGGACTATCCCGGTACTGATAGACAGACAATCAACTTCAGTAAGAATATCATTTATTTACATATAAAAACATACAATTAAACAAAATCAATATACCATTAAAAAGGGAGATTTAATCTTACAGTATACAATTACTCATAGGTTTTTCCCAGAAAGATATCTGGTAATGGAGTTGTCCTCAGATTAAAGATACTCTACTAGTTGCGCAGTCTTAAAGAGGAAGTAAACCTTCCTCAAAAAAAAAAAAAAAAAAAAACGGAACCTGCAAGGCAAAGGCATAATGAGCTAGTATGCATAGCATACTAGCTCATTATGAATGACTTACCTGAGAACGAAGCCCCCGAAGCGGTCTTCATCCACGATCTTCTCCGTCGCCATCATTCCTGGAGTGACTTCCGGGTCTCGCCGCTCCAGCGCTGTCATTTGCTGGAGCGGCGATGACGTCACTCCCGTGCATGCACACGAAGGCGGCATATCGCCGTGATCTGGGCATGCGCAGTGCGCCTGCGCGCCGCTGTCTACGGCGCATGCGCGTACACAGCGGTGCCTCTTTTTTTCAAAATATCTCCTAAACCATGTAGGTTTAGGAGATATTTATTGGACCTACAGGTAAGCCTTAATCTAGGCTTACCTGTAGGTCAAAGTGGTTTGTAAGGGTTTACAACCACTTTAATGCTGCTTCATCAGGAAGCATAATCTATAAAAACAGGTAATTTATTTTGAAAATACATATACAAAAGTTAAGTGTATAATAATGAGTACAGGTCAGCAGTAACATTGAGTGGTTGCTTATCCAAAAGCCCAGAGGCAGAAGGGGTCCCAGGACGTGCCACTAATCTCCCTTTTTATTGGTATATTGATTTTGTTCAAGTGTATGTTTTTATATGTAATAAATGATATTCTTATTGAAGTTGATTGTCTGTCTATCAGTACCGGCTGTTTTACAAGGCGATTGTCGCAAACAATTTAAAAGCGATGCTAAACACATAAGTGCCATTTGTCAATTCATATAGATAATGCTTCAGTTTCTTCCTGCTGGAGGCTGAAGCCCAGAGCCCCTGAACAGCAGTAAATCATAAAGCGGAACTAAACCTATTGATTTAACAGTTTAAAAAATAAAGTTACATTCCTGGAATGCCGGGATTACTGTCAAATTTGCTTGCATCCTCAACCAAACTGTCAAACCATCAAATGGCTGGTGCCATAACTGATCACATGTGCAATTGCAGATCAAACAGAAGCAGCTTCCTTAACTGTAAAGGATAGGAGGGTTTAATTCATGGCTGTCAGCAGACTGCTTCTACAAACTGGGCAGTGCCTAAAAATTTTGAGCAACTGAGCATGTGCAGAGCAGGGCGAGACAGTGCATTACTCTATTTAAACCGTATAGACACTTCTTTTTAATATTTTACATAGTTATACCTGAAAAAGGGTCCAGCCTGAAGTGATCTAGCAGGAATACATTTTCTGATTAAATTCCACTTTAAGTAAATAGCAGGCAAAGTCAAAGAGGACTGACACTTGTTTTCATTTTTTTCAGAAGGGGTCATCCAAGGCTTTTCTTTCCCCTCCTTTTTTTACTTTCTAGGTTTTAGCAATTACATTTGATGCATTTAATATGGATTTATATGAAAACAAAGTATTTTTGCGAGTTTCTTGGCAAGCGTAAATAATTAGCATACTATATTCTGCCTCCATAGTGTTTAGCAATAGAAGAACATGGAGGAGGAGGAGGAGGAGGAGGAAGGGATGGGAGTGTCATTTACCACTGTGTAAAAGCCCACTTAAAAGGGGTAAGAGGCAAGAGGTAATAAAGAGCTTAGAAGTGAACTGAAACTGGAGCATGCTCAGTAGAGGACAACGGGGATACAGAGTAGATGGGAGGGACAGCTGAAGGCAGAATCAACCAGCTATATTTCACTCTACACAAAAAAAATGCTTAGTGGCTTTGTGAATACGAACACTGTTATAAAGAATTTAGTCTGGGTTTAATGACATTTTAAAGGGTTAGTTCTGCTTAATGCCTTTAAAATGACATTTCTGCAGTCTATGTGATCTGGCACAGTAGTTCAGCGCTCGGTGATACAACTACATTTTCTACAATTCAATGCTTCAATTCACAACCCAATGGGATATGAGGATAAATAAGGAGGATAACTAAATTTCCCACAATTCAATGCGAAGGGAGGATGATTGAGACACGTTCAGGAGAACTTTACATGTGCGTATTTGTGAATGAGCAATGACATCATTGCTTTGAGTTACTCAGTGTATGGTCTGTCTGGGCCTGTATGCAGGATGATGCTGATTACACAGAACACAAGATTATGTCCTCAGGTTTTATGAAAGTCGCAGTTGGCTTAAAGTGGATGTAAACCCAAATTTTTTATTTTTTTTTAATGTCATAATGTAGAGAATAATATTTTCTTTCATTTGAGCCCAGTCTTGCCACACAGATTTACTTGAGGCCTGAGCAATCCTCTTTTATTGTTCAGTTAGAGAAATCTTGACAAAGTCTTAAAAACTTTGTCAAAAACGCCCCCCTTCTGTGAGTGACAGGTGATTTACATATCTCATGCACTAGCCTGAGACAGGTTATCATCAGATCACTGGATGTTCTACTCTGCCCAGCTCTGACTACATACATGTCCCCTAAATCACTTGTCTGTCTATAGTCTGCTGACTGTTCACTGCATCCCATGATGAGAAACATCCAGTCAAAACACAGTAAAGCTGGGAGAGCTGGACGGGAGGGGAGGGGGATGTGAATTGTGAACTTTTTACACAGGATGTGCCTGTCTCAGGCTAGTGCATGAGATATGTAAATCACCTGTCACTCACAGCAAGGGGGCGTTTTTGACAAAGTTTTCAAGACTTTGTCAAGATTTCTCTAACTGAACAATAAAAGAGGATTGCTCAGGCCTCAAGTAAATCTGTAAAAAAAAAAAAAAAAAAAAAAATTGGGTTTACATCCACTTTAAAGCCACATGTGGCTGAATGGCCCCAAATGCAGACAGTGTGCGTTTGGGAATCGCAAATTTGCAGTGATGTCAAATTAGAAGCAGTGGCTGTGTCAGTGCAACCGCTGCATCCCAATTGACATGAACAGGGTTGCCTGCACAGGATGTATAGAACACCTGAATGGGTAAACACGGCCCTTATACAGGCATACACTGTAGAATGCCTTGTGAATGAGGCCTTGAGATACCCTGTTTCCCCGAAAATAAGACCTGATTGTCGGTGATGGCTGCAATATTAGCCCTACCCCCCAAATGAGCCCTACCCTGTTTCCCCGAAAATAAGCCCTACCCTGAAAATAAGACCTACAAGGACTTTAACTAGGGCTTATTTAGGGGGTAGGGCTTATATTGCAGCCATCACCAACAATCACGCTAGGCCTTATTTTTGGGGAAACAGGGTAAGCAATTTGAGGGAAGATAAAAGGTCTTTACTCTTCTCACAGTGGTTTTCAACCACCTACTGGGACCCCTTGCCTGCACTTCAGTGTTTGTTATAAAGGCGATCTAGCCCTTTAATGTCAATCCTTCAAAAGTAAAAAGGTAATGCAAGAGGTACAATAATTCCTAAGGAATGTTGATACATTTTCTCAAAAATCTAACATTCCAAAAAAATTTAAAATAAATAAAAAATAAAAAAGGGGGAGACCCCAGCAACAATATGACCTAAACAGGAAAATTCACAAGCAGAAGCCTTTTTGCAGTTACCCATTATCCTTCCAGCCAAGCCATGATGGCTAATTAGAGTTCATCCTGCACCGATTTTGACTGGTTGTCATGTGTCCCTCCACTCTGCACATTGTAATTTCTCTTTGCATGTACTGAATAAGACTATATTCTAGTCAACTTTAATAGATAATATACATTTTACATCTAAATATCCCATTAATAAATATCTATTACCTGTCAGTAATGTATTGGAATAATTCTATTAGCAGAATATCCGTTCTTTAGAGTGGCTGTCTATACTGTAATGCAATTACAGGCAACACATTTTCAGATTCAGCACTTTATCAGGCTTAATAAAAGAGACCCAAGCATTTTAAAAAAAACTTGCTTTTAAAAAGTATATCCAATAACAGGATAAATTGTAAAATTTGAATCCACTTGTTGGCTGGCGTATAAATGAAGGACAGGTTCATGTATGTCAGCAAGTCTCAGACATACCGTACGTGCAAGTTTTGGGCAGGTGTGAAAAAAATGCCGTAAATTAAGAATGCTTTCAGAAATAGACGTGTTAGTTTATTTTTATCAATTAACAAAATGGAGTGAAATCCAAATCAAAATGTGGTGACTACTTTTTGGCTTCAAAAAACAGAATCAAATCTTCTAGGTACACTTGCACACAGTTTTTGAAGGAACTTGGCAGGTAGGTTGTTCCAAACATCTTGGAGAACTAACCACAGATCTTCTGCAGATGTAGAATGCCTTTCAAATCCAAAAGTTGCTTTATGTAATCCCAGACAGACTCGATGTTGAGATCAGAGCTCTGTGGGGCCCAAGCCATCACTTTCATGGATCCTTGCTCTTCTTTAAGCTGAAGATAGCTAATGACAATGGCTGTATATATTTGGGGTTGTGGTCCTGCTGCAATTTTAACAAATGTAGGGCCAATCACACACCTCCCTGGTGGTATGGCATGATGGATAAAGCTGGACACACACTATACAATTTTCTGTAGATTTTCTCCTTCAGATTTACCAAAACCATATAATATGGAGGTCAAACCTTAAGAGAGTTTCAATTTGTATGCAATCAGGTAGGCCTATGCACTACATGGTTTTGGTAACTCTAAAGGAAATCAAACAACAAAGATTGTATAGTGTGTATGGGGTCTAAGTATCTGCTTGTATTTCTCTGTATTGAGAATTAATACCATTAATCATGACCAAATCTCCAACTCCATTTGCAGAAATACATCCCAAACTTGCAAGGAACCTCCACCATGCTTCACTGTTGCCTACAGACACTCATTATACTGCTCTCCAGCCCTTCAGTGAACAAACTGCCTCCCGCTACAGCCAAATATTTCAAATTTTGTGAATAAAGTAACTCAAGGAAAGCTCAAGAAATATTTTCAATGTGGAGGATACATCATGGTTTCTGGAGACCTATATCATATATGGGTCATGGCTTAAGGCAAGTGTCCAATCTGTATGGTGGTGGAGCCCTCTATGAGAGGGAGTGCAGTGGAGCATGGACAAGATATTATGTGTGATTATGATCAAACACTGGTTTGGATGTTTTAAAGGACTTATTTGCACATTTGTTTGACAAGTTTGATGCTACAATATTAACTTTGGACTTTTTTGGATTTCTTCATTATCTACAAATGATCATGAACATTGGTATTTGAAGCACTGGTGCTTTGATATCACGTATCTTTCATATTATAATTTTATCCCCAATTTTGCTGTTTGGTTAGCACGTGTGCTGAGACATCTATTATATGGTTTTGGTTATATTATATCATTGTTATTCACCAGTATCGTTTTTGTGTCTTATAAATCACTGGTGTATTGGTGACATTTATTGAAGTGAGATTTCACTGAAGTTTATTTATTATTTGAATACAGAAACCCTTTTATTTTAAAAAAATTACTCATCAGTCCAGAGCACCTGCTGCCCTTTTTCTGCACCCCAGTTCCTAGAAAAGGGGGGCACAATTGAGGGCCCTCCGACTTGAGATGGTAGCCACACACTTCTTATGGTTATAAGTGATGCTAGTCAGTAATTATTGTGCAAGCTAGATAGTTAGGCTGGAGGATTCCAGGATCCAATGGGAATCCTTGGAATGTTCTGGAGAACCAGGATAAGTTATTTAAGGTCTGCTGCTGTGGGGCTTATTCATTTTCCCCCCTGGACCAGAGCAGCAGCACAAGAGCTGAGCAAGAGAGCCCACTTTTTTGCCCGGCGATATGACAGGCCATGCCGCTGCACTCCAGAGACGGAGCGCAGTGTTTGAAGCAGAGGAGGAGCAGGCGCTGCAGAGTGGAGCGGCGGAAAATGGCAGTGGCTCGGCTGTCTGGGGGCGCCGCACATGTAAGAAGAAGCGGACAGTTTCTCCCTCACCAGCCAGAAGAAGAGGCAAGCGGGGGAGTGACATACAGCCAGGAAAACTATAAAGCAGGGGGAGGCCGACGGGCCCCTGTTGCACAGGAGAAAGTGGCTAGTCAGCAGGGAAGAAGGTATGCAGGAAGACGGCAGGTGTCCATGTCGGTGCAAAGTCCACAGGTCCCAGAGACAAGTGTTCTGCTGGAGGAGAGGGCTCACCAGGGGCAGCTTCCGGCAGCTGGTGAGTCAGCCAACGTTAATGCTTTGAATGATTTGTTTGTTTCTCTGTCCTCACTAGTGCAACGCTTCTCTCCTATGTTTCCTTCTGTTCCAGCTCCTCCACATTCTATATCCCTATCTGCCCCTTCTATGGCTCCTGGCTATCCTTCTTTAATTTCTCACAATTTAATGCACAGTGGTATACATAGCAAGGTGTTAAAGTGGTTGTATAGTCCAAAAAATGACTTTTACCTACAGGTAAGCCTATAATGAATCTTAACTGTAGGTAAAAAAAAATATCTCCTAAACCTGTACGGTTTAGGAGATATTCCCCCGTGCAATGCGCCGCTGACTGCAGCGGCGCATGTGCACGGGGGATTTTCGGCTGAAAAGCCGGCAGAATCCGAACCTTGCTGGGAAGAAGTCTCCCGTGCACATGCGCGGGAGTGACGACATCGCGGCTCCAGCCACTCACAGCGCTGGAGCCGCGATACCCGGAAGGCACACCAAGGCAACATGTCAGCTACCTCGGCGTGGACCAGGTGAGTTACCGACGCCTCGTTCTAAGGTAAGTATTTCATAATGAGCTAGTATGCCGTGCACACTAGCTCATTATGCCTTTTCCCTTACAGGTGTGTTAAAAAAAAAAAAAAAAAAAAAAGTTTCAGCGGGTATACAACCGATTTAAGTCCTGAACCTGTGATTGCTGCTGCGCCTGTTAGGAACAGTGTCCCTGAAGCACAGAGGGAAAGACACAGACCCAAAAATCAAGGGTCAAATAAGAGTGCTGCTCACCCCTAAAAGGTAGAAATAGGAGAAGGAAACGATCCCCCACGTTGGGGTTTTTAGGCAGCGTACAATGAAAAATAAGTCAGAGTTTATGAGTAAAAAAGTTGAACGTTTTATTTTATAGGTAAAAAATGATTGACATCATTGAGTCAGAACATGAGCTCCAATGGGAACAATAACAAGTAACTATACATTTGTGTAAAGGAAAAACATGGATATACAATATGCAGACTAATGTTCACATAACAACAGTAACAATCTGTCGTAGATATGAGAAATTATCCCTGACGCGTTTCAACCCAAGAAGGGTCTTCCTCAGAGGGAAAGAGGGTCTGCTAGATAGAGAGGAATGAAAGGTCAATATTAGTGGTAGGTACAGTTTGAAAAATAAAGCTAAGCTCATACAGTGTGCCGAGCTAGATATGACAGTGCATATTGAAATTTATATTTACCACAATGCTGTATATCCTGTAAATAGAAGATGTGGTGTTCCCACTGGAGGGTTTTTGTTTGCATAGGGAGGGCGCCGTCCACTCGTATGGGGCACACCAGACAGGTTCCACCGATTACTACCTGGGTCATGGGGCGTGATACGCCTTGCGGGAGGTCACACGTTTGGGGTTCCACTCCTATTGGTTCTGCTATCCAAGCAGGGATACCAGGGGAGACGGAACAACCCGGGAGAGACCCAAAGAGCACAGATGCCCCCAATGACCGGGTCTATAAGAGAATAAAGGTTATGTTATAGCTAAGTGTCTTAGCGGGTAGAGCAGTATCTGACAGCTACAACAGAAGTAAATAGTTGGACTTCTGTGTGTAATTGTTCTAATTGTTCTAGTGTCCCTGAAGCGTACATGAAAGGAGGTTTTACCATGTGAAATTTCACCCCTAGGTTATCATTGGAGTCAGGCTGTTAAAGAAAAGATATGGAGGGGTGAATTTATAGAAATATTGGTACTCCTCCCATTTCACAAAGATGGTATTTTTAAAGTTGACAGAAACGGGGGGGGGGGGGGGGGGGAGAAAAGCAGGATGAGGACAGGCGTAGGCAAATACCTCGGTCTTTCCACAACTGGCTGCAGGCCTTTTGCATATACGCTGGCCTCGGGTGGTATGGGTATGATGAGTCGTTCAGGCAGAAACTATCTATTCCTCCCACGCTCAGATAGGGCATGAAGGATGTGGGTCTGTAGCTGAATTTTCCCCAGAAGTCAGCAGCACCAAAGCAGGGCTCGGTTAACCCTTCACAGACTATGTAGCGAAGAGGCTGTTTCGTGTTTAACGAGAGCCAATGCCACTGAAACGCCTCCTGTAAATATAGGCATGAATATGCCTTTTGCGCAGGAGCACATCCAGTGGTCAGGTGCTTTAACCACTTAAGCCCCAGACCATTTTGCTGGCCAAAGACCAGAGCACTTTTTGCAATTCAGCACTGCTTTGCTTTAACTGACGATTGCGCGGATGTGCGACGTGGCTCCCAAACAAAAAATTTACGTCCTTTTTTTCCCCACAAATAGAGCTTTCTTTTGGTGGTATTTGATCAACCCTGCGGTTTTTATTTTTTGCGCTATAAACAAAAAATAGTGGCAATTTTGAAAAAAAATAATTTACATTTTGCTATAATAAATTTCCCCCAAAAATATATAAACAAAACATTTTTTTCCTCAGTTTAGGCTGATACATATACGCAATAAGCATTGATTTGTTTGTGCAAAAGTTATAGCGTTTACAAAATAGGGGATAGTTTTATGGCATTTTTATTAATAATTTTTTTTACTAGTAATGGCGGCGATCTGCGATTTTTATTGTGACTGCGACATTATGGCAGACACATCGGACATTTTTGACACATTTTTGGGACCATTATCATTTATACACCAATCGGTACTATACTAATGCACTGATTCTTGTGTAAATTACACTGGCAGTGAAGGGGTTAACCACTAGGGGGCAGTAGTAAAGTGTGTCCTGGGGAGTGGCTACCTGTGGCATGTCACTGATCTCTGCTCCCGATCACAGGGAGCAGAGATCAGTGACACTGTCACTAGGCAGAACGGGGAGATGCTTGTTTACATTAGCATCTCCCCGTTCTTCCTCACCGTGAGATGATCGTGGGTATCCCTGCGGACATGGAGTCCACAGAACCCGCGACACGACTCACAGAGCTTGCTGCCGGCGCGCGCCCGCAGGATGCCTCTTAGAGGGCAACGTACAGGTACGTTAGTTTGCCTGTACATGCCATTCTGCCGCAGTATATCTGCGTGAGGCGGTCGGCAATCGGTTAAGAAGAATGGGAATGCTGGGTCTAATAACGCGCCTAGAGATATTTTTCAATATATGTACCCAAACAAGGGGAAGGCGGTTTTTCTCATTAAAGGTTTCGAAGAGGGTTTTCCGTTGCCCCCTTTGAAGGTAAAGGATGAGAGGTGGTAGGAAATCTGAAGTCTGTTAGCATTTTTCCTCAGGTAGTTAGGGAGAAGGTGTTTAAGGAAATTGCGGAGGTGCGCGTGGAGGGCCCGTTTAGGGATCCACCTTTTTGAGATTTTCGCATCTCTCCGCTGGGGGTGGTGCCCAAATCGGGAACCAAATGCTTTCCGCCTTATACATCACCTAGCCTACCCGAAGGGGAATTCATTGAACAATGAAATTGACGCAGCCTCCTGCTCAGTTTCTTATGCAACATTCGAGGACGATATTGTAAAAATCTGGTCATTTGGGGGTAGGAGCTCTAATGGCTAAAGCAGATATAAAATCAGCTTTCTGTCTCCTGCCAATCTCTCCTGAGGCGTTCAGCTCCCTAGGTTTACATTTTGAAGATTGTTTTTTCTTTGACAAGTGTCTCCCTATGGGAAGTTCATGTTCCTATTTTGAATTGTTTTCTACATTCCTTTATTGGGTGGTGAGTTGTCAGTCGGGAACGGACAGTGTGATCCATTATTTGGACGACTTTTTATTTGTGGGACCACCTGACTCATATTTGCTTGCAATTGTTACAGACATTTAGAAGTATCGCCCAGGATTTTGGGGTACCACTGGCGGAGGAAAAGACATGTTTGCCTACCTCATCCCTAGAGTTTCTGGAGATTTACATAGATACGCACAGAATGGAATACTGTTTGCCTGAAGCTAAGCTTGCAAAATTGAAAAATGTTGTTGGTGTGTTTCTTACAAAAGAAGAAGGCGATACTGAAGGACATGCACTCTCTCCTTGGTAATCTAGCTTTTGCGTGTAGGATCATGCCGGTAGGTCAGATTTTTTCTCGCCGTTTGTACCTTTCTATATCGGGACTCAAGTCTCCGTTTGCACATATTAGATTGTCTAATCCCCTTAAGGAAGATTTGTTGGTATAGGCTAGGTTTTTGGAGATATAATGGGCGGTCCTTCTTTCAGAGTGAATTTGTGTCAGCCCCTTATTTTAGTTTGTTTACCGATGCTGCCGGTTCCAAAGTTTTTTGCGGAAATTTGGAGAACACACTGGTGTTGTGCGGCATGGCCTGATGCTTGGGTTAGAAAAGGCGACACTAAGAACGAAATCCTTTTGGAATTGTTTCCAATTCTGGTTGCCATGGAGCTTTGGGGGCCTTTCTTTGCCAATAGGAGAATTTTGGTGGAAACAGATAAGGGAGTTCTGTTTGCAGTGAATTGTCTTTCTTCTAGTTCCTTATTCGTGATTAAGGTATTGAGAAGGATTGTCTTCTTATGTCTTCAGTACAACATATGGTTAAAAGCTTAATACACTCCGGGTAGTTTGAACATTATAGCCGATTCCTTGTCCCGTTTTCAGATGGACCGTTTTCGTTGGTTACTTCCGGATGCGGACGAGCAGGGCATCCGGTACCCGGAAGGCCTATGGCAGATAATATGAAGCTGGTGTCAGAAGCTCTATGGGGTTCGATTGCTCCCAAGACTTGGGCGAGCTATTCTGCTGCCTGGAGGAGTTGGTTGTCGTTTGCTAATAATAAGGCTTGGTATGCTGTCAGACCGACGGAAAGAAGTGTGTTGGCTTTCATGAACTCACTCATGCTTCAGCATTACTCCTGCAGTCAATTAGTAAAGACGTTGGCTGGTCTCTCCTTTTTCTTTCGGTTTAGGGACCTACCTTCATGCATGTCTTATTTCTTGGTTAAACAGGTGGTCAAAGGTTACAAACGGTTGACAGCGGTGTCTGACGACAGGAAGCCAATCTCTTTAGAAATTTTGGGTGGTCTGGGAGTGGCAACGTGAGCAGTCTGTGCTTCGGCATACAAAGCTTTGCTGTTTAGGACTGCATTTTTCCTAGCATTTTTGGGGCATGTCGCATATCAGAACTGGTTCCAGGTTCCAAAATGGGAATTTTTGGGTATACATTATCTATGTGGAACAATCAACACACATTTGGTTTCAATGTTCCAAAACTTTGCAGGCGCAGGTTAATAAATCAGTGTGCCCTTTATTGGTAGTTCAGGATTTTTTAGGGATTAGGCACCCAGTGCCAGGGCTTTTCCTCATTCATTTGAATTTAATACCATTAACAAAGTATCAGTTTTATTTTATTTTGCCTCAGCCACATAGGTTTACATGAGTTTAGGTTCTCTTCCCATCCATTTAGAATCGGCACAGCTTCAGCAACGGTCAGGAGGGGTTGGGAAGAATCGGCCATTAAAGCAATGGGGAGGTGGAGGTCGAAATGCTATCAAGTGTATGCGAGACCTAACCTGTTTGTTTAATTTTTTTAGATTTACGTCACATTATATGGATTCTGGGACATTCTTTCATTTACTGGACACGAAAAAGAACGGCTCAACGTACTTATTCTGTAAATTTATCGTTGCATCCGGAATCCGATTAATGTATTTTGGAAAGGGGTAAGAGGTCTTCAGTGGCACCAGTTATACTTCCACTTACCCAGGTTATTGCAGGTTTGGCCCCCGCCCTCTATATTAGTCATGCACTTGGGGGGAAATGACTTACGAAACATTAGAACGTTGGATTTGCTATTCAGAATGAAGCAGGATATCCACCGCTTCACATTGACTTCCCCAGGTACTACCATTGTGTTTTCGGCGATTATTCCGTGCCTTGCTTGGCTGGACTCGCCCCAGCGGAAGGTGATGGAGAAGATGAGAAAGAGTGAAGAGGGCAATGGAAAAATACATGCCCTTGATAGGTGGGTTGTCATATCAGCACATGGATTTGGAAGGTGGAATCCCAGGGCTGTACAGGCCAGACAGGGTGTACCTTTCAGATGTTGGTGTCGATATATTTAACCTGGGATTGCAGTATGGGATTGAAATGACCGCGGTGGTGGTGGTGGGCTGGGCTTGATTTTAGGCCCGGCTTGTGGAGACGTTTTTTGTATATGGTACAATGTTGATGCCTTGCTGCTCGAGTTCTAATAACTGGGCAGTTGATGATGTTTGTTTGTATTAAATTGATGCCAAAATGTATTATTTAAAATAAAATATATTATATATTGAAATATGTAAACCAATAAAGGTGCCGCAGCCAATATTTTGCCAAATTCAATATCGTTAGGTTTATTTAATGGGTGGTATCTGGGGAAAATGTTTGAGGCGAGTGTGGTCTTCAGTCTCAGGGAAAAGGGGGGCACAATTGGGGGCCCACCGACTTGAGACGGTGGCCACACACCTCTTATGGTTATAAGTAATGCTAGTCAGTAATTATTGTGCAAGATAGTTAGGATACCGTCCCTTTAAGAATTAGGCTGGAGGATTCCAGGATCCAATGGGAATCCTTGGAATGTTCTGGAGAACCAGGATAAGTTATTTAAGGTATGCTGCTGTGGGGCTTATTCCTTTTCCCCCTGGACCAGAGCAGCAGCACAAGAGCTCCCTCCCTCCCCTGTCGCTGGCACTTTTTATGTGGTCGGGTCACCTTGGATTTTTAGGGGGGATGTTTTCTTGTATATGGTACAATATTGATGCCTTGCTGCTCAAGTTCTAATAACTGGGCAGTTAATGATGTTTGTTTGTATTAACGTGATGCTAAAATGTATTATTTAAAAATGTAAACCAATAAAAAGGTGCCGCGGACAATATTTTGCCAAATTCAATATCGTTTGGTTTAGTTAATGGATGCAATTCTTCCATGATGACCACTTCTGGCTAGACTTCTCCAGACAGTAGATGGGTGTACCTGGGTTGCACTGGTTTCTGCCAGTTCTGTGCTGATGGCACTGCTGGACATCTGAAAGGCAAGTATGTATGATGCGTCTTTAATTTGCTGCATAAAGTGTCCTTGACCAAGTACTGCCTCTACGGTCATCAACTTTGCCTGTTTCTTTGTTCTTCATCAAAAGAGATTGAACAGCACATATTGAAAACCCCAGTCTGCTTTGAAGTCCTTGTCTGGGAGAGACTTTTCTGATGCAGTATAACTACCTTGTGTCTTGTTGCTGTCCTCAGTCTTGCCATGGTGTACGACCTGTGACAAGAAACTGTTTTCTACAACCTCACCTTACTAGCAGAGTTTAGCTGTTCCTCACCCATTTTTTTTTTTTAAGCCTTTTACACAGCCGTTTAAGTTAATGACTGTGTTGCAACCCACATATGAAAGTGATGATCATAAGAACCTGCCTGGTATAATTGGTTAATCTTTATACACCTGACTAATCCTTTATCCTCAAACTGGAGCTGAATGATACTAGTTATGTTGAAGCTTTTAAATGCTTTGCCAACTTGATGTTCATACTGCTCTTATACAGACTTAAGCCCATGTGAAACATACCCAAGAATTGATGCTGGATTGAAGTCAAATGATAGTCATACCAAATATTGATTTGGTTTAGATTTTTCTCCTGCCCACTTACTTCGCATTTTGTAAATTGATAAAACAATTAAAATATTTTTCAAACCATTCCTACTTTACAGCATTTCTTCACACCTGCCTAAGTGCTAGTTCACACCAAACGCAGTTCCATTCGTTTATTTTTTTTTTAGGCACAAAATGCATGCAGTGTTTTCCAATGGCTCTAGTTCACACCATGCAGTCAGTTTCCGGTTAGTTTCTGCACCGGAAACTGACTGCATGGTGTGAAGAGCCATTCGAATACATGGAAAACACTGTGAATGCATTTTTAGTGCAGAAAAAAAAAAAAAAAAGCACACGGAACTGCATCTGGTGTGAACTGGCCCTAAACTTTTTGCACAGTACTGTGTATTGCTATTGGCTCTCAAGTTTATCTGTTTTATTCAATGAATAGCATGGTGTAAAATTCTGCATCTCAGAGAAAATTAAAACAAAAGAACACAAGAGGTGCCACAGTGACTGTAGAACTGGAATTATTAGAGTTGACAGTTTGCTTAAAAGTTTGACCAGTGCTGGATCTGCCTCCTAACACTGCCTAAGCTGGCCCTGGAACATTGCTGTGAATGGCAAGTCATTGACTATATATGTTAGCGCCATATAATTAAGTACAAGCCAGAAAGAGTGTATTGAGTGAATGCAATGTCTCATGAAAAGATAAAAACAAGATGCAAACAGAAAATATGGAAGCTGAAATAGTGAAAATGACATTTGGATTTGAAAGAAATTAGAAATATAAAATACATATTACATTGAACTAAAGTAACACATCATAGACAAACCTGGGTAGCCATAAACTTTATAGACATATACTCAAACAATAACACTATTACAAAATCAAGAGATTTTATTCAAAAACAAGTAAAAAAAATAAAAAAAAAGGAAGCAAGCAATGCTGCAAAAGGTATACAGTGGGTATAGAAAAGAATCACCCACCTTTAATCACATTTTGTTGCTTTTCAGCCTGAAATGAAGACAGACACTGTTTTTGTTTTATCCAGCTGTATTCACTCAGTGCAACTTATAACATCCAAAGTGAAGGATATAACACCAACATGTCAGAAAAAAAATATATTCAAAAACAAAAAATTACTGAGTTGGAAAAAAGTATCAATGAAAATAAATGTGATCCGTAGCACCATAAGTGATGTGCCTTCATCCCTAAATACATACGGTATGTAGAAAATGCCAAACGGTCCTGGGACTTTAAATGAGGCACTTTCATATATAAAAATAGTAATACATGTACATGATTGCAAATTCATAGTTCCCTAAAATAACCACACAAAAAAAAAAAAAAAAAAAACACACACACACACACACCAGTTAAAAATAATGAACTGATTTATGATAAATGAATATGAGAGAGAGAGTGTCTAAATGTGATAGAGATATATATATATATATATTTTTATTTTATTTTATTTTATTTTACTTTTAGTTTTTAGTCCCCCCCCCCCCCATTTCTAGTCATAAAAACTAGTCGTTACATATGAAGTACAAATATTAATACATGGTAGTATGTCAGATTATATCCAAGCGCTCATTGCATCCAGTAACTCGATGCATTTCGTGGCTCATGACCACACTTCAGGAGTAGATGCAAGATACATGTACATCAACTCCAAACATAATCAAACAAAACACATGGCTGAAAGTCCTAGAGAGCGTCTGACCAGTGGCAGTAGAACTTGCAGGGGCCAAGGGGGGCAAATGGAGGGCAAATAGGGTGCCGAAAAATGAAAATGTCCATGTAGATGAGTTCATAAGCCTCGTACACACGATCGGATTTTCCTGCAGACAAAACCTCTGACTTTTGCCCGAAGGTGTGTCTTGCATACAAATGGTGTGTTAGTAGAAGTTTGGAGAGTGTTGATTTGCTCTTTTCATTTTGTGCTTTTCATTTAGCGCTTTTCAGTTAGTTTCTCAACGGTCGGTCGTCAACCAGCCATGTTGCGGAATGGGAGGAGATAATGGGTTATTTATTATTGGCATTGGAGTTATTGCTTTGACCCAAGTCCAGTCCAGAAACAGGAGGAGTTCTTGGACCAAAAATTGGTTTCTAATCGTGACCAATTACCGTATTTAATCGGCGTATAACACGCACTTTTTACCCCTTAAAATCGGAGGAACGTCGTGGTTGCGTGTTATACGCCGATCCCCCCAAAAAAGTGACAAAAATAGCGCCGCCGAAAAAGAGCGAGCCAATTCTTCGGCTCCGCTCGCAGCCCCGCCTCCCTGCGCTCGATCCCGAAACAGCAGGGAGGCAGGACTGCGAGCGGAGCCGAAGAGTCGGCTCGGTCTTTTTCAGCGGCGCTTTGGTCTTTTTCGGCGGCGCTCGCACGGTCTGTCTCGGCGGCAGGAAATTTAAACGTGGGCAAGGCTGCAAATGACGCTGGCAAGCTGCAAATGGCGCTGGGCAAGGCTGCAAATGACGCTTAAATGTAAGTTTTTTTTTTTTCCCTAAACTTCCCTCCTAAAACTTTTTTTCCTTAAAATGCCCTGCTAAACTTGGGGTGCGTGTTATACGCTGCTAAATATGGTATGTCATATGCCTTTGCTGTGGGAGCCCCAGCAGAATAATCCATAAGTTTTTTCGGAATTATCTCCAGATGACGGACCCCTGCTTTTATTTGTTTTCTTTTTTTAATGCACAATAAAAAAAAATGTATAGAATAATACTTGGCTTTGTGTTTACTTCAAATGACAGTTTGGGAGTAGGCAGTTACATTTAAAAAAAATACAATGTAAAATTGACAAGGGACACCAACATAGTTGTATCTTTGATCTTAAAAAGAAAGGGATAATGATGTTGTGGTAACTTGCCCCCCCCCCCCCCCCAAAAAAAAAGTATAATATTATTCTTGATACCACTAGAAAAAAAAAAAAGCCTTTGAAAATTTGTTTGCAATAAACTCCATCAGTATCACCAGCAAAGCAGCTTCATTATTATCCCATTAAAGAAGAGAATGTGCGCTGCATTTCGAGATTTCATAATTTGCCACATCACGAATGTAAATTCTCCATTACAAACGCTACTTTACAAGACCGATAGCTTCTGGCTCGTCCTTGCTTCTGAGCATGCGTGTGTGTACTTTGGATTTTTGTCTGACGGACTTGTGTACACACACTTGGAAAATCCATCAAAACAGACATTTGTCTGCGGAAAATTTTAAAACCTGCCATGCAACAATTGCCTGCGGAAAATCCAACAATTGTCCGATGGAGCGTACAAAAGGTCGGATTTTCCGCCAACAACCCATCACACATTTCCCCGTCAGAAAATCCGATCGTGTGTACGCGGCTTAAGGCTACTTTCACACTCAGACCACCCAAGCGTTACCGGCACTGTGCGGGCAGGAGCAAGGTGCTTTTAACCCCAAAGAATAGGGCTAACAAGGGACTAAAAGCACCCGAAAAGCGCCACTGACGAAGTGCTTAGCAGGCGCTTTGGCAGCCTTTGATTTCAATGACAGGTGCGGTTTAGGAGCGGTGTATACACCGCTCCCGCACCGCCCCAAAGATGCTGCTTGCAGGTTTTTTTTTTTCTGTCTTGTAAGCGCACCGCCCCAGTGTGAAATCACTTGGGCTTTCACACTGGGGAGGCTCGAGAGGCGCTTTTCAGGCGCTATTTTTTGCGCTAAAATGCCTGAAAAGGCACCTTCAGTTTGAAAGGGGTCTTAATGTTCAGAGTTTAGTTCCACTTTAGGTCTTAACAGACTGCCCTGATAGAAGGACAGGATTCCCTGAATCTGTATACATGAAACATATACAGGGGGTCCCCAGGTTACAAACAAGATAGGGACTGTAGGGTTGTTCTTAAGTTGAATCTGTTGTAAGTCGGAACAGGTAAATTTTTTAAGTGTAGCTCCAGCCAAAAAATCTATTTTTAAGTTTTTTAGTTAACATAGAGAAGGATTATCACCCCTGTAACATTTGTTTTGCTGTCTGTGCACCTGTTCAGAAGATTTCACCTCACCTTCTGACCCAATGACAATTGGATTTTGAAAATTTTGGGTTGATAGGGAAACAAGGACTGGTGATAAAGCTTCAGTGGAGACACCTTTTTCCCATATTAACTCTTACAGGAGTGAATTTCCCTTCCTAGGGGTAGATTTCCTCTCACTTCCTGTTGTCTCCCTCCGTTTGTAAGTAAGAGTCGTTTGTAAGTCAGATGTTTGTAAGTCGGGGACCCCCTGTATATGGGTTCCTAAGAGGATCTTAGCTTATGAATTAGGACCAAATTTAGATTGCCTGGTTCCCAGAAAACCTGTACGAAAGTAATACGTAGTCTGCTATTGCTGACATAATCCTAAAAGTGTGATTGCCTGGATGCCCTGTTGATTTAGTGCATTCAGCACTTTGTAAACCACTGTGCCATTAACGAAAAAAAAAAAAAAAAAAAAAAACACACACACACACACACACACACACACACACACACACCTACCTATTCAAGCAGTGACATGGTGGTTCAGAAGCCAGCCCCTATATGCATCGGTATGGGTTCTTTAAATTTTGCGAACATTTGTCAGGCAAATCATGTTAGATATGGCTTTCACGCCCATGCTTACATCTTTTCCCCTACACAGTTCCAAGTTAGGTATGTCATCTTTTTATTTTTATTTAGTCATTACGCTTCTGCCACTTCAACACAACCTTTGCTTACGTACAGTGGATATAAAAAGGCTACACACCCGTTAAAAAGGTCAGGTTTCTGTGATGTAAAAAAATAAGAATAAAAAATAATAAATAATAAGACAGATAAATAATTTCAGATCTTTTCCACCTTTAATGTGACCTATAAACTGTAAAACTCAGAAACAAAACTGAAATCTTTTAGGTGGAAGAAAGTAAAAATAAAAAAATAAAATATGGTTACATGAGTGTGCACACCCTTAAAACTAATACTTTGTTGAAGCACCTTTTGATTTTATTACAGCACTCAGTCTTCTTGGGTATGAGTCTATCAGCATAGAACATATTTACTTGGCAATATTTGCCCACTCTTCTTTGAAAAAATACTCAAAATCTGTCAGATTGCGAGGGCATCTCCTGTGCACGGTCCTCTTCAGATCACCCCACAGATTATCAATGGGATTCAGGTCTGGGCCATTCCAAAACTTTAATCTTCTTCTTGTGAAGCCATTCCTTTGTTGATTTGGATGTTTGCTTTGGGTTATTGTCATGCTGAAAAATGAAGTTCCTCTTCATGTTCAGCTTTCTAGCAGAAGCCTGAAGGTTTTGTGCCAATATTGACTGGTATTTGGAACTGTTCATAATTCACTTTACCTTGACTAAGGCCCCTGTTCCAGCTGAAAAAAACAGCCTCAAAAGCATGATGCTGCCACCACCACGCTTCACAGTGGGTATGGTGTTCTTTTGGTGATGTGCAGTGTTGTTTTTGTGCCAAACATATCTCTTGGAATTATGGACAAAAAGTTCAACCTTTATTTCATCAGACCAGAACACACTTTCCCACATGCTTTTGGGAGACTTCAGATGTGTTTTTGCAAAATTTGCAGATATTCCTGCAGCTCTTTTAATGTTGTTGTAGGCCTCTTGGCAGCCTCCCTGACCAGCTTTCTTCTTGTCATCAATTTTGGAGAGATGTCCAGTTCTTGGTAATGTCACTGTTGTGCCATATTTTCTCCACTTGATGATGACTGTCTTCACTGTGTTCCATGGTATATCTAATGCCTTGGAAATTCTTTTGTAACCTTCTCCTGACTTTTAACAATGAGATCGCTCTGATTCTTTGGAAGCTCTGCAGACCATGGCTTTTGCTGTAGGATGCTACTAAGGGCACTTTCACACTGCCAGCACCCGAGCGCCAGCGGTAAAGCACTTTACCACAGTTCTTGCTGCAATTTTCGGCCGATAGCGGGTGCTTTTAACCCCCGGTTCTGCCCATCGATTTCAATAGGCAGGGGCACTTTAGGAGCAGTGTATTCACCGCTCCCAAAGAAGCTGCTTGAAGGAATTTTTTTTTACGTCCAGTCAGCGAAGCGCCCCAGTGTGAAAGCACTTGGGCTTTCACACTGGGATTGCAGCTGAGGCTTTTTTCAGGCTCTTTACAGGAGCTATTTTTAGTGCTAAGGCGCCTGGAAAACGCCTCCAGTGTAAAATGGGTCTAAGAAACTGTCAGACCTACTAGAACAGCTATACTTTATTTGGGGTTAATCAGAGGCACTTTAAAAATGATGGCAGGCGAGTACTGACTCCTATTTAACATGAGTTTAAATGTGATTGCTTAATTCTGAACACAGCTACATCCCCAGTTATAAGAGGGTGTGCACACTTATGCAACCTCATTATTTTAGTTCTTTTATTTTTACTTTTCCCCACTAAAATATTTGCTTTTCAACTGAGTTGTACAGTTTATAGGTCACCTTAAAAAGGGTGGAAAAAGTTCTGAAATGATTTATCTTTGTCTCATTTTTTACATCACAGAAACCTGACATTTTAACAGGGGTGTGTAGACTTTATTTCCACTGTATCTTCTTATGTGTATCCATATGGCAATTATTAGGCTACATTCACACCTGAGCGTTTTGTCGCCTGAAGCTACAAAACGCTAGAGGGGAAAAAATACATTATTCTCTATGGAGATGGTTCACATCTCCACTCCCAAACGCCTGAAGCCCTACGCCTAAAGCTCAAACAAGTTCCGGACCCTTTTTTGTCGCTGGAATCGGGCAGATTTGGGCATTTTTCTTCTTTTTACATTGGCGACCTTTATCTCTATACAAAATCGCGGCAAAAAATGCAGCGAATCGCGGTAAAAAACGCTGCAATTTGCACAATTTTCTGTCTGAAAACGCTACGCTCAGGTGTGAATGCAGCCTTAAAGTAATATTAAAGCTTTGTTTTTTGTTTAACATACATATCAATAAAAAGGGAGTTTGTGACTTGTGACAATAAATGTACCTCCATCCCTGATCGAGGTAAATAAGAAAGGAATGTGGGACTTTAAATGAGTCAATTGACTTGTGGAGGTAGAGTAGTTGGTAAACATTGTTTATTTAGTAACAATAGTATGAAACAAGTAAAGTATTTATACACACACATATATATTATATATACATATACACATACACATACACATACACACACACACACGGCATGAGCATGATTGAATGAGAAGTATTTGCTCAGTCAAGTCTGGCTCATGATCTAGTTACTGGCCCATATATACCTTTCATACATTCAAAATGTATTGAGTACTATGTAACTATCTATGTTTATCTTTGTTTTTATAGCATTTCTGTTGCATATGGTGTATCATTGCCTATCAATAGGAAATATCCTGTATTATATCTACAATTAATCATGCTCTAGATTGATATAGTTCACCTTATTGCCAAATGCTGTTTCTATGACATGTTACATATTTGTATTTATACCTTTTTATCAATATTCAAATACTTCTCATGTGCTGCCAAGCTAAAACATTTGCATCATGCCATATGTGCATGTGTATGTATATGAAAATACTTAACTTATACTCATACTATTGTTACTAAATAAACGATGTTTACCAACTACTACCTCCACAAGTCAATTGCCTCATTTAAAGTCCCACATTCCTTTCTTATTTACCTCATTTGTTTAACAAACATGTCATATTTACCTGCTCTGTGCAGTAGTTTTGCACAGAGCAGCCTCAAGCTTCTTCTCTGGTCCCTTGCCAGTGCTCCTGGCTCATCCCCCTTGACCAGTGCCCCCAATAGCAAGATGCTTGCTATGGGGGCACTGATGCGTGCTTGCTCCTGAGACCCACTCTATGCATCCATAAAACATAGCGCCATGGCTCGGCCCTGCTCGCCGCTCTCTCCTCATTGGCTCACTAGCTGATTGACAGCAGTAGGAGCCAATGGCTTCTGCTGCTGTGTCTCCTCTAATGAAAGAGACCCAGGACAGCCAAGGCTTTCGTGCACATCGCTGGATTGAAAGGGGGCTCAGGTAAGTATTCAGGGGGCAGCACACAGAAGGTTTTTTTTACCTTCAGTCAGTCTTTTAAACCACTTTCATTCTCTTACCTGAATGATTGTCTATATTTTCTGTGGCCTTAATCACTTTTTCACAGCATTCACTACAATTAACAGAGTATTCTGAATTGTTAACAATGAAATATTGTTTTGTTTTAATCTGTTTAGTGCAAGTTTGTCATTATTTGGGATTTAGGAGTTTGGTGCGGTTTCTTATAAATTTCTTTGTACTATATGTGGATTTCTGCTGCATTTTGTGCTGATTTTCTCAGCATTTTTAGCGAGGCATACCAAGCTATAGATTGAGGTCTGAACTGCCAAGGTAGTGTGGGTATATGTATATAAATCATTGAATTTTGAATAAAGGGGAATGTTGGTTTTTAACGTGTATATATTTTAAATGTCAATTCATCCTTTTTATGTTAAATATTGTTAGTACTTAGGTTTATGATTAATACTTAAAGTGGTGTGCCCATGAAATTTTTTTTTTTTAAAGTCAGCAGCTACACATACTGCAGCTGCTGACTTTTAAGAATCGGACACTTACCTGTCCCATGGTCCAGCGATGCGGGAGAACGAAACCCCCCCTCGTTCTCCGCTTACTGTGGGCACCCAGCTGTGGCTTCACAGCCGGGCACCCACTGCACATGTGCGAGCGGCGCCGCACGCCATGATACGCCGCAGTCATCTGGGACCTGTCTCGTGTCCCAGATGACTGACTGCGCCGAGGGGAAGTGACGTTTTTAGCCTAGGCTATGGAAGAGGCAGATTTCGTGGGACCACCTAGCAACAGGGAGAAATAGGAAAGTGAATTTTTTTTATCCAATACATTTTTTATTAGCTCATTTGCTGCACATAGGTTAAAAGTTGGAAATTCGGGGGGGGGGGGGGTGCCACTTTAAATTAAGTATACAGTTATTGGATGTCTTTTGTCGTTTGCCTTTTTTAAGGCCTGATTCACACCTATGCATTTTTAGTGCTTTTTGCATTTTGCAGATTTGCACTACAGAACGTGTTCCATAGGAAACTATAGCAAATGGACTGTAGTGCAAATCTGCAAAATGCCAAAAGCACTAAAAATGCATAGGTGTGAATCAGGCCTTAGTGCCGGTTCACACTGGGGCAACACGACTTACAGCGCGACTTAGCAAGGCAACTTGGAAGCAACTTCAATGTGACTTGGAAGCAACTTGGAAGCAACTTCAATGTGACTTGGAAGCAACTTGGAAGCAACTTCAACGTGACTTTGAGCTATTTACAACACAACTTCAAGTCGCCCCCAGGCCAGGCGACTTTGGCCGTGGCCAATCACAGAATAATCAGCTCTCTGGGAGGGTGGGGTTTGCCTGAGTAAACAAATTTATTTTCCTGTAAAGTCGCTTCAATATAGATGGAGATCTGACTTGGAGGCAACTTCCATTGAATTCTATGGGTACAAGTCACCTAGAAGTCGCCTTGAAGTAGTACAGGAACCTTTTCTGAAGTCGGAGCGACTTCAGTAGTATACATTAGGATGGCTCTCATTGATTATAATGTAATTCCTAATGTCAAGCGACTTGGGGCCACTTGAGGTCTGACAAGTCGGATCCCAAGTCGCGGTAGTGTGAACCGAGCCTTACGGTCTTGTCCTCCAGCTCATTTACCAGCAGGGTGAAGCTATCTGTTATGATTCTCCCACTGAAAAACAAACTTTTTCAATGGACTTCTGCAATTGATTAGTAAAATCAGTTTTAGCTTTACATTAAGTTGGAAAGGAGTTGCAAAAGATTAGGTCTAAAACACTCCAGTAGTATACTTTATGTATCGATGCTGCACTGGATCCTTGTATTTACATATACTTTAGTAGGGCATTTGGAATCCTCTGCCAGTATACTGCATACAAATTTGTACAATGTGGATAACTACCAAAATGTGTCAATTTCTGCATTTAAATTCAAGCTGAATGACATTTGATTTCCATTTTAGTTCTGTTTCACTTTCTGCTAAAACAAAGTCATCTTAACTGCCGGTAACAACGTTCATTAATACATCCTATTGCTGATCACGTCTCCGGTTACATGTTTATCTATTATTGACCTACTGTTTTCATTGGACTTTTCCGATGCATCAATTAGGAGGAACTAAAAACATTTAGCTGTGGTTGTTTCTTCAATAATTTGTGTCTGTTGCTGTCGTGGCGTGTAAACTGCATTGATCTGGGACTACGTTGTATTAAATACCCTGTGAAAAGCATTGATACTTAATAGTTCTTGAATGGTTAATTATAGGTTGGTTATAATGGTATAGAATGGTTAATTATAAATTATATAAAACTAACCTCTCTATTTTTTTTGTACGAAATGTAAAAATTATTTTATTTTTTTGCTATAAAATTAGTCTGAACCCCAAATATATATATTTTTTTTTAGCAGAGACCCAAGAGAATAAAATTGCAATTGTTGCAATTTATGTCACGTAGTATTCAAGCAGCGATTTTTCCAAACCCAATTTCTTTGGGGAAAAAAATAAAATTTTATGAAATTTAATGCAAAAAAGCCACAATATGTAACCCTTATTTTTAATATATGAAAGATTAATTTTACACTGAGTAAATAGATATGGCAACAAACTACAGTATTTAATCTCCATAGGGGGTGCTTTAGGCTTGATTCACATCTATGCATGTTGCTTTTGAGCTATTCTGCGTTTTTACTGTGATTTTTGCTTCTTTTTTTTTTATTTATTCACTGTATATAGCTGGTTGATAAGGAGCGCCATGTCCTTAACAACCGATGAGTCATCAGCTGTCAGCGGGCTTCCCCGCTGACAGCAGAATGTAAAAAAATAAATAAAAATCCGGCTAAAAACAAAAAACGGCGCTGGGTCAGCCCCCAAAAGATCATACCGGATTAGGAGGGGACACCCCCACACCAATTTTCTTTCTTTCTTTATTTTTTTTAAATGGCGTGGGTTCTCCCCCAAAATCCATACCAGACTCTTATCCGAGCAAAAATATGTAGAATACACATTGACCTAAACTTGTTTGTTTTTTTTAATTTGGGATATTTATTATAACAAAAAAGTAAAAAAAAAAAAAAATTTGTTTTTTTTCCAAAATGGTCGCATTTTTTTGTTTATAGCGCAAAAAATTTAAACCGCAGAGGTGATCAAAATAGCACAAAAAAAAAAAAAAAGCTCTATTTGTGGGTAAAAAAAAAGGACATTAATTTGTTTGGGTACAGAGTCGCATGACCTTGCAATTGTCAGTTAAAGCGATGCAGTGCAGTATTGAAAAAAAATAGCCTGGTCAGGAAGGGGGTAAATTCTTTCAGAGGCTGGAGTGGTTAAACGACAGCCAGTTTTACCGATTTTAGCCGGACACGGCAGTCACCAACAGTGCGTTCTGCATTTTATGAATTGAATGTGCAATGCAGGTGCAGGGTGGAATATTTACTGCTCTTCTTTATAAATCTGCCCATAAGTATGTTATAACAAATACAAATGCAGGGGTTAGCTTCAATGAAAGCCAGAAAACAATCAACTCTTCTCTTATCCTGTAAAAGTTAAGCATGTTCCATCCCCCCCACCTCTCTTCTGGTGTTTTATTGCAATGTGTGGCCTGAGTATCAGAGAGGCTTGAGAAGGTTGGGCAGGGACAAGTATGACATGTTTAGCTTTGTATAGCTTGGAATCTAGTGATCATTTATACATGTGGTTTTACTAAAAAGGTAACCCCTGCTTACGATTTTTTTTTTCGCCATATGTTCTTTGTGAATTGCAAAGATTTATGACAAGTTTGCTTTAATAAGTGTGCTGGTTGTAGCTTTGAACAGCCATTTAGGAGGCTTCAGTAAGCAACAAGCTTCAAGCATTTGCTGCAACCTGCCAGAAAAACTAATCAGCCATTTAAAAGATTGATTTAAAAAATGCTTATACCATTTTGTGAACTTTCCACAGACAGATGGACTCTGAAAAAGTCTGCCATCAATACTTACTCTACTACATTAAAAACTTGGTAGACAGCCACATCTACTCCTATTTCTCTGCTTTTCACTCATCATAAAATGACAGAGCTCTGCAAAATATTTAATGGTACAGGCAACCTGCACTGACAGAATGGAGGTTACCATTGCTCATCCCTAAAAAACAGTTCCTGATCTGTGCATGAATTCCTGGTTAGGGCCTTTGTCAGCATAATAGCCAGGAAACTAGCATTTTCAGAAGAGTTAAAGAATATGCTACACCAATACTTCATATTTCTGTTATGCCATGTACTTGTGTTAAAAAGTATCCTGTTCTTTGTATTGCTTCCTTTGTTTAAAAAACATGGTGTTCCAGCCAGTCTCCCTGCTTTCCAAGTTCAAACTGACCCCCTTAGACATGAGAGCACATCCATTCCAGCGTGGTCAGTTTTCTGGCTATCCTGAAAACACAGCATGTCCTCTAGTGATCAGACTTGCGCTGACATGCCACTCCTGCACAGCAATTCACTTGGAAGATCAGTGTACTGCTGTTTACACACACACACACACACACACACACACACACACACACACACACACACACGTTTTTGCCTTTGATTTCCATTTTAAACTGAATGGGTGGTTTTACACAGTAAGGGTTTTTATATACTTTAAACAATTTCATATTCTCTTAGTTGAGGTTTCCTTAAGCTTTTGACCGAATGGCCATCCTGTATAAACATACAGAGGATCCAAAGTCAATGTCATTTCAGGTGGTCTTTCCAGTAGAAATGCTCTGTTTTAAGGTTCCTATAGAAGTAATTATTCTAACATTAAAAATGGTCAAAACATCTTTTTTTTCTGGCCCTTTAGGTAATGTTCCATCCACTGACACAAACAACGGGGCATTATTCCTCCCACTGACACCAGTGATGGGCATTGTTTACTCCCACTGGACGCCAGGACATTTTCTACTCCCACTGGCAATAGCCGCCCCACCCCCCGTCATAGAAGATAGGCGAAACATCTAAACCTAAAAGTAATAAAGCAAAACTGACTGTGAATATTAAAAGGGGGTCGGTTTGTACTGCGGCATGTCGGCTCTATTGTGCGAAACTATGTACCTGTACGTCATTTTGTGCAATTGACACTGGGGGCAGTGGGGGAGCCAATGTCCGCCGGCCACCCGTGATCGTTCCTGAGCGAGGCAGAATGGCAATATGTAAACAAAGCAGATCGCCGTTCTGACAGGGAAGAAGATAGAGCTAAGCAGGAACACAGATCTCGGTCTTCATCCAGTCAGACAATCCCCCACACAGTTAGCAAGCACCCCCTAGGGACACACTTAACCTCTTCCCTGCCAGTGTCCTTAGTACAGTAACAGAGCATATTTTTAGCACTGATCACTGTAATGTCACTGGTTCTCCCCCCCCCCCCCCCCCCAAAAATAAAAAAAAAAATAAAGTGTCAGGTGTCCGATTTGTCTGCCGCAATGTCGCAGTCCTGCTTAAAATTGATGATCGCCGCCATTACTAGTAAAAATAAATAAAATGCCATAAAAATATACTATAGTTTGTAGACGTGATAACTTTTGCGCAAAGCAATCAATATACGCCTATTGGGATTTTTTTTAAGCAAAATACAGATTGGCCTAAATTGATGAAAATTGATTTTTTTTTTTTTATTTATTGGATGTGTTTTATAGCAGAGAGTAAACAAAAAAAAATAATTCAAAATTGACGCTTTTTTTTTTTTATAGCGCAAAAAATAAATAAATAAAAAAAAGGGAGGTGATCAAATACCACCAAAAGTAAGCTCTATTTGGGGGGGGGAACAACATACATTTTATTTGGATACAGTGTCGCTGTCAGTTAAAACAATGCAGTTCCATATCGCAAGCAGTGGCATGGTCATTAATGGGGTAAAACCTTCTGGGGCTGAAGTGGTTAAGAAAAACATGGTCAGAGTTTGTCAAGAATGGGCAGCTGCTTGTTACATTCATCCAGCAATTTTTTTATTGATCTGTAAAGATGATTTTTGTTTATTTCAAGAAAATTTAAGATAGTAAGGATATACACATAGTACAGTATAGTAGGTGAGGTTGAAAAAAGACCATCAAGTCCAACCTACACAAAAATGTAAAGAAATTACATAACTATTATTTGTACAATATATAAAAAGAACGTGCCAATATTCTGAAAATAGAACTGTTTATAGATGTAGACATACTTATCAAAAGATTATCCTGTTCACAATAGTTACATTTAAAAAAAACAGAAGAGTTCTGCATACATGCCATTTTCAGCCAACATATCCATTTTTTCAAAGATGCATATGGAGTACAGTTTGCAAAGGTAATCGTTAAAAGGAAAATATAAAAAAAAAAAGGAAGAAGGATCACTCTTACGTGTATATAACATGCATATGAATTCTCCGTTGCAATATCCTAGAATACAGCACTTTTTTTTATAAAATGATATTAAAATTAAATGTTATATTATTATATTATTGCAGGGGATACCCCTGATACGTCTTTGCTTATTCTGTCTCTTATGTGAACAAAAAGTACTTGCTAAACTTCTGACCTGAAATAAGTATGCAGATTGGGAGCTGTGAATTACGGTAATTCTGATTTCACTTACTGGATGCTTGTTCCAGGTCTGTAATTCAGAAAGTAATGAAGCCAAAAGACAGGCAACTAGCATGTTCAGAAGTAGTCAGTAATGACAGCCCCCATATTCCTCTTTCCTTTAGGTCTACTGTTTTACTTACTTCATATATCATATTTATTTTCTTCTTAAATAATGGCTTTCCAATTAAGACTCCCATTTACTGTAAAATGTAGCCTGGGGCAAAGTATTTCTGGAGCAGCAGTTGAGTAACTGCATTCTCTTATAAGGCGCAGTACATATGTAATTTGCCATCCGCACCATTCCTTTTGTCATGTGCTATTTTAAAAGATTAAGCTGCAAAACAGAGAGCCAGCTGTCATTGCAGTGGATATAAAACGAGAAGGCCATGTTTTAAAATGAGAACTCCACTTTTGCGCAAATGAAAAAGAAACAAAAACTGATATCTAAATAACTACTACATCAGCTACTTTTACATTCTAAAAATGAACGGGTTCAAATTATGCCAACCATAGCAACACTATGGGGTTTATTTACTAAAGGCAAATCCACTTTGCACTACAAGTGCACTCCCTTTTGATCTGAGGGGGACATGCAAGGAAAAAAAAAAAAAAAAAAAAAAAAAAAAAATGTTTTGCTTGCACATGATTGAATGGTAAAATCAGCAGAGCTTCCACTCACTTCAGATCTACCCCTCAGATCTAAAGCGACTGCACTTCCAAGTGCACTTGTAGTGCAAAGTGGATTTGCCTTTAGTAAATCAACCCCTATGGCCTCTGAATTCTAAAATAATTTATATGGCAGCATAGTAATGTATGTTACATAGTAACATAGTAGGTGAGGTTGAAAAAAAAAAAAAAAAAAAAAAAGACACAAATCCATCAAGTCCAACCTATGTGTGTGATTAGATGTCAGTATTAGGCCCCTTTCACACGGAAGGCCCGTTCAGATCCGCCTGTCAGTTTTGACGGCGGATCTGAACGGGCGCTCCATGTTACTCTATGGAGCGTCGGATGTCAGCGGAGACATGTCCGCTGACATCCGATCAGGTCCGATCCGCCAAAAGCAGACGTATGGACCACACGTCCAGAGCCGTCGGATCGGGTGAGATCGGGTGAGATCGGGTGAAAACGGACACACTGTCCGTTTTCATCCGATCTCTCCATAGAGATCAGCGGCGCTCGCAAGCCCCTCCCCGCTCAGTGAGCGGAGAGAGGCTTGTCATCCGCCGGCTCAGCGGAGATCAACGGACAGATCTCCCGCTGAGCCGGCGGACAGAGGCGGGCTCCGTGCAAGCGGAGTCCGCCTCGTCTGAAAGGGGCCTTACATTGTATATCCCTGTATGTTGTGGTTGTTCAGGTGCTAGGTTTTTTGAAATGATCGATGCTCCCTGCTGAGACCACCGCCTGTGGAAGGGAATTCAACATCCTTGTCGCTCTTAAGCCCCATACACACGGTCGGACTTTTTGACAACCAACATGCAAATTAGGTGGTTTGGACCAACATCCGACCGTGTGTACGCTCCATCGGACCAACTTTTTCCAGGTTGCATCGGACTTTTGTTGGCTGTGCGAACGGACCAACTTTCTGCCAACAAAAGTCCGAAGGACCAAAGTCCGAACGTGTGTATGCAGTACCAACTGACTTTTGTCCACAGTACAAACACGCATGCTCAGAACCAATGCAAAAGATCAGACAACAATATAGAAGTTGACCAAAGGTGGCGCTGGAGTATTCGAACGTCCTCTTTTGAAGTGTCGTCAGTACGTTGAAACGTCACTACGTTCGTGTTGGTTGTCTCAAAAGTCCGACCGTGTGTATGCAGTACCAACTTGAGGGCCAACGCCCTTTGGACAAAAGTCCAAGGGAAAGTTGGTCCACGGTCCGACCGTGTGTATGAGGCTTTACAATAAAGAACCCTCTATGCAGTTTAAGGTTAAACATCTTTTCTTCTAAATTTAATTAATTAGTGGCCATGTGTCTTATTAAAACTCCTTTCTGCATAAAAATGTTATCCCTATTGTGGGGGTCACCAGTACGGTATTTGTAAATAAAAATATCATATCCTCTCTCAAGCGTCTCTTCTCCAGAGAGAATAAGTTCAGTGCTTGCAACCTTTTTTCATAACCAACATCCTCCAGACCCTTTATTAGCTTTGTTGCCCTTCTTTGTACTCCCTCCATTTCCAGCACATCCTTTCTGAGGACTGGTGCCCAGAACTGGACAGCATACTCCAGGTGCGGCCGGACCAGAGTCTTGTAGAGTGGGAGAATTAATCGCTTTATCTCTGGAGTTAATCCCCTTTTTAATACATGCCAATATTCTGTTTGCCTTGTTAGCAGCAGCTTGGCATTGCATGCCATTGCTGAGCCTATCGCCTACTAGGACCCCTGGTCCTTTTCCATCTTAGATTCCCCCAGAGGTTCTCCCCCCAGTGAGTAGATTGCATTCATATTTTTACCACCTAAATGCATTATTTTACATTAAACCTCATTTGCCATGTAGTTGCCCATCCCATTAATTTGTTCAGATCTTGTTGCAAGGTTTCCACATCCTACGGAGAAGTAAATTTGGGCCATACAACCACCAGATCAGTATATTTCCGCGGTGAGGACAGCCAAGTGTTCCCAATCAGTAGCAGACCTACAAATCAAGGATAGGCTTACACAGTCAGTGGCTGTTCACATCATCATAGAGTGCTTACCTATGGTTGGGGATGGATGTGTGCCCCTGGGTGTGAAATGTATGCATCCTGGGGTGCACATTTGTCTTATCAAGGTGATTCTGGTATGGACAGTGTACACATCACATATATGATATGCTCATTTCTATTTGGCTGCTGGTAATGGCTGTTATACAGTTGAATTCCTGGGCACTTCTATGAGGAGTCAGTAGCTGCATCAAGTTGCTCAATATAGTTTGGGGCGTCCTGAACGGTTATCCTGGATGAGACTTTCCTCATGGTGCTTTCCCACTGCATCTGTTTTGTTGCCAGAGAAGGCCTGTCTATGCACTTTTATACATGTTGTGTGACTGATGGATAGTCCACCCAATAGTACCAACTCCTGAATAAGTGAGCTTTGTTTCATAAAACTTGTTGAGCCGTAGGATATCAAACAATCTGTGTCATCATACAACTATGCGTTATCAGATAAAGTCTATGGAATTTTTATATGATTTTAATCATATGTGAATAACAAAAAAAAAAGTGGATTTTAACCACCGCAAATGACGGCTAGACGGCACGCCTTTCGTTCTGGGTGGACATCATATGACGGCCACCCAGAACGACCGATCTCGTGCGCCCATCGCAGCGATCGGTGGTGCGGTGTGTCAGACACACCACTGCACCAATCTCGGTAAAGAACCTCTGATGGAGGCTTTTTACCATGTGATCAGCCGTGTCCAATCACAGCTGATCACGATGTAAAACAGGAAGAGCCGTTGATCAGCATTTCCTTACTCGCATCTGACAGATGCGAGTAGAGGAGAGCCGATCGGCTGCTGCTCTGACAGGGGGGGGGGGGGGGGGTCTGTGCTGATTGTTTATCAGCGCAGCCCCCCCTCCCCCCTCGGACGCCCACCAGGATGCCGCCAGGACCACCAGGGATTGGCACCACGCTGGACCACCAGGTATGCTACCCTAGACCACTATGGAAATGCCAATCAGTGCCCAGAGAGCTGCCAATCAGTGCCCATCCCTAATGCCTGCCAGTGCCAACAGTGATACCCATCAATGCCGCATATCGGTGCCACCCATAAGAGCAGCCTTTCAGTGCCCAGTGTTGCCTATCAGTGCCCACCAGTGCCACCCATGAGTGCCCATCAGTTCTGCACATCAATGCTGCATATCTGTGCCACTTATCAGTGCCCATTAGTGCTGCCTTTTCAGTGGAGGAAAAAAAAAAAAAAAATAAATACTTATTTACAAAATTTTATAATGGGAAAAAAAAAAAAAAAAAAAAAAAAAAAAAAAAAAAAAAAAAATCGCAGAGGTGATCAAATACCACCAAAAGAAAGCTCTATTTGTGGGAACAAAATGATAAAAATCATGTTTGGGTACAGTATAGCATGACCGTGCAATTGTCATTTAAACGGTGACAGAACTGAAAGCTGAAAATTGGCTTGGGCAGGAAGGGGGTATAAGTGCCCGGTATTGAGGTGGTTAAGGATGTATTGGATTTATTTTTGTTTGATGCAACTCTTTGAAAGTCCTGTGGCAATGTGTTTCTGAGAGTTCACATCTACTTTTCATTACTAAATTTTTGTGTTTAAAAGAAAAATCAGGATTGTGATACTAAGGGGGTGACTGTACAAAGCAGATATAAACCCATGTACACCCAGTTAGCAAAATAAAAGGGCTAAAACTAGAAAAAGTTGTAGATTTACGATAGCATGTACTTTTCTAACCAACAAAATACACTTATACATATTCAGTTCCAATTGTAATATATTTTAAAACCACTTCGCATCCAGGCCAATTCACATTATATATGTTTTTTTAGCAAAGACCCTAGAGAATACAATGGCGGTCGTTGCAACTTTTTATCTCACACAGTATTTGTGCAGCAATTTTTCGAACACGTTTTAGAAAAAAAAAAAAAAAAAAACGAAGTTAGCCCAATTTTTTTGCATAATGTGGAAGATAAGGTTACGCCGAGTAAATAGATGCCCAACATGTCACGCTTCAAAATTGCACACGCTCATGGAATGGCGCCAAACTTCAGAACATAAAAACTCCCATAGGCAACGCTTAAAATCTTTTTACTGGTTACATATTTTGAGTTACAGAGGAGGTCTAGGGATAGAAATTATTGCTCTTGCTCTAATGTTCGTGGCAATACCTCACATGTGTGGTTTAAACACCGTTTTCATATGTGGGCGGGACTTACGTATGCGAACACACAGGGACGCTTACATTTTTTTATTATTATTGTTAATTTTATTTTTATTTTGACACTTAAAATAAATAAAAAAAAAATTTGTGATCACTTTTATTCCTATTACAAGGAATGTAAACATCCCTTGTAATAGGAATATGGCACGATCTGTCCTCTTTACAGTGAGATATGTGGTCAATAAGACCCCACATCTCACCTCTAGGCTGGGAAGCCTGAAAAGAAAAAAAAAAAAAAGAAAAAAAAAAACAAACAAAAAATCTCGGCTTCCCAGCCGATGTGCCGTCATTCGCTTGAATGCAGAAGCCGGCATCCAAACGATCATAGAGACTCCGGCGACCATCTGGTCCGCCGGAAATCTCTATGATCACCATCCGGGGTCGGCGGATCGCGTCTCCGGTAGAAGCATCAGAGGGCAGTGGCATCCCCTCCCGCTGCCCGTAAAAACGATCAAGCGGTGCAACAGCCACTATGATCATTCTTATGGTGTAGGGCAGGGGTCTCCAAACTTTTTACGCCGAGGACCACACTGTATATATTTTACAGATATTCGAGGGCCGAAAAATTTTATAAATGAATCCTCAGCCATGGAATAGAGTGGAAATTCAAAAAAGGCTGCCATCAACGGGACTGGATGGTGAACCTGTATCCTCTGCTCACACCTAAATGCCAGAGCCTCGTGCACCCGGGCTAAGCGTTAAGTGTGCATGAGGCCTTACATCTGTGTTCCTGTCAGAGCCTCCCTGCCCATTTGTGTCCCCAGCAGAATCTCTCCAAACAATTGTAGCCTCATAAGACTTTCCATACACGCTTGTGTCCCCATTGGCACCCACCTTGCACAATTCTGTTCCCATCACAGCAACCCCCCACACATTTATGTCCCCATCAGAACTCCTGCCACACGCTTGTTTCCCCTCAGAGCCACCTCCCCACAACAGTTAAAACCCTTCCTGCCCATGTCCCAATCAGAACCCCTAACCTCTGCGTCCCCATCAGTGCCCATGTCCCAATCAGAACCCCTAACCTCTGCGTCCCCATCAGTGCCCCCTCCACACTTGTGTCCCCCATCAGAGCCCCCCCCCCCCTCCACACTTGTTTCCCCCATCAGAGCCCCCCTCCACACTTGTGTCCCCCATCAGAGCCCCCCTCCACACTTGTGTCCCCCATCAGAGCCCCCCTCCACACTTGTGTCCTCATTAGAGCCCCCCTCCACACTTGTGTCCTCATTAGAGCCCCCCTCCACACTTGTGTCCCCATCAGATTCCCCTACATTTGAGTCCTCCTTCACAGCCCCGCACACACTGTCCCCCCCCCCCTCTATACTTGTGTCCCCAGCACATTCCTTTCCCCATCAGTGCTATTTCCTCGTAGAGCAGCGTGTTAATTACCTGCTAGCTGCTTCTCTGAAGGGCTGGCATTAGAGCAGACCTACTGCACTTCCCGGGTCCCGCCCCGCTTTTACATAGACACGCTGTTACACAGCAAAATATAACACTGAATCTAATTGCGGGGGGGGGGGGTGCTGGGAGGTGCATGAGGTCTGCACTGAAATAATATAGGCTTTGTTTGCTTTCTCGAGTCCCGAGACTTGCGCTGCACACTCCTTTAATACCTGTCAGAAGGCAGAGCAAGCCCCGCAACTCGAGCAGAGTCAGTCCTCGCAGTGAGTCTGATGACTGCAGCTGCGGGCCAGACAAAAACATCCTAGCGGGCCGGATGTGGCCCGCGGGCCGTACTTTGGAGACCACTGGTGTAGGGAATCGCAGGCACTAAAAGAAGATGATATCTGAATGATGTCTGTAGCTGCAGGCATCATTCAGATATACCCAGCAAAGTCAAGGACGTACCTGGACGTACCTTGGGCGGGAAGTGGTTAAATCTGTCTTTTTTTTTTCTATAGCATATGAAAATTATTTAGGATCTCAGACGCACAACATAAAAAAATGAAGCAATCCAAAAATTGTCCAATAGCGGAGTCTCAATTTATGATAATATGTATACGCAATTATAGTTACAATCAATACTGTGCCCAAAGACCTAAGAAGGATAATTATGGGCTGATGAGGTGGTTCTTCAGCCAATTCAAATTCACCTAGGCCTATAGGTCGTTTTCATGAAACACAAAATTATCTTTAGCCTGATAAAATGACAAAAACGCAACAAACTGATTTTCCCCACATGATGAAAAAATCATTCCCTATCGCTTTTAATAAGAGATGCTATCAATTTAATGATTGCGCAAGCGATGGTTCGTCGTGTTGCTATGACATCTGTGTCTCATTTCGAACAATGATTGTCTGCACTTTTAAACACCGCCACAGTTTCAACGATTGTCCACATTTCATCTTTGCTGGATTGGATGAAAAATTGTCCTGTCTATGGCTAACCTAATATATTCAGCACATTCTATAAACAAAGAATCGTGTGTCTGGAATGCTTTAACTGTAAAATGAAGACCGAGTGTGATGGGAATCTGCAAACCAGCTTAATGTGCTTTTAGAAAGCTTATTACCCACAAAGGGCTGAAGAGAATGGACTAGTGGTAAATTTCCACTCTCAATTTATGTTAAAAGGCATCATTCACCAACATATGCTAGGAGATTAAGAAAAGTAAGCAATAGTTAGGGGATTAGAGAGATGGTTGCAATTACAAAACAAGAACGAAAGTAACAGACTAAAGCAAAAGAAAATAAAAAAGCACAGATTTATGGTTTTCTAGCTTCTTAAAGTGGAAGTACACCATATTAGAACTTTTACTGCTGTCAATATGGTTATTACATGGCTGTTGGATAGTGCATGTCAGAAAGCTGACATAAATCTTCATAATTAGCAGATAACAAATGGGTACTGCCAAGGAAGTTGCAAAAAAAAAAAAAAAAAGAAAAAAGAAAAAGACAGTTCTCATACCTACATAAACTAGGGTCAGACATCAGATTTCTGTATGAGGCTAATGAACTTAGAGGAACAGAACAGGATGCTGGCGAAGGGGTATTCGCTATGACTGCTGAATTGCAGGCTTCTTTCATTCCGGCTCCAGTCACACCCGAGCGTAGCATTTTTTTATTTTTTATATGTTTTTGCAGCTTTTTACAATTGTTTTTAAAGCGTATTACGCGCTTTTTTCAGCTTCAGGCATTTTTGTTTAGCCAATTGAAAGCACTAGAGCGGAGGAGAGAGAACATTAGGGGTGGAGAGCTGCCATTTTGGAGCAGAAAACAAGGGACAAAAACACTTGTAAAACGCTTGAGTCAGGCGTTGCTATTGAAGTCTATGGGGCTAAAAACTCTTGCAATCAGTGGTGTATCTAGGGTATGGCAGCCATGGCAAGTGCTGGCGCTACCACTAGGCAGCCGCCTAGGGCACCCAGCCGCTGGTGATCTTACTCCCTCTCTACAGTGTCAGAGGCGCTGGTACAGCATTTTTGGGTGCTGATGTTACTGCATGTATGGGTGCTGGTAAGGCCGCATTTATGGGTGCTGAAATTACTGCATTTATGGGTGCTGGTGAGGCCGCATTTATGGGTGCGGATATAATTTTAAAATAGTGCCAATCCATAATTTGTTAACTGGAGTATTAAAAAGTTTGACTTGTAGTTGTTCGCGTTTTTTTAGTTAAGGTCATCTGAAAGATGGGTTTTAAATGTTTTGACAGGGGCACAGTTTCAGTGCTTGCCATAGGCTCCATTTTCACTAGATATGCCTCTGCTCGTAATCTGCCAAAAAAAAAAAAAAAAAAAAAAAAACCATGTACTTTGAGCGACAGGCGTTTTGCTTTAGACGACAGAACACTCAGATGTGAACAGGGGCAATTGAAATTAATGGGATTTGGCTTGTTGAGCATTTTAGAGCGACAAGCTTAAAAATCACTGAACATGGCCTAATACATTGTGGCAGTATAGTTACCTGGTATGTGAGTATATGTAAAGCAAACCTTGTCCTTTTGATCCGCTAATAATGTCCCAGTAAACCTAACCATAAGTGCCTTGCTGCCTTTATAAACGGAGTAGAAATCAAGCAATATTATTTTGCAAGAGTAGTATTTCCCAGGTGGAAGAACAAATGTTGGCTCTCAGTTTTAATCAATGCCTGGCCGTTTTTCCATGATCATTAATACTACATCAAATTCAATAAGTCACCTCTTTTCCCTTGCTCAGTTTTCCATTCACCAAAAAGTGGTAACTCTTGTAGAAAGGGCCTGACATTTCTAGGCCCTGTGCCAGCATGACCTCTGCATTTTTATACACACAGGCACAATCGTAGCACGCTCAGGTATCTGTGCTTTGTGAAGTGCAAAAGATGGTCTCAGGCAGCCATGTTAAAAGCAGGCCATAGACAAGTCGAAAACTGAATGAAAATCCTTGTCGATCATAAGGTTGTTCGTTTTTCGCATCATAAGCGTGCCAGCTGCTAAACACGATTTACGTGCTGCAAATTGACCAGATCCAACATGCTTAGAAAAACAAAATGAAATGATGGCACAATTGTATGTGCCAGGATGAGAATAGTGATACAGCAATCTTTTCCTAGCTTTCAAATTGCTATCTCTGATGAGACTCAGCTCAGGGTGGAGAAGCTGTGGCATGTTCGGGTGTTATTGGACTGTGTTATATTAGGTACCTGCGCATGGGTTGGTTACTTTGCATCTTTAAAAGCTTACACTAGATATAGTGTGTGGCTATTTTAGAAACATAAGATTGCAATCTCTTTAGGAACAGGACAACTGTAAATGATGAATTGCATTCAACTAAACATTATAAATACTGTGCCAGAACTAATTATCCAATTAAAACAAACAATACAGCTGTGACACACCACTAGACATTTCAACCAATCGGAGAACTCTTTTGGCAAGTATGTGCATCTTGTCCATTTTATCACCAAGAAACTGATAGCCAGGTAATTAAAACTGAGCTCTGATTAAAATAAATAAATACCCTATGCAGTGGCCCCCTACCCCCACTGCAAGGAATAAATGCTTGTAAAAGTTGTTATAAAGCCTAAACAGGTTTCACCTTAGAAAGGGGAGTTCCACCAAAAAAAAAAAAAAATGGAACTTCCGCTTTAAGTACTTAACCCCCCTGACATGCTACATTTGCATCACATCACAAGATTGATAAAAAAAAAAAAAAAAAGACATAACATCAGGAGTCCTCATCTGTGGCATGTGTCCATCCTCAGCATGGTGGTAGAGAGCAGTGTAGAGCCGTCCAGCAGCTGTAAAGCATTCTCATATGTGTTGGAGAGAGGAGGCAGCAGGGAAGCCTGTATTCACTGCGGGACACACAAGGCTGATGGTGTCAGTGGAGAGAAGGGGGCAGTAACGCGTTTCGGAGCATGTGCGGCTCCTTCGTCAAATGGGTCCCTGCTGCCTCCTCTCTCCAACACGTATGAGAATGCTTTACAGCTGCTGGACGGCTCTACACTGCTCTCTACCACCATGCTGAGGACTCCTGATTTTATCATGTATTTTTTTATCAATCTTGTAAGTGCTTTTAACCCTTTGTGCACTTTATTAAATTTTGCATACTGCACTTAGAGGCGCCTTTCTTTTCCTTTTTTATTTTTTTTTATATCTTCAGAGTTGCTTCTCCTCTAACCAAAGTGCTGCCAGAAGTGCCACCTCATCACTATCATCCCTCTGACCAGCTATCCACCTTCGCCAGAGCACCCTTATCACCTCAGTTTTACACTTTTTGTAGCTGTTGACTTTTAAATGGGTGGAACACCGCTTTAATGCATTGCAAGTTAAAAAATGTTTAGGCACCAGTATCCCCTCCAACCCCCCCCCCCCTTTTAACCACTTAAAGAGGAGTACTACCCATTTAAAAAAAGTCAGCAGCTACAAAAAGCATAGCTGTTGACTTAATAATCGGACACTCACCTGTCCCACGGTCCAGCAATGCAGGCGAACAAAGCCTCGCTCCTTTCCCCCTCTTCTCTGTGGTGCCGGCGTTGTAACTGTGGGTGCTGCATGCAATAAATGGCTGGGCAATCTTCTGGGACCTGTGGACGTGTCCCAGAAGATAGCGGTGAAGGTGAACTTCCTTCCGGCGCTGCAGTTCCCCGGGAGGAAGTGGGAGCCTCTAAAAAAAAAAAAAAAAAAAAAAAAAAAAAAAGGAGGGTATCCGCTCTCCCCCCCAAAAAAATAAAATGCCAAATGTGGCATGTCAGGGGGTCACCATCACTTAAAGCGGAAGTTCCATATGTATTTTTTGATCAAAAAAAAGTGCAAGACACCAGTAAAGTTAGCTTGTGGAATGGTGCCAAACTTTTACCCTTAAAAATCTCCAAAGGCGATCTAGGGCTAGAATTATTATTGCTCTTGCTCCAACGATCACAGCGATACCTCACATGTGTGGACTGAACACAATTTTCATATGCGGGGGCTATTCATGTATGCATTCGCTTCTGCGCATGAGCTCGTCAGGACAGGGCACGTTAAAAAAAAAAAAAAAAAAAAAGTATATCTTTTTTTTTATTATTATTTATTTTACTTTTAAGTTTTTATTTTGACACTGTCTTTTTTTGGGTGACTTATTCCTATTACAAGGAATGTAAACATCCCTTGTAAAAGAAAAAAAAAAAAAAAAAAAACATGACAGGACCTGTCAAATATGGCCTCACATCTCATATTTACACTAAAATGCAAAAAAATTAAAATAAAATAAATTCTCCTTTAACCACTTTACATCCGCGCTATAGCCGAATGTCGGCCACAGCACGGATGTCAATTCCCGGGAGGCCGTCATATGACGGCCTCCCCTGTGCACGCTCCCTGCGGAGCGCGCTGTGATCACTGAGTCTCTAAAACTCGGGTGATCAGAGATCCGAGTAAGGGGCGGGTCCCGGCCCCTTACCATGTTATCAGCTGTCAGCCAGCCAATGACAGCTGATCACATGATGAACACAAAAGCTCGGTGATCGTTTTTTTTCTCCTCACGCTGACAGCGGAGGAGAAAAAAAAAAAAAAAAGCCGATCACCGGCTCATTTTAAAGGGACATTGGTCCCGAAAAGTCAGAGGCAATTATGCCTCATGTAATGCCCACAAGTGCCACCTGTCAATGCCCTCAAGTGCCACCTGTCAATGCCCACAAGTGCTGCCAATCAGTGCCACCTAAAAGTGCTGCCTATCAGTGTAACCCATCAGTGCCCATCACTGCCACCCATCGGTGCCCGTCACTGCCGCCTCATCAGTGTACATCAATGACGGACAAAAATTACCCATTTAAAATTTTTATAACAAAAAAAGAAATCATTTTCTCTAAATTCGGTCTTTTAAATTTTAACAAAAAAATAAATAAAATCGCAGAGGTGATCAAATATCACCAAAAGAAAGCTCTTTTTGGGGGGGAACAAAATTATAAAAATTTCATTTGGGTACAGTGTTGTATGACCGCGCAATTGTCATTCAAAATGCGACAGCGCTGAAAGCTGAAAATTGGTCTGGATTGGAGGGGTGCCCAGTAAGCAAGTGGTTAAGAGCTATGGGCGGAAGTGACGTTTGACAGCATCCATGGGAAAAGACGCGATCATCTCCGCCGCTACCAGCAGGTCCGATAAGCGCCAGAGACAACTGGAGCATGGTGGGAGGGGGGTGGGCACCTCTCCTGCCACTGATAAAAGTGATCTTTTGGCGAATCCACTTTTATCTTAAAGAGAAACGCACAGCTTTACCCATCTAGAGTGACATTTTTGTTCATTCTGCTTTACAAAATAGCTCAAGCTCTGTCAGATTGGATGGAGAGCGTCTGAATCAGCAATTTTCAGGTCTTGCCGAAGATTCTCAATTGGATTTAGGTCTGGACCTTGGGCAATTATAACACATGAATATGGATAGAGAGTGTACATACATACATAGTGGAAATGAAAGATTAATTCCTCGATTAATTGTTTTGATTGGTACTCACCTCTCTGCCGCCTTCTGGGTCTTCAGGGAGTGCTGTCGGAGATACGGTAATGTCACCGGACTCCTCCCCCCTTCCCCCAGGTGCCTCGGTCTGCTAACGAAGGGGGGAGGAGTCCAGTGACGTTGAAGTTCTGATTGAACGTAATGCGTACGGGAGAGGATCTACGCATGACTTTACCTGCTTCTTCCCTACGAAACTAACACGATTGTCTGCTTTACATGTTGTGTTTTTATCATCTTTATGTGAGCAGTTTGTGTTTGAACACAAAAATTAAATCTTATACTTAAGCGGTGAGCACTTAGATCTTTTCTTTCTACCCATGACCTGGCGTCCTTGCTGAGATCGATGGAAACATGAGAGAAGTTTATGGTCCGTGTTAACCCTTTTGATACCCGCTTGCATGACCACCTGTTTGCACAGGGGTCCGTGCCATAAGGCGAGAGTGATTAGACTGGAGGGATTGTCACGCTACTGTGGGGGGAAAAAAAAAAAAAAAAACACTTACATCAGTGCTAGTTTGAATTTAAAAAACGTATGTGTGTGAACTGTGAAGTTAAGTCATGGATTGTGGAAACTAACTAGTGTCGGGTGATTTTATACCACATTTACCACTGAATAATGCAGAGTTGCAATGCCAGGAGATCAGCTAAAAAGTAGTTGGATCTGTATATGTGTTATAATTACAATCGGAATTAGTCGAAAAAAAATAAAAAAAATCAAACACGAAAATTTGAATCAGTAACACACACATACATATAAACACAATAAACAATTGTTGGCACCCCAGAAATTTCTCACAGAAAAAGTATTGCAGTAACACATGTTTTGCTATACACATGTTTATTCCATTTGTGTGTGTATAGGAGCAAAAAAAAAAAAAAGGGGAGGGAAAAAAAAAAAAAAAAAAAAAAAAATGCAAATTGGACATAATGTCACACAAAACTCCAAAAATGGGCAGGTCAATATTCTTGGCACCCTTAAAGCGGAGTTCCACCCTAAAGTGGAACTTCCGCTTATCGGATTCCAATTGGAACCTTTCAGGGGGGAGGGGGGTGCAGATACCTGTATAATACAGGTATCTGCACCCACTTCTGGGACGCATTAGCCAAGCTGTCCCCTCCCTATCCGAGAATGCCCCGTTGTGTCTTGGGAAACACAGTTCCCAGGACACAGCGGGGACCAATAGAGGCGCGCAGCGCGACTCGCGCATGCGCAGTAGGGAACCGAGCAGTGAAGACGTTGCGTCTTCACTTCCTGATTCCCTGACAGAGGAAGGCGGCGGAGCAGTGAGAGACGAGCGATCGCTCGTCATCTTCTGCCGACACCGCTGGAACAGGTAAGTGTCCATTTATTAAAAGTCAGCAGCTGCAGTATTTGTAGCTGCTGACTTTTAAAAAAAAAAAATTCAGGTGGCGCTCCGCTTTAACTTAATATTTGGTTGCACACCCTTTGGAAAAAATAACTGAACTCAGTCGCTGCCTATAACCATCAATAAGCTTCTTACACCTCTCACCTGGAATTTTGGACCACTCTTCCTTTGCAAACTGCTCCAGGTCTCTTATTGGAAGGGCGCCTCCCCCCCCCAAGAAATTTTAAGATCTCTCCACAGGTGTTCAATGGGATTTAGATCTGGACTCATTGCCGGCCACTTTAGAACTCTGCAGCGCTTTGTTGCCATCCATTTCTGGGTTCTTTTTGACGTATGTTTGGGGTCATTGTCCTGCCGGAAGACCCAAGATCTCGGACGCAAACCAAGCTTTCTGACACTGGGCTCTACAGTGCGACCCAAAATCCTTTGGTAATCCTCAGGATTTCATGATGCCTTGCACACATTCAAGGCCCCCAGTGCCAGAGGCAGCAAAACAACCCCAAAACATCATTGAACCTCCACCATATTTCAGTGTAGGTACTGTGTTCTTTTCTTTGTAGGCCTCATTCTGTTTTCGGTAAACAGTAGAATGATGTGCTTTACCAAAAAGCTCCATCTTGGTCTCATCTGTCCACAAGACGTTTTCTCAGAAGGATTTTGGCTTACTCTGTCAGCAGTGGGGTCCTCCTGGGTTTCCTGCCATAGCATTTAATTTAAATGTCGACGGATAGTTCGCATTGACACCGATGCTCCCTGAGCCTGCAGGACAGCTTGAATTTCTTTAGAACTTGTCTGGGGCTGCTTATCCACCATCCGGGGCTATCCTGCGTTGCAACCTTTCATACATTTTTCTCTTCTGTCCACGCCCAGAGAGATTAGCTACAGTGCCATACGTTGCAAACTTCTTGATAATGTTGCTCACTGTGGACAAAGTCAAATCTAGATCTCTGGAGATGGAGTTGTAACCTTGAGATTGTTGATATTTTTCCACAATTTTGGTTCTTATGTCCTCAGACAGTTCTCTTCTCCTCTTTCTGTTGTCCATGCTTAGTGTGGCACACACAGACACACAATGCAAAGACCAAGTGAACTTCTCTCCTTTTTATCTGCTTTCAGGTGTGATTTTTATATTGCCCACACCTGTTACTTGCCCCAGGTGAGTTTAAAGGAGCGTTACATGCTTGAAACAATCTTATTTATCCACAATTTTGAAAGGGTGCCAAGGATTTTGACCACCCCATTTTTTGAATTTTGAGTGACATTATGTCCAATTTGCTTTTTTTCCTCCCCTTTTTTTGTTTCAATACACACAAAGGGAATAAACGTGTATAGCAAAACATGTGTTGCTTGATTTTCTGGAAAAATGTCTGGGGTGCCAACAATTTCGGCCATGACTGTAATTATATATATTTTATTATTATTATTTTATAAGCTGGTGTTGAACTTTATTATTTGAGTCCAGCTTTAGAGAAAATTCTGTAATCATAAAAAGGAATATTTCTCTACACTGCGATCTCACCCAATATGTGTTTATCAGATTTATAACAGATGTCATGTAGGATAAGGACAGTGATTCCTGCAGGATTACAGTGGCTTGATTAACCAGACACCTTTATATCCAATTTACATGATGAAGGAAAGTAATTGCATCAACCCTGCATTGCTAGTGTAACAATGGTGATGAAATAGAGCATTACTTTGTTTTCATTTGCCACTTCCTATCTGCACCCTTAGAGGCCTTTTGTAATGGTTTCAACCCTTGAGACACGAAGCCCGATGCTGCCAACTACTACTTCCACAAAGAATTGTTGTGCTGACAACCACCTGATCAGCAGTACAGAGAAGACTATCAGAACCTTACAGAGCGTCTATGAAGGCAGTGCAGGAAAAATGAGCAGCCATCCGGCAGTGGCTGCTTGTTAGCGCATATAAACTCACATGTCTTTGAAAGGGGAAATAATCAGGAGTATTCTTTGGCAGTGCACACAACTCCTTCTGCTGATTATTATGGCATCACATATATGCATCAGGATAGCAAAGCAGAAGAGAAATCACCGGTATTGTGAGAAAACATTGAGCTCTACCTCAAGGGCTGCTCGGGAAAAGTAAGCATACAGATCAAGCCTTTTCATAGAACCCTGCAGATGTAAGCAGTCCTGCTACACAATTATCAGGGACTGGCTGATGTCATTGCACACAGATTCCTATTATCCTGTCACTGCACACACAAACCCATAGTCTGACAAAACCGCAAACTCTCCCTGCAGCTATCTCTGCCAAACACACGATAAACAAAATTACATGTGCTAAAAACGAAGAGAAAATGCCAGATCAGTCAGTATATATAGCCATGAGTAGCAAGGGAGTCACACTGCCATATACACAGGCTGCAAGTTTCAGAAATTGTTGTAGTCTCAATCTAATATGCTTTATCCAGGATAATTAATTGTTACATGGCATGCGATGTTATGTTGTTATCACAATAGTCAGCGTACAAGGACATAAAAATCTGCAAGAAAGCAATAACAATAGTGTGGCCAACAATAACCAGGTTCCTGGGGGCTCATTCACTATACAGTTGGGAAAATTATTTTATCCCCTGTAGATTTTGTAAGTTTGCCCACTTTAAAGAAATGAAGGGTCTATAATTTTATCATAGGTGTATTTTAAACGATAGAGGCAGAATATCAACCAAAAATGTATTATTTTTTTAAATAAAAACACACATAAAACAAAATGTTATAAATTAAGTGGCAATTCAGTGAGTAAAATAAGTATTTGATCCCCAAGCAAAACATGACTTAGTACTTTGTGGAGAAATCCTTGTTGGCAAGCACAGAGGCGAGATGTTTTTTGTAGTTGGTGACCAGGTTTGCACACATCTCAGGAGGGATTTTGGTCCACTCTTTACAGATCTTCTCTAAATCCTTAAGGTTTCTTGGCAACTTGAAGTTTCAGCTCCATCCATAAATGTTCTATAGGATTAAGGTCTAGAGACTGGCTAGGCCACTCCATGACCTTAATGTATTGCGTGAGCTACTCCTTTGTTGAATTGGCTGTATGTTTTGGGTCATGGTCATGCTGGAATACCCATTTTCAGTGTTCTGGCTGATGGAAGAAGGTTCTCATCCAAGATTTTACAATACATGGCCCCCATCCATTGGCCGCTGAATGCGGCAAAGTCATCCTGTACCTTTAGCAGAGAAACAGCCCCAAAGCATAATGTTTCCACCCTCATGCTTGACTGTAGGGATGGTGTCCTTAGGGTCCATAGTCAGCATTCTTCCTCCAAACACGGCAAGTCAAGTTAATGCCAAAAAGAGTAGAGCTGCACGATTCTGGCCAAATGAATCAATGAGAATCACATTTTTTTTACTTAGAATAAAGATCATGATTCTTGCGGCGTAAAAATTTTCACATTATACAAAAAAATAAATAAAATTGGGCTAAACTTTACTGGTTCATATTTTTTTAAATTCATTAAAGTAATTTTTGCTAAAAAAAAAAATTGCATTTGAAAGACCGTTGCGCAAATACAGTGTGACATAAAATATTGAAACAACCACCATTTTATTCTCTAGGGTCTCTAATAATATATAATGTTTGTGGGTTCCAAGTAATTTTCTAGAAAAAAAATTTTTTTTAACTTGAAACCAACAAATGTCAGAAAAAGGTTTAGTGTAAGTGGTTAAACTCATTTACACACCAAGTCTATTCCTTTGACAAATTGTTACAATGTTTAGACTTCGTTCCACTGCTAAAGAATGTTGTGATACTTGGCAGACTGCCCAATTTTTGGGCTGTGGCTTCAGCAGAGCAGAGAGAATTCTCTGCATAGAGGAAAAAATAAATAAAATCAGGAAATACTTTTGGCAAGATCGCAACGGAAAAAAAATAAAAATAAAATCCCGATAACGATATTTGACGATTAACAGCTCAATTTTGGTCTCATCTGACCACAGTGCTGTCTCCCAATCCTTCCCTGAATCATTTAGATGTTCATTGGAAAACTTCAGATGGGCCTGTATGTGCCTTCTTGAGGGGGACCTTGCAGGCGCTGCAGGATTTCAAACCATGGCGGCATATTGTGTTACCAATGGTTTGTTTGGTGACTTGTGGTCTAAAAGCTCCTCCCGTGTAGTTCTGGGCTGATCCGTCACTTTTCTCATGATCATCCTTACCCCATGAGATGAAATCTTGCATGGAGCTCCAGACCGAGAGTGATTAATAGTTATTTTTTATTTCTTCCATTTGAAGTTGTCTCCTTCTCACCAAGCTGCTTGCTGATGGTCTTGTAGCCCATTCCAACGTTGGCAGGTCTACAATCTTTTCCCTGAAGTCCTTTGACAGCTCTTTGGTCTTGCCCAAGATGGTGAGGTTTAAGCCCAGGTTCACACTGAGCTGCAGGAATGAAGCCGTGCGAGTTCAGCTGAACGCACACGATTTCACTCCTGCGTGTCAGTCCCAATTTTGGCTGTGATTCAGAGACATCTGTGCAGGGTTCTGCACAGATGTCAATGTAAATAGCAGCCAGAAATTGCAAAAAGTAGTACAGAAACTACTTTTTGAAATTGATGTGGCGCTGCAAATGCAGCGTTGCACCGATTAGGACGGTGCCATTGCCGGACATGTCAAATCGTACCAATGTGAGCTAGGGCTAAATGAAAGATTCTATGGACAGGTGTCTTTTATACACAATGACAAGACCAATCTGTGTACCACATGAGCACATACTGTATCCAGTCTGTGGGAGCCAGAATTATTGTTGGTTGGTAGGGGACCAAATACTTATTTTACTCGCCGAACTGCAACTCAATTTATAACATTTGTATCACGTGTTTATTCTGGATTTTTGGTGGCTATTGCGGGGTCGATTTACTAAACCTGGAGAATGCAATATCTGGTGCAGCTGTGCATGGTAGCCAATCAGCTTCTAACTTCAGCTTGTTCAATTAAGCTTTGACAATAAAACCTGGAAGCTGATTGGTTTCTATGCAGAGCTGCGCCAGATTTTGCACTCTCCAGTTTTAGTAAATCAACCTCTGTCTCGATCATTTAAAATACACCTATAAGAACAATTCTAGACCATTCTTTTTTGTAAATGGGAAAACTTACAAAATCTGCAGGGGATTTATGTCCCCACTGTATGCACAGTGAACTGTGTTTTCCTGCACTGGATAAAAGCATGTCACTGCTAGGGCACATAGAAAATGTATTTCTATGCGCTTCATTCGCGTTATGCTGGTGTGATGTGCTGCATTGCAGTGTAGAAAAATGCAACATTGCTGCATTTTTTTACACTGCACTAGATGGCACCAAATGTCATCATACAGGAACAGAATGCACAAAACTGTTGTGAAGTGACATGAAAGAAGTGTCATGACATGTGACATGTAAAATACGTGCTTAAAAAAAAAAAAAAAAAAAAAAAAAAAACTAAGAAAAAGCAAAAACACCCCAATCATAGCAATGCACCGAAATATATTTTGCATTGCTCCCTACCAGAGCCGACACTGCACTAGCCTGCATGGTAAAAACGCTACACTTTACAGGCTAGTATGAACCTGGTCTGATACAAAAGTTTATAATGATGGTTACATAAAAAAAAAAAAAAAATTGGACGAACCTTATGGGTTGTTATGCACAACAAACTATTTTACTAAACATGCAGCACCAAGTGCTAAAGGGCATCCAGAGTTAAAGTTCGACTGTGAACACAAAAATGTAATTTATATACATTTCTCAATAGAGAGAAAGAATAGAATTCCACTTTGTGAGCACCAATTGCCTTTGCAAACCCAGATATTACTTTGTAAAAGTAGCAGTGACATCATCACTGGGCTGTACAGAGAGCAGAGCTGTGGAAGGACCCAGAAGCTCCACCTTCTACAGGAGGAAACAAGACCGGTCACCCTGCACAAGGAGAGGCAGCAGCAATGACTGGTCTTTATTACAGAGGCAAAGTTTCTCACTGGATTACTGCAGAGATCTTGAAAAAAATATAATACACAAAGCACACCAAGATTTAAAGAAGAAAACACATGCCTCTTATAAATATAAACGAATAACAAAAGAACAAATACCAGATTTGTATCATACAGCTCTAAAATTTAGTGTAAAGGCGACAGAATTACTGATATCAGGAGGACAGAGATAAAACTGGTCACGTCACATGTGTATTGTATAGGTAAACAAGTATATGATGCATGAATCATATTTTTTGTTTGATTCTAGTGAGTAATTAAAGTCACTGTGAAAGGAATCTTTTATGGATCATTACAATTGCTTCTCAGATTTGTAGCGCTCATAAGCTGCTAGAAAAATATTCCAATCTAAAAATGTAGACAAAAATGCAAGTATAATCGTCTGATTGATCAAATTTCGTTTTCAATAGACCGAGCTATGATTTTATCCATGACATTCCACACTAATCATCTAGATTTCAGATTTTATAGGAAATTGCTTCACAGAGAAGGGGGAATGAAAAATCAGCAGTTGTATTAAAAACACAAGGATCAAAGAGAAAAAAATAAAGTAATCAATGTAATAACAACACCACTAATATGATAGATATTTCTCTAATAAATTAGGATTTTGGAAGGTTTGCTGGGAAGGTGTGGTAAAGTATAGTAGCAATGCATGCAATTAGCCCACAGTTCAGGCCAATCAGGATAAAAACCCAGAACCAAAATGTAAAATGTGCAGCAGTCATAGAATTTATTATCTTGCAAATATGAGCTAGAAGATTTGAGTGTGAAAATATTAGAAAGTACATATGTAAAAATGCCACTTACAAGCACCAACAGGTGCTAACTGACAAATTAATCTATTGGCCTTATGCTGGCCATACACTATGCGAAAAATCGACCGAAATCCGGTCATTTAGACAGTTTGTTCGTTTTTCGGCCGGCACAAAAATCGATAATCATTGGGACGTTTGAGCCAAAAAAAAAAAAAAAAAAAAAAAAAAAAAAAAAAATTATATATATATATATATATATATAAATATATATATATATATATATATATATATATATAAATATAAATAAAAATATATATAATATATATATATAAATTATATATTATGATTATCGTACGATAATCAAGTCATGTGTACGGGGCATTAGAATTGCAGCACCTGACCCAGACCTTCAAACACTTATAGAAAAAAGAAATTCCTATCTATTGTTAATGCACTTTTTGATCAGTTGCACCAGAATCAATTTACAGATAAATAACCACACCTCACGCATGAAAGTGTATCATGGCAGGAGATTTATTTTAAAGATTGCGTATCAAGTGCAAAGTAGAGGAATGGTATGAAAGCAGCATTTTAGTGACAGAGACCTTCAATAATAATCATTGCAGTCAGGTCGTCACGCTTATGCCTGCAGCCATTAATTGACCAGCTGCTCTCAAAGCTCTTACATAGCCACAGAGTCCTATGTGACAGGAAGTGACAGTGCCAAGTACTGTAGGAAGGATAAAAATAATATTGCCAGTGCCCTGGGTACTCACTGTAGTTTCTGATGGTTAACCATGCAATCTACTAGTTTAAAGAAAAAAAAAAAAAAAAAAGAAAAAAAAAAAAAAAAAAAAAGGAAGGAGCACAAAAGTAATTTTTCTTTGTATTGTATCCAAAATAAAAATAACCACCATAAAAAAGATATTATTACAAATAGCCTGCAAAACTAATAATAATAATAATAATAATAATTTGGACGCTGTATTTTCGAAATATTCTGCCAAAATATAGGTTTTGCGTGTGATCTGCAATAAAATAATTTGGGCACAGATGTATTTTCGAAATATTCTGTGAATGTATATAGGTGAAATGCATATTCCATTATTCAACTGATATACGAGATGAAAGGTCATATGTACAGTTCACACACAGTATTGACAATTATAAACATAAGCCCACTTCTGTATAAAGACACAAAGAAAAAAATCTTACATCATTTCTAGACCATATCAGATAAAACATACAGCAGTACCTACAACATTTAGGAAACCATTCCATATAACTGTGCACATCTGCTGTACCCCTAGATAGAAATTATGCTAACCTCGAGCACTGCTTGGAGAAAAAAAAAAAAAAAGGAAGGAGCACATGGTTAGACTGTAATAATAATAATGATAATAATAATAATAATAAGTCTCTAAAATTGCTGTATCCAACATTGACAAAACTGCCCTAGCCTTCACAGCTTTCTTTGATTGCAATATTATCAGTTCAAATTATGACCATGCAGTGAAATTGCAGGCTAGGCTCCAAAAAACAGCTATACTTCTACTTAGAACTATTACTGCATATAATCTTGACCTGTCATACAGAAGTGCTGCATACAAACCTGCAATCCCATGCAGAAACACTGCGTACAAAATTTGAATATCCAAACGGGATCAATGCCTACTGAGCTGATCCTCCAAGAGAAAGTACTGCAAACCTGTAACACCATGCAGGAACAAGGCACTCACATCTGCAGCAGCATATTAAAACACTGTATACCTGCAGAACTATGCAGAAACACCACGCACAAACCTACCAAGCCTGACAGAAGAACATTATATATATATATATATATATATATATATATATATATATATATATATATATATATATATATATATATATATATATATATATATATATATATATATATATATATATATATATATATATATATATTTGTATCTGAAACTCCATCTTGGAGAATTCAACAGAAATTTCAAACACACAGGAGAAGTTTTTTTAGAAATCTGCAAAATAATGCAGAAACAATGAATTCCATCTAACATGAAGAAATAAAGCCATCAAGGGATCTTTGGTTTGCTGCAGCAGGACACAATGTATACAAATGTCTGCACCACCACATAGACACTTCACATAATACTCCATCCCCAACCTGCTACACTGTACACATACACAACTTCACTTCATGCAGATACAATGTCTTTAATACCAAGCAGAAAACACTGCACAAAAAAGGAAAATCACCATGAAGAAGATACAACATACACAAATATTTAAACATTCATGACAATTGAAAGAAAAAAATTTAAAATAAATAAATAAAAAAAAGAAGTAAGGGGATGAGGATCATGTAAATGCATGGTATAAAGGAAGACACCATGCAAATGAAAGAAAAACAAACACAATGTGAATATACATTTATGTAAACAAATATGAAATAGTACTGTACATAAACAAACACCATGAAGACATACTGCCCTTATATACACACACACACACACACACACCACCATTCAGAGACATTTTTATATCTTACCATACATACATAAACCACTTAACACTCTACAGAAGCTCTGTAAACGACCTGAAGCTCAAGACTCCAAAGTGGTTCTCAGTTACTGGAGCCTCAGATTATGGGTATGCTGCTCTTTCTACTGCATTTTATTGCAATCCCACATTTTTATTTAAAATAAAAAAAACACACACACACACACACACACACGATATAGAACCTACAAAGGCTACCAAACACATGAATAATTTATTGGAGTTATACAACACTAAAAATAACAGAAAGGAGGCAAAGCCTCCCAATGGAACACTCTCCCTTCATCCCTATCCAAACCCCTATCCCCCACACCACTCCCTATATGGGGTTCTGACAATGGAAAAAGTAGCAGGGGGAACCCCCCCCCCCCCCCCCCCAAAAAAAAAAAAAAAAGTTCCACAGCATGCAACACGTGTTGTATGCAACATCTCAGAACCCTTTAGAACAGTGGTTCTCAACCCACTAGTGCCGTGACCCCTTGATAAAATTTCCCAAGTTGTGGGGACCACCAACAGTAAAATTATTTTCGTAGCGTGGTTTGTCAGCAGCCAAGGCAAGACAAGCAATTTGCGCCCCTAACCCACGGACATTTAGCGCTCCCTGAGTCCCTTCCACTTGTACAGTATTAAAACCCCTTATGGTACATTTTATGATGTACCACTCTCTCTCTTTGTTCTCCTTTTTTTCCCTTTTATCTCTTTCTATCCTAATTTTCTTGTTCCCCCCACCCATCCCTCTCTCTAGCCGTAGTTCTTGTTCTCTTATTCTTTCTCTCCATAGTTTCTTTGTTCCCTCCCTCTTTTCCCCTCCCTTCCATATATTCTCTATTTTTATTCCTTCTCTTACTGCTTGGTGGGGGAATGGGATGAGTGGCAACGCTGGGGGGAGTACTGATCAGCCAACTTATGTGCTCTTGGTCAAGGTCATCTGCTGATCTGAGAACTGTAGTGGGGTCTTTTAATGGCAACGGTAATCACAGGTAGTGTTACTCACTGTGTCTCCGACTCTGGTGTCTCTCGTAGCAGTGACCCCTATGCCAAAATCAGGAGATAGGGTCTCCTCCAGCCCCTCCCACTTCACATTACTCAGTCAGCTGACCTCTAGTCTCTGCCCCCCAGCCATGCTGAATGGGTGGCTGCAAAGAGGCTGAGTGGGCAGCCACAGGCTCCAGGGACAGCCCAGGATTCGGTGACCCCTGGAAATTGATCATTCGACCCTCAGGGGGGGCCCGACCCCCAGGTTGAGAACCACTGCTTTAGAAGCACTGCAGTCAGAGGTTCATCACTTTTAGCAATAGCACACTTATTATAGAACAGTGGACTCCAAACTGTGGCCCTTTGCTTGCCTTTATACGGCCCTTGAGGCTGGGTTCACACTGAAAATCGCAAGGTGTTCACAGCAGGGGTCCTGGTGCGTCCCTGTTCTTCATTTCAGGGATGGATCGGGCCCGAATTTTTGGCAGAATTCTGACCTAAAAACAGACCAGAACACATACAGGACTCTTCTGCAAACCGCTCCGCAGCCGCCCTGGAGCTGTGTGAACCAGCTCCATTGAGAGTCGGTCACAGTCTCCTGACATGCGAATTGAATGCGGGGAAATCAGCATCAAATTTGCACCAGTGTGAACCCAGTCTGAGGCATTATTCCTCCAACTGATACAAGACACTGACACCAACAATGGGACATAATTCCTGCTACTGACATCCACAATGGGGCATTTCTCCTATTGATGCCAATGATGGGGCACTATTCCTCCCTTAGTACCAAAGATGCATTGGTTGCTCCCACTGATGCCTGGTCAATTTCTACTCCCACTGGCCACAGTCCGGCCTAAAGTCTGAGGGACAGTAAAGTGCTCCTCTGTTTAGAAAGAAAGACCCCCCACTATAGTACATACAAAGCCTTAGCTCAAAGTAGAAGTACAGCAACCACTCAATAACACAAAGGGGTTGATTTACTAAAGGCAAATCCACTCTTCACTACAAGTGCACTTGTAAGTGCAGTCGCTGTAGATCAGATTTTGATTTTCCTTGCATGTCCCCCTCAGATCTACAGGGACTGCACTTCCAAGTGCACTGGTAGTGCAAAGTGGATTTGCCTTTCGTAAATAAACCCTAAAGACACTTTGCTTAGGAACCTGCAGTGCTATGTTACAGCTGGAATAAAAATTTAGGGTGTTTTCACATTAGACGAATTGTCATGCATTATACTGTCTTTTTTTAGCATTGGCAAAATGCAGATACATGTACAGTACATTGTGAATAAAGACTGTTTACCCCAATCAAGGTTTTAAATATTTTCCAGATTGCACGGTTTCCTTTAGATCTGCCAACACTATGGGGGTTATTTACTAAAGATAAATCCACTTTGCAAACAGCATTTTTTCTTGCACGTGATTGGATGATAAAATCAGCAGAGCTTCACCTCATTCAGAGCTTCCCCTCAGATCTACAGCGACTGCACTTACAAGTGCACTTCCAGTGCACTTGTAGTGCAAAGTGGATTTGCCTTAAGTAAACCATCCCCAATGCAGTGCGAGGGCCTCCCTTAATGGATAGTTTAGATAGGTGTTCATATTACATAGTTTTGGTAAAGTTGACCATACTGTCAGATTGTAACATGTATAGTGACCCCAAAATCCATGGCAACATACACACTGATTAACAAATGCACTGTTTAGGCAGCCAATAGACTCCCTTTTGGCAGCCCCCCTCCTCTCACCCCCCTCCCTATAATCAGGGTCTAATGCTCATGTAATAGACCGAATTGCTAACCTTATTCCTCACTCCAGTTGATTTCCAAAGTTGCTCCTCTTTACTGGTTGTGTGGCTGTCCACTGCTTGATGTCACCAGGTTCACTGCAGGACCAATGGTGCAGCGTATGTGACGATGCTTTGGGTCTTCCACATTTAGGGGCTGTAGCTAGAGCAGAGAAGAGTGCTGGCTGCCATGGGAGCATAGAATAAAAGATAAATATTTATTTCTGGTATAACTCTTTAGACCAGTCTTTCTAAATTAGGGTTCTGTGGAACAGAGGATGCTGGTGGCAGTTTCTGACTTATAAAAATCCACTGACACCAATGATGTTTTAAGCCATTTGTATGAAGGACATTCTTCTTACCGACTACTAATCTATCTCCACTGACCACCTTTATGAGAAGGCCCTTCTCCACTAATCTCCAAGCTGTTCCCTGAACAAGTAATGCCGCATACACACGGTCGGAATTTCCGATGGAAACAGTCCGATGGGAGCTTTTCAGCGGATTTTCCGACCGTGTGTATGCCCATCGGTCTTTTTCTGTCGGAATTTCCAACGGACTTTGGATTGAGAACCTGTTCTCAATTTTTCAGAGGGAAAACCCTCATCTCATCAAAACACTCAAAAATCTGATTTTCCGATCGTGTGTATGCAATTCCGACACGCAAAATTCTGACGCATGCTCGGAAACAATTTGACGCATGCTCGGAAGCATTAAACTTCCCTTTTATAGTGCTGTCGAAGGTGTTTTATGCCGCTGTGTTACTGACCATCGGAATTTGGTGTGACCGTGTGTAGGCAAGACAGTTTGAGCGAAATTCCGATGGGAAAACCATCAGAGCCTTTTCCGACGAGAATTCCGACCGTGTGTACGCGGCATAAGGGAGCAATTTTCCACTGCCCATCAATGTAAGTGGGCATTTCTTTACGGACCATGAGGGATACTCCAATTTTCATGGTCTGCGTTTCTTTTCTGACCAATTTTATTTGTTTCAAATCATTTCATTATTCTTACTGAAAATACATTGTGGTATAGGATCCCTCAGTGTCAGATATGCCAAGTGCACCACAAAGCTTATTCTTTTATTTGTTATATCTACACCTTTTTGTATTGTGTACTAAAGTAACGTGAGCTCTAGATAAAGTAATTAATTCCAGGAGACTCTAAGATCTGAAATTTTAAAGAGTTGTTCTGTGTTAAAAAGAAAGGCTACCCTAGACTGAACAAGCATTAGAGCAGGGATCTCAAACTGGTGGCCCTCCAGCTGTTGCAAAACTACAAGTCCCATGAGGCATTGCAAGGCTGACAGTTACAAGCATGATTGCCACAGGCAGAGGCATGCTGGGACTTGTAGTTTTGCAACAGCTGGAGGGCCGCCAGTTTGAGACCCCTGCATTAGAGCCTTAAAGCATTTATTTATTTATTTATTTATTTAATTTGGGGGGGGGGGGGGGGTTAACAAACAGATCCTGTTCCCTTAACCACCAGAAAGGATTTCCCCCCCTAACGACCAGGCCATTTTATACGATACGGCACTGCGTCGCTTTAACTGACAATTACGCAACAAATTTCTTCATTTTGGCCAATATGTAATTCTTCTACTCATTTTTGGAAAAGAAAAATGAAAAAATAATCACAATAAAACGTACATTGGTTTGCGCAAAAGTTATAGTGTCTACAAAATAGGGGATAGATTTATGGCATTTTTATTATTTATTTTTTACTAGTAATGGCGGCGATCAATGATTTTTAGCAGGACTGCGACATTGCGGTGGACAGATCAGACACTTGACATTTGACACTTTTTTGGGAACCAGTGACATTATTACAGTGATCAGTGTTAAAAATATGCACTGGTATTGTACTAATGACACTGGCAGGGAAGGGGTTAACAATAGGGGTGATCAAGGGGTTAAATGTGTTCCCTCAGTGTGTTTACTAACTGTATGGGGGAGGATGGGCTACCTGGGGAAACACACAGATCTGTCTTCCTGCATATATGTTTACACAGGCAGATCCCTAACCTGTCACTGCGGAGAATGGTCGCTGGTGGCCGGTGGACTTCGAGTCTGCCCCACCCGCTGATTGGCTCCCCCGCTGGCCAGTGGGCGCGCGTGCCCACAAATAGCTGTGTTCGATTCAACGTACAATGACGGCGATTCGCGTGAAGCTGCCAAACAGTGCAACTGCGGCGGCTGGTCTTTAAGTAGTTAAAGCAGGTTATACAGCACAGTGCTTGTGCTGTGTAATTTGGCCCCCAGTATCGCCTAAAAAAACATGGCTGATCCTGCCTGGCTATACCCCCCCCCCTGTAAACTGACCATGACAATCAGAGCTGCTGTGGTCAGTTTATGTGCCCCCATCATCCACAGCCTGCTCTCCTGTGTCTGCGTCACCTTCCCTCACTGCCTGTCTGCTTGTAGCAGTGCCCCCCTCCCCCCAGGCTCCTCTTATAAAACTTCTATTAAATCCTGCAATCCCCTCTGTACCATAATCATAAGCGTATGTGTAATGTAAAAAAATCTTCCGATCTGTACCTATATAAGCGTGGCTCCCAGCTGACTGTCGTCTCTCTCCTGCCTCCCTGGCTGATGTCAGCGGGAGTGCTCGGCCCCGCCCACTGGATCTGTGAGTCGAGAGAGAAGAGAGCTGACAGTCAACTGAGCGCTGGGAGCCGCGCTTATATTAGGTACATTACATAGTTATGGTCTAGAGGGGATTACAGGATTTAGTAGAAGTGGGTGAACAACCACTTTAAGCCTCGTACACACAATGAGCAAAGCGGATGAATGATCGTCCCTTTTTTTTTTGTGTGCTAGTCTGTCGAAAACCCAAGATCGACAACCAACTAAAGTTACAAAAATCTGCATAGGACAGACTAACTTTGTAAGTGATGTAATGTGTTCGTTTCCAAGCAGGCACAGACTTGATCACTCTTTTTTTGGACAAATACTGTACTGATTATAATGAAAATTGTTCATTCTGGTATCAAACGAGAGAAAGGTTTGTGCTTGTCCCTTCGGATAATTTCACATGAACTGTTGTGCTTGGCTCTCGAAAACTGTACTAAATATCAGATTATTGTATGAGCTCTTCGAAAGCTGGATTTTTTGGTCCAATTTTCTCATCGTACCAAAAAGGAGATTTTTCTTCTGGCTGACCAAGGTTCAGCTTTAAAAATGAAACCTGCACTGCAAAACGATTCCGACTGCAATTGCTGAAATGAAAATGCTAGATGCTTGGCTGTCTCTGGAATCACTGACCAAAATTTTGCAGAAAGTTAGATCAGAATGAAGTTAGAACTTCTGATCTGCATTGGTGTTCTAGGTCAGTGTTTGTCAACCTTTTTTCAGTCACAGTATGAACAAAAATGCACTGCAACATCGTCCCATGCACTGCAAAATCTTGAGACACGCCAGTCTACAAAGTTACTTATCAAAAGGAAAACCTGAGCCTGGGACGATGTGAAGTTCATTTCATCGCATTTTTTGTGTACATCAGAAGCCTCTTCACATCAGAGGTCCCCCATCATATCAAAGCCCTCCACGTCAGTCACCCATCACATCAAAGCCCCCCCTATACATCAGAAGCACCACAGACAGAGTCCCCCCTAAACATGATAGCCTCCATGATGGAGTCCTCCATCACCACAGAGTTCTCTCATTCATCCTTGATCCAGGGCAAACTGAGTCTCATGCGGCAGCCTGGGGAACCCAAATGACACCCTGGCTGAGAAACACTGTTCCAAGTCAGAAACACAGGAAATTCTGATCAACTAAAGCTTGCCATACATTATACAACTCTTTGTACAATTGCCTTTAGATTTACCTACTACTATGTAGTGCAAGGACCTGCCTGATACAAATTGAAAGTGTTGTTTAGGCTTGACCTTCTATATGTTTTTTGGTAAATCTAAAAAAAAAAAAAAAAAAAAAAAAAAAAGTATAATGTATGGCCAGACTATTAACTCTGAATACAACTTACGGTTGATTTACTAAAGACAAATATACTGTGCACTCGAGGGCAGTTGCTCTAGATCTTAGTAAGGGGGGGGGGGGGGAGCTCTGCTGATTTATATCATCCAATTATGTGCAAGCTTTACCTCATTTACTAAGCTCTAGAGCAACTCCACAGGATATTTGCCTTTACTAAATAAGCCTCAATGTTTAAATGGTTCAAAAAAATTATTATAATCAATATATGCATTGTTGCCAACAAAAGTGCAGCAACACCCTAAAACACCTCTTTATAATACACAAATATTAAAAACACATTTTCTATTATGTAAAAAATGAATACAATAAAAAACAAAAAGGGATAAGAATGTAACAAACAGAAAACACTCTATCATAATGTAAACTAATGGCACCATACAAACTGAGTAAGCAAGTTGTACACCGTCACACCAGTGTTGGTTTACACCCATGTGACACAGAGTTGGTTAACTGCAAATTTCCTGAATCCAGAAATAAAAATGCATTTTCTTAGATTATTGTGTGCCTCTACATAGATCATATGGGATATTCAGAAGGACCAATAAGTTATAAATCTCCAATATTGGTTCTCTATGCAGTTTGATATGCTTATATAAGAAAAGGAGCATTTGCCTTGGTTTTCTCCTACCCTGCTCAGATACCAGCTAGACCAATACATGTATTCAAATTTCTCATACTGTATACCCCATCCACAGATAAAAACATTGAGCCTATTTCTTTAAACGCCCTTGTTCATCCATTTCATTTGCTTCTTGGTGAACTATTCAAAGCACCTGGACTTACAGGCAGCTACATATTCAAGCTTCATCTTTGTGAGCATAAACATATGTCAAACAACAGAGAAAAAAAGTACACCAATATAACCCAGCCATCCTACTTTCCACTCCCGTTTAGACAGAGAGGTCCGGGGGGACATGAGAGAAAGAGGCCCCATGAGAAAAAAAAAAAGTCCCAAATGTCACGTGGTAAATGAGAACATGCAATGTGAAGGATCATAGGTCTATAAGAAGAATCTACATACAATACAAGAGGTGAGGTCAGAGATCACAGCACCTAATGAAGTCATATAGAAGAGATAGAACTGAAAATGACAGATAACAGAAATAAAGACTTGAAGGTTCAAGTGAAGGATAAAGTGATGCGAGATAATACAGGAGATTTTAAACCATGAATTAAAGAGAAAAAAAAAAAAAAAGAAGACCCTGTTGTTCTTGCCTTAATTCATATGTAATAGACCTGACAAGTTAAGGGCCCGATTTACTAAAGCCATAGTCTGTCTTCATCAAGGATACCAATGGACAGGTATAGATGGTAGCTGTAGGAGTCTTCTGAGGCTGTCAGAGCCCCACCTGCCTTTGTCGATTTTTAACAGTGCAAAGTATTTCAATGTTACAACACTGTACTGAGAAGGTGCTCATCAAACAACGGAACCCCTGCACATAGGGTTCAATGATCCATAGAAGCAGTGGATGAAGGGCCGCTTTGGCTGCACTGAGCCTAGACCAAAGCACGTGGGGCTCACTGCTATCTACATTTACCCATGCCCATGTTTATTAAAGTCAAACGTGATGTGCTAACACATGCATGTTAAATACGGATGGATTATAGACTAGATATAGGACCATGTTAATTCACACATCAACATGGCCGTAACAGCCTGCTTCCATGGGTACATCACCATACCTCACAGGACTAGACAAGCAGGGAATTTAGAATCAAATAAAACAAGACTGATGGTGTTCTACTGCACTTTCATTGCTGAATATTTATGCCTAATAGTTTTTAATTATTTATGTCTAGAATTGTGTCCTTACAATCTGTTTAAATATTTACATATCTTATTTTTAATTTTACTATCATTCTACATATAAAGTTAACAAATACAATCAAAATAATGTTTTTTAGCCATGTTTCATTATATTAAAAGTTTGATACATTTATGAGTGCCCATGTGCAAAAGTAATAATGATCCTTGTAATGCAATAAAACAAAGAATGCTCATTAATAGTCAAGAGAACACACTTTACATGTATTCATACAATACACATCTGGAAGAGCTCACAAGCCATCAAATAGTGATGAACACACAGTTCACACACACACACAGCTTGAACTGGTTGGAACTTCCGCTTTAAGTGCAGGTTACCTCCTTACATGTCACATTTGGCATGTCATTTTTTGGGGGGGGTGGGGGGGAGCGGACATCTTCTAATTAGAGGCATCCAGCTCCCACTTCCTTCCGGTGCTCCGCAGCACCGGATGGAAGATCACCTCTCCCCCCTCCCTGTCATCATCTGGGACACGTCACAGGTCCCAGAAGATTGCCCGGCCATTCACAGTACTGTGAAGCCCCAGCCGGGTGCCCACAGTAAGAATGCCGGCACCTCGGAGAGGTCGGGGGGGAGAGGAGCGGGGCTTCACACGCATCGCCGGATCGTGGGACAAGCGAGTGACCGATTATTAAAAGTCAGCAGCTACACTTGTTGTGGCTGGTGACTTTAAAAAACAAGGTTTTTTTTTTCCCCCCGGCGGAACTCCGCTTTAAGGCTGATTTCACACTGCAGTGCTGTGGTTTGGCACAGGTGTACCTGCCGTTTTCATGCGGTTAACCCACGGTTTTCTATACTGTTAGAGCGTGCGTTCTTGGTGCATTTTCTGAAAGCGCACCAAAAGTCCTGCATGCTGCATCTTTAATGTGCTTTCAGAAAAACACACCAAAAACACCCAATCCAATAGAAGTCTATGGGAAACCCCCAGGTGCACCTGCACTGCGACGGAACCGCATTGTGGCAGTGTGAAACGGCTCTAAATTAAAGGAGAAGTACAGCCAAAGCCCGTTGGGCTGTGGATCACAGGAGTGCAGTTAGTTTTGCACTCCTCTGAGCCGCTTTCAGACAGCAGGCTGAAGTCCGCTCTCTGCTGACGTCACAGAAGTCAGTCCAGGCTCCGCGTCATCGCGACAACACAGTCAGGATCCCCCAGATCCCTAAACCGAGACCCGGCTCAGTCTCTCAGCATTTCAAAGTTTATGTGAGATTTTAGTGATTGGGTTTACATCTACTTTAAAGACGTATAGCCAAAGCTTTGGCTATACTTCTCCTATGAATCACAGGAGTGCAGTCTGCAATTGACTCCTGTGACCTGGCTCCAAAAAGATCCCGACCATATGGTTGGGATGCACTGGGAAGCTTGGACCGGCAGCTAGCTCAGCCTCTTAGCAAAACGATGAGAGCCTAAGCCAGCCGCTCCTGCCTCCTCCACAGCCCAGCATTCCAGTGAGTGCGGGGGAGGGGGGGGAGATTGGGGGAGGAGTATTAGAGCAGGCAGCAGTGACTGACAGCTATGGGCTCTCTGCAGACTGAAGACCGAGAGCTGAGCAATCAAAAGTAATTGATCGCTCAGTTGCGGGAATGAAGCTGTGCGAGTTCAGCTGAACGACAAATTTCACTCCTGCATGTCAGTCCCGATTTCGGCTGGGATTTCAGAGACATCTATGCAGATGTCAATGTAAATCGCAGCCCAAAATCACAAAAAGTAGTATAGAAACCACTTTTTGAAATTGGTGCAGTGCTGCAAATGCATGACATGTCAAATCGCACCAGTGTGAACCAGGGCTGAGGGACAGATGCAGCTGGGATCAGTGCTGCAGCTACTTTTTCTAAACCTATACTTCCCCTATAAATAAAATAATTTTGTAAAATTGCAGCTATTATACTGTATATTACTATATACACACACACACAATTTAAATATACCATTATAAAGTAAAAAATAAAAACCACACAGAACGACTGTGTAGATTACCAAATAATTATTAAAAATAATTTAAACAACTGCTTTGAATTTCACAATTTTGTTTGAAAAATTCCTTGTGCCCAGTGTTATTCAGAAGTGATCATTATTTGTAAGTCTATCCCAATGGTAATTTATTGAGTATGCCTATGCATGTACAAGGAGGCACAGGTAGGCGACAGCTGCTGTCAGAAACAACGATGGCCACACTTTGTTTTTTTTGTGATCCAATCGATGTGTACGATTTAGGCTGGGTTCACACTGCGGCTCGCAGCAGGGGTCTGGTGCGTCCCTGTTCTCCATCTTAGGGACCAATCAGGCCCGACTGTCTGAAATTGGCCTTGAAACAGACCCAAAGACGCACAGGACTCCTGTGCAAACCGCTCTGGAGATGTGTGAACTGGCTCCATAGAGAGCCGGTCACAATCTCCTGTCATGCGAATTGGATGCAGGGAAATCCACATCCAATTTGCAATAGCCTCAATTAAACCCAGCCTCACACAAAAGCAACTGAATCTGTAAGCAATCGAATAGCCATAACTTCCCTTCTGATAAATTTTGATCAGATTCCATCAAACCAGGGCAGAAAATGACAAATCACTTGGCAGCACTGAGATGCTTTATTCATAAACACAGTTGTATTTCGATCGATCAGATGATGAGATTACATGGTGGGAAACAGTTAAGATACAATGGTAAATTAACAATCGCATCACTATCGATTGAAATCAACTTCCCTATTTGTGGGCATATTGATTGAATGAGTTGTCGACCATAGATTGATCAATTTGTTTTTCCAATCGGTCAATTTTTTTTATTTTTGATACGTATAATCATTTATCGAAGTGTGTATGGCCACCAGTGGCGGCTGGTGCTCAAAATTTTTGGGGGGGCGCAAACAAACAGCCTCACTGTGCCCATCAAACGCTGCCACTGTGCCCATCAAACGCTGCCACTGTGCCCATCAAACGCTGCCACTGTGCCCATCAAACGCTGCCACTGTGCCCATCAAACGCTGCCACTGTGCCCATCAAACGCTGCCACTGTGCCCATCAAACGCTGCCACTGTGCCCATCAAACGCTGCCACTGTGCCCATCAAACGCTGCCACTGTGCCCCAAGTTCTGCCACTGTGCCCCAAGTTCTGCCACTGTGCCCCAAGTTCTGCCACTGTGCCCCAAGTGCTGCCACTGTGCCCCAAGTGCTGCCACTGTGCCCCAAGTGCTGCCACTGTGCCCCAAGTGCTGCCACTGTGCCCCAAGTTCTGCCATTGTGCCCCTTAAGTGCTGCCATTGTGCTCCTTAAGTGCTGCCATTGTGCCCCTTAAGTGCTGCCATTGTGCCCCTTAAGTGCTGCCATTGTGCCCCTTAAGTGCTGCCATTGTGCCCCAAGTTCTGCCATTGTGCCCCTTAAGTGCTGCCACTGTGCCCCCTGCCTGCCCTCTGCACTTACCTTGTCCCGGTGTGCAGCTGGTGACGGCGTCAGGCGACGAGCGGTGTCTCCGTCGGATGTCTTCTCCCGCGCTCCTCCTGTCTTCTTCTGCTGTGATTGGACGCTAGGTGATTGGACGCCTAGCGTCCAATCACAGCGCCTGTGACTTCAGCCAATCAGGTGACAGGTAACAGACCTGGCAACCTGATTGGCTGAGAGGCGGGTCTGTGTTAGGGAAGCGATGTATTCGCTTCCCTAACACAATACTGTGTAATCAGCGAACGCACAGCCGTGCGCCCGCTGTTTACACTTAGGGAAGCCTATTAGAGCACACCGCTCTAATAGGGTCCCCTATTAGAGCTTACAGCTCTAATAGGGGCGCTTCCAGCAACACCCCCCCCCCCCCCACTGTAATTCAGATGCCCGATCAGGGGCCGGACACCTGAATAGGGGGCGGCAGCGGTGACAATAGATAGATTCATGCAATGCATGAATCTATCTATTGGTGATAGAGCGGTGCAGGAGAGGGGGGGCGGCGCTCCTGCGCCCTCTATGCACGCACCGCCACTGATGGCCACCATAAGGATCAGTAAAACACTTGCATGGTAAAGTAGACTTTAGTAAATCAGGTCCTTGGAGTGTGTCAGGATTACTTTAGCCTGTATGAAGACAGTGGGGTTGATTTCTTAAAACTGTAGAGTGCAATATCTGGTGCGCACATGGTAGCCAATCAGCTTCTAACTTCAGCTTGTTCAATTAAGCTTTGACAATAAAACCTTGAAGCTGATTGGTTTCTATGCAGAGCTGCAGCAGATTTTGCACTCTCCAGTTTTAGCCAAATCAATCCCTATGTGTAACATGTAAAGTATGGCAGCTCCTTACAACTAAACAGGAGTACTCCCTGACTCTTCTGATTATAAAAGGTTCTAGCTGTTGTAAGTAGCCACATGTCACTGATCTTCCTAAATAAGCCTATCAGTGTGTCATTGTACATATCACTATCTACAGTCTGTTCAGCAGCACCCAGTTTCCACACAGCATTTCCCAATACATCAAATCTGTTCTCAGCATATCACAGTGCATTAAGTTTGTGTTGCAGCTGCTAGCACAGCATTCCACCCACCAGCACCACAGCCAATACTGCATTGTAGCCATCCCTGCATGAACCCCACCACCTTTACAGCCTGCACCATATTGACGCATTCTTCTGGAATCAGCACAGCATGGATTCCACCCCAGGGCCCCCGTAAAGCACATAACCAATTCAGCCACAGCCTGCCCCAGAGCTCTGCCAGAAGCAGCCATGTCTAATACCATGCATAGCTAATGGGGTACATGGGTAGTGTGGGAACAGGTGGGTCCATTGCACCTTGCTCTTCTCTCAGTGGGGAGATGGAAGCTTGCAGTACAGGTCCATGTTTAATGAGAACACATTCTTCATACTGAACACTACTTCCCTTTTAAAACTGGCCACCCATAGCACTGCCATAAACCAGTCACTGATATCTAACCTCACCTGACCTATTCCAAAGGGAGAGTAGTCACCCCCATGACATCATAGCCCTCTTCAGGTAAGTATCTGACCCTAATCCTGATGACACACGGGCGACTCTGCCACTAGTCATCCCACTGCTGACAGTCTGTCAAAATCAGATTGCTAAGAGGCTGCCTTTTTTGTCCCTATGGAATCATTACCTTTTGTAGCTGAGACAGCAAGATGTCGCTCCCATCACTAGCTATTAAGATTCAGCAGTGACAAAGCGACATCTTGCTGTGTGTGACTACAGAGGGAACGATTCCGCATGGACACAGGCAGCCTGTTTAGCAATCCTACCTCTGGTGTGTGTCACTCGCTTGTGTCATCAGTCTACAGCTCACCACACACACCTTACAATCTGATTGTACAATCATCTTTAGGCTCACTATACACATTACAATCAACTTTAGCTCTACCAATACTATACATGGCTCTACCTAAACTATCCAATCAATATATGGATAAAAGATATATGCTTGGAACATCCCAGTCCATCAGACCCTGGACATCAGGATTCACCGCTTATCGTCCTTAATGCCAGCTCTTCCTGACAATGCCATACAGCCACTTCTTCCTTTTATTTATACACATACAATCAATGCGTATCCAATCAGGCCAGCCCTTGCAGTTCATATTGCTGGAAGAGCTAGAGGAAGTAATAAAATCAGATTGTAATGTGAATGGTGAGCTTTTAAGTGATTGTTTTTTTTTTTTTTATATAAAACACAGGCCTTTACAAACAAACATGTTATACTTGCCTTCTCTGTTGCAGTGGTTTTGCACAGAGCAGCCCGGATCCTCCTCTTCTCTGGTCCCTCTTTGCTGCTCCTGGCCCCTCCCTCCTTTGAGTGCCCCCACAGCAAGCAGCTTGCTACAGGAAGCACCCAAGCTGAGTCAGGGCTTCATGTATCCATTCAGACATGGAGCCCCAACCTGGCCACGCCCCATCTCTCCCCTGATTGGCTGACTGACTGACTTTGATTGACAGCCGCAGGAGCCAATAGTGCCACTGCTCTGTCTCAGCCAATCAGGAGGAGTGTACTGGATGACTGAGGGGATCGTGGACGATGCTGGAGAGAGAAGGAGCTCATGTAGGTAATTGGGGGGTGCTGGGGAGGCTGCCACGCACAGAAGGTATTTTTTATCTTAATGCATAAAGATAAAAAAAAAAACCTTCTGCCTTTACAACTCCTTTAAAGTGATTCTAAAGGTTTGCAGTTAAAAAAACAAAAAACACAATAACCAGGTTATACTTCCCTGCTCTGTGCAATGCTTTTGCACAAAACACCCCCGATCCTCTTCTTTTATGGTCCCCCACTGAAGGTCCTGCCCCCCCAATAACAAGCCTCTTGCTATGGGGGCACTTGAGCAGGTTTGCTCTCAAGCCATGCTACTGTAATTGGACATTATCCATTTACAAACACACAAATCACAGCCCGCCCCCCTACTCTCTCCTCATTGGCTCACTGACCGTAATGAACAGCTCCAGGAGCCAATGGCATGCTCCACGTGCAGAGCCCGCCAGGAAGTCGGCACTGCGCTAATCACAAGCAATGAGACATTGCCCCGAAGTGCGGCTGCAGAGATCAGGAAATGTCTCACTGCCTGTGATTAGCGCAGCGCCAACTTCCTGGCGGGCTCTGCACGTGGAGCATGCGAACACGCCTGAGCTCATCCTTACTCACCACACACACAACTTTCAATTTGATTATACAATCTCCTTTAGATCTACCAACAAGTATGTAATACCTGAATGGATAATTTAAGCCAGCCATACATGGCTTGAAGTGCAGCTGCTTCAGCAGGGGCTGAACAAATTTTGATCTATGTATGGGCAGGCTGGTTGGACACATGTGGATCAAGCGGCTTATGTACAAACCAGCCTGTTGGATTTTTCTCAAACGATCAGTGCCACAGCTATAGCAGCACTGGTCAGTGTATTCTGGTGGCAGGCAAGGCTCCCTGCTGTCAGAATAATAAAACACAGCAGGTGGATTGAATGTGTGAATAGGGAAATCTGAACTTTTTTTTTTTTTTTTTTTTTTTGCTGGTTAACATGAAAAAAAAAAAAAAAAAAAAAAAAAAAAAAAAAAGGAAGAAGATGATCAATGTATGGGCTGCCTTAGGTAGATCTAAAGTTGACTGTACAAAGATTGTAGTGTGTATGGTGAGCCTTAGGCTGGATTCACACCTAGGCAGTTTTAGTGCTTTTTTGCAGATTTGCACTACAGTCCATTTAGCATTGTATCCTATGGAACACGTTCTGTAGTGCAAATCTGCAAAATGCAAAAAGCACTAAAACTGCCTAGGTGTGAATCCAGCCTTAATGAGACTGTGTAGTGATCATAAGCCAGGCAGAATAAAGCTCACCGCACACCTTACAATCTGATTGTACAATCTCCTATTGATCTCCCAGCTAGCATGTAATACAAGGGTCTGCCTGATTGGATAGTTTAGGTAGGTCCTCGTATCACACACAGTTTAGGTGACTGTAAAGCTGCTTGTACAAAGATGGTATGATCAGATTGTAACCTGTATGGTGAGTCGGAGTGTACCTGAAGCAGCCCAGGTGTACGTGGTCCACCCCAGCCCAGGATCACGGTGCTCTGTGTTCAGCACAGACAGTACAGATTGCACAGCTGGTCCCCTGACCAATGGCCTCTTCCAGGGCCTCACATCTGACATGATGATGGTGGTGTGCCCCCCTGATGAACACATCTCAGCCCCTGGCTGGCATAGATGTGTACAGAAAACGCACTTTGCTCTACCTACACATTAACCCCTTGTGGGAAGTCTAGAAGCACAGCCACCTATATAGCAGTTAGCCCTCGGATCCATTGTAGACAGAAGCCCCCCTATTTCTACCCCCTGCACCCAGGAGAAGAAGGACACTTGTATTGTGTGTTGCCTATCCACACCCTGTGAGTGGCCGTCGTGTGTTAGAAGTCTGCAGAGCATTGCCCCCAGCCACCTACAACTTGCAGAGCATTAGCCGCCTCCGGAGCATGCACTGCAGTGGGGATGTGTGGGAGGTGAATGGTGGGGGGGGGGGGAGCACGGCATGCACAGGTGATGGCAATACATACACATACACATAACCCTCCTCCTCCTCCTCCTCTCACCGGTCCCGCTGCTCCGGCTCCCGATACAGCCCATAGTAATGTTCTCAGCAGCCCGGGCACATCCCGCCAGGTGCCCGCGGTCCGGGGATGGAGGGGCGGACAGGGCTGTGGAGGCGCTCGGCTCTCTCTCTCTCTCTCGGCTTTTCTTCCCCGGAGCTGCAGCTGCTGATGAGCGGAGAGTGTGACGTCACTCTCCCACCACGACTACAGCATCAACAGCAACACCCTGCCGCTGCCTTATTGTAAGGGAGGGGCCAATCTACTCCCCAACCCTCACATCACTGCCACAATGGAATCTCCCTGCGCTTCATCTCTGCCAGCTAATGCAGCCATAGAGACCGCTCTCTCCTTGTACAGGGGGACAGGTCTTGTCTCCGCCTCCTTCCTGTAGTGGGTGGAGCCTGCTGAGCCCCTCCCACAACATTGCACAGGCTATGTACAGCGCAAGGCTTAAAGAGGAAGTAAACCCCCCCAAACCACTTTGGCCTACAGGTAAGCCTAGATTAAGGCTTACCTGTAGGTCCAATAAATATCTCCTAAACCTACATGGTTTAGGAGATATTTATAAAAAAAGAGGCATCGCTCCATAGACAGCGGCGCTCAGGCACACTGCGCTTGCCGAGTTCATGGCGATATGCCGTTTTTCTGTGCATGCGCGGGAGTGACGTCATCGCCGCTCCAGCGAATCACAGCGCTGGAGCGGCGAGACCCGGAAGTCACTCCTGTATCGATGGCGGCGGAGGAGGATGTGGACGAGGGTCGCTTCGGGGGCTTCGTTCTCAGGTAAGTTATTCATAATGAGCTAGTATGCTATGCATACTAGCTCATTATGCCTTTGCCTTGCAGGTTCCGTTTTTTATTTTTATTTTTTGTGAGGAGGGTTTACTTCCTCTTTAAGCCTCATACACACGACGGGAATTGTGTGATGACAGGCTGTTTGCGGTAAATCAGATCGCGTGTATGCTCCATCGCACAATTGTTGTCAGTCTTTCCGCCAACAAATGTTGGCTAGCAGGTTTTCAAATTTTCCGCCCACAATTGTGTGTTGTCGGGTTTTCCGATCGTGTGTACACAAGTCCGTCTGACAAAAGTCCAAAGTACAAACACGCATGCTCGGGAGCAGAAGCGGTCGGTCTTGTAAAATAGCGTTTGTAATGGAGAATTAACATTTGTGACGTGGCAAATTATGAAGTCTCAAACTGCAGCGCACATTCTCTTCTTTAATGGGTTAATAATGAAGCTGCTTTGCTGGTGATACTGATGGAGTTATTGCAAATTAATTTTCAAAGGCTTTTTTTTTTTTTCTAGTGATAACAAGAATAATAATATTATGCTTCTTTTTTTTGGGGGGGGGGCAAGTTACCACAACATCATTATCCCGTAGTTTTTAAGATCAAATATGTTGGTGTCCCTTGTCAATTTCGCATTGTATTTTTTTAAATGTAACTGCCTACTCCCAAACTGTCATTTGAAGTAAAACACATAGCCAAGTATTATTCTACACAATTTTTTTTATTATGCATTAAAAAAAGAAAACAAAATTAGACATGCTATCTGCCAATAGAACTTAACCAAAAAGTGCATTCTATGCATCCAAAAATATAGAAAATATACCAAATCAAATCATTATTCAACCAAAAAAATAATTTTAAAGCAATAACTCCAAGACCAATAATAAATAACACGGTATCTCCTCTGATTCCACAGCATGGCTGGTTGACGAACGGCCATTCAGAAACAAACTGAAAAGTGCGAAATGAAAACACTCACTAAACTTCTACTAACACAAAATTAGCAGAATGAGCCCAAAGGGTGGCGCTAAAGAGCTGAAAAACCACGTAGTACTTCACTAGATTCGTGTTTGTTGGCTGACAATTGTGTGCCGTTTGTATGCAAAAGTTTGGGCCAACGCCCTTCGGACAAAAGTCCACGGTTTTGTTGGCCAACAATCCGATCGTGTGTACGAGGCTTTAGGCACTACTACTTTTAGGCTACTTTCACACTGGGGCGGTGTCTGCGTTAGCAGTAAAGCCACGCTCGTTTTAGCGTCTCTTTACTGCTGTTATAGCAGCGCTTTGGCATCGCTTTTCAGAAGGTAGCAGGGCACTTTTAACACCCAAGAAGGGGTTAAATGTGCCTGTGATGTGGCACTTCCGAAGCACTTTTCAGGCACTTCGGAAGCGGTGCCCATTCATTCCAATGGGCAGGGATGGTGTGGGAGCACAGACTGTATACACGGCTCCTACACCACCCCAAAGATGCTGCTTGCAGGACTTATTTTTCCCATCCCACAAGCTCACCGCCCCAGTGTGAAGCACTCAGACTTTTACACTGGGGTGGCATGAGAGGCAGTTTTCAGGCGCTTTACAGGCACTATTTTCTAACGCTAAAACGCCTGAAAATTGCCTCAGTGTGAAAGGGGTCTTATGAAGTAATAACCAGGTCAGCAACGCAGCGGTGGTCATAAAGGGTGCAGGGGTGCCAGCCCATAATCTCTATGCAGGGTGCCGAACGCATAGAGTTCTACAGGGTTTTTTTTTTGTTTTTGTTTTTATAGAAAACAAATACTGCAGCTGACTTTTAAAATAAGGACACTCGCCTGTCCCAGGGTTCAGCGATGTCGGCACCCGAGGCCGAACCGTCCCTCGCTCCTCGGATGCTGCCGCCGCCATCTTCAGTAAGGGAATCAGGAAATGAAGCCTTGCGGCTTCACTTCCTGGTTCCCTACTGCACATGCGCAAGTCGCGCAGCACAATTCGAATGATCCCTGCTGTCTCTGGGACCCGTGTGTGTCCCAGCAGACAGCGCGGCGGGACAGGAAGAGGCATAGACTTCCGTGGGAGTCTATGCCCGGAAGTGGGTGCAAATACCTGTCTTAGGCCGGTTTCACACTGGGGCGGTGGGGGCGGCAGCCCTCTGGCTTTCACAACAGAGTTAAAGGACCCGCTTTTTTCAGGCGCATTACAGGCGCTATTTTTAGCGCTGTAGCGCCTGAAAATTGCCTAGGTGTGAAAGGGGCCTTAGACAGGTATCTGCACCCCCCTCCCCCCTGAAAGGTGCCAAATGTGACACCGGAGGGGGGGGGGGGGTTCCGAAAAGCGGAGGTTCAATTTTTGTGTGAACCTCCGCTTTAAGCATATGATTATAGCCCACCTCACTTGTGACATTAGCGAATCAACATTCGCTATTTTCTTCCTGCTTCTCCTCCTGGCCAATCAGGACAGGAAGCGGATCCTAAGGCCTGGTTCACACCTATGCAGGTTGCAGTTTGCATTTTCCAGGTGCATCTTGCGTTTTTCAATACACGTTTTTGGATCTAAGGAACCAGAAAAAAGTCCCTGGCCCTTTCCATAAAATGCACAGATGTGAACTACATCCATAGCAAACCATGTCAAATGGACTGTAGTGTGTTTCTGCAAAACTGAAAACGCACTAAAAAAAATGCATAGGTGTGAACTAGGCCTAAGGCTGGATTCACACCTAGGCATTTGTTTGTGCTTTTTGCATTTTGCAGAATTGCACTACAGTCCAAATATTTACGGTTTTCTATGGAACTCATTCTGTAGTGCAAATCTGCAAAATGCAAAAAAAATCCAGCCTAAGGCTCCATTCACACTAGCGCGTTTTTTGATGCATTTTGCATTTTGCAGAAATGCATGGAAATTTTTTAACATGGGTTCCTATGGAACATGTTCACATCATTGCATTTTTGTGCCTCTGCGTTTTTGGAAAGGGTTGGGGACTTTTTTTCATGCAAAATGCAGCGTTTTGCATGTAATAGAAGTCAATGGACCCGCATTTTTTTACACTGTATATAGCTGGTTGCTAAGCAACCACAGTGTAAAAAAAAAATAGAAAAACGCAAATCGCGGCAAGCACCGCAAAACGCTCAAAAGCAAAATGCATAGATGTTAATTGAGCCTAAGGCCGAATTGGCCAGAAGGAGCAGCGACCAGATTGTCCGGGAGGAGAAGCCGCCCACGACCTAGATGGGATAAGTGTGGGGCATGCGAGCAGGCAGGTCTGGCGAGGGGGGTTTGTTTGCCATTCCCCCCCCCCCAAAAAAAAAATGGAGCACCAGCCGCCACTGCAGCAAAGGCATTCTGTGCATGTGGAGTGGATTTGCGTCCTTTTTGGTTGTTGAGGGATCTATTAAACTAAAACGTTTGTAAGCAGGTTGTGTTCATTGGCATGCACACAGGGTGTGTCGGATGTGCCTGGGCACACCCTAATAACCCCATTCACTTCAGCATTATTGCTTTGTGTGCCTGTGGGAAGATAAGAAAGATCCTCCACTGAGCAACTCTGCTTATAAGAGAAGTGTGGAAGCATTTCTCTCACATTCTGAATGCGCAGGCAGGGAGATCATGTGCCGATGGGGCACAGTGTATGTGTGTGCAGCATTGAATTCATCAGTGTTGGATCAGGGTTGCCATAAACCCCTGTAGTTTATGTAAAAATATAATAGATCTCTTAATGGGACTTTTACACGGCAACCAAAACAGAAGGAAACATATTAATATAAACATATATAAATGTTTATTGATAAACCTCTTATAAAAAAAAAAAAAAACTCACATGAGGCTTATTAGTTTAAAACATCAAACAGAGATATTACATGATACACGTGTGGAGTGGTGATACCCAATACCATGAGTGGCTGCACATTCCCCAAGGTTCACTAATATGATAAGTGTTTAAATGTAATAAATTGCTAACAGTTAGCTAACACAGTTCACTATTATCAAATGAACAAATGCTATGTGGCATGAACTATAACCACTAAAAACTTTACAGAGTTGTAGATCGATTGATAGTTGATCCTGCCCCTCCTTCTTTTTTTTTTTTTTTTTTTTACAAAAAGGCGAGATATTTGCCTGTGTAGTGTGATTTTTATTTATTTTTTTTTCCTTTTTAAGGAGATTAGTGGAATATGACACGGCAAAGGAGGAGGGAACAGGAAGCAGAAATGGAGAAAGCATTGAAAACCCAGGAGGAGTCCTATACAGTAGGCCCAGATAAAAAAGAATCCATGAAAAGTCAGAAAGAGCTGAAAAAGGGGCCTATAGGAAACCTGGCTACCCAAGGAATAGACCCCCTCAACCCAGCAAAACTAATTTTGCAAGAAAGTGGTGAACCAGTGGTAAACTTGGACACAATGGAAAATTGGCAGAAGGAGCATGAAACAGTACAGACATCTCGAATCCCACGAGTTTCATGGGGGTTGAAGGGGAGATCGACTGCAAATACGTCTGGGATATCAATAACAGACCCCAGTGGATGCACGGAAACACCAGATGACGAGATGAACAGACAAATGGATGAAAAACAAATAAATAAAGATGTAAATATACGCTGTAGTACCCTAACCCCCCTGGTAATGGTGGAACCAACCTTGAGGGACGTTCTTATGGCAGTACAGGCTTGTAATAATTCACTGTTATCATTAACAAATCAGATGTTAGAACTAAAAGGAGACATTGCAACTATGAGATATGAGAATCAGAAAATATGTGAAAGAACTACTGCGGTGGAAACAAGAGTAGGAGAATTGGAGGACTCAATACCGTTGATAAAAAAGGATACACATTTGATAAAAACACAGACAAGGGATCAAAATCAAAGAATGGAAGAAATGGAGAATAGACAAAGACGCAATAATGTCCGCATACTAGGTCTACCGGAACAAGAAGAAGGCCAATCAGCTGTTACATTTTTTGAAAAATGGTTAATGGACATTTTCGGGGTGGAAGGCTTCTCTAAAACGTTTGCAATAGAACGAGCACATCGTATAAGAAGCCGTGCCCCTTCCACCGGAGATAGACCCAGGCCAATTATTATTAGATTATTGAATTGCCAAGATAGAGATAATATATTGTCTAAAGCAAGACAAGTCCGCACGGCCCCCCCTTTCATTAGAGTCCGCACGGCCCCCCCTTACATCAGAGTTCGCACGGCCCCCCTTACATCAGATTCTGCACAGCTCCTCTTACATCAGAGTCCGCACGCCCCCCCCTTACATCAGAGTCTGCATTGGCCCCCCCTTACATCAGAGTCCGCATTGCCCCCCCCCTTACATCAGAGTCTGCACGGCCCCCCCCCTTACATCAGAGTCCGCACAGCCCCCCTTACATCAGATTCTGCACAGCTCCTCTTACATCAGAGTCCGCACAGCTACCCTAATATCAGAGTCCGCACAGTCCCCCTTACATCAGAGTCCGCACAGCCTCTCTTAGAGTCTGCAGAATTTCCATTTACTGTAGGGGGGAGGTCTGGGGACTCTAATGTAAAGGGGAACTCTGATTTAAGAGGGATCTGATGTAAAGGGGAACGTTTATGTAAGGGGTGTTCTGGGAACCCTGATTTAAGGAGGAATGCTGTGAACTCTGGTGTAAAGGGGAACTCTGATGTATGGGGGTCTCAGCCCACCCTTGCATCAGAGTCCACAGAGCACTCCTTAAATTAGTTTATACACTAGGAGTAAGGAGAGAGGGTGAGCTTACTCACCCCAGGATGGAGGCACATGCATAGGCTGTCTGTAGCTTTTTTCTTCTGGGTTCAAATCCCAATCCCATCCTCCAGGAGTGTGGGCGGGGCAGACACAGGAGGAGAGGGGCAGGAGGAGGAGGAGGAGCAGATGAGTTCTTTCTCCTCTCACGTCAGAGCGGAGAGAGAAGGGGTAGGGGGGAACTGTCAGAGCCAACTCTGAGGCTGAGCTGTGTGTCTCTCTCACACACAGCCCATGCAGCCATCAACCTCGTTTGTAGTTCTGCCAGAGGAGACATAGGCATAGCCGCACAGCCGTAGGTAAACGGTGGCCATGGCCTTTGTTAGCCCTATCTAGGGCGCGATCGTCGCTTACCTTCTGCTGTGCGGTCTGATCATAAACAGGCTACGGAGCAGGTGGCCCTGGCCCACCGGGCAAATGTCTGGTCTGCCCTATGACCAGTCCGGGCCTGCTGGAGAATACCAGTTAATCTTTATACCCTGCACCTCAGGTGAGCCTGTGTCCTCTGCCAGGATGATCAACTTGTGTTCTTATCCTGCTGGTTAGTGGGAACCTCTTGACTGCTACAGCTACTGGTCTCTGAGCCAGACCCCTGATCGTGACAGAATAATCTGTCTCAAACATAGAGGTCGCTATAGCAACTGCTGCTACTCCTTTCAGGCTACAAATTGCAGAGATGCAAGAGTTCGGTGTTCCCTACCAAGAAAAATGTGCCAGACTAGAAATTGTGGTAAAAGGGCAACAGGAGGAAATCCATTCTCTGGAGACAATTGTTGGACTTATGTTCTACCACTCAGGTTTAATGGAGACCGCTGCCATTACTGAGGTTTCCTTAATCAATGTTTCATATATTTTCAAATGCAAACCACTGCATTTACTTCTGATAAAAATAAGGTACTATTTGGTTTCAACCTCCTGATTGAGGAAGCCCTAGCTTGGGCCCTCCCCTTATGAAGAACAAGACATCACGACTCTGAATAATTTGGAGACTTTTTGTGACCGCAATGAATCAAACTTTTGATGATCCCAATTGCTGCTCTATGATCGAAGCAAAGCTGCAGGTTTGCAGCAGGGTAGATGCTCCATTGCTGAGCACACAGCAGAATTCCAATATTGGATCTACTACTTGGAACCAATGGCGGCCCGTCCATAGGGGGCGCATGGGCAAAGCCCCCCACCCAGCAGTCACAAAAAAAACATTTTTTAAAAAGGCCCCTTTAAAATAATAAATAGAAAAAACATTTTCTTTAAGTGCACTGTGTTCGGGCGCCAGACACAGTGCACTATGGGAAGCGCCATGTCAATGAGATCATGAGATTGCAGACGAGGCGCTTCATTTGCAGGCCTTTGACCTGCTTTACGGCGCATTCCAAAGCGCCGAACAGAATACTACGGGCGGGAGCTTTGTTGTTCAAGTTAAGTGGAACAAGTAAATGTTGGCAGCTCCATGGAACGCACGGCCCGAGGGGAGCTGCCTGTAAGGTAAGTGAGGCTGCATTTGATGGGGCACAGTGAGGCTGCATATGATGGCGCACAGTGAAGCTGCATATGATGGGGCACAGTGAGGCTGCATATGATGGGGCACAGTGAGGCTGCATATGATGGGGCACAGTGAGGCTGCATTTGATGGGGCACAGTGAGGCTGCATTTGATGGGGCACAGTGAGGCTGCATTTGATGGGGCACAGTGAGGCTGCATTTGATAGGGCACAGTGAGGCTGCATTTGATGGGGCACAGTGGCTGCATTTGATGGGGCACAGTGGCTGCATTTGATGGGGCACAGTGGCAGCATTTGATGGCACAGTGGGAGTGTTTGATATGGCACAGTGTCTGCGTTTTATGGGCACAGTGTCTGCGTTTGATAGGCACAGTATCTGCGTTTGATGGGCACATTGGTGGCAATTGATGGGCACAGTGGAAGCAATTGATGGGCACTGTGGCGGCAATTGATGGGCACAGTGGCTGTGTTTGATGGTACAGTGGAGGCAATTGATGGGCACAGTGGCTGCATTTGATGGGCACAGTGGCTGCGTTTGATGGTACAGTGGCGGAAATGGATGGGCACAGTGGCTGGGTTTGATTGCACAGTGGCGGCAATTGATGAGCACATTGGCTGCGTTTGATGGCACAGTGGCTGCGATTGATGGTACAGGGAGGCTGGGTTTTTTTTTTCAGAATTTTTCAGTTTGTTTGCGCCCCCCCAAAATTTTGAGTACCAGCCACCACTGCTTGGAACCCAGCAGCCCAAAGGCTCTCTGAACAGGTAAAAGATAAGTTTACCACAGTAGAGTCTCCTAATAATCTTGAGGCTTTCATCCAATTATGTATCCGAATTGATCAGAGACTTACAGAACTGAGGAAGGAGAGACTGTAAATGGTTGGAAGTAATGGTGTTTCTCTGATAGTCAGTTCGTTCAGAAGGATCCAAAAGTTTCTCCGGATTGTAACACTCCCAAAATCTATGTAAGTTGATGCTATTAAGATCCATTGCTCCTCAGAAGGAGAGAAGACATTAGTTAGAAAAACATATACCTCTATTGCGAGGACTCTGGGCATTACACAGTTAATTGCCCCCAACAAAGTAAAAAAAAAAAAACTGTTCTGCCACTGAAGTTATAGTGCATGCAAAAAACTTCATTAGCCAGTCTATTTCCCCATTGATCCATGAAGAAATAAAGTGAATTCTCTACTGTCTCATTTTGTCATCCCTATTAAACTTTTTGAGGGCTGTGGAATTCCTTGCTCTGCTATACTAGACTCCGGGACTGGGAGGAAGTTGGACATAGTATACGCCCAGAGGCAATAATATTCAAACAAGAAATAAATCTGCCCCTATTGATATGGAGACAGTTTTTGGTCATGGACCCTGTTACCCATGAAACAGTTCCTCTTGAACTCTGGTTTGAGACTGAGCATTGTGAGACTATCAGCTTTCAGCTGGTTACGTCACCCTAATTTCCTGCCATTCTGGACATACCTTGTTTTTTAACCATAGTCCCAGGGCTCAAGTCCTGCGGAAACGAATGCTGATTATTCAGAGAATTACCGTATTTATGTTTATTGAGGATTGTTTTTTTTTTTTTTATGTACTAATAGTTAAGCTACATATACACAATATGAAAATTGGATGAAAAATACCACTTTTGAAGCATTCGTGCATATGAGCGTATCATTTTATTTTTTGGTGGGGGAGTGGATATTGGGTGGGAGTTCCCACACTTTTTTTCCCAGGACTTGACCCCTGCATAATCCCTCCATTTTTTGGGAGCACGGACAATACATTTTCTGTCTCCACCATTGGAAGGGACTTTGTAGAGAACCTTGTCGAACAAGCTCTCCACCAATCAAGGACTCACAAGTTGATGTGGTAGTGACCATGTCAAATGACAACCTGCCTACACAATAGCATGAGTTACGGGATGCCTGTTATAAAAAGAATGCTGATCAATTACCTCCTCATCGCTCATATGATTGTCCCACTGAACTTCTCAAAGGGGCCATAAATACATTTTAGCACCTTTTCAATATGTCAGAACCTGAATTGAAGGTGCTAAGGGAGTGGCTTGATTAGAATTTGGAGAAAAGCTTTATCAGATATTCAACGTCTCCTGGAGGGGCAGCCTTGTTGAAAAGAAGGACTCCACCTTGCTTCCGTGCATTGATTTCAGGGATTTGAATAAAATTACTATTAAATACTAATATCCACTTCTCCTAATCTCCGAAAATGTTGGAAAGACTCATGTCTGCTAAAGTCTTTTCAAAACTAGACTTGTTACGGGGGGGGGGGGGGGGGGGGGGGGGGGGGGGGGGGGGGGGGGGGGGGGGGGGGGGGTGGTCGTATAATCTTCCTCTCTTCATTTTTCAAGGAGACAAATGGAAAACTGCCTTTAGAAACATATATGGGCATTTTCAGTCCTAAGTCTTTTGGCCTTTGCAATGCTCCTGCAACCTTTTAACACTTCATCAAATCAATGATGTTTTTCGAGATCTGTTGGACCAGTTTGTGATTGCTTACCTGGATGATATTCTAATTTTTTTCTGATAACTCGGAGAAGGATCTCAAGCATGTTTGCACTGTCTTTGAAAGATTAAGAAAAACGATTTTACATCAAACTAGAAAAATGTGAGTTTGAATGAACCCAGGTCCAGTTCTTGGGGACACCTTATTTCTCCAGAAGGAGCGAGCATGGATCCTGAGAAGATCAAAGCAGTGGTGGATTGCCCTGCCTCTAGAAACGTTAAGGAAATACAATGATTTGTTGGATTTGCCAACTTTTACAGAAAATTCAGAAGAAGCTGCCCTAAGGTGATAACACTAATTACACAGATGACAAAGAAAGGGATGGCCTTTGTGTGGTAACCTGAAGCACAGAATGCCTTTAGTAAGCTAAAGACTCTTTTCACTTCTGCACCAATATTGTACATCCTGATCCTGCACTATGTTTATCGTGGAAGTAGATGCTTCAGTGAAGAGGAGAAAAGATGCAGCTTCTTGCTTGTGCTTATTTCTCTTGCTTAATATCTTCAGCTGAAAAGAATTATGACATTGGGAATAAGGAGTTGCTGGCAATTAAGAAAGCTTTTTCCGAATGGAGACATTTTCTGGAGGGGGCTAATCATCCTCTAACTACTCTCACTGATCATAAAAATCTAGAATTCATTCATTCTGCCAAGAGATTGTCTTCTAGACAGACACGTTAGTCGCTGTTCTTTTCCAGTTTTAATTTTATCATCTCATATTCACCTGGGTCAAGCAATGTTAAAGCATAACAATCCCCTCTGGGTAAACAATGTGTACATTACAAGGATTTTAACAAACTTTGTTGCAGATTTCTATCTTTTGTTATTCATAGGTTGGACTTGATGGACTTCTTTCAACCTCGCCTACTATATGTAACTATGTAATTATGAAGAAATCCCTGTGTGCTTGTCTGTGCCCATGTGGGAAAGGGAGTCTAATGGTAGTGGTTTCATAATTTTCAATCAGCTGTGCACCTGCAGGGCTCTAATGAAGAAAGCTGCTGGGCCTGTATCCCTTTAGCTGTGATTTCCTATTGAAAGTATCTCACCAAATATAATTTTTTTTTTGCAGGGGATGCCTGAAATCTGACCTGTATCTTGGTGCAGACTTCTGGGAAAATCAGTGAGCCAATCATACAAGCAAGAAATAATGTTTTTGGGGGGCGTTCTGTACACACACTGTGTACATAACGCCTCCAGGTAGCCATATTGCATAGCATTTTCAGAAAATGACAGAGCTGCAGATTAAAAAGGAAAGGTAATTTTTAATAACATTCAATTACAATATCACTTGTGTCGAAATTGTATACACTATATTATTTTTTCTTTATTTGCAATTTTTTTTTTCCCCACGAAAATGGAGTTACCTTTTAAGGCTGATGCCTTATCACAGATGTTGTCTTGGCTTCTCCAGGAAAGCAACACTGAATACATGATCCTGCCTCAAAAGAATTTCATAGGAGCCACAAGTTCTAAGACATTCTTGTATCTTCTCAAAGAGGGGTATATTAATGATCCAGTTCTTAATTATCCTAAGGTCAGTAACCTTGTCTATAAGAACGGCTTTTGAATTTCGGAGCATTGTCTCTATGGACCTGAATCTGCTCGGGTTGAATCCCTCAGGTTGGTTCATGACTCCAAACTTGCTGAGCATTTTGGGCTTTCTAAGACAGAATAACTTTTATCACGTTCCTTTTGGTGGCCTGGTTACAGGAAAGATGTGGCCTCGTGTCTGACCTATGCACGCAATAAAACAGCATGATCTTCTACTTTGGGGTTACTCCAGTCCTGGTGTATCTAGCCACCCCTGCTAAACCAACTGAAACTTACGTATGGCATTATGGTGGCGGTAGGCAAGTTGCTTTCTCAATAGTAAGGAATTAATGTATTCCATCCATTGTTTAACTGTCAGGACGGTGGAGGCCATCCAATATCTTGCTATCAACTTTCTAGCTAAATATAGAAGGCATGATATCATTAGATAAACTCCTGGTTGGTACAGTTCAGGGTCCAGGGCACCCAATAAACACACTATTGGTTAAGTGGGTATGGTAACTTGAGAGACTAGAGAAACAGTTTGTACCACCTGTGTCCAAAATCGCTTAAGTTTCGGCCACCTCAAAAACATATGGACAAAATCACCTCTATGTGAGCTACATTTTGGGCATAGAGGTGAATCCCTCCTACCCCAGTTAAACAGCTGAGCTGGTGTTCTGTAGGCTTGATGCAGTATGAAGAGCTGGGAGAGTTTTTGTAATGAAGACAGGGAGATAAAAGGTATTGATTCCAAGGTCAAATTCCATTGCTCACCATCCATTATGCCCTACTACTGAGTGCTGCAGGGTCTTGTGCGGAGGCAAGCAGCCATAGATATATATGGGATATTAACCCTCGTTTCTCTGATGCGGAGACTACTTCAGTGATTAGTGATGAGTCTGACTTATGGAGAGCTCCATTGCAGGTATTGGTAAAATTGCTTGTGAGATAGCAAAAATTCAGACCATATCTGATCATAAGATTTGAGTATATTACCAGAGAATGCCTGATCTATATAAAGTAAACCCCTACACCTCCATTCATGGAAGCCCTCTAATTTAGCCAGTTCAGGATATATTGGGTTATTTCCAGGCCAAGCCAGTATCACACCCCATACCCAGTTGATCTAACCACAGCTGGGATGGACACTTGTGCTAAAGACCTGCTATTCAGTGAGAACTGTGTTATGTGCTGTCACCCATGGCAACCATGCCAGACAATCGCACCCATGGTTACAAAATGTCCAGCGGTCTGCATAAGGCTGGGAAAAGTGACTGTATGCTGCAATGTCCTGCTGAGTACAGTAAAATGTGCACGGAAATGTCTGCTGTTGTCCATGGGGGTCGGGGTAAACCAGTGGGTGTCTGCAGGAGGGAGTCTATCAGTTGTCCAACCATGGCTGATGTTAACCGCTTAAGGACCGCCTCCTGCACATATACGTCGGCAGAATCGCACGGCTGGGCACATCAACGTACAGGTACGTTGTCCTTTAAGAGCCCAGCCGTGGGTCGCGCGCGCCGCTGCCGGCACGCTCGCGACCTGCTGGTGTCCCGTGATCGGGTTACAGAGCATAAGAACGGGGAGAGGTATGTGTAAACAAACCTTTCCCCGTGCTTCCTAGTGAGGCTGTCACTGATTGTCTGTTCCCTGTCATAGGGAAAGACCATCAGTGACATCACATGCCAAGCCACGCCCGCCCTACAGTAAAAAAAAAAAACACACAGGACATACTTAACCCCTCCCCGCCCCCTAGTGGTTAACTCCTTCACTGCCAGTGTCATTTACACAGGAATCAGTGCATTTAAATAGCACTGATTGCTGTATAAATGACAATGGTCCCAAAAGTTTGTCAAAAAAGGTCTCTCCTAACCCTGCTACAAACAGTGTGGCGTGTGTTAAAGGTTTTGCTGTTGCTCTTGGCAACCACAGTGAACGCTTACTAATATCTGCTCCTAGTTGCTCGGGCAAAGTTGGTGCTAAGCAGCATGTCCCGACAAGTTCTGCAAGTATCAAAGTGTACATGACAACCACCAGCATACTGTCTGTGCCTGCAAGTTCAACTTCAGCCAAGAAGGGGTTCCTGCAGAGAGGAAAAGGCCTGCTTATCAGAGCTGCAGGCGTCAGCCAGTCTGGAAGCTTGGGGACCAAGCCACACCCTGGAGGAGATCCAGCATGCTTTGCTTGCTTGCGGAGAGAGAGGAGCAAGATGGCAGATGGTGCATGTGTGTACCCAGCGTTAACGTGGTTGCCTGAAGTGCTGGAGATTACACTGGTGGACACCGGTGTGCAGCTGGAGCATCAAGGGAGATTCACCCTCGGATTGATCGAGGGGACGGAGAGGCTGTGTCTGCTATGTCCTGGTTGATGGAGACCCACCGCAGAGGTAAGTGCCTGGATCCAGTGTGGGCACTGTGGCAAACCTCTTACTAAGCTGATGCCGAGCGAGCAGGAACCACTCACCTACAGCATAAATCTGCGGTCAGGCCTCTGTACGGAACAGCCATGGAGGGCCGGAGCGGGCTTAGGAGTGACTGCTAAAGGTGGGGTTGCATCTGAGAATGGTGAAAAAAAAGCTGGAAGTCTGTAGCCCGTCAGGGAGTCAGCTGAAAGGGCTGAAGGATTCCTGCAGACCCCTATCTGTGTCCAGCGACGGTTCCAGGATCCACCCTCTATGACCCAGATCAGACGTGCGTACAGGCAGTGTGTTGTGAGGTCAGCCAAGTCCTGTGTCCTCCCTGGAAAAGGCAAGCCAAGGGAACTGCCAAGATTTTCCAGGTTCCAGCAAGAGGTACAATGGAGGAGAGCACTCGAGTGGGGGTTGGATTACCCGAGACCTAGTATCCTACACTGCTTTGATAAATATGGAGTGGCTCCTCCTTCAAGAGCCTTTTCTATCTGTGTGCAAAGTTTTTTTCTGCTAGCAGGATCATAACCCCCTTTTAGTAGAATGTACAGGTAAATAGGAGATTAGTGATAGGATTGATATTGAAGGAACCCTACAAGGCTGGCCTAAAGACTTGATACTAAAAGGTGATCCCCTCTCCCATCTCAATAAGGTTAACATATAACTAAAGGCAAAAAACTTTTTTTAGTTTTGGATAGTGTAGATAGGAATTAGAATCCCTGTCAGGCTTTTATTGTTGTCTGTGTGCTCGTTAGGGAAAATCATATTTGTTCTATTTACTATTATCACTGAGAGTAATGCCCCGTACACACGGTCGGAAATTCCGACGGAAAATGTCCGATCGGACAACATTGTCGGAAAATCCGACCGTGTGGGCACCATCGGACTCCCTACGCATTTCATCACTACGTAATATCTGTGACGAAACATGTAGGGAGGAGCGACGTGCTGACGTCACCGCGTGCTACATCCCATTGGTTAGCACGGGTGTGTGTTACTGCAGCCGGCCGGCCGCAAACCTTTATTCATTGATTTTTAAACTATTTGTACACGCCTTTGGCAATATTTTTAATAAATCCCTTCGGGTCCCACCCATGGTCTGCCTTTGCCTTTGTCCACGAATTACAGGCTACCTGGTGAGGTAGAGGAAAGTTGGTTGAGTTTCCTAGCAGCCCTGAACAGCTGACATCGTTGGAGCTGACATAGAAGGAACGATACGATAAACGTGGGAGAAATAAGGAGGAAAAGGCCTTGGCTGGGTAATAGCCACAAGCTAAATCTTTTTGGCAGCTGGTAATCGCAAAATCTGGACGGTTGTGGGATTATTCACATGAGTCACCTTTTCCATGGATATCATCACAAGTTGATTTGCGATTTTGCACAGCACAATTGGGAACTTTTATGTCTAATCTATGAACTTTATATTTCCATTTTTTTGATACCACTGGATATAACACTTTATATGTATTCACTTAACATTTAAATAATCATTGTGGCTTATCTCAGTGTATACCACTTGCACATCCAATATTCATTGCAATCCTTTGGATATTTCATTCAATTATTGTCTGTTTAATTTTTCTTTCAACTTCAACTTTGCAACTTTTCTTTCTGTATTTCTGGTTTATGTGTATCACATGTGGTGTTGCTGCTTATAGTTTTCTAGTCCAATGTCCAGCGCAGTTTTTCTTTTTTCCATAGATTCATGCAATGCATGAATATATTTATTAGTCATAGAGGGGGGTGGCTGGAGAGAGGGGATGCACCGCCACTGCCAGACACAGCGGATTACTGTTTCTGGTGATCGGTTACCAGTTATCGTGTGATCGCTATGATTGGTCATAGCTATCACATGATAACAAAGTAAAAGACCTGTCATTAATGGCTTTCCATTCATTAACACCTTGCTTACTGTTGTGGTCTGTGATCATCACGTGGTACCTAGTTACCTGTCCCAAGTGATTAGCTTAGCCAATCACAAATCACAACCATAAGCAAGCTGATCATGAATGGTTGACAGCTAAAACTATTGCTTATCATCACTGTATAAGCAATAACAGTGTAAAAAAAAAAATCCCTGATCCCCCTCCCAACCACAGTACAGTGTCACTATGGTGACTGTCACCAGTCAGTATCCCTGATCACCGCCACACCAGTCATATGATGATGCTGTACTGAACTGGTGACAGTATGTATAAATAAAAAAATGTAAACAAAAACAAATTGTGTTTAATTTCTTAATTTTCAAAAAAATTGTGGCAAAAAATTATAACTTCAAAACACTTGCCATGCCTCTTGCTAAATAACTTTGACTATCTATTTGTACTATCCTAGCTCTTTTGAGGCCTCAAGAAATTAGATCATCATCATCAGTATTGATTTCAAATATAGTGTATATCCCATAGTTAGTAGATGCTATAACTTTCACACAAACCAATTATTATGATCATTATACAAGATTTATATAGCGCCAACAGTGTGCGCGGCACTTTACAACATGAGGACAGTACAGTTAGAATACAATTCAATACAGGAGGAATCAGAGGGCCCAGCTTGTTAGAGCTTACAATAAGTAAGGTAAGGTAAGTAAGCTTGGAATTTTTCCTTGGATTTATCCTCGGGTCTTGTTTATGGACACGAAGAAAAATACATTTTGGCCTAAATTTATGAAGAAATGTGATTGTATTAGATATGTTTTAAAACAGAAAATATTTATTATTTCAAACTATAACAAAAAATAAAAAACCCAGTGGTAATTAATTAAATACCACCAAAAGAAAGCTCTATTTGTGTGAAAAAATGATATAACTTTCATTTGTGTATAGTGTTGCATGACTGCACAATTGTCAGTTAAAGTAGCGCAGTATTTTGTGTGAGCAGCGCGGGTCTACACAACAACCCTATATTATCCTATATACAAAGTGCAAATCCATATTATCAAGCTACAAAAAAATAAAATGACAAATTTAATATCATGAAAGTGCTAATGCATCAAATATATACTATAAATCACACCAATTGTCTGGTATATTATTACATAAAAAAATTGCAAATCGAGGAAAAAGTTCAGGTGCAAAAAAAACATTGTGCAATGTACTAATGCTCAGGCAAATGCGCAAACATCAGAACAGTATCTCTAAAAGGGCCGTTAGTGACAGTCTTTGGGCTCCAAAAAATAAGATGAAAAAAGTTCAATATAAAGTCCCAACTCCTCTTCAGAAACAGTAGGAATCCAGCAAAGTGTTCCTCCACAATGTAGTGTAATACCCAAATATGAATCCATCACCACTCTTACTAAATCAAACTCACCAGAATAATAGGCTGGCCACATTATAAACTAGTACCCAAGCCATCTCCGGTCAGTCCAAGGACTGCGAGCACGAACTGACATGCAACGTCCTTGCTCCTTCCTACGCGATTTGTCATGTGACGTCCTCACGGAGCAGTAGTCCCTGCCGCGGACTGACCGGAGACGAACGGGAAACATAGCTAAGCATGTTTCCCTAGTGTAGGTGGACACTTTTAACATGTGAGTGAAATATTTACTATTCTAAATATAGTTAATTTTACGATCTTACACGATGGGAGCCTTCTTCCTTCTTTTTATTTCCTACATTGAATGCTATGGCATATGAGAGGGGATACAGATTGAAGCCTTTTTCGTGACAAAAGTGAATAAATTGATTGCTGGGAGTCATTTGGCTTGTGTACTGGTTTATAATCTGACCAGCCTATTGTTCTGGTGAGTTTTATTTAGTAAGAGTGGTGACAGATTCACATTTGGGTGTTACACTATGTTGTGGAGAAACACTTTGGTGGATTCCTACTGTTTCTGAATAGGAGTTGGGACTTTGTATTGAACTTTTTTTAATATAATTGTTTGGAGCACAGAGACTGTCACTAAGAGCACGTTGAGGCTGGGTTCACACCATTGCGAATTGGATGTGAGTTTTCCGCATCCAATTCCCAATAGCAGGAGATTTTGACTGGCTCTCTATGGAGCCGGTTCACATATCTCCGCTGCGGCTCCGGTGCAAATTTGCACCGGACCCTTGCTGGGAGCCGCATGCGGCGATGGTGTGAACCCAGCCTCAAAGATGCTGTTTTAATGCTTGCAAATTTGCCTGAGCATTGGTAATAACATTACACAACATTGCACAATATTTTTTTGCACCTGCACTTTTTTCCTAGATTTGCAAATTTTTTTATGTAATAATATACCAGACAATTGGTGTGATTTATAGAGTATATATTTGATGCATTAGCATTTTTATGATATATGTTTACACATTTTTTGTATTTTTTTGTATTTTGATAATATGGATTTGCACTTAATCATTTGTATATAATTCTCAAAAAATAAATTTTGGGACTTTAAATGAGGCGTGGGGAAGCACCTCCATCCCGGGGTTTAGTTACAGAAACAGGAGGGTGGGACTTTAGATGAAGTGGCTGGGGTGCGCACAAGAAAGTACATGTATATAATACAAATGCATTTATTTAGTCATAAGTAGATAAAACAATAGTCATTGGATACACAAATTGTACATCTGTTAGGCACAGAGTGTATACATAGGAATAACATGAACATGTATAAAATCGCATAAATCTAGAATACATGCATGGTTAGATACAGAATATATAGAGCAAGGATGTAGCCATAATAACTCAAATGACATGAACTGGTATCTATTGTATAGAGTCAAGAAATAGTATATAGGTATAAAAATCCTAGGAAAGTCGCTGTAGCATCTATTGTAGCTCGACGCGTTTCGTGGATGCATTTCCACTCATCAGGAGCAGATGCGACAAGTACCTGCAAAAGGTGAAAAAGTAATAAGGTACCACACTCCGTTATAGAGGGGAAGAAAAAAGGATTTGTCAATAAAAATTAGGTCAAGTATATCTACCAGCCAGGGCAGGCACAGCAGGCATTGGCAGGCACATGGTGAGGCGGGGGCATATGTATCACCCCCACGGAAGCTGAGGCGGCGTATACAGACAGCATCGGTTGGAATGGAGAGTGCCACAGTGTGAGGAGAAACTCCTTATGTCAAACGGGTTGGGTATGGTGACGACAAATAAAGTGTCTGTAGTGAAAAGAAGAGAAAATATAAAAATATAAAAAAAATAAGTGTAAAAAAATAAGTGTAAGAAATAGTGAAGGAATTGGTGGATCTGTGAAAATTTTTTATCATAAGGTTTGAAACTAGATATTGTTGGTGGGTATATGTAGTGGGCTGATGGAATAGTTTAACTGCAGAAATCATGGAGCTGTAGAAGTGTAGGTAATGTTGAGTAGGCAATAGAGTAGTCATGTAAGGTACATGTAGGGATAAGGTAGGGTTATAAAAAATACTGGTAATCAAGTATATAAGACAGAGAATGTATGGATGAAGATGTATGGATTATATCTGGCATAAAGTAAGATACAACGTTGGATAAATAGTGTAAGGAGTGTAGTGAGGGTGATGTGAAATGTTTGTGAGGATATGTGTATGTAGGTGTGGGGAAGAAAAAGCCTAAGGCAGTGACATTATGAAAAAAAAATGTGAAGTGTAAACCAGGGTGGTGAGATAGCTTAGACGTGAGGAATGAGTGGCACTTACCCGGTGCTGTAGGTCATGCAACATCAAGCACGGATATGGCTGGTGTGCAGGAACTCCAGAGGGAGACTGACCATGTGGGTGGCCAGCTCCGACTGGGAGATTGTATGTATACGCCGCCAACACCACGTGTGTGGGCGTGTGGGGCGCCAACACCAAGACTGAATGAACGCTTGGTGTATGGCGCCGAGGGGCACACCCCCAGCGTGACCACGCAGATGGTAGGAACACCATGTCAGCGCACTGACGCAGACTATGCAGTGCGCATGGCATGGGAAACGTGGTGCCGATTCAACAGGGGACAGCCGCCCGAGCCTCCCAGACGCAGAAGGCGTGTGGGGAGGGGGGGGAGGAGTCCACACAGGGAATCGCAGCTCCCATGGGTGTAAAGCAAAAAAACCCCAACAACAACATAGTGCTGGTAGCCCAATGACTGCAGGACAGCTGCCAAAGCCGCGGTCGTGGGCTGATGCTGAAGATGTCATAGGTGACTGTGGCTACTAATGGTGTGGCTAAAAAAGTAGGTTTGTATTTAATGACCATATCGGGTATTCATATCCCTTTAAATTAGGGCATATGAACATCTAAGATAATGGTAGAGTTTGGCGCATAGGTGGCAGGGGAACACCGCAGGATCAACCACCCAGACACTTCCATCCCTGAATTCAATTCTCAAAAAATAAATTTTGGGACTTTTAATGAGGCGTGGGGAAGCACCTCCATCCCGGGGTTTAGTTACAGAAACAGGAGGGTGGGACTTTAGATGAAGTGGCTGGGGTGCGCACAAGAAAGTACATGTATATAATACAAATGCATTTATTTAGTCATAAGTAGATAAAACAATAGTCATTGGATACACAAATTGTACATCTGTTAGGCACAGAGTGTATACATAGGAATAACATGAACATGTATAAAACATTTTTTGTATTTTTTTGTATTTTGATAATATGGATTTGCACTTAATCATTTGTATATAGGATATTCAGGGTTGTTGTGTAGACCTGGGCTGCTCACTCAAAATACTGCCTCGTTCTAATTGATTTCTATCAATTACCTGAGTAGCAGCTGTCTATCAGACCATATATTTAGCTGTGACGCTGTTATTTTGATAGAAATTAGCTCAGTGCTAAATAGTAAAGAATTCTCTGGTCATGAAGGGGGTAAAATCTTCCAGACCTCAAGTGGTTAAAGTAAATGTAAACTCTTGAATGAAATTTTGGATTGCTAAACACAATGTGATAAAAACAGTTGGCGCTTTAAAAAAAAGAAAAAAAGAAAAACAGTTTTCACCCTTTTCTCATCATTTGTTGCATCTGAGTGTTGCTGTCTTTGCTGCCACTTCCTATCTACAGGCATGCGCCCCAGAAATGATTACAAGTGGATTTACTTCCTGCGCAATGCTTGTTGAAACAGCCACTTTTAGTCTCATTGGGAAATCTGTGTGACAGGGTGACAACACAGGAGCATAACTGGGAGACAGGGAAGGAGAGTACAAGAAGTACCCGAATAAGACCTTTCATGGCAGGTTTTCTGGGTATTATTTTGAAAGCTGCAGTTTTAAAAATATTGAATTTTTTTTTTTAAATTACATTAAGATCTATGTGTGTGCAGATATGTATTTTGTAGCGTTAAGCATGTGTGTTGTTATGTGACGGTGTATTTTTTTTTACATTTTTTTTTTGTGGATTGAGACGTGTTTTGACACGTTTTCAATGCATTTTGGAATTGAGTGGATAGGGTTAACAGCCATTGACCAAGGCTTGCTAATACTTGTTGCCAACGCATAAAATTGCATGTTCTAAGCACTTTGCCATTGATTTCTATAGGCCTCCCACACTAAAATGTTGAAGATAACAGATATGTTTTCAAAACATACTGCACTACAGAGCTGAGATGGGAACAGATTCTATTTTTATTTTGGGGAAGTTGGACACGTGTTTTAGTGTGCTGCAACCTGTGCATTAAAATGAAGTGTCAATGGGCCCGTAAGCTTATATGATATTCCAGTGATTGGTTTACATATAATTTAAAGCTCATCTCCAGGTTAGATGTCCCCATCAGAGTTCCCCTTTACATTAGATGTCACCATCAGAGTCGTCCTTTACATTAGACGTCCCCATCAGAGTGCCCCTTTACATTAGATGTCCCCATCAGAGTGCCCCTTTACATTAGATGTCACCATCAGAGTCCCTCTTTACATGAGATGTCACCAACAGAGGCCCCCTTACATTAGATGTCCCCAGAGTCATTCTTTACATCAGATGTCACCAACAGAGCCCCCCTTTACATTAGCTGTCCCCATCAGAGCCCCCCATTACATTAGATGTCATCATCAGAGTCCCCCTTTACAGTAGATGTACCCATCAGAGCCCTCCTTTACATCAGATGTCCCCATCAGAGCCCCCTTTACAGCAGATGTCCCCCCTCTCTTCCTCAGAGCTCAGCAGTCACTGTTGAGCCAGACTGCTGACCTCTGAGGAAGAGGAGTTTTCCCCTCGAAACGCATCAGCTGGCAGTGGTCCTGTGATTTCCTCTGTGATCTTTGGAGAGTATTGTTCATTTCAGACTTTATGCTACTACTTGGCGAATATTTTATTGCAAGAATTCTACAGTCGTTTGTGAGTAGTTTTATTTTTTATCACTTTTAATAAATACATATCCAAAGTATAATGCACAAGGCTGGTGCGCCCTTTCTTCTCTTTTTATATATCTTTGAACGTTAGGATACCCCTATCCTTAAGGGCAGCAAGGCTTGGGACATTATATAGTCTGTCTGGTAATCCGCTTGTGTGCAGGAGCGTTTCTTTTCTGCTATCAATGCTTCCTATGCACCTGTGTGTCCGGCGTCCCGCACACAATTAAAAGGCCAGTTTTTTTTAATTTTTATTTTATTTTGAGTAGTTTGGAGGGGGGCGCCCCCTATGGGTGGGCCGACACTGGCGCCCTGCCCCTAATCTACATGTAGTGCGCCAGATGCCTGGATTTTTAAAGAACCTGATGCTCTAATTGGTTTCAAAAAAGGGTGGGCTCGGGGCGCAGAGCCCTGCACCCAGAGCACACCCAGTTGTGTGACAATAGCGAATTAATATTCCCTATTGTCTTCCTGATTCTCCTCCCAGCTAATCAGGAAGCGGGGTCTTATAACCCGATTAGCTGAGAGGAGAAGCGATTGTATTGACCACCGAGGGAAGGAGTGAAGCCGCCGTGAGGCCAGAGATGCAAGGTGAAGCTGCCGAGGAGTAGGAGACTCAGGAAGGAGCCAAAGCTGCTAGATGGGGTGAGTGCGGGGCTGGTGGGGGGGACGGTTGAGCAAGCGAGCGACGGACGGACACGGGGAGGGGGGATGGCCAGGCGATGGGTGTCTTGTTTGCCGCCTCCCCAAAAGGCAGCAAACAAGAGAGTAAGGTAAGTCTTTCTTCCTATTCCGGTACCCCTAGACATAACGAGCATTTAACCCTTCCAGTGAGGGGGATTGGGCAGGGGCATTGCAAAGATGAACCTTTTTTTCTAATTCCTAAAAGGGGGCTTTAAAGCATGTATACTGATTTATTTTAACCAGACCCCAAAGGCATACCTCCCAACTTTTTGATATGGGAACGGGGAACACCTATTAGCAAAAGTATGTAGGCATAGGACACACACACTGCAATGCCCCCCTTGAAGGAGGAGTATACAAAAAAAAATATTCGCTAATGACACAAATTCTTTTTTTACCACTACTATTCCTTTTTACTGGCTTTTGCAATTTACCTATGAAGCAATTTAGAAATTGGATGAAAGGTTTAGCATTGTGAAACACTATCTGAAAGATAAATAGTGCCAGCGGCGTCACTAGGGTTGGTGTCACCCCCCCAGGACACCATGTTGCTCTGCCACTGCTCCTAGCACAAATTCCCCCCAAATCCCCCCATCTCGCATAAATTTCCCCCTATCCCCTCTCCAAGTGCAAATCCCCATCCCCTCTCCTAGCACAATTTACCCCCCAACCCCTCTTCTAGCAAAAATCCCCCCTCCTCACACAAATCCCCCCAATCCCCTCTCTTGGCACAAATCCCCCAAATCCCCTCTTGTATCACAAACCTCCCCCCCCCCCAAACCCCTATCCTAGCACAATTCCCCCATCCTCGCACAAATCCCCCCAATCCCCTCTCCTAGCAAAAATCCCCCCGCCTCACACAAATCCCCTTAACAATCTATCCTAGCACAAATCCCCCCAATCCCCCTCTTCTAGCAAAAATCCCCTCTCCTCGCACAAATCCCCTTATTCTCCTCTCCTCTCCTCACACAAATCCCTCCAATCCCCTCTTCTAGCAAAAATCCCCCCAATTCCTCTCATAGGACAATTACCCCAATCCTCCCTTTTAGCACAAATCCCCCCAACGCCCCCAAACCTCCCTCCTAAAACAATTCTTCCCCTATCATCCCCATTACCCTTCACAGTGCAAATAGCCTTCACCCCCCCCCCCCCCCGCCCAAACCTCTCATCTCAGCACAAATGATTGTTACACCCCCCCTGGCCTGTAAGCTCCCCCCACCCCTAACTTACAGGTGGAAGATCAGGTACAGGTGCGGATTGGGCTGTGCTCTCTCAGTGCTGTCAGTGGAGAGAACCTCCATACAGCGAATGACACAGGATCGGGCCGTACACAGTTTGATTACCCCACCCCCTATCTCCTCCAATGATCGCTCACCTCCTGGCAGCAGGGAATGAATCAAACAGCGATCCTGTGTCATCTGCTTGAGAATCGCTCTGCTGAAAAGGAGGGGGGCGAGCACTGCCTGCACCTCCCGGCTCCCTCCTCTGTCATTACTCCTTTGCGGAATTCATTGCTCCAGGCTGCTCTCCCCTTGTCTCGGCCGTGAGTGCGGGGAGGGGGGGGAAGGCACTCAGCGACCAGGCGCAGTGTCCATGAAAAGACCGGCCTAGGGGGGGACACAACTAAAATCAGCACCCGCCCTAGATCTGGCCATGGTGTCACCCTCTGGCGGGTGTCACCTGGGTACGGTCCGCACCCCCCACATCCCCATAGCAATGCCACTGAATAGTGCATTTTATATACAACTATATAGATCAGAGCAAAATCAGGGAAAGAGGGACATTGTTCCAAATCAGGGACAGTCCCTCAAAATCAGAGACAGTTGGGAGCTATGCTAAAGACACTTTCTAATTTGGTCTTGTGGGAATGAAATTTGCAGGCAGTTTACTATATGTCTTTTAGGACATGCTAGGTGTGAAAGGCCTTTGGGCTATTCTGTGTTATGGAATGAAAAGCTTATGCTCAAAAAAGTCCATGTTTGTATTAGATTATTCTCATGTGTGGCATTTATTATACGATTCCATACTAAAATCAGGTCAGCTGTCAGTATTTCTGCAGATATCACATCATAATCTTCATTCTATCATCTGTCTGTACTAGAGGACATGCTGAAATCAGGCTTTGTTGGAGCTACTTGTGATCTAAAGATAAGAAACTCAATGCTATCAATTCTATCTTTTGGCAAGCAGAATATATTTTCCATATACTCTATGTACAGTATATGGTGCTTAGAGACAAACTTTAATTGGCTTTGTCAAGCTCATAAACAGTTACTGATTTAATTCAGCCTTTCTCGACTCCTGTTGAACTACATGTCCTGTTTATACATATATCAGTTATATCAAGTACTTCTTGATATGTGTTTATTATCAGTAGCATTACCTCCAAATTGTACCTCTAGGTTTCCTGTCCACCACAACCAACCCTTTGAGAAGTAGTACTCTTTGAATCAGTAAAAAGCACCCTCTTGTGCACACTTCACAGTGTAAGAGACAATAATCTTAAAATCTTTTGCCAGAATATTTTTTGAAGACGCCCAGTGGGAGGGACGAAACGCGTTAAGTGGAGACGTCAAGTGACAACATTTCCGGCCATTGTTCCTGGTTTGGTATACATGCTCATTGTACAACTATACTTGTAAGTGTAATTTGCTTTTAACTTTTAATTAAATAAACGGTATAACGCAATTGAGATTTCTTCTATGATTTTTATGGCATGAATACATGGCATTGGTCTGGTTAATATAGTGGAGGAGCAGAGGAGGAAAGAAGGAGATGGGCTATCCATACCAGAACATTCTGGAACGATATCCAGATGCAAGTTTTACTCTAGGAGTCAGCAACTGTCTGTGAATGGGGACACAGGAGAGGGAGCACAACACTGAGGATCCGGCACTTTAAAGGAAAATCTTTGCACTATTGCAATTTGAAATTGCACTTTATAAGGTACAAGGACTTTTTTCACTTATGAACAGGAGCGATATAGAGTTTAAAGACTTTAAGAGTGCTGGTACCACAAAGCTACTCTCTAAAGGTGAACTCACTATTGCACTTTGGAATTGCACTTTATAAGCTGTATGAATACATTGTTAGAAAACTCTGCATATAAGCATTTGATTTTCCTGTGCTTTTACCTGCAATTGCTTAAGATGGTGACAGAATCTCTTTAGATTGGGTTCACACTATTGCGAATTGGATGCAGGTTCCCCCCGCGCATCCAACTCGCATGTGAGGAGCTTGTGACTGACTCACATCCTCGGATTGGCTTCGGTGCGAATTGCACAGGAGTCCTGTATGTCTTTTGGTCCGTTTCAGGTCCAAATGCAATCAAAAATTTTGGCTGTTCTTGTTAAAAAAAAAAAAATTTCGGCTGAAATTGGATCTGAAACGCTCCTGCTGTGAGCCACTCCCTGCTGCATTGTGAACCCAGCCTCAAAGTGGAACTTTTAGTCAGAAAATTAGGTTCTGCTAGATCACTTCAGGCTGGCCCCCCTTTTGCAGGTGTAGCTATGTAAAACAAATAGAAATAAGTTTTTCTATACTGTTTAACCACTTCAATACTGGGCACTTTTAGCCCCTTCCTGCCCAGACCAATTTTCAGCTTTCAGGGCTCTCACACTTTGAATGACAATTACTCAGTCATGCTACACAATACCCAACCAAACATTTTTATCATTTTTTTTTCACACAAATAGAGCTTTCTTTTGCTGGTATTTAAAGCAGAGTTCCAGGCTTTTTTTAGTTTATTAAAAGTCAGCAGCTACAGAAAGTGTAGCTGCTGACTTTTAATAAACAGACACTCATGGTCTCATGGTCCAGTGATGCGGCCTCACTTCCCCCCCCCCCTCCTCTCTGTGGAAACTGTGAGAGCTGCGCTCTCCGAGGGGACAGGCAATCTTCTGGGACCTGTGAGGTGTCCCAGAAGATTGCCGAGAGGGGGAGAGGTGGCGTCGCCTAGGCAACCCGAAGTCTATAACAGGAAGTCCCACTCAAAACTAAACTCAAAAAAAAATTACATGCCAAATGTGGCATGTAAGGGGACGAGGAGTGTATAAAGCGGAAGTTCCACTTTTGGGTTGAACTCGGCTTTAATCACCACTGTTTCTTTTTTTTATTTGCGATATAAGCGGAAAATTTTGAAAAAAAAACACATTCTTTTTAAGTTTCTATTAAAAAAAATTCTTCATAAATTTGGCCCAAAATGTATACTGCTACATCTCTTTGGTAAAAAATAACCCAAATCAGTGTATATTATTTGATCTTTGTGAAAGTTATAGCGTCTACATGCTATGGTGTCAATCATTGAAAATTGATCACACCTGATGTACTGATGGCCTATCTCATTTCTTGAGACCCTAACAAGCCAGGACAGTACAAATACCCCCCAAATTACCCTTTTTTGGAAAGTAGACAATCCAAGGTATTTAGTAAGAGGTATGGTGAGTTTTTTGAAGTTGTAATTTTTTCCCACAATTCTTGGGAAAATTAAGAAATTATTTAATTTATTTTTACAGAAAATGGTCATATTAACAAGTTATTTCTTTAAGTGCACTTAGTGTCTACTGATTGGTTAACGGTTTATACCAAGACTTGTCTGATTCAGTTATAGATAAGAGTTGGATACACTTAACACTCCTGAACATTTTATATTATACAGTATAGTTCGTATTGTGTTATTGTATTTTGAATATATTTTTCAATAAAAATGTATTGGAACAAAACAAGTTATATCTCACACACAGCCTATGCATACTAGATATTACACCAACTTTACAAAACACATTTTGCTACTCGTCCTGAGTATGGCGATACCACATACAGAGGCCCAACTTCCAAGTAGCACCCCCAGGCGTTCTAGGGACATAAATTACACATCTAATTTCCTGACTATCACATTTTTGAAGACCCTAGAGCACCAGGACAATGGAATTACCCACAAAATTACCCCATTTTGTAAGGCAAACACCCCAATGTATATTCTATGAGGCAATATGAGTCTTTTGAACATGTTGTTTTTTCCACAAGTTTTAGGAAAATGTAGGCAGAAAATTAAGATGTATTTGTTTTACACAAAGTTGTCAATTTATACGATATTTCTAACACATAGCAAAAATCACACCCCAAAATACATTCTGCTACTCCTCCTGAGTATAGGGATACAACGTGTGAGACTTTTACACAGCCTGGCCACATACAGAGGTCCAACATCCAAGTAGCACCTTCAGGCATTTTAGGAAAATAAATTCAGTATCTAATTTCCTGACTACCCATCACACAATTGAAGGCCCTGAAGCACCATAACATTGGAAATATCCACAAAATGACCCCATTTTGGAAAGCAAATGCCCAAATGTATTATCTATGAGGCATTATGAGTCTTTTGAGCATTACATTTTTTTCCATAAGTTTTTGGAAAATGTGGAAATAAAATAAAAACATATTGTTATATATACACAAAGTTGTCAATTTATACAATACTTCTAACACATAGCATGTACATAGCAAAAATCACACCCCAAAATATATTCTTCTACTCCTCCCGAGTATGGGGATACCACATATGTGAGACTTTTACACAGCCTAGCCACATATAGAGGCCCAACATCCTAGTAGCACCTTTAGGCAGTCTAGGAGCATAAATTACACATCTAATTTCCTAACTACTTGTCACACTTTTGAAGGTCCTGGAGCACCAGAATAATGGAAAAGCTCACAAAATGACCCAATTTTGGAAAGAAAACACCCCAAAATATTATCCATGAGGCATTATGAGTCTTTTGAACATGTCATTTTTTTCCACAAGTTTTTGGAAAATGTGGAAGGAAAATTAAAATGTATTTTTTTGTTTTTTTTATACAAAGTTGTCAATTGATATGATATTTCTAACACATACCATGTACTAAGCAATAATTACACCCCAAAATACATTCTGCTACTCCTACTGAGTATGGTGATACCACATGTGTGAGACTTTTACACAGCTTGGCCACGTACAGAGGTGCAACATCAAAGGAGCACCATTAGGTGTTCTAAGGACATAAATTACACATCTAATTTCCTGACAACCTATCACATTTTTGAAGGCCCTTAATATTTCTAGCACATAGCATGTACAGTGGGGAAAATAATTATTTGATCCCCTGCAGATTTTGTAAGTTGGCCCACTGACAAAGAAATTAAGGGTCTATAATTTTTATCATAGGTGTATTTTAAATGATAGAGACAGAATATCAGCCAAAAATCCAGAAAAAAAAAAAAAAACACATGATACAAATGTTATAAATTAACTTGCAGTTCAGTGAGTAAAATAAGAATTTGATCCCCAAGCAAAACATGACTTAGTACTTGGTGGAGAAACCCTTGTTAGAAACATCTTACCTCTGTGCTTGCCAATAGTTGGTTACCAGGTTTGCGGTATGTTTTGGGTCATTGTCATGCTAAAAGACCCATCCATAACCCATCTTCAGTGTTCTGGCTGAGGGAAGAAGGTTCTCTTCCAAGATTTTACAACAAATGGCACCGTCTATTGGCCCTTCAATGCGGCAAAGTCAGTCTGTACCTTTAGCAGAGAAACAGCCTCAAAGCATGTTTCCACCTCCATGTTTAACTGTAGGGATGGTGTTCTTAGGGTCATAGTCAGCATTTTTCTTCCTCCAAAAACCGCAAGTCCCCCTCCTTAATAAGGCACATGTACAGATCTGCTGATGGCGGTACTGATGGGCTGTGTGACAGATCCGCTGATGGAGGTACTGATGCGCTGTGTGACAGATCCACTGATGGCAGGTACTGATGGGCTGTATGACAGATCATTGATGGACTGTATAACAGATCCAATAATGACAGGTTCTCTTTATTTGGGGAGGCTGTGTGGTGCACAGTAAAGTGTATAGAAATACACAATAGTAGTAACTCACAGTTCTCCAACTCTCCTCCTCACACAATCGGTGTGTGAGAAGAAGTCGGGAACAGCTAGTAACCGCCCTTGTTTACAGTTTTGACCCTCTGTGATTGGACACAGCTGATCACGTGGTAAACAGCCTATTTCATGGGCTGTGTCTGAGGGACACGCCTCATCCACGATAGCCGCCATCCCCCCCCAGGAGGACCGCACTAGCGGCGCATCCTGAAGGATGTCAAATGATGCCTGATCAGGATAACTGATCCTTTGCCCGGCCGTCAATCTCCTATAGGCCCGTTGGGATCTGCTTAAAATCCAGTAATACACTGTCTCACCCTGCTCTGCACATGCTCAGTTGCTCTCCAATTTTAAGCATTTTTAAGCACTGCCGAGTTTGTAGCGCCAACGGACAGCGTTAAAGTGGAGTTAAACCCTCCTATCCTTTATAGCCAAGAAAGCTGCTTCTCTTTGAGCTGCACATGTGACCAGTTATGACACCAGCCATTTGATGGTTTGATAGTTTGGTCGAGGATGCAAGCAAATTTGACAGTTAGCAATCCCAGCATTCCAGGAATGTAACTGTTTTTGAAACCATTAAATCAATGGGTTTAGTTCTGCTTTATGATTTACTGCTGGTGCTCTGGGCTTCAGCAAAATGGCAGCCTCCAGCAAGAAGAAACAGGAGCCATGCTGGAGGCAATTTACAGCACACACTAATTTTGTTAGCATAATTATTAATGTGGAATGTATGTTCCTTGCTTAAGAATATTCTTTTTTTATCAAGTTGTTATGAGTAAAGTTCTGCTTTAATGATCTAGCACAGGGGTAGGCAACCTTTTGAGAACAGTGTGCCGAAAAATGTTTTCAGAGAAATCCAGTGTGCCGAGAAATTAACATCCTGCACTCTCACGCCTCAGATCAGCCCCAATTCTTGCAACTCCACACCTCAGATAAGCCCTTATTCATGCACCTTCACCCCTCAGATCACTGCCCACCCTGCAAATCTGTTTCACCACAGTACCCCCCCTGCTCATCTGTCCCACCACTGTACCCCTCTACTCATCTGTCCCACCACTGTACCCCTCTACTCATCTGCCCCACCACTGTACCCCTCTGCTCATCTGCCCCACCACTGTACCCCTCTGCTCATCTGCCCCACCACTGTACCCCTCTGCTCATCTGCCCCACCACTGTAACCCCCTGCTCATCTGCCCCACCACTGTACCCCCATGCTCACCTGTCCCACCACTGTACCCCCTGCTCACCTGTCCCACCATTGTAACCCCCTGCTCACCTGCCCCACCACTGTAACCCCCTGCTCACCTGCCCCACCACTGTAACCCCTTTCTCATCTGCTCCACCACTGTAACCCCCGGCACACATGCCCCACCAACTGTAACCCCCTGCACATCTGTCCCACCACTGTAACCCCCTGCACATCTGTCCTACCACTGTAACCCCCTGCTCATCTGCCCCACCACTGCACCTCCCTGCACATCTGCTCCACCGTCGTACCCCCATGCTTTTCTGTCTCACTGCTGAACCATCTTCTCATCTGTCCTAACACTGAACTTATCTGCTCATCTGCCCTACCACTGTAACCCCCTGTCCCATCTGCCCCCCCACTGTAACCCCCGCTCTTCTGCCCCCCCACTGTAACCCCCTGCTCCTGTGTTCCCCGATGTACCTCCTTTCTCCTCTGCATCCCTCTACACATCTGCCCCCACCTCTGTACAACCCTGCTCATCTGTCCCACCGCTGTAACCCCCTGCTCATCTGTCCCACCAATTTACCTCCTCTCTCTTCTGCCCCAACACTGAACCCCCTGCTCATCTTTCCCACCACTGAACCCCCCCCCCGCTCATCTGGCCCAACACTGAACCCCCCCCTGCTTATCTGTCCTACCACTGTAATCTCCTGCTCATCTGCCCCATCACTGTACCCCCCTGCTTTTTTGTCCCAACGCTGAACCCCCTTCTCATCCCTCCCACCACAGTACCTCTTGCACATCTGTCAGCGAGTCATCTTCCTCCAGATGGTGGACGGGGCTAGCAGGACTGTGATTGGCTTTAGCAGTGGCTGAGAGTCCTCCTACTGGAAACAGGGATCACGCCCCCTAGCAGAACTGCACATAATCTCTCCCCCATCACAAAAGCTGACGATCGCAGCTACAGCAAAGTTAGAGAATCAAACAATGTTTCCCATCTTTTACAATGTGTGAGGGCACAGTGCCTCCCCCTCAGTGCAGGTGCGGTGTGGGGAACTCTTAAATTGGAATGCAGTAGTGTCTCACACACTTCCCTGCTGTGCTTATGGGGAGAGAGTCGAGTGCCGGAAAAAGAGGCGTTGTATACCGCTTGTGGCACTAGTGACGGGGTTTGCCTACCCCTGATCTAGCACATACAGTATTTTTTGCTTAACCTATGTGCCAGTAAAGACGCCAGTGCATTTTCATTTACTTTAAAAAAAATAACGACCAGTAAAAAAAATGCCCCGACTTTCCAACTGTATTTCTCTGTACTTTGTATAGATGGAAGTGGAGAGAAGAAATTTGTGAAGGATCCCAGCTGGTTAATAACTGCTGTTCTATGTGTGGGAAGCACAGCACTGATCAGTCTATCTCCATCTAGTTAGAGAACAAATATAGCCTGGTACAGAACAGAAATAGATGGAAAGGCAGCTAGAATATACCTATTAACACTGATTTGTTAGCCCGTCAACTGGTGTCATTGTCTACTGAACATTTCCCAAAATAACAGGTTTAAGAAATGAAAGTGGGAATGTCTCCAAGCTTTCTTTAAAGGAGTTGTAAAGGCAGAATTTTTTTTTATCTTAATGCATTAAGATAAAAAACCTTCTGTGGGCAGCAGCCTCCCCAGCACCCAGGGCCATCTTAAGAGCATTATAGGCCCCCGGGCAATAGAGTGCACTGGGGCTCTGTCTACACGATCACGCACGAGAATAAAAATGCAAATGATCAATAAGGCTATATTTATTGGTACTTCCAACAAAATCAGTGTTTAAACATTTACACGTTAAACAATTAAAACGTTTGGACAATATAACACGAGTTTGGTGGGCACAGTGGCAGCGTTTGATGGGCACAGCGGCAGCGTTTGGGCACAGTGGCAGCTTTTGATGGGCACAGTGGCAGCTTTTGAGGGGCACAGACAGTGGCTGTGTTTGATGCACAACTTGAACTTACTAGTCATTTTTAGACTTACTTGAAGCCGCCGGCCTGGTGCAGTACAGTGTGTCACTCACAGCAGCAAGGCAGCACCAGCTATCAAGGGCCGTCTTTCCGCTCCCTCTCCATGTTGTCTGAAGAACATGGCAGAGGTGGGCGGAGCCTGTTCACTAGCCACTGGGGCAGCCAGTGCAGTCAGTCAATTTAAGCAGCAGATTGCAGCGCTGAGGATCAGCCCTGGATGGGGCCCCCCAAACAAGTGGGGCCCCTGGGCAACTGCCCAGCATGCCCAGTGAAAAAAATGGCCCTGCCAGCACCCACCAATTACCTACCTGAGCCCCATCTCTCTCCAGAAATGTCCACAAGTGTCTAAGCCATCCGGGACACTCCTCCTGATTGGCTGAGACATAGCAGCAGCACCGTTGGCTCCTGTGGCTGTCAATCAAAGTCAGTAATCCAATTAGGGGGGAGAGAGGGGGCACGGAGCTCCGTGTCTGAATGGATTCACAGAGCTCTGACGTGGCTCGGGTGCCCCCATAGAACTGCTGGCTGAGGGGGCACTTAATAGGAGGGAGGTGCTAGGAGCAGCAAAGTGGGACCCGAGAAAAGGGGGGTCTGGGCTGCTCTGTGCAAAACCAACTGCACAGAGGAGGTAAGTATACCCTATTTGTTATTTTTTTTTATTGTTTTTTAAACGAGACTTTACAATCACTTTAATAGTAGCCAAGCATTCCAGAGGGTGCAGTCTAACTACGTCATACAATGGAACATAAATTGGAAAGATAGCATGCAATTGCTCTGCATTTCCCTTATAACCCATCTTTAAAAAAATAATAACAGCTCTATATCTGTAAAATTTGACTATTTGTAGAAATGTGGCCATGGCAGAAAATGCTCTACTCTCTTCTCTGCAATGATTCTACTAAGATTCTTATGCAGAAGCTGGAAGAGGGCTTGTGACATAATGATGGTGTCACCAGTAGTGAAATCTCCAGAGAAATCAGGACATGCAGCCCACAGCTGGACGTTAAAGAAGGCCCAGAGATTTCCCGTTTGCAGCATGACAGCATTAAAATGTGGCTAAGGGTTAAATACTGTCTTCTTCCACCAAAGATTTTAAAAAAAGAAGTATGGGTAGAATTCCACTTTGGATTTCCGGACTGCCCACTGGAGTTCCTGCTGAGATTTACACTGCAGTCATTCTAGCAAATGCCTCACTTGCCAATTCAGCTAACCACATGATCCGTTTTTTCTCTGCTGGGATAAAGACCTCATAGGGTGCAACAAAGGCAATCAGCAGAATTTCGAGCCTACCTAATGAATGGGTAATCTAGCTTATTTACCCAATGAATTAATGATATAGGTGTCAAGGGGTTATCTGTAGCATTTGTTTTAAGTACATACTATGTATATACTATTCAATCACTGAGCACTTTCTTTTGTGAACATTCATTTTAAGGCCCCTTTCACACTGTCGGACTGTTCAGGTCCACCTGTCAGTTTTGACAGCGGACCAGAACGGGCACTCCATGCTGGTCTATGGAGCGACGGATGTCAGTGGTGACATGTCCGCTGACATCTGACCCGGTTAGATACGCTAAAAGCAGACGAATGGTCCTACGTCTGGATCTGTCACTGGCGGATCGGGTGAGATCTGATGAAAACGGACATGCTGTCCATTTTCATCCGATCTCTCCATAGAAACCAGCGGCGCTCGACAAGCCCCTCCCCGCTCAGTGAGCGGAGAGGGACCTGTCATCCCCCGGCTCAGCGGAGATCAATGGAGAGATCTCCCGCTGAGAAGGCGGACAGAGGCGGTCTTCGTGCAAGCGGATCTGCCTCGTGTGAATTAGGCCTAAGAGTCCCTTTACACTCCTCCTGTCCTTACACGTTATTGTATTTTGTATGGTAAAGTATGTTGTATTAAGTTTATTTGTTTTGAATAACCACAGCAGATTAAAAACCATCTCTTTGCCTTTTTTTGAATGCAGGTAATTACAATACATTGTGGGGAAATTATCATGTAATGGATTTGTGTGGAAAATGCCCTAAGGTAAAATACTTTCTGCCTTTCGAATCACTTTAGCACCTTGCTGCTACGTACTGTATACAGCTCCCGATAAAGTACAAACAAATGGGAATCTGCAGGGTGGGCTCCCACTTACCTAATCGCTGTTCAGCAAATCACAGTGAAGAATTGAACGGGAGCCCCTCCTACTGACCTCTGGCGTTATGGCCCACTTAAAGGGCTGGTGCCTTCCAGGAGCAGAGTTAATAAAACACAGCCAGCTTAAAGCCTTTTCACTTTGTAGGTGGTGTTAGTTTCCTTTTTTTTTTTTTTAATCCTGTTGGGGTGTAGTGCAAGACCATTCAAAATGAATAGGCAGCCTTAAAACAACGTACAATAATCTACAAAATACCGTTTGTTATTGCATGTGTGGTGGACTGCCCTTCCCCCCACCGCTGCTTCCAGTGTGCACCCAGATACTTAAGTGTCTAAAGAGTTATATCAGCTCTTTATTTATATATTGAGAGGGTATTTTAAAAGATTTTGAAGAAACTACCCACATTTTGACATACCTCTCCAATTTATTTATTTTTGCATACCCTGGAAGGGGGTTAGGCCACCTTTTAGAGGTGGAGATCTACTTGAACAACATGAAAAGATCAGTGTGGTTCGGCACCCTTTTAAAACGAAAAAAAATAATTAACTAGAAAGACCTAACTAAATAGTAGGGAAAACTTAGAAAAATATAATACAACATATGTCACCGTAAAAATATAAACTTAGCCTACCTTAAAAGTGGACAGTCAGTCAGTAGTTCAATGGACAGTGTGTGGACGGTCTCAGTAAGGCAGAGGACAGGGTCTGTAGAGCAGATGTTGTCAGTAGTTTTTTTTAACATTTTATTTAATTAAAAAATTTTATTTTTTACAATTTTTTTTTATTTTTATTTTTTAATTCTTTTAGGAGCCCTGTTGGGGGCTTTGGTTAAATTTAAGAGATCTAAACAAACCTCTGATGTCTCACTTTTGAGACTGAAGGACAGGAGATTAGCCAGTCCTTTTATATGCAGCCTCAACTGCACTGGAGAGTCAATGAATGGGAAGCACTCTGTGCTGAGCGGCTTCCTAGTCATTCACAAACTAAAAGCACAGTTCTCTATGCTTCCGTTATGAATGGACACAGGAGCAATCGGTGCCAATTACTCACTATGTTCATTCAGAAAAGGAAGGGGCCAGTAAATTACATATTTATACGCCCCCTCCTCCCCTGCTTAGAAAAGTAGTAAGACAAAAACCCTATTTTACCAAACACAACATTAGCAGAAGGTGCCCAAAGGGTAGCGCTAAAGAGCTGAAAAGCCCCGTAGTACGCCACTACGTTTGTGTTTGTTGGCCGACAATTGTGTGCAAGACAAGTTTATGGCCAACGCCCTTCGGACAAAACTCTGACGCTTTGTCTGTGGAAAATCCGATCGTGTGTAGTACGAGGCTTTAGAGAGGGCTGTACAGCTTACAAGGCTTTCTAAAGATCCTTACGATTAAAACCATCATCTGCTGAGACATGGATGTCCACTTGATATAGAACATATGAAAGGAGATGTCCTGAGAGTGAGAAAAGGGATCAGCACCTTGGCGAAAACCCAAAGTGCAGTGGACAGGCCAAAAGGAAAAACAAATAATTGGTAAATAATTGGTAAAGTTGCTTCCCCACAGGAAAGTGTAGGTAGAGTTGATGCATCAGGAGATGCAAGTAAACATCCTTGAGGTCCATAAGATCTATTATGTGAAGCAAAGCAATGACTGACCTGACCGTTTCAATGCAGAATTTTTGAGCTTGAAAGAATCTGAGAATCTTTAAATTCAATGTCTCTTTCACTTTGAGGATGGGGTTTCTTGCACCATATTTCTGCAGACCAGCATTTGATCATTTACATAGGCACCAAAAGAAGACTCATTCTCAATTTCTTGGTGAATGGTACTTGCTAGCCCTTTGACACAAGAGCTATGGAGGGTGGACCTGGTTGCAACACCTTGTTGAATAGCAGGTACTGCAAGGGAAAGCAAGGCCATATACAAGGCTTCCAGTCTCTTACCCACAGGATCCTTGAACACTAGAATATCTTCTACGGTTATTGTTAAAGAAGAAGTATGGCCAAAGTTTTTTTGGCCCCATTTCTCCTATGGATCACAGGAGTGCAGTTTGTTCTGCACTCCTTTAATCCATTTTCAGTTGACAGTGGGCTAAAGCCTTCTGTTGTTCTAATGTCACTCAGCAGTTCTAGGCTCTGGATCCATCCTGACTTTAGAGTGAGGATCCACCCAGAAGCCAGGATCGGCAAGTGGCTCAGCCTCTCTGCGAGACACTGGGAGACAGCCAGCTGCTCTTGCCTCCTGCACAGCCAGACATTCCAGCGAGCGGTGACTGGGTCACTGGCTCTGAGAACCAAGCGATCATCGGTCTTTGACCACTCAGTTCTTAGCCTTTAGAAGCAGCAGGGGGGGGGGGGGGGGCTGATGATCCACCCAATTCTTAAGGAAATGGCTGGATTTACAACCAAGACATTCTTTAGAGCCAAAATAAAAAAAAATGAATTAAACTTCTCTCGCCACCAACTTGCTAGCAGAAGAGTTGCAGCTGGTTCGCCACATTTTAACCCCAGGAAACCAGAGCATAGCACGTCAAGGCTCCCACAGAGGACAAAGTTCCTAATTTGCAGCAGCGTTCATTCTGGACTTCCCTAAGTCAGATTGGTTGGAAGTCAGAGAAGAGCCCTATACAGTGGTCTTTGCACTCCCTGTGGGCAACTTGAGAGACAGGGTTCCACCACACAAAAGACCTATAGCCCTAGACCTGTAGCGCTTGCTAGTAGAAAACAAAAACAATAGAGAAAAATAAAATGGTTTACTTTTTCAGAGCAGAGAGGATATTTTTCCTAAGGACACAAGGTGGCAAATTGAGGCTTCCTGGGAATGTAAGGGTAATAACTGGATTTCCCTTGAAGCTCTTGTTTGCTAGTTTCCAGTCTGTTGAGGGCAGCAACGTAACCTAAGGTTCCAGAACACTTTTCCTGTGTCCCATAATGTACAATTAATACATTCAAATTCCATGGGGTTTACTTATGTACCTGATATAATAGTCAGGACATGCATAAATACATATACAGTGGGTATAGAAAAGAATCACCACCACCGCCCCCCCTCCCTTTAAAATAATTACAGTGACTTGAAAAAGTACTCATACTTCTTGAAATTTTCCACATTGTCATGTTACAACCCAAAACATACCGTATTTATCGGCGTATAACACACACTTTTTTTCCCCTTAAAATCAGGTGAAAATCTTGGGTGCGTGTTATACACCGATCCCCGCTGATCTCAAGCTGTTTTTTAAGAGGGGAGCGGGGAGTGCTCGCAGTCGGGGGCGGGACTGCGAGAGGAGCCGAGAATAGCCGAAAATATTCGGTATGGTGTCACGCGGCGCTCGTCCTCTCCACTCGGCGCCAATTTTAAATCAGCAGCTAGACAGAACGAGAAATATTGCAAAGGCACTGGGCAAGGCTGCAAAGGCACTGGGCAAGGCTGCACTGATGGGCAAGGTTGCACTGATGGGCATTTAAATGTAAGTTTTTTTCTTTAAACTTCCCTCCTAAAAGTTTTTTTCCTTAATATTCCCTCCTAAACTTGGGGTGCGTGTTATACGCCGGCGCATGTTATGCGCTGATAAATACGGTAAAAGTATTTTAATGGGATTTTATGTGATGGGGGTAGGCAACCTCGGCCTTCCAGCTGTGGTGAAACTACAAATCCCATCATGCCTCTAGGAGTCATGTCTGATTGCCAGGGTCTTGCAATGTCTCATGGAACTTGTAGTTTCAAGACAGCTGGAGGGCCGAGGTTGCCTACCCCTGTAAGATAGACCAACACAAAATTAGCACATACAGTATCGCACAAAAGTGAGTACAGCCCTCGCATTTTTGTAAATATTTTATTATATCTTTTCATGTGACAACACTGAAGAAATTACACTTTGCTACATTGCAACGTAGTGAGTGTACAGCTTGTATATCAGTGTAAATTTGCTGTCCCATCAAAACACACAGCCATTAAAAGAGACGTATGTTTTTTTTGCATATTCATACTTACCTAGGTGGATGCAGAATCAGACTGATGCTGTATCTGTCCCTCTGCACCGAGAACCAAGCCACCTAACATCGCCGATGGCTAGATTCTCTCACCTCTGCAAGCTGAGAGGTGCTGACTGTCACTGAAAACGGGTCACAGGAGTACACAATGAATTTCACTCCTGTGACCCATAGGAGAAGAACAGCCTAAAAAAAAACTCAGGCGGGACTTTTCCTTTAATGTCTAAACCGATGGCAACATAAGTGTGTACACCCCTAAGTGAAAATGTCTAAATTGGGCTCAAAGTGTCAATATTTTGTCTGGCCACCATTATTTTCCATTATTGCCTTAACCCTCTTGGGCATGGAGTTCACTAGAACTTCACAGGTTGCCACTGGAGTCCTTTTCCACTCCTCCATGATGGAGCTGGTGGATGTTAGAGACCTTGCGCTCCTCCACCTTCCGTTTGAGGATGCCCAACAGATGCTCAATAGGGTTTAGGTCTAGCGACATGCTTGGCCAGTCCATCATCTTTACCCTCAGCTTCTTTAGCAAGGCAGTGAGGTGTGTTTGGGGGTCAATATGTTGGAAAACTGCCCTGCGGCCCAGTCTCCGAAGGGAGGGGGGATCATGCTCTGCTTCAGTATGTCACAGTACATGTTGGCATTCATGGTTCCTTCAATAAACTGTAGCTCCCCAGTGCTGTTGAGCACCATGGGAAATGTAGTTCCAAAACATCTGGGGTGCCAAGGTTCGCCATCACTGGCCTAGACCATCTTTATGTAGAGCAACAATTCTTTTTTTTTCAGATCTTAAGCAAGTTATTTGCCATGAGCTGCCATGCTGAACTTCCAGGGACCAGTATGAGAGAGTGAGAGCGATAACACCAAGTTTAACACATCTGCTCCCCATTCACACCTGAGACCTTATAACACTAATGAGTCACGTGACACCAGGGAAGGAAAATAGCTAATTGGGCCAAATTTGGACATTTTCACTTAGGCGTGTACTCACCAGCGGTTTAGACATTAATGACTGTGTGATGAGTTATTTTGAAGGGACAGAAAATGTACACTGTTATACAAGCTGTACACTCACTACTTTACATTGTAGCAAAGTGTCATTTCTTCAGTGTTGTCCCATGAAAAGAATAAAATATTTACAAAAATGTGAGGGGTGTACTCACTTTTGTGAGATACTGTAGTTATGAAGTGGAAGGAAAATAAATGTTTTTTCAACTGTATGGCACAACTGCAAACCTACCAAGTCATGGGCATCCACCTAAACTGACAGGCTGGGCAAGAATAGCATTAATCTGAGAAGCAGTCAAGAGGCCCATGGTAACACTTGAGGAGCTGCAGAGATCCACAGCTCAGTTGGAAGAATCTGTCCATAGGACAATTATTAGTCGTGCACTCCACAAATCTGGCCTTTATGGAAGCGTGGCAAGAAGAAAGAAATTGTTGAAATAAAGCCATAAGAAGTCCTGTTTGCAGTTTGTGAGAAGCCACGTGGGAGACGCAGTAAAAACATGTGGAAAAAGGTGCGACCAAAATTTAACTTTTTGGCCTAAAAGCCAAACGCTTTGTGGGGCAGAAAACTAACACTGCACATCACCCTGATCATACCATCCAGCTTTTCTTCAGCAGAGACAGGAAAGCTGTTCAGAGTTGATGGGAAGATGGATGGTAATAAATACAGGGCAATCTTAGAAGAAAACCTGTTCGATTCTGCAAAAGACTTGAGACTGGGGCGGAGGTTCACCTTCCAGCAGGAAAACAACCCTAAAAAACATACAGCCAGAGCTAAAATGAATATGCTTTGCTCTAAACCATTCCATGTATTAGAATGGCTCAGTCAAAATCTACACCTAAAGCCAATTGAGATTCTGTGGCAAGACTTGAATATTGCATTTCACAGACGCTCTCCATCCAATCTGACAGAGCTTGAGCTATTTTGCAAAGAAGAATTGGCAAAAATTTCACTCTAGATATGCAAAGCTGGTAGAGACATACCCAAAAAGTCTTGCAGCTGTAATTGCAGAAAAAGGCAGTCCTACAAAGTATTGACCCAGGGGGACTGAATACAAAATGCACGCTACACTTTTCAGATATTTGTAAATGAAAACCATTTATCATTTTCCTTCCACTTCACAATTATGTGCCACTTTGTGTTGGTCTATCACATAAAATCCCAATAAAAACACATTTACGTTTTTGGTTGTAACATAACAAAATGTGGAAATTTTCAAGGTGTATGAATACTTTTTCAAGGCACTGTACATTTTGTTGCTTTGTAGCCTGAAATGAAGACAGACAGTTTGTTTTATCCAGCTGTATTTACTCAATGCAATTTATAACATGCAAGGGAAGATAACACCAACATGTCAGGAAAAAAATAAATATTTCAAAAACAATCACAGAGTTGGAAAAAGGATCACCCCCTCGTGTCAGTATTTTGTTGAACCACCTTTTGCTTTAACTACAGTCTGTTGTGACGTCTCTACTAAACTTTGCAATATTTGCCCACTCTGCCTTGCAAAACTGCTCAAGTTCAGTTAAATATGATTGTGACCATTTGTGGACTGCAGTCTTCAAGATATTCCACAGATTTTCAATAAAGTAAATCTGGGCTCTGACTGGGTCATGCAAGCACATTCACACTTTTCTTCTTCAACAACTCTGTGGTCATTTTTGTTTTGGGTCATTGTCGCATTGACAGAGGGCAGCAGATTTTCCTCAAGAATTTGACGGTATTTTGCCCCATCCATTTTTCCTTCTATAATGACAAGTGATCCGGTCCCTGCTGCAGAGAAACAGCCCATAATGAGAAAATACCACATCCATGCTTTACTGTAAGAAAAGGGTTATTTGGATTGTGAGCTGTATTGTATTTCCACCAGACATTTATTGGCATTACCAAATAACATTTTAGTCTCATCTGACCAGAACACATTTTTCCATGTTGCCTCAGAATTTTTAAGGTCCATTTGGCAAAGCCCAGTCGTGACTGCATGTGGCTTTCGAGTAGCTTTTTTTTTTATTGCAGCCCTCCCATACAAGCCTCATTTGCGGAGAATTTGAGATATTGTTGCCATATGCACACAATGACCACTCTGTCCTATATTCCTGCAACTGCTTCAGAGTTGCTGTAGGCCTCTTGATCGCCTCTGACCAGTTTCCTCCTAGCTCTTTCATCCAGTTTGGAGCAACGTCCTGATCCAGGGAGGGTCTGTGATGTACCAAATACCTTCCACTTCTTAATGGTAGACTGTAAGATTCTTTTAGGCATTGATATAAACCTTCGACTTTTTTTTTTTTTGTATCCATCTCCTTACTTGTGCTTGTCCACAACTTTATCACAGATCTTTTGACAGTGCCTTGTCAACCACAGTTGAATGTTTGCTTCAGTTGCACTACCAGAGGCTGAAATGCTCCAGAAAAGTTATTTTAATGCTGAGCTAATCATAATGAACACAGTTGAAAGTCAAATAGCTTTGTGTGTCATTGAGAAAGTGATTAGCCATACCAGATTGAAAGTCGTTTTTTTTTTTTAGAGGGAGGGATCCTTTTTGCAACTCATTGATTCAGTTTTTTATTTTTCTTCTGCCATGTTAGTGTTATATCTTTCACTTGAATGTTATAAGCTGCACTGAGTAAATAAAACAAAAACTGTGCGTCTTTGAAGCTGCAAAGCAACAAAATTAGAATTTTTTTTTTTAAAGGTTGTGATCCTTTACTTTACCCATTGTAATGTAGAACACTTGGTATTGCTATGGGCCCCTATGTTGAATGTTAGAAAATATCCCTATGTCAGTGTATACCAGGTACCAGCATTTCATTAGCCACTGAATGAACCTGCAGTTACTAACAATGCCACGTTACCAAAAAGCTGGCATTACTGCCTGCCATATGTAGATCTTAGGATAAAACCTGCAATCAGGCATTACTGTTAGTATTTATGCTGCACATGAAAGCTGGCTTCTGTATTAAAAAGGCAATAAATATTGCTCACTTATGTAACCTCTGACTACAATCACTTGTTCCCTCTATTATCCTGCAGTGACACCTCTTGACAACAAAGGAGATTTACATGGTCTTGTTGCTACTGCCATTAAAGAGATACTTTAAAGCATAATGTTCACTTTAGCAGTCAAATTTGAGCAAACCCTCATTATTTGGTTACGTGTTTCTATTCAAACCTCTATATCTATATTCTTACCTTTTCAATATCTTTGGGGGAGAAAGCGTCATGGCTGACTGCAAACATTTCTCAGCTAGCGCAACAGGATTTGACCCAATTGCTGGGCTATACAATAGAGAAGCCCTTTGATCGATCAAAGCCAATACATGGATTGAAATTTGGCCAGTTCAGCAGGGATCCATCGATTGACTTATGTACAAAACACCCTCATAAAAAAACATCAGCACTGATGGGTCTTGTCCCATCAGTGCTGCCTGCTGTAGCTAGCAACACTGATCATTGTGTTCTCACAGTGGTAAAGTCCACCTGTCATAAGAAAACAATAGTGCAACAGGAGCAATTCCTCCATCCACCTTGAATGTGTGAATCAGCACAATTCTTTCCCTTCAGCCCTGTGGTTGAAGAAAAAAAATGTATATGGCATACATAGAAAATACATTCGGAATTTGAACTTTCCAAAATCTTTTCAAATAATTTTCATTTGAATTTCGCACCATAAGTGGGACACAGCAACGGACGATTTTTGTGCAGTTATCGAATTTGAGTGATCGGACGTGTTGGAAATTTTTGAAAAAAAATGAATAAATGATGGGAGAATCGTGTGAGAAATATAATTGAAAAAGGAATGCACGAGTGCAAGAAAATTCCCGGAAAAAAAAAGAAGAATCCCAGACATGAAAATTATTTGCTGTAGCAACATGAGGTGAAATTGAAGGCTTGGTTGGTCGAAATTGAAAATCAATAGTGGCACCATCAGATCATAATATTTTAAAAAGAAAATGTTTGGCTTTTGACTATGTATGGCCTGCCTAAGACAGACTGTGTTTAATGCTAGAAGAACTGATGAGATCATCCGCCTTCACAGTATAGACATGGTTAATTGTGGCAAACACAGCTTCTCAACCCCCTCATAACAAACATAGCTAAAAAATTCCAGAAAAGACCTAAAAAAAAAGTTGCAATTTTGAAAATTTTTAACCACTTCCCAAACGCCAGTACATATACAGCTGGGTGGGACAAGCGTCATTCTAGAAGGATGTGCCCATATGTCCTCCCAACGCTGCACCACATGCATGATCCTGTGACTTCCACCTGTCATCACGTATAACCAACCCAAGCACCAAGCAGTTGGATTCCGCCCTGATACCATGTGATGGCTGTGACCAATCACAGCATTTACATGTCCATTAGTAAACAATGGCTGCCAGCCATTGAGAACTACTGTGCATCTCTGATTGGCACACACTGAGCCAGATTACTGTGACCAATCACAGTGGCCTTGTACTATGCGATAACTGCAGCCAATCACAGCAGTTCTCAATGAATGCAGCTGAGAGCTGTCAGAAATGGCTGCCCATTTAACCATCATGGCTGTATAAGCATACTGCAAAAAAAATAAAATTGCCAACCACCTAGGAGTATTGCTGTGTCAACCCCACACTGCACTGGTGACAGGGTGTAAAAAAAAAAACTTTACATCCTGTCAGCAAAAAGTGCAGTGTCACTATGGTGACATTGAACTGCTTTGGCAATGATCATGTACAATGGCTGGCTGCTTTAATATCACCACACAGTGTAAGCCAACAATGGTGTCCCTGATTAATGCCACACCATTGCCAGTGTCACCAGGTCAGTTTAAAGTATTTTTTTCCCCCATTAAAAATAAACATGTCATACTTACCTGCCGCCCTGTGTAATGTTTTGTGTAGGTCCTCGGAGAAGATCAATCCAGTACTTCATAGACAGCCTGATCGCTCGCAGCCCCAGGACGTTGATGGATAGCAAAGCCTCCTTCAGTGTCCAGTGATCTAGTGCCAATATCGAACCCAGAACACCTAAGCCAGACAGGCTGCCATCTGTTGTGCCTACCATCCAGTGAAATGGGACAAGGACTTCCCAGGCTGTAGGGGAGAAAACCCAGGGAGGCACCAGCGGAGGGAGGCCTTTGTCGACCAGCCCAGACTAATCTGGTTGTCCAGGGAAGCAGGAGTCCTGTCCAATGTCAATAAGAGTTCCCTGTGCAGAACTCTTGTACGGAAGTACACATATACCGCCTTTAAATCAGACACCATAAGACCCAGAGCCTGCATGAAAGGACAAGAGTAGTTGAACGGTAGTCAGAGGCTTTCGAAGCTTGTCCACCAAGAAAAACACTGGCCCGCTTTGAGTCGAGACTCAGGCCCAGACACTCAAGCCTCCTGGTCGGGGTCATGACAGACTTCTTGCAGGGAATGCATTATCTCCACAATGTCCATCACTGCAGCCTGGGAGTCTGCTCGCAGGTGCAGGTTGTCCAGATAACCTGTCACAGGAAACCCCCAGTTGTCTCAGTGACGCCAGGACTGGGGCCAGTACCTTAGAGAATACCCTGACGGCCAAGGCCAGACCGAAGGGTAACACCCCAAAACAAAGTATGCATCTTTGATGTCTATGGATGTCAGAATATCCCCTGATGAAGAGAAGTCACCACTGAATGGATGGATTCCATCTTGGAACGCCTGCACAAAGCAATTCAAAGCCATGGAAGTCCAAAATTGAGTGAACCTTGTCCTTTTTTGGAACCGTGAACTGGTTGGAGTAAAACCCCCAAAACCATGCTGGCTCGGGCACAGGGGCTATTGCTCCCTGGCGCAGCAGATCCTGCACAGGGCCCTGAGGTGTGATGGCAGAAGGCAATGACTGGAGGGAAAGTTTCTCCAGTGGATAATAGAAAAAAAAAAAAAAAAAAAAAAGCAATTCTATCCTGTAGCCAGGCACAAACCAGTTTGCAGACACTTGCCTGGATTGAGGGAGGTTAACAGCGAATGCGACCCTCCACCCTAAAATGGGTGCTGAAAAACACATTCATATTGAAGAGGACTTGTCCACAGGCTTGGCGAGGAAAGCTTGGAGCAATTGTCAGAGGAGCCAGGGGAACAAAAAAGCCTCTTTGTGGGCAGTAAAGGAAGGCTTGGACTTCTAACATGGTTCAACCCCCCCCCCCCCCCCCCAAGGGCTTTTTAGAAGTCTGGTCAGCATTTGAGCCAAAGTACCACTGCCAAGATGTAGAGCTTGGAATGGAGCAAAGCAGCATCCAAGGATGCATCAAACACGTTTCAGGCCCTGGACCAACTGGTCCGCCAGATACACATATACCTAATCACTTGTCCGTTGTACAATCTTTGCCGCAGAACCTTGGCCCATTCTGTAAGCGTCCGATACACCAGGGCCGTGGCTAACATGCTGCATAATGGACCCCACAATAACACGGCTGCTTTAGTCAGCCTCAAACTAGGGGGATCCATCACAGGAGATGAGGACCACTTCTTCAGAAGGCCAACATACCGCAAAGCATTTCAGAACAAAAAGGATGTTTCAGAAATTCCCAATCTTTGTAAACATATCAAAGCATGCATGGTAAGGAAAAACCTTAAATGGACCTAGCCAGCTTGTGCGTTCCAAAGAGGACAGATGCATTGTCGGCCACCCTAGCAAAGTCCTAAATTTCCAGTAGTGAGATTGAAAAGACTACCACCAATTTTACATAGATAAAAGGTTAGAGTGTTGCATATAGAGTTAGAGTGTTGCATATAAGGCCAAGTGAACCAGACAATAAATGGGTAAAAGCACGTAAAATGTTGTTTTCACCATAACCTAAGTCTTCAAAACCGATCGTGTGCCTAGCACTGCAGTATGTCTTACAGGTTAAAAGGATAGTGTTTAGAGCGGCAAATAGAGCGCTGGTTGGGTTTATCTGGGCCCAGAAGCCCCTGCGGCTTGCGCAGTCAATTCTATGTCTTCCTAAGGCGTTAGGGGGTATGGCCTTGCCAGATGTGTCATATTACCATGCGGCGTGCCATCTGACGAGAGTCGTCGATTGGTGTTGCCATGGCCCATTGAAACAATGGATTCAAATAGAAGGGTTTTTATCCAGGGCGGACTTGGAGGGCTTAATTTGGTGCCAGAAGAACCAGCCACGCAGTGTATTGACACACCCAACGGTAGGGGAAACGTGGCGAATGGGCCAAAAAATATTGCGTGAACACCCGATCGCCCCCACACCATCACCACTCACCCCGATAGCTGGGAACCCCAACTTTAACCCGGGTCTGGCAGACCCCAGGTTCCAGGAACTGAAGGGGAGTGGTCGATGCCAACTCCGTCATTTCACCAGCAGGGGAGCATGGATGTCGAGGGAACAAATCATGGAGGATCCTCTCCTAGCCAATCTCTCCTTTTGGCAAAAAATCCAACTTGCCCATTTTATCCGGTCAAGGCCCCCCCGGAGCATTTCGCAAGAGCTCCGACAGCCTTCGAGCTCCTTTGCTCAGAACAAGAACCAATGCGCCATAGCATCTCGTTAACGTACCAGCTGCTTATCACGCCCCCAGGGGGGACCAGACCCACCTATATGGCCAAGTGGGAGCGGGATCTGGGAATACAGCTAACCGACAGACAGATAGAGAGGATAATCTTTTTCACATATAAAACTTCTATCTGTGCCAACCAACAAGAAGCAGGGTTTAAAGGTTCTGACCCAATGGTACTACACACCAGCCAAATTGCACAGGATGTTCCCCCAGAGCTCAGACCTTTGCTGGAGATGTGGAGAAGAGGTAGGCTCTCTCCTACACGTCTTCTGGTCCTGTAGGCTCTTAACACCCTTCTGGGCCGAGGTGCATCGTATAACACAGAAATTCACGGACCGGGTGCTGCCTCTGACCCCCGAGTTTTTCTTGTTACACCATCACGAAATCCCAAACAAGACATACAGGAAATCAATCCTGCCCTTGCTATCCACGGCAGCAAAAAGTTACATATCCTTGTTTTGGAAGCAATCGGAGCCTCCGGGTGTAGCAGTATGGCTTAAGAGGGTAGCGGATACTCACAGAATGGAGGATCTTGTGGCAACGGAAAGGGGACTCCGAGAACAATTTCTCAAGAAGTGGTTCTTCTGGCTCGAATTCTTCTATTCTGAGGAATATGCAGGGTTGACCATGTCAATGCCCAGTGTCTAGGCATACTGGAGGACCACACATAGATTCCGAGTCTGGGTTTGGAGGAGGGGGCTTCCACTCTCCCTCCCCCCCTCTTATTTATTCTTTCTCTTCCCTTCTTTCTTCCCTCATCCCTTTGTCCTTTTCCCCCTTTCCCGCTCCCCTCAGTAGTGCTCCCCTCACCCATTTCCAGATTTTGACCGCCCCTACCTGATACCAGCAAGCGCGAAGAGTGCGCATGAATCGAGGCATGGGGGAGGTTGGTCCAGTGGTCACCCTCCCATGACGCCTACTCTTTTTTTTTTTATTAGAGAAAGGTAGCACAGGAGGGGGTGGGGAAGAGTACAGTAAAAAAAGGAAAATTTATATTTACAACTTAGACTGACACAGCTCACAGTGCGTTGTCTATTATGAAGTTTTAGTAACATGATCATGATTATGGGATAAACACCCATAATACTATGACACCGACAGCATGTTTGGTTACGCACAATCTAACTGTATCTGCAATGTATATATCACTTACTGTGTTTCATGTACACCAAATGTTCGATGTTTGTATCTTGTTGTAACGCAAATAAAGAATTAAAAAAAAAAAAAAGGATATATAGTGTAGGATCTACTACATATCCATATAATAATCTAACAAGATATGTGTAGCCAAGAACCAATGTGTAAAAAAGGTACAGGGAAACCCTGGCTTACCTTATTCCACATCTCAGGTCCAGGCTTAGCCTGTCACTGTGGGCATACTCCTAAAGAGATCTTCAGGGTCTGGGTGCCATAGGGAATGGATCATAGCCCTGGACCTGTATAGCAGGCTGCAGCTAACACTCATAGCACCACATACCCAGGTGAGCAGGATTCAGTGCCTAAGTCATACGTTAAAAAGGTCAGCCCCAGCTATTGTGAGGCCTGGGTATAGTTCCAAAGACGAACATCGAGGGAAACTGCTACTGAGCCATAAAAGAAGAAGGAGTCAGATTGAGTGTCAGCTAAAGAATGAACGAAAACTGGTAAAATATAGAAGTCTCTCCAATAGAAGGGGTCTATACCAAAGGAAACTAGCAAAAAAACTGGAGCCTCACAGAGTGGGCCGTTATATGGGTATACTGGGTGGTTTCCAGCAAAGCATTTGCCAATCACCTGAAGTTAGCGGCATATAGCTCATGATCCAAGAATCAACTTGTGTGTTATGTACTGTAGGATTAAGAGGTTTCTCACTTTTTACCACAGGCTTCCAGCTGCTTTTGGTGTGTACCAGTGATGTCCTCAAGCATTCTCCTGGGGTTCAGGCAAAAGAAAAGATCCCAGATCTTGTGAGGAGGCATTCCAGCACTATACAGAAGCATCTTGTGAAATTTGGAATCCTCAGCAGCATTCGTATTGTCTAGGCAAACTCATCAGAAGCCAGGTGTAAGGCTAGTATTTTTATTTTTAAATGCTTTTCTCTCAAACTTTAACATTTCTTATTTTGCTGGAAGCAGATCTATAAGATAAGAAGAGTTAGCATTTTGATTCAAGGTCTGCTTAAAGCAACAAATCAGAAGAAAATCTTATGCGCCAAATGGAGCAATTCATAGTAACCAGAAAATCTGTTACGTGGGAATACATTAAGCTAAAATCTGGTTGCCACTGCACTTTTGACCCTTTCCCACCCTAACATTCCTTTGAGTGGGCCTATTATGCCCGAGGGGCAAGAAGGTCTGCCCAAGCAAGTCAATGTAATGGGCTTAGTCACTGTGCTAGAAGCGCACTTTCAGCACAAAAACCTCTGCCATCTATAGACGCATATATGTGGGAGTTCAAACCCACTCGATTCGCCGTCACACATGCGTTGTGAGCGACAACAGGTTAATAAACTTTTGTGGCTTAAGATCAGTACCACAATCAAAAGCCCAACACAATACATGCTTGTGAGTCCCAAGTTGTAGGTATCAGTACAACCAATAATTTTTTTTCATAAGAGATACGCAGCATATGCTACAAAACTTTTGCCCTTTTTTTCTGCTAAGAGGAGTATGGAGGCTGTCCTTTCTGAAAATGCAAATTACTACATCCTTGCTTTAATACGCTTACGCGTTACTGGTCTGGAACAAGCATGACCAAGTGAACACAGAATTCTAGATCTGGACCAGGATAACTAAACCACTACTTTTCAGAAGGAAATAGGCAAAGAAAGCCCAAATATCCCCTAGTAGTCCATTTTCCTACAATATTCTACCCCCCCCCCCCCCCAGCTGAGCTTATGCAGTTCAGAAAGGAATAGCTTGTGCCATTTTAAAGACCCAAAACTGCTTCCTTCATTTATAAAAAAAAAATAGTTCTACATTCGTAATGTGCTCCATAAACAGATACAACAGTGACACCTTCATTAGGATCTGTAGATGAAATGTGAAGGTATGAGGGACAAATTACAGTTGAAAAATCCCTGCATTGAAAATCTCAGGACATATACTGATGCACGATTCAGATCACTGTGGCTTGCCCAAAACAAACATAACCTTTAGGCAGAGTGGACCTTGAACCAGCATGTTTGACTAAGTATGGAACACGAAAAGGTGTCTGGTTCAGATCTACAGTTTGACTCCTGCTGTTCCAATTGCAAGCCCCAATTTCATGATAAATATAATTTTAAGTCTTTACATCAGTCATTCCATATATCAAAAATACAGTAAGGCTGGGTTAACATATGCGGATTACGTTCTGGTGCATTGTCGATGTGGTTTCCATTTAGCGATTTAAGTGGGAAAAATGCACAGTACCCTTTAAAAATTCGCACCGCAAATGGCCCGCATTTATGTGAACCGGCTCCATTGAAAGCCGATCTGGTTCACATATTATGCAAATGGAATGCAATTCAAAATGCATCCAATTCACATATATGTGAACCGAGCCGAACACTGTTGGAGGCAACAATTTTGCAGATAGCCAAGTGGGGTTCAGCTCTGACCCTCATGTAAGAATGATAGTCTCAACTTTATTTCACCAAATAACACCATAGTGAGTTTATAAACTAGAAGAGGCTTTTTGTGTGATGAAATTGTGTGTTTAGTAGGTGCTATTAATAACAAAGAGGTATTGTGATGCTTTAGGTTGCATTTTACTTGGGTACAATAGCATAATTTATGACCCTAATCATAGAGCTTGGGAACAAAAAACAAAAAAAAAAAACACCTTAAAATGTTCAAGTTTCAAGCCTGTACATCTCATATTATTCACAATTCTACAAGTGTATATAATCTCTGGAAGCATATACTTGCCAGCATAAACAATTACAGTATACATCAATTAGAAGAAATTAAGCTTGTGATGTAAGCAATATGGAGACTGCTCCCCAGTCTTGTTGATACAGATGGGGGACATTACAGACAATTTTGTGGACACAGAAAACAAGACACATCATATAAGGTTCTTATTTATTCCAGTTTCTGTGAAAAGAGGTTTTGGTGGGATTTGTAAGTCAGAATCATTTAAATACTTAATAAAGAAAGCAAAAAGTATTTACAAAATTTCATTCTTTCTTGGTTTAATAATTACAAGAACCTCCAAAACATTTTGGAAGGACAAATAACCAAAAGGCTTTGCTTTCTCTATAAATACAGAATTTTCTAGGGTTGAGAGATGCCTCTTTCCAACACATGGTGATTGCAATTGAAATAAAATAAATTTCTAACTCCAAGGAAGAGGGGGGAGTTTAAAAAAAAAAAAAAAAAATATTCAGCTGTTGGTAAATCGAGCATCCATCTGTTTCGATCATTACAGATCAATTAGAAGTTCATCGGATTATTTAAAAAAAAAAAAAAAAAAAAAAAAAAAAAAAAAAAAACCACAACACACAAAGAGAAAAAACAAAAAAAAAAAAAAAAAAAAAAAACATTCGCCGGTGTCCTGAACTCCATCATAAGATGGACAAAGGAGCATGATCTGAAAATAGCTTGTTGCTACTTCAAATCAAAAGAATTTGTAATAATTATATATATTTATATATATATTTATATATCTATATTTCAGCCATAAAGAGCAGTAGAGAAGCTCAGGTGCTCCGTCCCACTGAAGCATGTAGGCTTCACACGCCCTTTTAAAAATCATATTTCCACAAGTGAAAATTGTGCATGTGCCCCAACCTGTGTAATGGAGGGCAGGGGGAAGGTTGGGGGATAAAGGTAGGGCACAGCTTTCCACTCATCCTTCAGCAGTCCCAAAATACCTCATGTACTTTTTTTTCTTTATATTATAGTGAAAACCCAAAAATTGTTGCATGAAACAAAAAAAAAAAAAAACCCTCAAAAAGGAAAAAAAACAAACAAACAAAAAAAAATAACACAACAAAAAACAAAAAATAAAGGTTGTGTACACCCCATGTGCCAACATTCTCTTTCAACAGCCCACACATGGCAGGCTTTCTGCCTTTCAATGCCGTGTGTTAGGCTACCTCCTTCCTACCCTCTGCCAGTCTTCATTACTCAAGGAGTCAAAACTCTCGCAAATGCAAAATCATTGGGATTTATGTATTTCTGTTAAAAAGTCAGCAGGGGAATGAGGGGAAAAAAATGGAAGCCCCAGTGAAAACCAAGAGCAAGCATATGGGCAAATTTGTTTCAGTCCTTGTGATCGGTATCAGATTCATCTTCTGCTTCCCGCAGCCATGTAAAGAAGGCTGTGACAGATTTTAGAGCGACTCCTTTTCCCTGCTGCTCTGCTGGGTCCTTGCTGGATTCCCACTTATAGAAAGGTTCTTCTTTTATCACATCTTCATCATACAGGGCATCAAAAAACATTCTCAGCAGATCTGCAGGAGAAAATAAAAAAAAATATGGTCAGTTCCAAATATTGTGAATTGTGCTTTCCAGAAGAAAACACAATCGCCTTCTAGTCTACAAACACAAGATGCAAATCTCAGAGGTCAAATATCAGAAATGAGCATCAAAGCCCAACTCCATGTTTCAGTGAACTTTAACCACTTAACTACTTCCCACCCGGCCACTGTATATATACGGCCGGGTGGGAGCCTTCTACTTCTGATAGAATGTTCCTGAACGTCCTTCAGAAGTAGGGGGGATCGCCCGCGCAGCGGCACGATCCCGATGCGCTCGTGTCACCCGGACATGGCGCATCTCGGATCGGCAGGAGGGCTCTGATTGGCCCTCCTGATCACATGACGACCATGTCCAATCACATGTAAGCAAACAGCCGGTTGCTAGGCAATCGGCTCTCCTCACACAAGTCATCGCTGAGGAGAGCGGATCGCTGCAGCCGGCTGGTGATCAGCATAAGCTGTTTTTTTACAGCTTTACACTAGACTGGTGATCAGTGAGTAAAAACACACGTGCCCAAAACTTGGACCAGCTTGGTCCAAACAAAGTTCACTAAAACCTGGAGGTAGGCTCATTTGAATAAGTCAACAGTATACCAAAAGCTTTGAAGTTGGTTTATTGTTTTAATATAAAAAACACACACACACACACACACACACACACACACACACACACACACACACTAATATACATGTACGTACATAAATTACATCATGGGACACGGGGTCATAGTAGGTACTATGTGGGTTATAGGCCACCTTCAGGTGGACACTGGCACGCCCCAAGACAAAAAGTGCACTCCCTATATAACCCCTCCCACTACTGGGAGTACCTCAATTTTGTAGCAAAGCAATACACCTGTATACCAAAAAAGGGAGGGACCTCTGTGTAAAGGATTTTACAGGTAAGCAGTTTTAAAAATACTATTTTCTTATTGTACATCACGGGACACAGAGCCATAGTAGTTACTATGTGGGATATCCCATAGCAATGCCAACTGAAGGGAGGGAGAAAAAAAAAAAAAGTAGGGCATTAAGACTAGAGCACTTTTACTGCAGCCTGCAGTTCACTGCGCCCAAAGGCAATATCCTCATGACCTTTTACATCTACTTAATAGAATCTTGTAAATGTATGGACTGAAGACCAAGTTGCGGCCTTGCAGATCTGAGCCATGGAGGCTTGGTGATGCACTGCCCAAGAAGCACTAACAGCCCAGGTGGAGTGTGCTCAAAAAGGAAAATTCCATCTTTTCATTTTAAAACCATAAGCTTGTACAATCACTTGACAAATCCTTTTAGAAATAGTAGATTTCGACGCTGCCTGTCCTCTTTTAGGACCGTCTGGCAACGCAAACAAAACATCTGTTTTAAAAATCTGAGCGGTCACCTTCAAATAGACCTTGATGTGGTGAGAGCGGTCCTGACACTACCTTCGGTAGGAAATAAGGATAAGGTTGTATTGCAGCCTCATCCTTATGAATAATCAAATATGGCTCTTTACAAGAAAGAGCAGCCAACTCTGATACTCTTCTTGCAGAAGATATGGCAACCAAGACAATTATTTTCCTCGTCCAGAGGATCAAGGGATTATCTCGTATTGGCTCAAAAGGCTGTTTCTGTAATGCAGACAGGACTAAATTCAAGTACCAAGGGTTCAGGGCTGACCTAACTGGAGGATTAATCTGTGTAACCCCCTAAATAAAGTTACGAACCAGAGAGTGTGAAGCAAGTGGTCGTTGGAAAAAACACTGATAAGGCCACCACCTGGCCTTTGATAGTACTCAAGGCCAGCTTCATTTCCATCTGCAGAAATTCAAGGAAATATTTCCTGGGGTGCCAACCCCTGGATTCACACCAGGAGACATATGCCTTCCAGACTATAGTATATGACTCTGGTTAATGCTAGGTAGCCGGCCTCCAAAGTAGAAACTACTGAAGCTGACAGCCCACGGTCTTTCAGAATGTGGGTCTCAATAGCCAGACCGTTAAATTTTGCGTTAAGGTCGGGCGGAATACCGGACCTTGCGAGAGAAGGTCTGGTCATAGTGGTAGAGTTCATGGGTCTCATACCGCCAACCAATACGATCTCTGCAAACCAAGATCTCCTGGGCCACAAGAATTGCCTCCTTCCCTTCCTTCTTGAACCTGCGAAGGTGGCGAGGAAGCAGCAGAACAGGAGGAAAAGCATAGATCAGTGAAAAATTGATCCCACGGAAAAACCAAGGCATCTGTTCCGCATGCCATCGGATCCCTTGTCCTTAAAACAAAGTTGTTGATTTTGTTTAACCTGGACGCAAACAGATCCACGTCCGGAATTCCCCATCTTTGACAGAAAGCTGTCGGGGTGAAGAGACCATTCTCCCGAGAACAACTGTTGGCGACTCAAGTAGGCCGCCTGCCAATTCTCTATCCCTGGAATGAAGACTGCTGACAGACAAAAGAATTTTGTCTTCTGCCCAGGATAGAAAGCGATTCACCTCTTTTGGCCGCACGACTTCTCGTGCCCCCTTGGTAATTGATATAGGACACTGCTGTGGCATTGTCAGATTCAATTCTGACAGGATAATTCCGTAGTCTGAGCATCCAGGCCTTCAGGGCCTGGCGTACTGCCCGAATCTCCAGAAGGCTGCCATCTGTTACCACCTTCCAACTGGTAGAAAGGATTATCCTTTTTGAAGATTCTTGGATATCAACCACCAATTGAGACCGACGCACATTTTTGGGGCTAAACGCATTGGGAAGTCCAGAGCTTGGACCTTCTTGTTCCAAGTTGACAGGATACTGTTTTGCAGCAGTCTTGAATGAAACCGCGCATAAGGAACGGCCTCAAAAAGGAAGAAGCCACCATCTTTTCCAACAATTTCATGCAAAGTCGAATAGAAGGATATTTTGTTTTGACCAACTGAATCAGTTCCCTTATGGAACTGATCCTTTCCTGGGGCAAAAGTAGAGCATCAAGGAGCCAGGACCTTTACAAACACTCGAGGTGCAGTAGCTAGACCAAAGGGCAGCGCTACGAACTGAAAATTACGATTTCTAGCGTAAATATTTCTGGTGATCTGGGGGAAAAAAAAAAAAAACCACATGAAAATTGACATTAAGAATGCTTAGCGACACCAGAGGTTATCCACCTTGTAGGATGGAGACTACTGACCAGATTGACTCCATGCGAAAAGAGCGGATATTCAAAAAACGGTTTCAGATCCTTGAGATCTAAAATGGGTTTGACATCCCGTTTGGTTTTGGTACCGTGAAAAGGTTTGAATAAAACCCTAATCCTTGCTTTACCAAGGGGACCACCAATATTTGAGACAAGAGATGATCCAAAGCTAGAAAGACTTTTTTTTACTGGATCTCTGGGAACGTTTGATCTGAGAGAAAACGAGGAGACAGGAATTCTCAGCACTCTAGTTTGCAACCTAGAGATATTGAGGAAGCCACCCACCCATCTGTCTTGACATTGTTCCTGCCAGACCCTTGAAAACTGCAGAAGTCTCTCCCCCCTATTCGAGCGAGGGCGCCCCATCATAAGGAGGTTTTAGTATTTTGTGGGTTTCCTCCCCCAGAGCTACTTTTGACCCTGGGACTGACCCTGAGGTTTATTTCTTGAACCTGACGGTGGAGGCCGTCATGACTGCCTGGAGGCTGATGCTCCTAGCACTGGAGAAGAAGCTAGTCTAAAAGAAAAAAAACACTTAAACTTCTTCTTAACCGGTAAAAGGGAACTTTTCCCATTTGAAATCTTTGGATGTATTTATCCAGATCGTCTCCAAATAACCATGAAATGGGAAACTGGCCAAGAGCTTTTTGCATGGCGCTTCGGCTGACCAATTTTTCAACCATAAGTTTCTATGCACATGTACCAGCCCTAGCATAAGCCGTTTAGCCTGGAGAATCATCTTTCATAATGTCTACTGTAAAACAACGCCTCTGATATCCCGGCCAAATCTTTTACCCACTGATCAGGAATAATTTTGACTACCTCTAAACCGGTCCTTTAACCACTTTCAGACCGGACCAATTTGCAGCCAAAGGACCAGGCCCATTTTTGCGATTCGGCACTGCGTCACTTTAACTGACAATTGCGCGGTCGTGCGACGTGGCTCCCAAACAAAATTGACGTCCTTTTTTTCCCCACAAATAGAGCTTTCTTTGGGTGGCATTTGATCACCCCTGAGGTTTATATTTTTTGCGCTAGAAACAAAAAAGAGCAACAATATTGGGGGGGGGGAATAATATATTGGGGGGGGGGGGGGGAATAATATAATATATATATAAAATGTTTTCCTCAGTTTAGGCCGATACGTATTCTACATATTTTTGGTAAAAAAAAATAAAAATCACAATAAGCGATTGATTGGTTTGCGCAGAAGTTATAGCGTTTACAAGATAGGGGATAGTTTTATAGCATTTTCATTAATTTTTTTTATTAGTAATGGCGGCGATCAGCGATTTTTATTGTGACTGCGACATTATGGCGGACACATCGAACATTTGCCACATTTTTGGGACCATTGTCATTTATACAGCAATCAATGCTATTTAAATGCATTGATTCCTGTATAAATGACACTGGAAGTGAAGGGGTTAACCAGGGGGTGGCAGTGTAGGGGTTAAGTATGCCTAGGGGTGTGTTTCTTACTGTGGGGGGGGGGGGGCGCGTGGCTGTCAGCTAGTGAATGCTGATCTCTGCTCCAATCACAGGGAGCAGAGATCGGCATCACTAGTTGCTAGGCAGAACGGGGAGATGCTGTCTATTTCCGCATCGCGGACGATCGCGGGTGTCCCCGCGGCGATAGAGTCCGCGGGACCCGCGACCTGCCTCACGTGGGTCCCGACCAGCGGGGGAGCGCGCCGCTCCCGATGGCACGGGCGGCATTAAGGAGGGACTTGTATATACGCCCTCCTGCCTGTCCGTGCCATTCTGCCGACGTATATCGTCGGGAACCGGTTAAGGACCGAGATACCACGATCGCTGCCAGCGCAGGCTGAACCACTGAACCTGCGAGCGAAATATAGTTTTTAAAAAAGGAATTCCAACTTATCTGTTGGATCCTTCAGCATTTGAGCATTGTCTACTGGACAAGTCAGGTTACATAGCAGCGTCAATTGCTGGAATTCCCTATTTCTTATTAAACTCTTCCTCCATAGGATAAAGTGTTAAACTGTTTTTTCCTCCATGCTTTTCCTATGGCTAAAAAAAAAAAAAAAAAAAAAAAAAAAAAAAAAAAAAGCCATCGGAAAATTTTTGAACAGTTTGGGGAGGCTTTAGTGAACCCAAACCAGAAGTGGGCTCATCGACTGACTCCGCTACTGGCAGCAAAAATGTGGAGCGGACCAATTCAGTGAAAAACTGTACCAACAATCTTTCTTGTGAACCTGATCCTTCCGTATTAGGTTATTCGGAAGAGGAGTCACCCAGCCTCTTCCTGGTACCCTGAGAGAAATGTGTCATCTCTCGGCCCTTGTTCCTCAGCAGGAGGGTCCTGACAGATTTGTTACGCTTAGTCCCACTCTGGGATGCAATTAAAGCGTCAATCTTTTGCTCCAAGCCTAAAATGGTTGAAGAAAAATCTTCCTTAGTAACATACAGGGGCTGCAGTGTTAAGAGCAGATGCAACACCCATCACTCCTGATGGCTCACTCTGACCAGCCATATTACTCAGGGGAGAATGCCATCTTTTCAGATGGTTCTAGGCTTCTGTGTGACTGTAGAAGTCTTTCTAGAGCCCTTTGGAGGTGTTTTTACCCCCCCCCCCTTCCGACCATAGCCCAATGCACAAAGCAAAGGTACTACCAGAAGGAACGCATCCACTGCTTGAGCAATAGTCCAGCCCTGTCACTGCCATCAATGCTCAACCTGATGCAGTAAAAAATGTGTCAAAAGGAATGCCTGTGTCACCGAACCTCTTTCATGCCACCTTTGCTCTTGTATCCCACCACAGCTTGCAGCAGTAACAATAGTGCCTTTTAAACACATTCCTGCGCTGGACATTGGAGGATGGCGGTTGCCAATGCCACGATAAGCCCCCCCCCCCCCTCTCCTTCCTTTTTGAAAGAGCCTTTCCCGCATGGGATCAGCAGTGAGGGGAAGAAAATGGCGAGGGGGGGCCTGGAAGCCGAGTAAAGTGGCGTGCTGTTAGCATTTTTTGTCGCTTCTTCCCCGTGAAGAGGGGGGAGAAAAGACAGCACAGAGGAGCGTCTGGTGGGGAGGAAAAACCCCCCTCAGACTTACCGGAGGTCCGCTGCTGGCTGGAGTAAAGGAAACTGCTGTTCCTGGACACATCGTGGGCTCTCAGAGAAGCAAGAGACGGTAAGTGCTCTATACAGCCCCCAGTGGTGACACATAGGCATTACATTTACTAAAATTTAAAGGAGACATTCATATGAACATTTCATTAATGTATTTGAAAACTCCACTTACCTTTCCCGCCGCAGGGTTTTCTGTGGTAAAACCAACAGACCCAATCTTCACCCTTCACAGAGGGTTCTGTTAAACCTTCAGGAGCTGGGGATCCTCGGGGAAACCCGCAATCCTGGACCTGTAATAGCACCACCGCCAGTAAAACTTCATGGCCTTACTACCAAAAAGTACTGGATTCCGGGGTCCAGCTCTCTTAAAGAAAAGCGTTTACAGGCAAGACCTCGTTTTTTCGTGACACAAGGCCTGGGTACCATTCTTTTCGGCCAAAAAGACACTTTGAATGGATTTGGCTGCTTGACTAGCTGCAGCAAGGATTGCTCCAGTGAAGCTTAGCACAGCTTTAAAATCGTGACCAACACCTTAGACACTGGCGAAAAAAAACTGGGAGGTATTCCCAGTAGTGGGAGGGGTTAATATAGGGAGTGCAATTTTTGTCTTAGGGCGTGCCAGTGTCCATCACCTGAAGGTGGCCTATAACCCACATAGTACCTACTATGGTACTGTGTCCTGTGATGTACGATAAGAAAATATAATAATTATGCTACCTAGATAAAAAATAAATATATTTTTTCCCCTGCTTGTAGATTCAGCTTTAAAGCAGGTTTAGGCAAGTCTGGCGTTGTTAAATCAGATCGTGGGCACACACAAACACAATAATTTTTTCTCGAAATGCAGCTAAACAGATCGCACCTAAACTCACTCAAACGCCTAGTAATGATTTTTTAATGGCCAGGATTTTTCATGTATTTATATGTTCTTAGAAATCTTGTCTAAAAGACATTTAATCACAGGTTTGACCATGCAAATGAGGCCTAACAGCTACTATACATTTGCATGCAGACATACAATCGCTAATGACTAAATAGCTAGAACAAAATCAGATTGACACTTACTTGGAGGCTGATCTAGTTTAACAACTAGTGCTTGTAGAGAATATAATGCCTGCAACTCCTTTGCTTCGCTATTTAGGTATTTATGAAGTAACTTTGCTCTGTTGTGAATCACATTAACATCAACCCTATAGGGATTTTCAACTGTGGAAGGGGAGGGGGGGTGAAAAAAAAAATGCAATTAAAAAAAAAAAAAAAAAAAAAAAAAAAAAAAAAAAAAGGTAAAATATTTAAAACTTAAAATGAATGCAAGCATTGTTATATACATATCAGCATGATGTAAATAAGAGTTAAAGTGGTTGTAAACCTCAGTCATGATATCTGAACGAAGTACATACATTATCTCACAAAAAGTGAGTACACCCCTCACATTTTTGTAAATATTTAATCTTTTCAGGTGAACGCTGAAGAAATGACACTTTGCTACAATGTAAAGTAGTATATAACAGTGTCAATTTTCTGTCCCCTCAAAATAACGCAACAGTGCTATTGTCTAAACCGCTGGCAACAAAAATAAATACACAAGTAAAAATGTCCAAATAGGGCCCAATAAGACATTTTCTCTCCCCGTTGTCATGTGACTCAGTGTTACAAGGTCTCAGGTGCGAATGGGGAGCAGGTGTGAAATTTGGTGTCATCGCTCTTACTGGTCACTGGAAGTTCAACATGGCACCTCATGGCAAAGAACGCTGAGGGACTAAAAAAAAAAAAAAAAAAATGGTTCTACAAAAAGATAGCCTAGGCTATAAGATCGCCAAGACCCTGAAACTGAGCTGCAGCACGTGGCCAAGAACATACAGCGGTTTAACAGGACAGGTTCCACTCAGAACAGGACTCGCCATGGTCAACCAAAGTTGAGTGCTCAAGCTCAGCGTCATATCCCGAGATTGTCTTTGGGAAATAGAGGTATGAGTGCTGCCAGCATTGCTGCAGAGTTTGAAGGGTAGGGGGTCAGCCTGTCAGTGCTCAGACCATACGCCGCACACTGCATCAAATTGGTCTGCATGGCTGTCGTCCCAGGACGCCTCTTCTAAAGATGATGCACAAGAAAGCCCGCAAACAGTTTGCTAAAGACAAGCAGACTAAAACATGGATTACTGGAACCATGTCCTGTGGCCTGATGAGACCAAGATAAACCCTTTTGGTTCAGATGGTGTCAAGTGTGTGGTGAAAAACAGGTGAGGAGTACAAAGACAAGTGTGTCTTGGCTACAGTCAAGCATGGTGGGAGTGTCATGGTCTGTGGCTGCATGAGTGCTGCCTGTACTGGGGAGCTACAGTTCACTGAGGGAACCATGAATGCCAACATGTACTGTGACATACTGAAGCAGAGCATGATCCCCCTCCCTTCTGAGACTGGGCCGCAGGGCAGAATTCCAACACATCGACCCCAAACACACCTCCAAGACTACCACTGCCTTGCTAAAGAAGCTGAGGGTAAAGGTGATGGACTGGCCAAGCATGTCTCCAGACCCAAATCCTATTGAGCATCCTCAAAATGGTGGAGGAGCGCAAGGTCTCCAACATCCACCAGCTCTGCGATGTCGTCGTGGAGGAGTGGAAGAGGACTCCAGTAGCAACCTGTGAAGCTCTGGTGAACTCAATGCACAAGAGGATTAAAGTGGATGTAAACCCAAAAGATTTTTTTTGATGTCATAATGTAGAGAATAAGATTTCCTTTCATTTGAGCCCAGTCTTGCCACTAGAGGCCTGAGCAATCCTCTGTCAAGATTTCTCTAACTCAATAAAAGGATTCAAAAAAAAAAAAATCAATAGGTGGTGTTGCGCTCCTAAATGTGTGATCATAAATAAATTGAAGGTGTCACTAATGGGCAATATATAAAAGGTCAGTAAATTAAATGACAATATATATGAGCATAAAAATATAAACACTGGTGAAAAGTGAAAAAAATATAAAAAGTGACTGATGTGCATTAGATGCTAATATCCGTTAAAAAACGGTAATGATCAAATATAAAATAATCAGGTGACTTATTGTGCAAAAATTGCTAAAATATCACATGAGCAATAAAAGGTGGTATTCCCAATAAAATGATGACCAGAATAAAAAAAATATATAAAATATAGTTCATAAGCACATGTGCAAAAAATGTGAGGAAAAATAAATAGGGCAGCTGGGATTCTGATCTGGAATTTCAAGCAATGAAGGTGCAGATAATCTTCAGTATAGTGGCACTGTGATCAAAGTGCTGTGAATCTTCGGTGCTGATTGTCACCCGTAGGTGTACTAACTTCTTACCTTACGCTACCTATTGATTTTTTTTATACACTTGACTTTGGGCAGCGTTTGCTGCACCTTAGTCGCTCTATTCCTCATCTCCACATTAGCGCGGGAATATTTCAATTCTTAATAAAAAAGAGGATTGCTCAGGCCTCTAGTAAATCTGTGTGGCAAGACTGGGCTCAAATGAAAGGAAATCATATTCTCTACATTATGACATCAACAAAAAAAATTTGGGGTTTACATCCACTTTAAGGCAGTGCTGGAAAATGATGGCCAGACAAAATAGTGACACTTTGGGCCCAATTTGGACATTTTCACTTTGGGGTGTACTCACTTTGATTGCCGGGGGTTTAGACAATAATGGCTGTGTGTTGAGTTATTTTGAGGGGACAGCAAATTTACACTTATACAAGTTGTACACTCATTTGACATTGTAGCAAAGTAATTTCTTCAGTGTCACATGAAAAGGTATAATAAAATATTTACAAAAATGTGAGGGATGTACTCACTTTTGTGAGATACAGTATATCTGTAGTGTTTACTTATTGCTCTCCAAAGCTCTAGGTCACAAGTGTCAAACTCCAGCTGTTGCAGAACTAAAAGTCTGAGGCATTGCAAGGCCGACAGTTACAAGCATGACTCCAACAGGCAGAGTTATAATGGGACTTTTAGTTCTGCAACAGCTGGAGGGCCACCAATTTGACACCCTTGTTCTAGGTGGCGTTTCTCTTCCTGTTATTAGCATGAGTCACTTCTTAGAAGTTTTTCCAACACAAGATAAAATTTGTGTCAGGGAAGAGAGCTCAGCACACAGCGTGTTTATTCACAACACAGTTCTGTTGTATGAAGGGGGTGTGTTCCTTTCCTGCAAATCAGCTCCCACACAGAATTTACTAAAGCTAGAGGGCAAAAGTAGTCACAATTCTGCAGAGAAACCAATCAGTTCCTAACCTCAGCTTGTTTAATTAAGCTTTAGCAATAAAACCTGGAAGCCGATTGGTTTATCTGCAGCATTGTGACTAATATTGCCCTCTCTAGCTTTAGTAATAAACCCCACAGTGTCTCAGATCTCCAACTGCAGTTCTCCACCCCTTCCTCTGATATTGAAAAATGCAGAAGGATTGTATCTAAAATCAGCACTTTTGAAGGTGTGTACAAGAGAAGACTGCAGATAAACAAGTGAAACTTATGTAGGAGGGTTTGTTTCATATTTGTGTATCGCCTGAAGTTATTCACTTCTTTGCTTTTACAACCACTTTAAGATAAAAACCTTTTGTGAGCAGCAGCACCCCCAATACCTGAGCCTCATATAGATGGATAGATCCAGCGATGTTGCAGCAGTGTCTTGGCTGCCTGGGACTCCCTGCCTCATTGGCTGAGACAGCAGCGCGGCACCATTGGCTCCCGCTGCTGTCAAAGTCAGCCAATGAGAAGAGAAAGGATGTGGTGCGGGGCGCAGCTCAGTGTCTGAATGGGCACACGGAGCTTTAACTCGGTTTCCCCCATAGCAAGCTGCTTGTTGTGGGGGCACTCAACAGGAGGGAAGGGCCAGGAGCACCGAAGAGGGACCCGACAAAGGATCCAGGCTACTCTGTGCAAAACCATTTCACAGAGCAGGTTAGCATAACATGCTTTTAAAAAACAAAACAAAAAACACACAAGACTTTACAACCACTTTAAGGTTTTAAAGCAGTGTTTTTAGGTGGAATCTGAAATTGTAAGGAGAAAATATGACTGGCAATATTTCTGAATCATTACAACACTGCACAAATGATTGTGTTTCACTGCTTATTTTCACAATGCAAGCGCTCTTGCGCTGTAATACACTGTGTAGCAGGTTTACCAACAGTTGTTAAAATGTAGTGGGCCTCAAGTGTAGGGGCGCGCAATAGCTTAAGTTTTCATAAATTTGCTATTCAGATTTCATTGCTATGCACCCAAGAAAAAAATACCCAATTTAAAATACGAATGTAGTGACAGGATAAAATGAGGCGGGTTTGTGCAGAGAATTAGCAGGATAACGAAAATTCTCACAGGTTTGTGATTGTTAAGCATTTGACAGTAAATTCTAATGTCATATGGGGCATCAAATATATTTGTTGGAAACGGGATGGATAGTCTCTCCCTCTCTCCCCCCCCCTTTTTGATTTAAAAAATTTAAGATCAGCTGCAGGACCCCCACCCCAAGGAAAGCCAGTGTGCCATTTGCTGTGCTCCCATCTAGCGTCACAGCTGCCCTTGTTCTAAACCTCAGTACAAGGGCCTCCATATGGGCAGGCAGTTACTCACCTGAGAACAACAAGTAATCAGCAACGGTGGAAGATTGGACTTTTAGTTCATTTATTTACAGATCTGAATGAATACAGCTGCCCAGGCTGAAGCCCAGACAGCCAGGCAGTTTTTTTTTTTTTTAAATGCGTCTGAGTGGAGTGAGCAGAACCCCTGCCTGCTGTTACAGGAGGGTGATGTATAGTAACAGGTTACATGCTAAACCCTAAATACAGGTGTAACATTAAGATAAAAAGTAAATTAAAATGCAAGAATGGAAAGCTAAAAAAAAAAAAAAAAATGTATTTTGTAAAAATAAGTGCTCACCAAAATTACCTAGAACATTTTTAATACACATTTACAATATCAAAATTAAAACCTTTTCAAACTTACAGATAATGGCAGAGTGGCACACGGTACTCATTAGTGTCCGGATAAACGCGTTGGATGCCAACTGTTGATCAGTAAGGTTGGCCTGTTGGTAAACAGAAAACAAAAGTGGATATTAAAACTGAACAAGTTTGATGTTGGCTACAAAAAAAAAAAACTAAAGTCATTGTGTATTCTTACTTCAAACCAATCAAATATCTTCTGGTTGCTACTGTTATTCTCTTTCAATAGTCTTGTAAGGACTTTCTCTAGCTCTGCTGGTGAAAGATCTTCCTTGCTAGGTGTTTCAGTCTCATCGCCCAGGGTGTACTCCAGTTTCTACACAGAAAAAGCAAAGTTTAGTTTGTGGCTTAAGGAAGATTGATTACCACTAAAAAATAAAATAAAAAAATAAAACTAAGATTTGTTTTTTTAATGTAAATGATTCTTGCAGTCCATTGAGGGACACAGGAATTCTATTACAGTCAAGTTATGTTGACTACAGCAGGTTGGGACCCTGGCAAACAAAAAAACAGTAAGCCAGTCACCCATAAAACCCCTCTACCCAGGATGCCTCAGTTTTGTGAGAAACAAATACACGGAGCAAGAGAAAATACAGAGGGCTGGGACCAGTGTCCCTCAATGGACTATCGGACAATATGGCAAATATAAAATAGGAATTTTGACTTGCCTGTACATTCCACACCTTGGAGTACAGTACAGGACACAGGAATTTATTACAATTGGGATGCCCCAGAGCAGCCTGACTGAGGGGGGCAACAGCCATGAACTAGACCAGAGTTTTTCAACATTGTTACAGTCAAGGCACCCTTTAAAAATGATCAGTCGAGGCACCCCATTCTAAAATGTAAAAAAATATTCTGATAGTTTTACATAACACAGAAACATCAATACACATAGGACACCCAACATGGCAGCGAATACACTTTTGCAAACTGGCACTGACTAGCATTCCAATGCATCTCTTCAAGTTTTTCTCCATCATTTAGCTGATGTGACCCCAAAGCTGATGGAGAGGGCCAAGGGAGGGTCAAACAAAGGATGCCATGAAGGCCACTGACATCCCCCATATCCACTGATGACACTATTGGTTGTTAGGACTCTGGCAACTGGAATGTTCTTATGGGGCACAATGTAAACCTGTAACTAAAAAGGCAAGCTTCATCCACACGCTGGCTTGTATACAATATTTGAGTAATTTTTAGGCATTTTACCAAAGCACCCCTGAAGAAACCTCAAGGCACCCCCGGGTGCCTGGGCGCCCTGGTTGAAAAGCTGAACTAGACCATAACATTTAAGAGACTATCTAATGTCGGAGATCTCTAAAGAGCTCGTTAACATGTTGCAGAGATGTCAATTTTTTCTGCACATGTTTTGCAAGGGCCCAAAGAAAACAATGGTTCTTTATGTGCCCTGTTCACACCACAAGATGTGGATTTTTTTTGTGCAAGAATCTGCAACTACATGCAGTTTACTGCACACAAAAAAAGACACAAAATCAACGTTTGAACAGGACACAACTGATGCGCATGAAAACTGAGGTCAACGTGCATAAAAACGGATGCGAAACTGATGGCTCTGCAAGTGAAATATGCCCGGTTTGCCCACAGACCTGCCTGTGACCCCTACGGTCTAAATAAGAAAAAAAACAGGCTTTTAGCACCTACCTGCAATGACTGCAGTAGAATAGGGAGGTTCCTTTGACCATTTTACAGATCTCCTGCGAATAAACTGTTCTGTGCCTTGGCGTCAAATTCCATTGTAAATCAGTGTGCCAAGAGTCGGTACAAAGAAACAATGTCCCTTGAAGGGCAACTGATTTAAATGCTCCCTGGACATATATCTGTATCCCAAGCAAGCAGCCCAAGTGCTCTCATCTATACTAACACAAGCCCCATGCAAGACATACATTTAGATGCCTGCAACTTACAACTGAAGTACAAGACTCCAGACATTTTTTCCAATCACTCCATAACCAGATAACCTGTGCTAGTCATGGGAGGGGTTCCATTTAAAAGGGTCCATTGATTCTGACACAGTTTGCCAGGATAAGGTCATCAAAACAAGTTGGAGAGCCACTCCAGTAAATTCAAACTGGGATCTGGAGGAGAGAATTTTATGGTCAGTAAAATCCCAAAAGGTAAGAACACCTCTGTGCCTGTTAACATGGCCAACTGGTGCATCTATGGTGGGAAGAGACCACCGACCCAGAGTTTCCAGTCCTCAAAAGGCACAACTCAAACAGCGGGAGTAATTAGTAGGTCTTAGCAGCCGAATGAGATCCAAAGACCTTAAACCTGAACAGCAGACTGATACTTCAAATGCAGGATATTGCACGAATCAGGTTTGAGGAAACCCCTTGAAAATCACTAGTGGATAGCACAATATCAACCTCTTCAGGAGAGGACTGTAAGGGCTCAGGAGGATCACAGGCATACTCTACTGCAGATGGTGTCAAGGAACACTTAGAACCATTAAGGGCAGATTGTTTTAGTACCTTGGCAGGGGCAGAGAGCCCAGGAAGGATGTGAGGGAGGCCTCAGCCAGCCTCACCCGACAGAACTGCAGGAGACTTGAAGATGACCCAAAAATGAGTTAGAAGGCTAGCAAAAATTAATTAGAGATGAATATCCAACCTTCTAGGACACTAGCAAAAACCTAAAGTGATTGTAAAAAATTTAATGAACATCTCTATACTTACCTGCTCTGTGCAATGGAATTACATAGCGGGCCTTAAGCCTCCTCTTTTCGGGTCCCCTGCTGGTGCTCCTGGGCCCTCCCCTGTCCAGTGCCCCCATGGGAAGCAGCCTTCCGTGGGGGCACTTGCGAGTGCTCGCACCCGAGCACACACTACTGTGTCCATTGACACGAACAGCAAAACTAGGCCCCACCGGTTTTGATTGACAGCACTAGGAGCCAATGGCTCCCAGTGCCCCAGCAAAGCCAGCGAGACCCAAAGTGAGGGGAGAGAAGAGCTTCAGACGTGCACAGTGCTAGATCAAATGAGGGCTCAAGTAAATAAGGGGGGGGGGGGGGTTAGGGGAGATGAAACCGCCAAAAAAAAGGCTTAGTTACCAAGTTTCCCTTGGTACCAGACACGAGAGAAAAAATAAAACCACACACCACATGCCTATCAACAGATTTATACAAAAGCCAAAACTGCCTGTGTGGATAGTAGTTAGCACACAAGTTACCACAAACTTTTTCAAAGAATGAGCTGGAGGTTTTCTAAAAATTGTAATGTTATGTTTACCTTTAGGATGCAAAGATTTTTGTGAAATTGTTCTTTAAATTGCATTCTTGATGGTCTGTTTGTTTAACACAGTGCAGAAGAGCTATATGAATGAGGGTTCTGTAGCCAATATTGGTAAAATCGCAAACTCTTACCTGCCTCTTATGGCAAAGAGACTGTACTTCTACAGTTCTGGAGAAACTGTGTTGGTGTGAAGGTATGGCATCTTAGTGGCTAACTCATACTGGATAGCAACAAACTTTTAGGCAATCGTGTCCCTTGTCAACAAATGTTAAGATACCCGATTACTCCCAAGTGCTGCCACTGTTTCTCTAGTTTTAAAAGCTTTTGTATATAGCCATTACAAAAAGACAAATTCAAGAACTTACAATATTTACTTCTATATTTGCCTGGAATTCAAGCTTCAGTTTAAACATGCATAGCATAGGGTTAACTGGTTTGTTGAAGAACCTGATACCGTGTTTCCCCGAAAGTAAGACAGTGTCTTACTTTCTTTTTATCCCTAAAAGCCCCACTATGTCTTACTTTCGGGGTATGTCTTATATTGGGAAAAAATTGTCGAATTATGGGGCACATAGCACATTATGGGGCAGATAGCACATCAGGGCACATTATGGGGCACATAGCACATCAGGGCACATTATGGGGGACACAGCACATCTGGGCACATTATGGGGCACACAGCACATCTGGGCACATTATGGGGCACACAGCACATCTGGGCACATTATGGGGCACACAGCACATCTGGGCACATTATGGGGCACACAGCACATCTGGGCACATTATGGGGCACATAGCACATCTGGGCACATTATGGGGCACATAGCACATCTGGGCACATTATGGGGCACATAGCACATCTGGGCACATTATGGGGCACATAGCACATCTGGGCACATTATGGGGCACATAGCACATCTGGGCACATTATGGGGCACATAGCACATCTGGGCACATTATGGGGCACATAGCACATCTGGGCACATTATGGGGCACATAGCACATCTGGGCACATTATGGGGCATGGGGCACATTAGGGCATCAGGGCATGGGGCACATTACAGGGCACATCTGGGGATCTTACTTGCGAGCATGCAGAGTAGCGCAGGAAGCGTCTATCTGTCATATGTTTTCTCTCATGTCACGCTGCTCGCTCCCTGGCGGCCCCTCCTCTCTTCTCGTCTATCCCAGATGATGTCTCAAGCCAATGGGGATTGACGAGAAGAGAGGAGGGGCCGCCGGGGAGCGAGCAGCGCTGAGTGACATGAGAGACAACGTATGACAGATAGACGGTTCCTGCGCTACTCTGCATGCATCTCATTCGGCTCTGGCGGCGGCTCTGGTCTCTGCAGGCAAATCCCCCGTGTTTCCCCGATAGTAAGACATATGTCTTACTTTCGGGGTACGGCTTACATTAGCTGTCCCCTCTGACACTCCCGATACGTCTTACTATCGGGGGTGTCTTACTATCGGGGAAACACGGTAGTAAATGAGGCTATGGATCTGTAATGATAGCCTAGAAATTACTGTATTTTGTCTTGGGGCCCTATCAGAGTTTACCAAGTGGAAATCACCACAGCTCTGACTTGTAGACCAAGGCAGTAATAACCAGGGAGAAAATAAATAAATTTTAAAAAAAAGTGTCTTTTCATTTTGTTGACGAAATGACAGCTTGTGTACTTACATGATCACTTATAAACTTGTTCATATCCTGATCTTTTGACAGGAACTCCTTCCAGCTGAGCCCAGATTCTTGCCAGAGAGCACCCGCTTTCTTATGAGACTACAACAACAAAGAAAAACGTTCATACATTTACAGTCCAACACAAGCCAATCGTCGAAAGTATCTTAACAAGACTGACACTCACCATTCCTTTGCACTGCAAACCTAGGATTTCTGCTAGGAGGATGCCAGCCTTTCCATTTTGTATTAAAGGCTTTGTCAAATCTCTAAATAAATAAAATAAAAAAATAAATATTGAAAATTGAGCAATAGGTTAACTGCACAACATGCCTCCAAGATCCATTTGATTTTTACCTGAACAACTCCCCCATAGGAATTCCTCCTTCGATTAAGACTGGACTGATTAGCTCAGCCAAGTAAAGCCATATGTGAGGGATGTCAATCTCCATATCTTCCCCCACCTCAAGTACTTCCAACACTCTGTAAATAAGAAAAGGGCGTTATTAGTGAAGACACTTTACAGTTTTGAAAGTGAATCTCATAAAAAAAAAGTAGTACCGACAAAAAAAAAAAAAAAATTCTACTCCCCTAGGTGGATGCATCTGTCTCCTGCTGGTTCAGCAGTGAGAACCAAGTGATCAAACACTGCTGATCACCAAGTTCTCCCCCTCCGCCGTGACTGTCAGCTTGTCTGAAAAGGCCAACAAATGTCTCCCTACTTTGGAAAGAGGGTTATCCCTAAAGCTGAAGATTTAGTTGAGGGTCTGGGGGACTTGAAAGTCCAAGGTTTACAGACAGACTGGGAGAAAGGCTTCAACTGGGCTTTGGTGATGAAGGCCTGAGTGTAACGAAAGAACTACTTTTGGCCTACTCTAGGCGCTTTCTGCTGAAGTACTCTTTCCCTAAAGTGAAATGCTTGCCAAGCGTGGCGTTCCAAATGTCGTTCAGCTGTGAAACAAGCATGCAAAAAAAGCATCTGCTTTGCATGCCCTTTGAACATTAACCAAAGAGCCTAGCTTACGCACACTGACAGGAGACTTGTACAGGAAACGAGAAGGGAGACTAAACCCAAACCATGCAGGCATGTGCTCTAAATACCCTTTAAGGAAGCTACTCTGTATCAGTGTTTTGCCAGCAAAAGGCCCATAAGCTACCAATTCTGCTGGCAGATAAGGATTCTGCAAGAGAAGGTGAAGAAGCACACTTGACATGTGTGGTCAGATTGAGCAGGCTAGACTCTTATTTGGCCCAAAAACTTCTGCACGATTGTGTGAAATTCTCTGTGCACAGAGTCAAGAAAGGAGCCATGCCAGCCAGAGCTAAGGAAGACTTCAAAGATGGCATAGACTCAAGCAGAGGACAAGATGCCAGTATCAGGCCATTCAGGCAGTACATTGAGTGCATCAAAACCCTTATTGTTAGCTGGAGGCACCTGAGACAATGGGTTTGCTCTTTATGTGTCTAGGATCTGACATGTTGCACTGCAAGGTGGAGGCAACATAGCTTATGTCACAAAAAATCCAGGTAGTAGCAGGAGAGGGTCAAGCGGCCAGAGGCAACTAGGCCACTGCAGACAGCCAAGGCTACATCTCAGTCTGTACCACGGCTATGAACCCGGAGAATGCTCCGGAGTCAACAATACATGCAAGTAGGGAAAGAACCACAAGACAGAGCGAAGTGCCGAAAGTCACATTCCAGATTAGTCCCGCAATGTCCTATTCAGCGGGGTATGGGTACAGCCCCCCAAAGCTAGTGTTAGTGTCCAAATCTTCATGTAGATAGCAATACAACCCTGAATTCTTTTGCCCCCAAATGACGCAACGGCGTCTCTGCCCCCCACCGCAAACACAGCAAGGAGCTGGGATGGACGAATCCACCTACACTGCTCCTGGGGAAACCTGCATCACCCTGCCACTGGCACACCACGGCGCTGGGAGGGGGGGTAACTGGTCTGCTCCTCTCTGCTGGATGGTACCTGAGCCCAGAATTTAAGAAAAGGTAAGGACTAATCCTGGAGCCGCGGAATAGGACTCAGTCCCCCTGTGCGGCTCCGCTCCCTTCAGGCAGCCCCTGAGAGATGAGTCCTTCTCCTGGTTCCTGGCAACATGTTTCTCTGACGGAGGAAACCCAAATGACTGACCAGGGACCTGAGGGCCTGCCTTTTGAACTGTGGCAATGTGTTAACTGTGTCGATGGAAGGGACTCCATCTCTCAAGGGCTGTCCTGGAAGACAACTGGGGAAGTACAACATTCCACATTAATACTGGAAATTTTAGGTCACAGAAATAGAGCTCCTGATGCCTGACTGGTACATACCCTTTGTAATACTGATCTCTTGGTAGCGTGCCAGACTTCACCAGTGTATACAGAAATTGACCCATGTGTTCACGGGCAAGAGTGCTCCTCTCCAACGTTGACTCAATGCCATTCCGTACAAAAATGAAAAGCAGTGTGGGGCTATTTAGTTCCTGCACACACTGGACTGCCTCCTGCAAATAGACAAAAATGTGTTAGAGGGGGGGAAAAAAAAAAAAAAAAAACCACAGATGAATAAGCATACATATATCCATCAAGTAAAAATGACCACCTTACCTTTGCATCATTGAGATGTAAAAACTCTTCTATGATTGCTCTAGATTTTTTTTCGAGTTCTTCCTCAGACAAGGCAGGTTTGGAGGAGGCAGCAGTGACAGCCACTGGTGCTGGAGTTTCTCGCTTGACTAAGCAGAAAGACATAACGAATGTGCTTATTGCAACAATCAGGACCAACCAAGGAGGAGCATATGCCACACGAGTATTACAAAAAAAAAAAAAAAAAAAAAAAAAAAAAAAAGGTTTTAATTAAGGCTATACTTACTTTCTCTGCTGCGATCTCTGGGTTCAGTCATACTAGCTACTTTTCGTACGGCTTCTTGTGGAATTTGTGCCACTCTCTCTCGACTACGATCATCTGTCTCCTTGCTAAAACTTCTCTTTGTGATTACAGTCCGGGACCGCTCCGAGCGGTCAGGCCTCTCAAAGAGATCAGCTTTGTCGAATCTGTCCCGTCTATCAAATCGTTCTCCTCTATCTTTCTCAGAGCGTTCACGACTTGAACTACCTCTGCAAAAAAGTAGTTAGATCAGTATCAGACCAAACTGATTTGTAGCAGATATTTACATTTATTCCTTTCAGTGAAGTTTAGAAACATACTGTTCCTTCACTGGTAGAGTAGGGCCTCCAAGTGTACACATTAAGCCCACCAGCAGTTATGGGCAACAGTACACACTAGCAACCTGAGTAACACCAAAAATCACCTCACTCTTAGTTCATGAGTCCTATAGTATTAAAAGTAATGAGGTAATCTGGCTTGAAAAACTGGGTGCCAACTGGAATTTTTGGCCAGCAGCACCATTCCTTCCATCAATGCAGCTCAGCATGCTTCCCCCCCCCCAGGTCATCCCTCCATCGCACAGAAAATCCCTCCCAAACTTCCGACAGCAGATGTAGGTCAAACTACAGCACAAATCTCGCCCTGGCACAGCACATCTACATAGGTCACCCTGCAGCTCACCATATCTTCTCCCCAAGGGATCACATTTCACCAGCTAGGATGATGAACTGCTGGGATCAAGTAGAAGAAAACTGGTGACCTGTGGGGATGCAGTTCTCTCAAAACCATTGACACAAAACCAAACTCTCCTTCCTTCCTTCCAGTGTAGCAGCCCCTGTGCCCTCAATGCCTCCTGTACTACCAAAAGCACTGCACGGTTACTGCATCTTGACAATACCTGCACTCTGTCTCCTGCATCTCCACAACCACATCACGAACCTTCACAAAACAACCAATGCTCTCTGTTGCCTACCATACCTCCTGGACCACTGCATCTCTACAACCTTTGACAGTTCTTTGCTGCCACTTCAATCCCAAAAACCATTGCTCTCTGCTGCTTTCCGCAGCTCCTTCGCCACTGCTCTCTACCACATCTGGCACCTCCATAACCATTGCCTTCTGCACAGAGGTGATGCTGATTGGAGGTGTCTTAATCACTATGCTCTCTCAAACTTAAAATACAAAGAAACTTGATTGATCATGTCACATCCAATTTCACAGTTGGAGCACACTGAATATAACTTATCACACAGACATGTTTGAATAGCATAAAATGTCACATGACAGAACTGTTATATAAACTCAGTACAGCCTTAGACAGCCAGCAGGTTGAATCACCCACCAGCATCTTATATTCCAGACCTCAGGAGGTTCAGCATAACATTACCAATCCATAATTCAAGCAATCTAGTTTCATTTTTGAAAGGGTAAACCCCTAAAAAAAAAAAATAAAAAAAAAAAATATAGGGACACTCATGGTAGTCTGATTTATTATCGTGACCCTTTAATCTGAAGTGGAAACCAGTAAAATTAGCCATGTACAGTCAGGGGTAAGACTAAAGCTACATACCTAGAAACAGGCCGTCTGGCATCCTGACTTTCTGCAGATGAAGACTGCTGAAGAGCAGAAAACCTATTAAGTGTGCTTGGTCGTCCAGATTCCGGAGCTGAAAAATAAGACCATCCATGAGAAAAAAAAAAAAAAAAAAAAAATGACAGAAGCGTTAATTTTACAACACCTAAAAAATAAATAAAAAAAAAAGCGGCTTGGCTTACTTGACTCAGCAGGCTTTGCTCCAGTGCCTCCACTACTTCCTTTGCCCCAACTTAAACGTCCACCTGGTGCCAATAGTTGATTAGAGTCTATAGCACCAAGCTTTAAAAAAAGAGAAAAGTAAAATCAACATTAATAAAGACTTACAAAATAATAAGTTTGACAAATAATTATATTGTTATAAAACCTGCCAATTACCCACCTTTGTTATTTTAGAGATCCTACTGGTGTCAATTGGACGGCTTCCCTTGGTTATGGGCACAGTGTTCCAACCATCATCCGATTGCGGATTACCTCGTCCACCCGCGGGACGTCCTGGTGGCTCTCGCCTTTTGTCTTGTTGTTTGGACGACATTAGTTGCTGAACTTTGTTATGTTCCCTTTGCTTTTCCAATTCTGCGTCTTTATGAATCTGATCTATAGTCTTAGGTCCCTGGTCTGCACGACGGGGCACCCAATTACACTTGGAAGAGAAAAGAAAATTATTTAAACACTGCAAGGTCTGCTTTAATAGTAAACACATAAATCACAAAAAAATTAAAAGGTTTGGTAGAGGGGACACTATAAAGCGGTGGCTTACAATTATTTCTTAAAAACGTCCATAGTGTTTTCTTACCATTCTTAGATCAATGACATCCTGAAGCATGAAACGTATACGAGAAGATGTTTTTCTTTCTTTGATGATTTTATCCATTTGGTTAAAATACTGATCCATCCGAGGCTGTTAATGGAAAAAGAAAAATGAGACTGACAGATAAATAAAAGGGCAAACCAAGCTCATGTTAACTCCTTTACGATGAGATTATGCACATATGTAACCTCACTAAAATGGCTCATCTTGTGTGGGACACCATATGTGTGCACCTGTATTTGCGCTGGCAGAGTTCTGCATATCTTGCTCCTATAGCAAGGAGCCCGAGCTGTCACCATCAGCTCCAGGTCATGTACTAAAATAATCAGAAGCTGGAAGGACAAGCTCTCGATCACATGACCACTTTGATTTGCCATCACAGAGATCTACAACCCATCCCCACTTTTTTTTTTTAATCCAACTTTTGACCCTGACCCCTGCCATTTTAGCTTTATATAATTTTACAAATTTCTGTAGCAGGGAGAAAAATAAAATAAAAAAAAGAAAGATAAAATTGCAGGGGACAGGGTCAAAGGTTGGATAAAATGAAAAAAATAAAATAACGTTTTAGCTAGTATCAGTTATGGTCAATGGTTTTAGGTAGCATTCGAAAAAATAAAAAGGCAAAAAAAAAAAAAACATGTACATTGTTTTTGGACCCTACCATGGGAATAAATTACATATACAGCTGACAAAAAAGTCAGGAGTAAGAATAGGGTTGTGGTAAAGACAAGAAATACAGCCAAAGTTCAAAATGGTATTTTAGTACTTTCAAATATATTTTCTGGAGTTCATTGAAGAACAGAGGATTCAGAGCCATTTGGATTATACTGTCACCTATAGGAGGATTTGGATACTGGCAAACAAAAAAAACAAACAGTGACAAACAAGTATAAAACCCCTCCCACCACACCTCAGTTTTGTACCAAAGTAATTAAGAACAAGATCACAGACACAGCACAAGCTACATTGAGATAATGAAGGGAAATTATATTCTGATGCACTGAAGCTGGAGAGATGAAAGAACAATGCCCTAGTTTAGGTGAAAAAGCAAAAAACTACCGGCGGAAAATAGGGAGGCTCTAGGCCTCAACACCACCTTTTCCCAGCACAAGATCAAAAATGGTTCTTTACAGGACAAAGCCACCAGCTTAGACACATTGCTCACAAAAAAGTGACTGCAACAAAGAATGTAACATTGTTAAGGGTGGAAAGAGGGATATCCCAGATAAGTTGAAATGGGCCATTTTTGGAGCGCCAAGAAAACCAAACTGTCCACACAGAGGGAGCTTCATGAGTTATGCCATTGTTAAACAATCATGCGAATGGGAAACTAGTAATCTTTTTTCTTTTGGACAGATCTTAATGGTCTGACGGGGCTCACAGAGCATCTGCCTGCAGTCTAAGTACTCAGCTCGGAGAACCATATCCCGCTAAGTCGATCTAGAGCTACAAGCATCAGAGGCTGTTCTTAACCCATGGAGCCACCATAGGATCCCTGTACCTGGAGAAAAACTTACTCGGTTTGTTGTTGAACCTGGGAAGTTTACATTTGGCATCCCACCACCTGTGACAGCAATCCCCCTGATCCAGGCTCTGACAGCTGAGAAGTCTGCCTGCCAACTGTCCAGCCTTGGGATGTAAACTGCAGAAAAGGCTGGTACATGAGGAATCCTTTCTGAAAGACTATTTCTGGCTACGCTCACCCTAATAGATCAAGTAATTTACTGCTGTGGCATTGTCCGAGTTAATCCAGATCAGAATAACCATCAGTCAGAAGGTCCAGTATTGCAGGGACAACCTAATCCCTTAGAGCTCCAGAATATTAATCATCTGGTGATCAATTGACCTGTACCAAAAAGGTGAATAATATTCCCTATCCTTTTAGGCTGGCATCCTTTGGGAAACTCAAGAGATCTGGAAGAAGGATTTTGCCAACTCCAGAGCTAAATTCCCAAGATACAAGGCCAGAGACAACCTGGACCTCGGTTGTCAGGAGAATCTGTCTAGAGGCAGAACTGATCTGTTCCATAATGACAGGGTGTTGGGTTGTAGAGTCTGGAACATAACTGGGCAAAACTGAACTGCCTCAAAAAGGAGGCTACCATCAGCTCCAAAGCTCATGATGAACCAGAGGGTCATACGACTCCTGGACTGAAAGTATGGGAGCCCACAGTTAGAAGTTTGTCTTGGAGAAAGAAAAAAAAAAGAAAAAAAAAAAAACTCTAGCTTGAGCTGTATCTAGGAAAAGACTCCGACAGGATATAGTCAAGATAACCCAGTGAGAAAACCCTAGGTATATAGCAAGGGGAGCACAGGGGCCAGCACTTTAGTGAACACTTGGGGTTCGGATAACCTAAATGGCAAAGCCGCAAACTGAAAGTGCTGGGGTTCCAGAGCAAAGCGAAGTATGTGTTGATGCACAAAAAAATAAATCAAAAAAAAAAAAAAAAGGGAGGGACATGCAAGTCCTTAATTGTTAATGCCCACAGAAGCCAGCAAGTCTCACTTACTGAAGGAAGGCTTTGACAGACCTAGTATTTTCTATGTGGTCCATGTGGAATTTTTGCTTCTGAATAAAGACATCTGGGGCCTTCAGATCCAAGATGAGATGATCCATTTTGAGTTAGGAAGGGTGAAACTGTTGGGGCAGAAACCCCAGAAACAAACTGTGGCTAAACACTGAGGTCTGAAATTCAAATGCCAGGCTAGTCTCTCACTATTGTTTAAGTCCAACGTGTCCACAGCGATTGTTGAGGACATGCCAATCCCGATAACTACGTATAGAGACCAGCTCAAGCAGTGCACAAAAAAAATGTTAATTGAAGAAAATAAATATTTCCTTCCAAAAAAAAAGGGCTAGTAAAATCATTAAAACTGTTAGAGAAAAGACATCCCTCTAAGGATATTAGTAAAAAAGAGAAGTATGATGGGGGGGTGTTATATCGGCTAGGCATTGTGTATTGCTTTCCACTATGCAAATTCACCTGTAGGCAGAAGTTAAATCCAATCTTTGAATCCTGTACCCCTCAAAAAAGGAGGAAGGGGGAAAATAAAAAACAGGACATGGTGGAGTGAAAATGCTGGTAAAGTCCCTTAGTTCTAAGTGAAAGTGATGACATTTCCGTCATAAGGTTAGTATGACATTTGGAAATGTGATCAAGCTCTCATCACATTTCCATCTGTAGAAACTTTGCTGGATAATCTTTGTAGCCAGTTAACTTTTTTTTTTTTACAAAGTGAAGAAGAAGAAAAAATGTATTTATCCATCTCTATATATTTAGTTGTGGTTTTGATGGGATGCATATTTTGGCTAACCAACTTCGTGAGACATCTGTCAGTACACACATACAGTAAAAGGAATGACTGCTTGCGAGATTATATAAAATATACAAACCTTGGCTTTGTCAAAGTCCAAGTCTTTCCCAATTGTGGACAGCAATCGGCAAAGACACTCTAAAGACTCCTCATCATGGTTCTTTAACAGCTTGACCACACAATCGTGCATGATGGCTTCAGTCAGCATTTTCAATTTGAAAAGTTCTCCAATGAATTTAATGTTGCCTAGAGATCTGCGCCTGGCAATATCCCTCGCTGCCACCAGTTCATCATTTAGACGAGTCTTCTCTTCTGGCTGCAGGTAACAAAAATGCACTTTAGCTTTGAATGTAACAGTAAGGGTATTATAAATATAGATCCTAAAGAATTGTAAAGTTTTAATGCAAATCTGCACAATTACCACGGTAGCAGCATCCAATTCCTTCTGCTTCTTTTCAAACACTTCATCGTCATCCTTGTCTTTTTCAAACTCTTTCTGGCAGCGGTTAAGTAGCAGCTTGCGGAAGTTCACGGTCACTCCCGGCTTGTCTGTAGTTGGGACTTTCAGCTAAGCAAGAAAAAAAAAAAATAATTTGCCAGTCAGAAATCATGCAGTCAAAAAAAAAAAAAAAAAAAATGCTCTACATTTCTGTTCTAAAGAATGCAAAAGTTTTCATATCTCAACATCCCTACCAAATATCACATTAATGAAGGGATCATTCCAGCTTCAACTAGGTTTTCAATCAAAATGACCACTGTGAAGACTATGTTGTAAAGTAACAAGCTTTGAAAGGAGAAGATCACAAAAATAAAATGCATTTTTGCTAAAATAAGTGCATTTAATATTTTTTCCTGGACGAGCCTAGAACACATTGCACCCATTATCGGTGGTGCAGTGTCAAGCTTCTGTAGACAAGCCCTGCAGGGCTGTCAGTTTGAAAGCTGACAGGCTTGTGAATGAACTACAAGGGCACTCATCAGCCCGCTCGCAGTTTATTCAGAACTATATGCAGTCTGCCGCAATGTATGATGGTATTTAGTTCATTCATTTACAGGCAACTGAATTAATGATGCAGCAGTGATGGCAGAGCCCTGCACGGCCACGCTGCTTTAGAATTGTGACAGTGGGTACAGCGAGAGGATCCCCCACCTGCTGTCATGGAGAGTGAACGTTCTAAAAAAGGTGAAATCCTTAAGACCTTTCAGCGCTAAAAATAGCGCCTGTAAAAAGCATCTCTTAATGCTCCCCAGTGTGAATGCCCGAGTGATTTCACACTGGGGCGCTGTGCTGGCAGGACTTTTTATATAAATGTGTATCAGATTGTGTCTAGCCCATATTCCACAAGACTCACCCCCATAAGGCAGCGGCACATATTGGCATAAGCGACAGAGAAGTTTGGCTCAGAGATGGCTTTCTCAAATATCAAGTCGATTACACCTTTTAGTCGGTCCTCTGTATCTATGGCTAAATCGGTTACTTGTTTCATGAGTTGCTGAAACATCTGCGGTGTCAGCTTGTTGAGAATACTGCGCACTCTGCGGAACAATTCCTACAAAAAAAAAAAAAAAAAGAAAAAACCATTAGCACTGCTGTGTGCAATACTGAAGACATTTAAAAAACACACAATATCTGCATATAACAACTTCCTTGAAACAAACCTTGAAAAAGCTTAAGCACAGCAAAGTAACATAATATTGTTTAGATGAAATATAGATTTAATGCATAAAACCAATTTTTAAGAGTTACAGTAGGTTTGCAAAAAATTAACATTTTACCTTTACAAAAGTGCTAAAAATAAAGCTACTCTTAAATGGCTCCAAAGAGACTAACAACAACAACTCACCTGTGTCTTCAGAGCTTCGGAATCATCTTCTTCACCTGCCCTTTTATTCAGTGGTTTCCATGCTTTCTCTGCCTTATTCAGCTGAACATTCTCATTTAATGACACAGCTGCAATAATTTTCCGGGGCTCCTTTCGTGGTCCCTGTTGAGATCGTCGAGGACCCATTCCAGCTGGCTGCAGAACAAAAAATTTAAGGGTTCAGGTACTTTACAAAGATGTTCAGAACTGTGCAGTATATAAAAAAATTTAAATGCACACTCCATACGGAAATGCATTGAACAGCATATTCCTACCAAGATGCTAGTTGACATTGTATTATAGTTGAAATTATATTCTGAAATCAAATTAAGCATCAGATAAGTGAAAAGACACCAAGTTTTAGCTAAACTACTAAAAAAATAAAGCCACTTACTGGTCCACGATTGCCCATAGTAGGCTTGCCAAGATTAGCAAAATGTGGGGTGAAGTCTGGCCCACAGTTCATGCCAGTCAGTCTTGTTGGATCTAGAGGCCTAAGAGGAGTATGGTTGGCCTTTTGAAAACACAAAAAAAAAAAAAAAATATTAGAAAGAGGTGGCAACTTTTTTCTCAAATTAGTAGATTTAAAAAAAAAAAAAAAAAATACCCACCTTATCCAGCACTACATCTGTAATTTGAGGGAGACCATCTGGTTTTTGCATACTGGCTACGATAAACTGAAAGCCAAGCAAAAACTCCCGGTCATAGCTTTTCTTATCTTCGGGGCTTAACGGCTTCCATTGTTCTATAGGAATGATACATGAAATCAGAATCTAAACATTCACATCTGTTGGACTACTAAAAATTATATGCCTAGTTAGCTCAACTGAAGACAAATTAAGCTCTTTTACCCAGGTCGTCTTAGGTTTTGAGGAAAATTAGGACCAAGGGTAAAAGCAAAAACAAAAGGAGTTGGACACACATCCCTAAATGGACTCCAAGAAATAGATTTCACTGCATGTATAGAAGACCACCCCCTCATCTACTGCATGGCCAAGAATTCATATCGGGGGAGCCATTACATTCCCAATCTTTAGCATTCAGTGAAAGAAGGTTCTATAATAAAAATGAGGTTGCCTGGCCAGGCAACTAAACACACACACACACACACACACACACACACACACATTAATGAATGCAAGAATCATCACCGCTTAAATATCCCACAAGGATAAAACCCAGGACTGGTAGAGAACCAACCCTAAAGTTAACCCAAATGAAAAAGAACGTAGAGTACATGAGAGGTACCCCTAGTAAGGCAGGCTGGAATGATTGGAATACCACAATCCCAGACTTGTGAAAGGGAACAACAAAACAAGAGAATCAACAAGAAACACCCACATTAACACCCAGAGGGGTCTCTGGGACCGGGCAGAGGAACTCTGCAGGACCTGCCTACCCCAGAGCATAGAACGTGCTTCTAAGAATCTCCTGATAACCCCCCAGTCTAGAAGAGCATCCAAAGTTGTGGAGAGAGTGAAAGGAACCTGAGCCACACTGTCAAATACATTCACCTAAGGTCAGGACTGGGGTAGGGAAAATTCCTCAAAAAGATTTATTTCCAGGTCTTACGAAGGCCTCCAGATGTACTCTATCCTCAACAGCAGGAGCCCAGCATAAGCTGCTTCGCTGACAATCCAATGCACAAGCCTCTCCTTTTGGTGCAGAGATCGCAGCTTGAGAAGATGCTGATGTACTGTCTCCAATGCAGACTGTGCATTCAAGAGTAATACTCTCAAAGTTGTCCAGCATAGGGACCAGGCTACTTGTGTTGCCAGAACTCTCAGGAGGTAGGGGAAGTGCCTGCAATGGCTAGGTGATGGTCTGATGGCATCCAAATCGAGAAACAAGCCAACAGTGGGGTCCCCAAAGGATGTGGAGTACCCTCAAGGAAACAACCGCCCCATTCACCCAAAGAGACTATTGGTTCATGCTAGCTGTGCTCAGCACAGCGGTCTATAACAGAGCAGAGCACTCAAATATAAAACAAGCCCCCCTAGACTAGTCAAACACCTATCTATTCGCTCATATGCTACATGACTTCCAAGGCAAAGCAGATAAGAGGCAGTCTTATGCCGCGTACACACGTGCAGACTTTTGCCGGCGGACTTAGTCCAGCGGACAATCCGCCGGACTTTCCAGCTGAGTCCGCCGGACTTTCCGAGCGTGTGGACTTGCCCACACACGGACTTCTCCGGCGGATAATCCGCCGGCCAAAGTCCGCGGGACTTTTGAAAATGAACTGACTTGCCCACACACGGAGCAGTCCGTTCATTTCGAACGTAACTTCAGGTACGTAGCTAGCGTAGGCAGTAAATGCCGGCGCGCTAGCTCCGTCACCTGTCATGGATTTAAAGGGAATCCCCCCAAATCCATGTCAGACCCTTATCCGAGCACGCAGCCTGGCAGACCAGGAAAGGGGTGGGGACGAACGAGCACCTCCCCTCCCCTCCTGAGCCGTACCAGGCCGCGTGCCCTCAACATGGGGGGTGCCCTGGGGAAAGGGGGGCCGTGCGGCCCCCCCACCCCAAAGCACCTTGTCCCCATGTTGATGAGGACAAGGGCCTCTTCCCGACAACCCTGGCCGTTGGTTGTCGGGGTCTGCGGGCAGGGGCTTATCGGAATCTGGGAGCCCCCTTTAATAAGGGGGCCCCCCACCCTATGTGAATGAGTATGGGGTACGATGTACCCCTACCCATTCACCTAAGGTGTAAAATGTAAAGTATAAAAACACACACACTTTTGAAAAAATAGTTTATTGCACTGCTCCGGGGGTCTTCTTCCGTCTTGGGGGTCTTCTCGCCGGACTCCCCCGCCATTTACCAAGCTCTTTTACCGAGCGGGGAAGTCCGGCTACCTTCTTCGTCGTCGCCGTCTGGGGGGTCTCGATCCGCCTTCGGGGGTCTTCCGGGGGTATCTTCAGGTCTTGCGGCGGTCGTCGTCTTCCGCGCCGCCGCAAGAACAGAAGAGACCCCCGGAAGACCCCCGAAGGCGGATCGAGACCCCCCAGACAACGGCGGCGACGACGAAGAAGGTAGCCAGACTTCCCCGCTCGGTAAAAGAGCTTGGTAAATGGCGGGGGAGTCCGGCGAGAAGACCCCCAAGACGGAAGAAGACCCCCGGAGCAGTGCAATAAACTATTTTTTCAAAAGTGTGTGTGTTTTTGTACTTTACATTTTACACCTTAGGTGAATGGGTAGGGGTACATCGTACCCCATACTCATTCACATAGGGTGGGGGGCCGGTATCTGGGGGCCCCCTTATTAAAGGGGGCTCCCAGATTCCGATAAGCCCCCGCCCGCAGACCCCGACAACCAACGGCCAGGGTTGTCGGGAAGAGGCCCTTGTCCTCATCAACATGGGGTCAAGGTGCTTTGGGGTGGGGGGGCCGCACGGCCCCCCTTTCCCCATTGCACCCCCCATGTTGAGGGCACGCGGCCTGGTACGGCTCAGGAGGGGGGGGGGGGGGCGCTCGTTCGTCCCCACCCCTTTCCTGGCCTGCCAGGCTGCGTGCTCGGATAAGGGTCTGACATGGATTTGGGGGGAACCCCCACGCCGTTTTTTTTTTTCGGCGTGGGGAGTCCCTTTAAATCCATGCCAGCTTAGGTAGCTAACGCGGCGGCATTTACTGCCTACGCTAGCTACGTAACCTTAAGTCACGTGCTAAATGAACGGACTTGCCGATGAGCGGCAAGTCCGTTCATTTTCAAAAGTCCCGCGGACTTGCCTACTAACGGCGGGATTGTCCGCCGGACTGCCAAGTCCAGCGGATAATTTTAAAACCAAACTTAAAACTTTGGTCCGCCGGAGTTTGGCGCCAAAAAGTCCGCCGGCGCCCACACACGAGGGGATTATCCGCTGGACTTCAGTCCAGAGGATAATCCCGCGGGATTGTCCCTTCGTGTGTACGCGGCCTTAGGGTTTATATCCCTATAGTATATTTTATTACACTGCTGAGCTTCTGCCCCAAACTCTGTCCAAAGTGGCAAAGTAAAATTACACAACACTACTATGATGATCACCCACTAGGTTACTAGAAGAACACATGCACTACAATCCAAGCATTAGATTGTACAAATATCTAGAAAGGTCTAAAACGTGCTTCAGACACCAAAATATCAGTGATGGACTGACAAGTTGGCAAAAGGTGCCAATGACTTACCCGCTTTGTATTTATACTTATGATCCCCAGGCTTAATATTTTCAGCATCCAACTTATCTTCTTTTTCCTCCCAGGTCTCGTCCTGCTCTTCTGCTGGGACATTAGGGGTCTGCTCAGGTTCTGGTGCTGCAGGAGGTGGGATAGCAGCAGATTCTGGTGCTTCACTGGCACCATCTCCAGCCTACAGCAGGTAAATAAAATGGCAACATAAGAAATGTCATGCTACCCTAACAATTTAAGAAAACTATCCCACCCCCATGTTTTAGCCACTTTACGCCCAAGGTGGTCATATGGACTTATCTGAATGATGCAGATTCCCTGCACTGTAAGAATTATAGCTGCAGTTCAACAGCTTGACCACAACCCAATTAATATGGTTTGGGGGACACACTGTACCACTAAAAAAAAGAAATCTAAACTTTCAAGTTCCTTATTCTTGCATTACAATAAACAATCACTCACCTCTTTAAATGCGTCCAACAGATCGCCAACTGCATCTTTCTTATTAAAATCTTTTGTTTTTCTTTTCTTTTTTGGTACCGACATGGCAACTGTGGGAGAGAGGTGAAAAGTTACCTATGTAACAGCGTAATACAAAACTGTAAAGAACAAAACAGCCACCAGCCTAAAGAATCCAACTTTGAAAAAACACTAATGAAAAGGTATACCTAATACAACTTACTGATGTGAAAGCTTGAAGTGCTTTGACAGTAGCCAACAAGGCACATTAATAGATTAAGGTAACTATCCAGGGTACGAACAGAGCATTAATTTAAGGCTTCCAATATACAGCTTACATCAGAACCAATACAGAACACAAACACAACCTGAACCTAGCATCATAAAGTTACCAAAAAAAAAAAAGTTTTGTCTACTAGAAAGATACAAAATAGAATGCACCTTACAGAGCCAACCTCACGGGAAACTACTAGCAGGCACAGCATAAAACAGGATTATAAGTAAACATAGCACACATCCTTTGCATGCATATCTTGGGAATGAATAGGAATTTTGATTTATAGCTTCCCACAAGAGTCGACCACTGAGGCAGTCTCATTGAACAAGGGAAAGACAGTTGACAGATCTTACCCACAAAATCTGACCCAGTAACCAAAAAACAAAATCAGGAAAGTGGTACTGAAGCAACTTTTTGCTAAGGTTTAAAAGCGGGCTTCTTGTGGTGTTGGTTCTTATGCAGGACTGTCAAGTTTACAATGAAGCAGAGGTTCACTCAACCAGTGGTCAACGAGGTGCAAAAAAAAAAACAAATAAAACAAAGACTGGCCTCAGCGGTGCCTTTAACATCAGTCACTTCACTGTATATATGTAAGGCTTTACAACCCCTTTAAATCTTCCATTAAATCTTGCATTACCTGGCACAGGGACATCCAAGCTTTGTTTTGGAGCTTGGACAGGAGTTTGCTCTGACTCCACAGGAGGCTCCTTCCCAGCATCTTCCTCTTGTGGTGTAGGATCAGCAACAGCTACGGTCTGCTCCTCGGGCTCAGCAATAGGGCTCACATGAGTTTCCTGCTCAGTTTCATGTGCATCGAGTTCTTGAAGTGCAGGGCTCCCTTCACCATTTGTTAGCAGTTCTTCTGGCTGAGCAATGGGGGAATCCATCGTGGGCTCAGAATGGCAAACCGGTGGTGGCTCCAACTGTGCAGGTGGCACAGACACTTCTTCAGAGAGGCCATTCGTTTGAACTTCAGTTGTAGACAAAGTGCCCTCAAGGGAATCCGATTCCTCTACAGGCTCTGGAGCAGGTTCCTTTGTTTCATCAAGGCAAGGCTCAGGTGAACTTTGGGTTGGGGGAGCCTGTACCTGAAAATCTGCTTCTGGAGCTACTAAAGAGGAATCCTGTTGTAAAGCAGCATCCTGTGAAACAGACACATCAGATAACGAAGAAAGATCAGACTCCTCAGAGGGCTGTGTAACAGAAGCTTCTGGCAGAGGGTCTGCTTGTTTGACAGCCGTCTCTGTTATGGTAATTTCCATTAGGACTGGGTTCTCTAAAACAGATTCAAGAACCTCTGGCTGTATTTCTACCTGAGATGAAGGATTTTCCATCAAGGGCACTTCCTGTGTAATGAGAGGCGCTAACAAAGGTACCTCAGGTGTAGTGTTATCAAGAGTCAAGTCTTGCTCACAAGCCATGTTCAATTCTGTTTCTATAGGAGGAGGAGAGGAGGAGGGGCTCTCAGAAGTCTTTGTCAGCACTTGGGTGTTCTTTGAGCTGTCATCTGGAAAGTAACAGAGCGGAAATTAATTTCATAGTGGGAACCAGTTGAAATGTAAAAGCCTTTTACTACAGAAACTGTTTCTTTACCAACTGTTTTTATACCTTCTACCACCTAATAGAAGGTATAATCCATCTAGATAGCAGTAAATAGTTTACAAACCTAATGGTGGACAAGTATATTTAGCAAAGATTATACTGAGCTAAAGCTGAACTGGAAGTGGTTAACTCTGTGTCCTTTGTGCAGACTACATAAGCAGGCAGAGCAAGTACAAACACTGCAAACATTCACAAAGGTCAGGCCATGTTCCTGATTTGTAAAAAGCCTTACTTTTAAAATAATTATGCCAGGATGTAAATATATGGACTAGGGCTGAAACAACTAATCGATTAATCGACAACTAATCGATTATGAAATCAATCGATTACTATTTTCATAATCGATTAATTGGGCAGTAACATAATGGGGTTAAAAAAAGGGGGGCCCTTTATACTACAAAAAGAATATTTGCTACTGTAAATATTACAGTCACAGTTCTACAGTAACAAAAAAATGAACCCCTTACAGTAGTGATTATCTGCTTTTTTTGGTACTATAAATGGCTAATTGTGTTTTTTTTTTAACCCCCATTATGTTAAACGTCTCAGGCCTGGTTCACACCTATGTTTTTTTTGCAGAAACGCACTACAGTTCATTTACATGGTTTCCTATGGTACATATTCAGATCTATGCTTTTTTCAGCCACTGCTGTTTGGAAAGGGTCAGGGACTTTTTATTTTTAACGCAAAACGGTGCTTTTTGGTTCAATATACTTCAATGGAGAAGCTGCAGAAAAGCATGTAGCGTTAGTTTTTGCAGCAATTTGTGTTTTTTAATCTGCCAACAAGTAATTGGCCAAAAAAAAAAAAATATAAATATATATATATATATATATATATATATATATATATATATATATATATATATATATATATATATATATATATATATATATATATATATATATATCTCTTCTGTCTGTTATTGTCAGAGTGGATTAAATATTTTGCTCCCCAACCATACAGTTGGTTATTTATATTAACCACTGCATATAGTTAAGAATTGCCTTTTTTTTTAAAACTTTACATATTAACTAAATTATACACCACACTTTTTTTTAAGGTCATTAACCGATCGATTATTCGAAACAATAATCGGCCAACTAATCGATTATGAAAATAATCGTTAGTTGCAGACCTAGTATGGACCCAATTCAACTCTGAAATAGTCTCTTGAAAAGAAGTAGAGTAGCATGGTCCAATGTGGGAGAAATAGTTTGCAAACCTAATTTTTTTATTTTTTCTTCAAATAAAAAAAGTTCTCTTGTCCAGAATGAATGCAAAATGCAGGTATAATCCTGAACAGAGCTTTTTTCAAAACAGAAATAATGCGATCATTCAAAAGTGACCAATTAGTAGCTACACATCAAACCACACACTTGTCTCTGGGGCTGCCATACCCAAGAAACAAAATTTCAAAACAAAACTTGCATGCTTCTCACCTGGACGCACTACAATAGGCACATGGACACTCTCTCCATTCGCCTGCACTTCAGAGCCTCCAGTTACAGACTAAAAAAAAAAAGGGGGGGGGGGGGGGGAATAAAAAAAAAAGACATGGTTTAGATTGTTTTTAATAGAAATATTTGCAATATATGTAAAAACGACAACTGTACATCTGAATACAAGCAAAATTATTTTATTGCAACTACAGAATAACCCATAAAACCTACTAAGCAATCAAGTCCTTACAGTCTATGGTCATTTCACAGCTTTTTTTTTTTTTTAACACTACAAGTTATTTTGCTAAGCAAACTAAACTATAAAAACCTGGTCCGGAATCCACAGGGTATTTCTGTAAAACGAGGCTGCCAAGCAATTATCTGAAAAAACATTGTGTAGGCCTCAAAGGATAGTGAATTTTTAATATTCAGGGCCATCTTGTTCCATTCAGTTACTGTGCCCACAAACTTTATTTTCCAGATTTACTAGACCACTTGATTTTTAGTCCAAATGTATGTGGATTTCATTTATTCTAGAATAGTTGCTGTTTATTTGCCCGACTCTGCATCTAAATGCCACAAAAACATTTGGTGCTCTTAAAAACTAAAAAGCCAAGGTGAAATTCATCATTCACTGGGTTTTATTGGTCTCAGAAACCCCAGTGGCAAAGCTCTTCTTTACGGCCCCGACCAAGGCATAAAAGTGTAATACTTTATGTGAACTGTATTCCTTACATGCATAACATCCATATTTGGTCCCTGGGTGAGCATATCTCACCAAAATAATCCATGAAAGATGCCAACACATGGATTTACCTCTACCAGAAATCAATCAAGAACAATGTACTAATGGAGAAGCTGTCCTACAAAAACAGAAAACATTTGCAATCCTAATCAAAAAGGCTACAACATAGTGAGAAAGTGCTTTACCTGAGGAGGTGTTGGCGTTGATGAAGTTCTTCCTCCAGACAAGATTTCATCTGTGATATCTTTACCACCTTGGTTTGGATCTCTGATCCTTATCTAATGAATTAACACCAGAAATCAGGCTACATAAGTAGACTGTCGAGTATTCTATTTAAGGTGGCCATAATTAGGCAGATGATTCATAAAAAATGCTGAGACTTCTGCACATATTTCAACCCATGTTACACCTTGTGACTAAGATCATGTAGCGTTTTTACATGCTTAAACCCTTCTATCCATTATGTGCACAAAAATGGGGCAGACTTTTAGGTCTCCTGCACACTGCTGCCTAAAAACAATGTTTTCAGGCATACAGCTGGCTGTTTTTTTTTTTTTTTTCTGATGTAAATGCAGACCATTATTTTCAATGTACTTGTGAACATAAAGAATCACTGTGTATAGATCAGAAAAAAAAAAACGAATTCAAGTTTCATGTCAGTATTTGTATACTCACATATGGCACACTTCCGTCATTAAAATAAAGCTAGAAGAATTTTTACGCTTGTGTGCGTGAATTCGCACAAATGATATACAGCTGCCAGGAATGTCTGATGTTCATACAATACAGTGTGCAAGAGGCCTTAAATATAGTCTGTTTGCAGTTGAAAATAATAAGTTCTTCACATGTTCAGTATTAATAGATATTATATATACACTAATAACAATAATAAATAATAAAAGCCCTGCTTGGTCACAAGAATGACTTAAACCATGCACCTACCTCAAATATATTTTGACATAATTTTAAACTGAGCACAAAAAAGAAAAAACAAAGAACATTTTCTGAAGCATCTTTTACACACAAACGTTTCACAAGATGGAGCAAGGTTCACAAAAAGATAAGAAAAAAAAAAAAACACTTCCAGGACCCAGGGACAGCCACGTGGAGACTGCACTGCCATGCGCTTAGGCAGCCACAGGCCTCCCTGGATAGCAGCCACATTTCCAAGTCCCAGGCACAGGAGACCAGTGCATACAGGGCAGCAGGAAAGCCACTGAGGAAGCTTTAGCAGAGTTCTCAGAGCAGATGTTTTACCAGGTTAATCTAAGCACTTCTGAGAAAAATACATCACATGACTAAGCTAGGCATTACTTCACAGCTCTCTATACATCTGTGTCAATACTAATCGCCTCATTGACTGTATAATGATCTAGAAATATTGTCAGGAAGACAGTCTAAGCAAGTTATGTGAAAGCAGACAAAATAAAAGAACATCAAATAGGAGAAAGAAAATGAACAGGAGAAATATATGAAGTCACAAGAAAATATATCGTTGGAGAGCAAGAAAAATGTGTCTAAATTCCAAAAGAGTAAGCAGGATAAGGAAAGATAATCTTACGTGACATGTGAAGCACTCTGCCAGATATCTGAACACAAATTCATACAGCTTGTCTGAGATGGGTGGTGTTCCAGCTGTAATTAGCATTAGCTTTCCTCATAAATTCCCCAGGCCTGAGTTGTATTCTGAGGCCACTTTTACAAGACTTTCTATGCGTGGCTCTGCTACACCCAGTAAAGTCATGTCAAAGCTGGGGACTAGCAATTTTAGTATCACAATTTTATTTTCACTGACTTGTCTTACGTTGTTGTTCTGTTTAAAGTGCAAGGCTGGCCATACATAAAACAATTTTTATTTAGATTTACCAAAACCATAATATGGAGGTCAAACCTAAACAAACACTTTTACTTTGCAATGCGTGTGCAGTCAGGCAAGCATTTGCACTACACAGAGTTGAAGGTAAATCTAAAAGGTAATTGAACAAGAAAATTGTATAATGTATGGCAAAGCTTAAACGCAGCTTTACAGAAAATCAGAATTCCAACTGGCCAGCACTGTCACATTAGTTGGCACTGACCAATCAGAAGCCATACTGTCAGCACTGCGAGTCCCCAACGTCTAGGCGGTCCCCAAGCAGAAGGAGGAAGTGGGACAGGAAGTCCCCCTCCTAAATGAAGCCCCCACCCCCCAAAAAAAAAAATTACAGGAACTTAAAAGGAATATTAGACTACAGCGCCTGCCAACTAGCACTACTGGGAGGTGAAGACTAAAGAGCAACTGCATTTTACTTTTCCTTGCAAACCCTTGATATACGCATTTCAACAAACAGAACAGCATCAATAAAAGCAATGAACAAGGTGAGCAGAAGGTGGTGAATGGAGCAAAAGGAAAAAAAGAAGAAGTGTAAGGAAAAAAAATTAATAAATCTGTAAATCTTCAACTTACAGTCTTTCGTTCACGCTTTGGAGGAATTGCCTGGTTTATCATGACTTGGGCTCCGGGCACCCCTGGAGGAAACTGCTGTTGGGCAGGATAATATGCTCCTGCTAAATAAAAAGCAGAAAGTCATCCCAAGGCAAAAAAAAAACACCCCACACACAATCTTCTAGAGCAATTCTCTTATTTGGGAGCAGACTGAATGTCCCTGCTTAATCTTGTCAAGACACGTACAACTCTTAAATACCCACCTACCATCACTCTCTAGACTAAAGATCTCTAAATCTGGTTATTAAGCCCTCGGATATTTGCATACTTTTTGCAGTTCTAAACTTAACAGAGAGCAGTAAAGCATGGTTTTCAAGTAAAGTGACCGTCTATTCCAAAATCTAGGCCTGCATGCAAACCTCAAAGGCTGGAGTTCATACATAACTGATCTGGTACACAATTGCAAAAACTACTAGCTTTAATATTATCTTCACACCATTTCATTTGCTGAACCCAAAACCGCTTAATCTACATTAAAACTTACAAGATGACTCTGCAAATCACCGGCTGCCCCCACTCATACCGAGCTTCTTTGCTATATCACAGCTACACTGAACTAAATATAGTCAAGTCCTGATCATATAAACATCATGAAGGGGGGAGGTGTGGAGAGCAACTAGGATTGTACAGTTACAGTAGCCATGACAAAAAAAAAAAAAAAAAAAAAATGGCTAGCCCTCAAAAACCATACCCCAAAGATTAAATGCATAATAGCTAAATAATTACATTAATGACTATGTACTAGTTAAGAAAAAATAAATAAAATAAAAACCCACACAAAAATCACCACACATGGTCTCACTCACCATATGTGCCAAACTCTGAGGGACTAGCACTAGGAAAAAAGCCAGCAGTGCCAGGTTGCACAGGGTACTGCTGTGTGGGCATAACGTAAGAGCGACCCTGAAAATGAAACAGATGCAGTATAAAACATTAAGTGAGGAGGAACTAAATCTAGCCAATAATCTTATTTTGTGTTGCTGCCACTTACCTGTCCACCTTGTATATAGTAGCCCTGGGAAGGATAGGATAACTGCGAGGGAATCATCATCACTTGAGAACCAGCTGGATACACATGGGCAGGAGGCACTGCACGAGCCGAAGAAGTACTCTGGACTCTGGTAGCGTTGCTAGGAGGTTGGGTCCTGCTCTGGTAATAATGCTGAAGAGGATGACAATAGGTAAAAATAAAAAAAATAAAATAAAAAAAAACACAAAACTCTACAAACTAAATTAGCTGTACAAGTTAAATGCTCATACCAAACCCGAGACCGTTACTAAAATTATATAAACAATGGAATACCAATCTACTCTTACTCCTAGACAGCTGAACCAATATTAAGGGAAGTCAGGAGGAACAGTACTACAATTTCAGATAATGCCAGTGTCCAATCACCTGAAGCCTGCATATAACCATATGAATATAATCCTGTATGAGATTTATATTTTTCACACACGAATATATACACCCCTATACATACATCCTTCAGTCCCTCTTTTGAATATTACACATACACACAATTTGTGTGCCCCCCCCCCCCCCCCATTTCTTTCTGGCACCAACAGGAGGAACGATTACATACTAAAGTTCAGAAGACACAAGAATAGAAGTCACAGTTGTTGATAGTAGCTAAAGGCAAGGCATCACCAAAAAGGAGGAAAGTGTCCAGCAACACAGCCTGGCTTATTTTATAAAAGCATAAAGCAGCATGCAAGCTGCTGTATTCCATACGAACTAATGAGGACTCACACGGACCGTGGACAACAAAATGTCATTGGTCTATGTCAGGGGTGCCCAACCTTTTGAAGAGCGAGAGCCACAATGAGCGGAGCAGGTGCATGGCAGCCCACTCTTTTCTTTTTGCGGATTGGAGGTAAGCGTTTGTACACAAGGCCATTAACATCTGCTACTCCTTAGAGGTGAATAGAGGGTCCAATTGGGTCGGACTGACCGTGTGAAAGGGGCCTATGGCTCAGTGCAGGTAACCCTCAGGGTGCACTGCTCTGCACCTGCGGATCAGTTTGAATGCAGTCCAGTAACCACTGCAGAACAGATATGCTCATATATACACACTGATTTTAGTAATAAACGTTTTAATACGTTTATTACAGAGCGGGAGGTCGCAGGCCACATCAGAGGGCTCCTCGGGCCACTAGTTGGGCACCCCTGGTTTATGTATTACTTAAAAAAAAAAAAAAAGGCCATATGAAGAGCTTTAATCATTTGAAAAGGCTCCTGGCACCTTGAACCACCCACTGCAATGGAAAGGTGAGAAAAAGCATCTCTCTAAGGCCCCTTTCACACGAATGGACCGATCGGGTCTGCCTGTCAGTTTTTCAGGTGGACCTGATCAGACTATCCATTGTTCTTTATGGAGCAATGGACGTCAGCGGGTATGTGTATTGACACTCGCCGACATTCGATCCAATTCTGTTTGCTAAAGGCAGATGGCTAGGGATCCGTTCCTCACCCATCTGGTGGATCTGGATGGTAACGGACAGGCGGTCCGTTTCCATCAGACAGCCCATAGCGGAAAGCAGGTAGTATACATTTCTGCTCTACATCAGCAGAGCAGACATGAACCTGTGATCCGCCTGCTCAGCAGGGATCAGTGGAGAGATCCCCTGCTAAGCAGGCAGATCTACTGACAGACTCTGCCAGTGTGAAAGGGACCTAAATAGTAAGCTTAAAGTGGAATTACAGGCTAAATAATCCTAAAACTGCTTCTGTCCCCTTCTGAAGCCTATAACTAACTATTCTGTGGAAGATCCATCTGTATATTTACCAATTTTCAGGCAGCTCATGTCCGGTCATGCGATTGGCTCCCTTATGTCAACTAGCAGCAGCTTCAGGGGAGAGGGAGCACCGACAATAGGTTCCCCGTAGTAGGTCAATGGGTGACATCACTGCTCAGTCATTCCAGCAATCTCCTCTCCCCTGCAGTTGACACGAGATCACATGACTGGACCAGCCTGAAAATAGTTAAAGTAGAAGTTCACCCTAACACCAAAATCTACAGACATCCACGATCCAAGATTAACCTATCTAGCCCTGTAAAAGAAGAAATAGCTATACATACCTTTTTAAAGCCAGTCTGGTCTCCAGTGGCAGAAGCTCTGCAGAGGAGACAGCCGACAACTGCTGAGAAATGAATGGGAAGTGACGTCACCCATAGAGACTTACAGGGGCTTCTGTTGTCTCGTCTGCATGCGCCTCCACAGAGAAGCTGCCACTGACAAAACAGGACCGGCTTCAAAAATGTATAGCGATTTCTTCTTTACAGGGCTAGATAGGTTAGTCTTAGATTGCAGGATGCCTGTAGATTTACAGATTTTAGTGTAAGGGTAAACTTCTACTCCAAGTATATGCATCTTTCTTACACTAGTTAGTATGCGTGTTAAGAGGGTGGGATCAGTTTTCTGTGAGAATTTCTGTATAAGCTGATAAAGATTTTTTCCATTTGGAAACAAGCCAAAACATGGGCTGCCACAGATGTTTCATAAAATGCTGGGTGTCACCAAGCTAGAAAAAAAAAATCATTTTGATTTGATAGTTTCCTGCATGACTCCGCACTAAGGCCACAGACATCCAATCAACTAGCAAGATGTCTGCAATGACACACCACACCTTTCATGACAGGTCACCTTTATCTCATGTGGCCTGTATTGCAATACTACATAGCAATACATATTTTCCACTTCTGACCAGCAATTAATGTATAGTAAAACAATGTGAAGGGTTACCTGAATTGATCTGAATCCTGCCTGTTAGAAGCAGCAGAAACAAGAAGTAGAGATTGGAAGGAGACAAATGTGAAAAATTACACAAGAGGGGATCAATATAGATGAATAAATGAGCAAGAAAGTAGCCTTGTTAATAGGACATATGGCGCCAGAACAGAAAATTCTCAGTTGACAGCTCAGTGGAAGAGTCAGAATTACACACATTGTAAAGCCAATAGGTGTAAGGACATATAACATTGACATATTTCACAATACAATTCTACAGAGTTGGGAAAACTAATATAGTAGGGAAAAATTTGCCATTTAATACATCCCAAACAGGTTTCTGCTTTGAATTCTAGTCTCCTTACCCGTCCCTCTTTCCAAGCAGGGAAGCAAAAAATACCAATTTCAGGCCAGGAAACAGAAGTTTCCAGCAATAAAAAAAACAGACTCAAAAACTCAAAATGATATATAATCTGTGAATTAAGGCGACTTTCAGAAGTGTTAATAGTTTATATTTAATACCAAAATGGAAAGTAAATGAACAGAAGAGAACTGCAAATCAACCACCTTTGCCTGTACATTTGCACAGTTTTTGAAGGTACTCAGCAGGTAGGTTGTTCCAAACATTTGGAGCACTAACCACAGATCTGTGGATGTAGACTGCCTCAAATTATTTTGTCTTAGTGTAATCCCAGACACTTGATGTTGAGATCAAGGCTCTGTGGTGTCCAAACCGTGACTTCCAGGACTCCTTGTTCTTTACACAGGAGATAGCAGCAAGTTTGGGGTTGTTGTCCTGCTGCACAACAAATGTAGAACCAATCACATACCTCACTGATGGTATGGCATGATGGATAATATCTGCCTGTATTTATCAACATTGAGAACACCACATATTCTGACCAAATCTCCAACTCCATAGGACATGGAAACAAGGCTAACTGACTGAACCATACACAAAAACATAGGAACTGGGGTGCAGAAAAATGGCAACAGGTGCTTTGGACTGATATTGAATACTGAAATATTTGGCCGTAGCAGGAGGCAGTTTGTTCACAGAAGGGCTGGGGAGAGGTACAATAATGTGTGTCTGCAGGCAACAGTGAAGCATTGTGGAGGTTCCTTGCAAGTTTGGGGTTGCATTTCTGCAAATGGAGTTGGAGATTTGGTCAGAATCAATAGTGTCCTCAAGGCTGAGAAATACAGGCAGATACTTACCCATCATACCAGACCATTAAGGAGGCGCGCGATTGGCCCCAAATTTATTCTGCAGCAGGACGAAAAAACACCTTTAAAACATACAGCCAATGTCATTAAGAACAAGGAGTCTTGGAAGTGATGGTTTGGCCCCCACAGAGCCCTGAATGCAACATAAAGTCTGTCTGGGATTACATGGAAGGGGAAAAAAAAAAAAAAAAAAAAAAAAGGACAGAAGAATTTGAGGGAGCCTACAAGATGTTTAGAACAACCTACCTGCCGAGTTTTCAAAAACCTTGCAAATGTAGAGAATTGATGCCGTTTAGAAGGCAAAGGGTGGTCACACCAAAATGTCTATTTTTGTCCATTAACAAAATGAACTATTAATACTTCTATTTCTGAAAGCATTCAGAACTTATCCAGGCAGCCCGCCAAGTTTCACCACAACATGGGCACAACTATAAACAAAGTAACATTTTGTTCTTCGATCAAAAGGTAATGAACTTCTGTCTGTAGATGAGGGAAGTTTAACCAAAATACTAAACCTTTCGCTGACACTTGCCATTTACAAGTTGAAATCAATATTTATTGATAGAAAATTACTTAGAACCTACCCCCACACACACACACACACACACACACATATACATGCATTATATACACACAAAAATAATGCAGAGACCCTACAGAATACAATGGTAGTTGTTGCAATATTTTATGTCACACTATTTGTGCAGCGGTCTTTAATATATATATAAAAAAACGAACACTAGAGTTAGCCCAATTTTTTTTTTGTATAATGTGAAAGATGTTACACCACGAGAGAATCATGATCTTTATAATAAAGAAAATAAATTGGGATTCTCATTTTAGCTAAAATCGTGTGTGTGTGTATGTATGTGTATGTATGTATGTATGTATGTATGTATGTATGTATGTATGTGTATGTATGTGTGTGTGTGTGTGTGTGTGTTATATATATATATGTATATGTGTATGTGTATATATATATATATATATAATATATAATATATATATATATATATATATATATATATATATATATATATAACACAGACATACTGAAGCTATAAAGCCTCAAATTATTAGAACCTGCCAACAAAGGTGTCTAATTCTTAGGAAAATAAAAAACTACCTTAGAAGCCAGAAAAATGAACACTGCTGAAGTCTAAAAATCTTTACACCGTAAATGAAAAGTGATTGTTCAAGTATTTCGAAAGAACTCACTGTGCAGAAAGTAATTCCCTGCAAGGCGCATAACAGTACATTTAGCACAACCATTTGTTGGTTTACAAATAACCCAGGTAGAATCCATGGGGACCATATGCATTACACATGCAGATGGTCATAGTGTGTATTGGCAACCATACTAATTTATACACTCATGCAGCGCAATAATGTGTAGGAAAGCAGCACTTTCAGGTGTAGGAGATATATATATATATATATATATATATATATATAAAAATAAAAACAAACACACAACTAAAATTTTCTTCATGATACAATATCTGCAAGATCACCACACTTCATACCCATACAATATTTATCTTTCCACCCTCCAGAAACAAAACAAACCCAACTACACATATTCAGGGTTACCACCCCTCTTCTATTCTCAGAATTTAGCTACCCACTTTATCTTCCCCTTTCTCTTCTCTCCCATCAGTTTTCAATAGGTTTGATCTTTTAAATTTAAACCAACCATTCCACATTTCTAAAAAATATTTCAAACCTATACTCATATGAATGACAAAGTTCTTCCATAAAATATATTCTACTCTCAAGCCAATCTTTAATTGATGGACTCTCTCCAGCAAACACCAAAACCTTGGTACAAGTACAAGCCCCTTTGTATGTGTTTAGAACATTTTGGAACTCAGCAAATACAGGTATTTTAATTATCTTGTGGCAAATGCTTTAGAGCTCCTACCTGTCGGGGCTGTGATTGTGTATTCATTTGTGGGGTCTGTGGAGGCCCAAACACCACAGGGGCCGTAGGTGTGGGGAATTGCTGAGAATAAAAAGCAAAAAGTAATTAGTAAACATCAATGAACCAATTGAGGATCTGAAGTCAAAGTATTACAACTATGAGAGCCATCAACCAATGGACGACTATCACATGTGTCATTCATTGGGTATTCTGCCCATGTTCAAACACACTGCCTGAAATAAGTAAAACATTTGAAGAAAGTCTGCCATCTAATCCACAGGGAGTGTCTAACCTGCAGAAGTATCTATACAAAAAAGGAATTTGACTTGCCTGTAGAGTACAGGACACAGGTTTGATATATTCAAAGACCCTGAGTTATAGGCTGGTACCTTCAGGTGATTGACACAGGAAAAAAGTTTTGAGAAGATGCTCTTCTGAGCAACCCTCCATAACCCTACCCCACTCAGAGATCCAGAAAGAACTTGTGGCGAAAAGATACTCAAGATACTCCCAAAAAGGTTACTTCTAAAGGTTTGCAGATCATGCAACTTTTCTCATTCGAATACTGCAAGTGCATCAGCTGATTAATTGTGGGGAAAAAAAAAAAAAAACTCATTCTGATTCTCTCGGCAGATTGACTTAAATTTATTTTTCATCACACTAAAAAAAAAAAAAAAAAGTAGGAACCTGCAACTCTTTAAGAGTAAAGTGATTGTTATTTATAATAATTAAAAAAAAAAAATATATGAAGTTTACAAACATGTCGTACTTGCCTCCACTGTGCAGTTTGTTTTGCACAGAGTGGCCGATTGTCCATTTCTGGGGTGCCCTGCGGCTCCTCCCCACATCAAATAACCCCCTAGGAGAATCGCTCTCCCAGGGGTTACCATGCGGGCACGCTCCCTAATCCAGCATTAGACATCCATAGCTGCTGAATGTATGATTGGACCCACAACCCCTTCAAGTTCTGGTCAAGTCCTGGTTGTAGAAAGGCCAAAATGTGAGGCACAGAGTATTCTCTGGCATTTAAGTGCCTGTGCTCAAACCAGAAAGAGAAAAAAATTATTTCCAGCCATGTTGGTAGCTGACCAAAAAGCAGAATGAAGTAGCAGGGTTGACCAATTTGGATGTGGCCAGGGATCATCTCCTAGAGGGACAGGGGAGAGGTGGGAGCTTGAACTGTCTATATAAAAAAAAAAGGGGGGGGGGGTATCCACTCCTGGGTTCTGAAAGGAATAGACCACAGCTCTAAAACCAACATGCCCTGTGCCAAGGTGAGCGCTAACAGGTCCCAGAGCCCAAAGTAACAGTACAGCCTTGGTATGGCTCCCAAAATTTTACCAAGGTTGGACCAATCTGGATGCAATAATTCTGTTAAAATAACCGGAAACAAAATTAAAAAAACTAGTTAAGCCAAGAGGGATGTCTCCCTAAAAAGGAGCAGAGATCCATGACCTCAGAACACTAGTGAGAGAAGGGAAAAACACACACACACACACACACACACACACTACTCGGTGTAGGGTGGGGTTATGGGGGGGCTGTCCACAAAAGCTTTGCCAGTGTCCAGCCACCTGAAGGCACCAGTCTATATTCAAGGGTTTATGAATATCATCTTAGTCCAGCGCTGCGAGATATGTGATTCTGTGTATATCATTGACATCAGGATAATGGTTTGCTAGGTCCCTGGTGCATAGAAAAAGGCCACTAAATAAGCCCCACCCCGCTTCTTGCCAAGGACAAAAAAAATAATGCAACCAGAATCTTGATTTCACATATAATGGGGAGGGTTAGAAATGCCGTTTGGTTATTACTGCTGTCAGGTTTTCCACTGCAAAGACTTATCCTGGCTCGTTACCGGAATTTGAAGAGCTGTCCAATGATAAAAGAAAGCGTTTGGAAATGTAAAAAACTGATATATATACCTGTGGGAGTCCAGGGGAAGGGGCAGTAGGGGGTCCTCCTATAGGCTGAGTAGCTTTGCTCATCTCATGTGCTGCTGCATAGGGTCCCCCGTAAGGTCTATTAAGACAAAAAAATACACACATTTAATGTCAAACAGTGAAGCCTGCGGTTGTGTTAAAACTAACATGAAATTACACCACACTATTCAAGACACCTAGGGCTTTTTAAAGGCATTGGGGAATCCCCTCAAGTGTAAACCCCTAGTCGCCACAAAAAGCACAACTTGGCTATTCAGTGATCGGGATACCAGAATCACAAAGTGTCCTAGAATGAAGATCTTGAACATAGTTCCAGGTTGAAAATGCGGTCCTCCCTCCTCCTATGCCACACTTAGACAACCAGCTGCCCATCATAGTGATAGGCGAGCAGAGCAGTGCATAATGTTGAAGGAGATGAGGCCCAGTTCTCCACCTGAAAGCGTAACACATTTTTGAATTCTGAACCACACTTACAGCATTACAACCTTCGCTTAGCTCATCCTGCTACAATGCTGGAAATAAAACTTTAACCATTGCAAAACAGCAGTGCCATGAAGTTTACTGAATGCACCTCAATACTGGTTCATCAGGAATATAAAAAAAAGGTAAAAATATGCACATTACACAAAAAAAAAAAAACGGAGAATAAAGTACAATATATATTTCTATGAACTGCCGCTGAATGTTGCCCTAAAGAGTCCCTGAGAATAATCTGTGGCAACTCTGTATACCTCCTACACAGTCCAAAAACCAAAGTGTAAAATAGTATCAAACAAAAGTGATCCAAAGTACACATGAAAACAGTTCCATATCAATTACACACAGGAGGCTGTGGGCATCAAGTCTCAATATCATGCATTTGCAGAAGTGTAGGGTGTGAGATGTTTGGTCAGCAAAGGTGGGGGGGGTGTTCTAGGGAAGGCCTACCGGTAAGATATGACCCTCTCAGTAGTTAACCCTAAAGCGTATGTAAACCCTCACATGAAGTGAAGTGAAGTGAACAGCCTCAGATGATAAACAGGGATGAAACATCTCCCTACATGAGTTATACATGTATATCTGCTGTCTTCCGCATTATATATTCTTTAGAAAGTGCACATTGCGTTACAGATTTTCTCTTCCTGTTCAGCACTGCAGTGAAGCCTGGGCAAACAGCCAAGACAGTGGATTGGAGGAAAGACACACACCCCCTCTCCTCATAGGTAGAGACTTTCAGAACTGTTGAATAGTTCAGCTTTCTGCTAATTTATAGCATCCTCCCAACACAAAAACGCTGGCTGTTTTTATCTCAGTTGAAGAACTTGTCAGGAGTTATCAGGCTGATGACAGAAGAATAGGGCAGTGCTTTGAAGAGAGAGAGCACACTGCAGATATATGTGCCCAGCTCAAATTTCATGAATTGAGCTTACATCCACTTTAAGGAATTTTACAAGCCTGGTGTTTTTCTTGCTACAGTTAAAAAAATAAAAATAAAGTCATGTTGGGACATACGCCAGGAGAAGGAGAGAGGTTTTGGAGTAAATATGGGTCATCCCCGAAGGCAAGCTTTAAAGTGGTTTTAAAGGCTCAAGGTTTTCTTTACCTTCATGCGCCTTCTGTGTGCAGCAGCACCCGCACCCCCCCAAATCTCACCTGAGCTCCCTCTCGATCCAGCAATGCGTACGAGAGCTGAGCTTCTCCCGGGTATCTCATTCCTCATTGGCTGAGACAGCAGTGGGGGGGGGGGCCATTGGCTCCTGCTACAGTCGATCACAGGCAGGAAGCCAATGAGGAGGAAGATGTGTGCATCTTACGAACGCATAGAGCGGCGCTAGGGATCGAGCATGCACCAGTGCCCCCAGAACAAGCGGCTTGCTATTGTGGCCACTGGCTGAAAAGGAGGAGCCAGGAACTCCGGCGGGGGACCCCGAAAAGAGAATGACTGGGGGGGTTTAAAAAGCTGTATCACTTTAAAGCCCAAAGAAAATTATATACACACACGTGTGTGTGTGTGTTCGTTCACACACATACACGGAGGTATTAAAACATATACATACACACAGTGAAGCATAATGAACTGATGTATGCCCTGTATAGAAATCTATAAAGAAAGATGAGTCATTTTACACAGGGACCCTGATACAAAATAAACACCCTGGGAAAAGAATACAATTCACATACAATGTGCATACTACACTAGTATTTTACACCTAAAATAACCTACAGTTCTAGAAGAAGCTTCAGGCCACACGAGTTCACACCCACTATTCAAAGTGGAAAAGCAAAGTCGCACCGTCTGCATATCTTCTGTTACCTGCTGCTAACACACACAAAGGAATTGGAGGACTGGGCTATTGACCTCGTGTCCAAACAAGGAACGGTGGTGACAACTTTTTTAGGGGAACAAAAGCTGCTGATTAACAAAGTATTCAAAGCTGTACCTAACAACTGTATGCGTATGTAAAGAGTAGCAACCACAAGTTTCAAATCAGATGCTATACCATTTATATAATCAATACAGAACATTCTATAAACACACATGTTCTGTCACAATTATATTCCAATACACACAAGATCAAAAATAAAAACCAAAATGCAGACCTTAAAAAAAAAAAAAAAATAATAATAATAATAAATAAACGCTCCAGCAGCTTTTGGGTATTTTTTTTCTGCTTCCAGAAGCAAATAGTAATAGCCTATGAGTTCATGCATACTAATTTTTAGTTTAGAAGCATTTTTAAGTTTCAGCTTCTAGGAGCACAATTTTTTGTTTTTAAAAAATTTTGGCAGCAAAAAAAAAAAAAAAAAAAGCTGAAAGCTTTTCACTGCTGCTAAAAGCTGGCACAAAAACACTATAAAGCATTTTTCAGGCATTTTTTTTTTTTTTTTTAAGCTTATAGTACATCTACATATAGATTTAGGACTGTGGCAATGCATTTTGAAAACAGAATGGGCACCCGCACAAGGGAACAGGAAACAGTTCAGATTTGTACTGTGTACAGTTTTATATATATGGACCTGACCTGAATGTAGAAGTATTGTAGGGCTATGGGCCCATGCACACAGGTGCAATGTGGTCAGTATTCCCCCATAGCACCAAGCTGCAAAAACCTAAAGAAAAAAATAAATTGCCCGTCTCATTTTGCATGTAAATAATTGTGCGGCCATTTGCATGCCTAACACATAAATGGACCAGTGATGCACTGAAATTTCGGCAGCAGAAACATTGGTCGAAAATAGTGTTTTCTGCATTTTGCTGATGAGGGAAAAAAAGGTGCAGATAATGGTGCCAAAAATGCACATGATTTTACAATGCTTTGTGTGTTTCATAGGTCATGGGACTCAAAAACAGCATCAAAAACGCGGGTGCGTTATTGATGCGTTTTCAATGCATTTTAACCAGGTGCATTTTTAATTAACTGACCAAAAATATAGCAAGCAAGATTTAACACCACAACAGAAGCGCAAGGGACCATGTGAAGACATGCATAGAATTTAAAGGGATGCATTTTTCATTAAATTAATGATATCACTTTAAGACCAGGCCTTTTTCTGACATTTGTTGGTTACAAGTTAAAATCAGTAAAGTTACCAATTTTTTTGGTATAAATGTGAAAGATGTTACGCTGAGCAAATAGAAACCTAACATGTCATGCTTTAAAATTGTGTACGCTCATAGAATGGTGGCAAACTGCGGTACTTAAAAAATCTCCATAGGCAACGCTTCAATTTTTTTTACAGGTTAACCGTTTAGAGTTACAGAGGAGGTCTTGCGCTACAATTATTGCTCTTACAATCGCAGTGATTGCAATAGAAATAAACATGACAGGTCCTCTTTTTTAAGAGATCTGTGGTCAAGAAGACCCCTGGATTTTTTACATCTGTGGGGAAAAAATTAAAATAAACTAAAAAAGCTGTCCACTAGCTGTAAATAAAGATACTGGGGGTTATGGCTGCTAGCTGTAAATAAAGATACCAGGGGTTTTACCCCCCCCCCACGGGTACAGCAGCCCCATTCATAGAAATGGGCTGCTGTGCCCACACAAGCGCGGCATGCAGGATCCACATATGTTTGAACCTAGATGGGTCCGGCATGCCAAGTTTTGTCCTTTCATTTGAATGGGCTGCTAACCCTGAGGGGAAAAGTCCCCATCTCTGCTTTTCAAAACGCAGCCGCACAGAACTGCATGGGGGAGCCAGTAAGAACTAATGGCACCCCTGTGCATCTGCTAAAGAGCAGCGCATTTTGCCTGCGGGCTGGGGAATGTGCAATTAGCATTTGTTTCCTGACCCACATATCTATGAACAGAGACAGATCTTTCTCTTGCTTTCCGCCAAAAGTAGCGGAAAGAAGTTCATTTTGGTGTGCATGAGACCCAGGCAATAAAACATCTTTATCTGGAAAGCAAAAAATACAGATTATGTATTCAGAGACTGCTCCGTGCACACAACCAACAATGTATCCAGTACAAGAAAAATAAAAAAAATAAAAGTCTCTCCCTTAATTTACACCTGATATCTGCATGCTAATCTTATGGGTTTTCCCAAGATTTTTTGCACTGGGAGACAGGGTTACAAAGAGGTAAACATAACGCATTCTAATGCAAAGATGAGTAAAATGAGCAGGACTACTTGCTAATAACTTGGACAGGAGGGGGTCTGAACTTTAATCAAGGAAGGATCACAGAGGAGAAAGCCACTGTTCAGTTAGATAATAAAACTCACCTAGACATACATATGGTAATACGGAATTTGTTTAGGGTGAACAGCAGGTATTGTTAAACAAAACACATGTTAATATCTACACAAATTTGATTAAAAAACGTAATTCTGACAAACCTGAATACATCTCACCTTGTAAATTGCAGACTCTTAACAGGATTTTGCCATTTGCACATTCTTGTGATGTACACTATAAAGCAGACGCTTACCAATCTTATTGTTTACTTGTTTTAATAACAAACATTCTATTAAATGCTGCTTTACCAAAAACGAACAAGAACCACATCCAAAGACTAAGGCCCCACACATACTATGGGCAGGAAGAGCAAGCAACCAAATACAGTCTGAAGATTTCACTATGCTATAGCCATTTTCTTTGCTATAACAACCATTCATTTTAGCTATGGCTTATTAGGATCTTTATCTGGTTGTAGCTTTATCTGAATTTACAGTACATATCAATGCCCTGCCCTTCACCTTAGAATGTACACATGCGTTTAATATTCATGACTTGAATATTGCAAAAGGCATGCAGAACACCAATGTCCCCAAAGAAAATATTTTAAGGTCATGAAATTGTTGCCACATGTGAACAGATCCAAATTTTTTTGGAGAACTGCTCACTCGCAAAAGCCAAACAAAAATCCTGATATAACAATTCTCTAGCTCCCTACAGCAACTCCTCCTCCAGCCAAACTGGCTATTATAGGTTTTGCAACTATGGTTTATATAAAAAAAACAAAAAACCCCAGCATGAATTAGGACCCGTCTCTCCTTTTTCAGTTCATGTTTAAAACTGCTAAAATAAAGATATGAATCTTAGAGTAGAACTATAGGTAACACCCCCCCCCCCTCCATTTTGAATAGAATAAAGGGAGGGTTATAACCCCTTCCAGATATTTTTTTTGCCCTCGGTCACCCCATTGTGGAGATTTTCCTTAATTTCCTGTACCATGGCCAAACAGGAAGTGAGGAAATCCCTGCAAATTAGGGGAATCTTTTGGGGACACCCAGGTCACCCATTGGAAGTTCTTACTTTTCTGATGACAACCTAAACTTTAGGATTTGCTTTTACTTTCAATGACAATGTTAAACAGGACAAATGGAGAGGGTGAATCTCCTTAACCACTTCCTGACCGGCGCACGCTGATGTACGTCAGCAGAATGGCATGGACAGGCAAATGGGCGTCCCTCTAAATTTGCCGCCGTGCCATCGCGCACACCGGCCAGGACCTCCGTGAGTCGGGTTGCGGGTCCCGCGGACTCAATGTCTGTGGGGATACCCGCGATTGCCTGTCACTGATATCTGCTCCCCGTCATCGGGGAGCAGAGATCAGTGATGTGTCACACGTAGCCACGCCACCCCCACAGTTAGAAACACTCCCCAGGGCACACTTAACCCTTACACTGCCCCCTAGTGGTTAACCCCTTCACTGCCATTTACACAGGAATCCGTGCATTTGTATAGCACCGAATGCTATATAAATGACAATGGTCCCCAAAACATCTGATGTGTCTGCATAATGTCAGTCACGATATATAATAAAGAAAACAAAAATAAAAAAATAAAAAAAAAAATCGCTGATCGCCATTACTAGTAAAAAAAATACGCCAAAAAATATCCCCTATTTTGAAAAACGCTACAACTTTTGTGCAAACCAAACGCTTATTGCGATTTTTTTATACATTTTTGGGGGATATCGCAAAATGTAAAAAATTTGTTTTTCAAAATTGTCGCTTTGTTTATAGCGCAAAAAATTTTAACCGCAGAGGTGATCAAATACCACCAAAAGAAAGCTCTATTTGTGGGATAAAAAGGACGCCAATTACGTTTGGGAGCCACGTTGCACGACCGTGCAATTGTCAGTTAAAGCGACGCAGTGCCGAATCTCAAAAAGTGCTCTGGTCTCTGGCCAGCAAAATGGTCTGGAGCTTAAGTGGTTAATGAGGGCACAGACAGCAATAAAAACTAGGTAAAAAAAAAAAGACCAGAAGATGGAAGTGCCGATAGCCCAGCTCTGAGCCCCAAGTGACACTTTTGCTGGACAGCTTGGTCTGTTCAAGGGTGTAGGAGAGAAAAAATAAATTAAAAAAAAATAAAAAAAATAAAATAAAAAAAAGATTACTGGCCGGATCACAGGTGTAATTAAAAGGGGAAAAAGCCTAAAAAAAAAAAATCAAAAAATGAATGCAGCCATCACATTTAAGTATTGGTAGACTGTAGAACTGCCCTGAAGTGACATGCACCCTCCTGCAAAAAGGAGCTCAGAGATATTGTCAGCTTCCTTATTCAAACGGGTTTATCCCACTTAATGGTGGATTTAATAAAAAAGTGCTAACACAGCAAACAGCACTACTTTTAGAACAAACAACAAAATGCCAAAACCAAGGCTGTACACACATTATACAAGTTTCCTTTAGATTTACCAATATCATAATATGAAGTAACCCCTAAACTCTTTCAATTTGTATGCAATCCGGCAAGCTCCTGCACTACATAAAAACAAACGAACAGGAAGGTGCACGCACCTAGTGCATTACCAAAACATTAGAGCGATAAAGATTGCTGCAAATAGATGCTCACAAAATTGAAACTAGTAAGACAATAATCCACAAGATTCCATACAGTGTGGAAGCACATACGTCAATCCTTTGAAATGCGGCAGATGACACCATATCATGGTGCGATTGGAGTACATGCTTCTGCACTGTATGGCAATCTTGTGGTCCATTGGGTCGCAATTTTGTGAGTATCCATTTGCAGTGATTTTTATCACTGACAAATGTTTTGCTAATGCAGGAAGTACGTGCATCTTCCTGTTAATTTTTGTAGCTGCACTTTGGATTACTCCGAATGAGGGGGGCTTCCTCCGCCATGCATCTGGATTTGAGAATATGAATAAAATATAATTTTTTTTTTTTTCATCCAACTGTGGTGGACCTAATAGTGCTGGAAGTGACTGTTTTCCCTTGCACTGAACAGCTGAAGGTAAAATCTAAAAGGAAACTGAAAAAGAAAAAATTGTATAGTGTATGGCCAGCTTAAGGCTCTATTCACATTTGTGAATGGGGCTGTTCATTACATGCGAGAAGGTCAGCAGGGGTTCCCAGCAAAAGTAAAAGCCACACTGAAAGCAAAGGAAGCTGACCACTCCCGCAGCTAATCGTGGCCATTCGCATATAATCACTCATTCAACAGAACTGAAGTTCTACTTTACAGGAAAGCAGCCATAGGATAAATCTAGAGGTGGTCACTGCCGACTTCTCATTCCACAGATCCCAGTTACCTGGATCGTCACCCGAGTTACAGAGTCATAGGAATGCAAATAAGGATATCTGGCTATACTTTGTTTTTCCAGATTTGCATACCATTTCCTGATCAATGACTTTTAAAAAAAATAAAAAATGAATGTTTGCAATCCCCATACTTCACCAAGAAAGAGTTCACTGGTAAAAAGTAAATTATGGGGGCTGCCACTACTGACCTCATTCTGAAAACGCTACTACCGGTTTGTTTTTCTGGCTCAAATTGATTTACTGACCTGGAACAAGCATGCGGCTAGTGTAGTCAGAACTCAATATACATGCCGGTTCAAGGTCAGTGAGTACTGAAGTGCTCAGCAAGATGGCCAGGCAGCTAGCATTTTAGAAAGTCCCCCCCCCGCCCCCAACAGGCTTCCCTTAAAGCAGTATTAAACCTAAAAGCAAACATACTGCAGCATGCCAATTCTTAGATGTGATGGCTGTGTACTTGTTATTTTGTTAGGCCCCTTTTATTTTCACTTATCTGATGATTTTCTACACAACTAGCTGTCCTGCAGATGAAGCAGAGGCTTGAGAAACCATTCAACAACAACACAGGTGCTTACTGTTGGTGCAACTGCTTATAAATGTGTCAGCTGGAATTTGTCAGTGTATCTAAACCAGTGTTTCTCAACTCCAGTCTTCAAGGTGTCCCAACAGGTCATGTTTTCAGGATTTACTTACTTCAGATGAAACTGATCAAATCACCTGTGCAAAAAAAAAAAAAAAAAATGGAAAGCCTGAAAACATGACCCGTTGGGGCACCTTGAGGACTGGATTTGAGCAACACTGATCTAAACCCTGCTAGTACATCTAGCACTCCCTCCTCCCAGACTGACAATGCTGATGTCCAAATCTGCCCCTGTGCTCCTTCATCCAGATTATAGGCACTCTAATACAATCGGGTGAAAAGCCTAAAAAGAAACCCAATGCAGCCATCCCCATCTAATGATTGGCAAGCTGCAATATATTACATTTTTGTTTTTGTGTGTAATACCCCTTTAAGTTTAAATGTACTTTGCCTTATTCAGTGTAGTCACTATACATTACAACTGATTTGGAAGGAAACTGTGCTCCTGCTGCTCCATAAAATCACCACAAGTATGGAAGTAAAGGCAAAGTGTACATCTGCAAAAACAGCAGATTGGCATTTCGTGTCCTGTGCTGCCACTGGGATGAAATACACATAATAGCATTAAAGCAGCCCTACAGGCAAGCAGAACTGAAAACATCCTTCTATGTATGAAAATGTAGAGAAATGGTTTCTGTAATCGTCTCACAATCTCCTGTACAGTAAACTATGAGGCGTTATACAATGAGCCAATCAAGCTGCACAGTGTTGCCAAATAGGTTTTAAAGAGCTAGCAGTGGAGGGAAGAACTTTAGGCAGCTCAGCAGGAAAGCGAAAGGAAGACCCTCTGAAAAGTAAAAGCAGCACTGCAACCAATACAAAAAAAAAAAAAAGGGGGGGGGGAGCTTGGGAGGTGTGCCCAAGCCTGTAAAATAATTTTGCATCATAGCAAACATCCCAATTCAAGCCAGATGTTCAGGACACCTCCACATATAGATACGAAGGCTTGTCCAAAATAAATAAAATGTTATGTTCTACCATCATATAAGCTCTAGGACCTATATATCTTTTCAATAGGTTTCCATAGAACACAATAAAAACAAAAAAAAGCATTACACACTAGTAAAGCTGAACTTTACTCAAAACAACTTGATAAAATAAATAATGTTCTTTAGCAAGGAACATACATTAAATAATTATGCTACCAAAATGTGTGCTGTAAATTGCCTCCAGTAATTTTCCTGTTTTTTGTTGCTGGAGGCTGCCATTTTGCTGAAGCCAAGAGCACCTGAACAGCAGTAAATCTTTAAGCAGTCAGTAGATTTGCCTCTACAAATTTGGCAGTGCCTAAAAATTGATAGCAACTGAGCATGTGCAGAGGGGAGGGGAGACAGTGTAGAAGGCTACATTTCCACTAGTGCGCCATGTCATGAGACTTGGGACTGACAAGTCGTAACCTATGATTTCCAACGAGTACCGTTCATATCTGTGCGACTTCAAAGTAGTCCCTGCACTACTTTGGTCTGGCTGATGCAACTTGAGGTCCATATACCTCAAGAATACACAGGCATTGCTTCAAGTAACATCAAAATCATGGCAAAAAAAAGGTTAAAAAAAAAAAAAAAAAAAGAAGTAGGCTTACTGGATTTTAAACAGTATAGGCACTTACAGTATTTTTAAAGTTGTACATAGCTATACCTACAAAAAAGGGCCAGAATGAACTGATCTAGCAAGACTTCATTTTCTGACTAAAGTTCCACTTTAATTACCTTCAGGTCACACTAGGGCCCTGTTAGTTCTTGGTTAAATTATATTGTACACATACTGTACTTTTTTTGCATTCCCTTCTCTATGCAACAATCTGCCTTGACTTGCATGGAGATTTTATAACAGGTTGGATTATCTATTTCAGCATGTGGCCTCTAGCATCTTATGATGGTCAGAGGTACATATTAAACAGGATTCTAAATAGATTGGTCCTCATCAGAGCATTGAAATGAGATGAAATTCAGCCGTTTGTGGGCACTCTACAACCACTAAGCTTAACTCTTAGGTTAAGAAATTTACAGAACACATTTGTAACAAAGTAATTTCCGCCACATTCAAGATTTACTTACATCACAATACCCGTTCAGTGTGCATTTCCACATGCGCGATTCATACATTTTTAATGTATTCTAGTGCATTTTTCACTTTAAACATCCTAATTTTTAAAAGCAGTATTATAGCATTTCCTTTGAGGTCACTTCCTGCCTCCTCCTTAGGCCTCAACATCTACCCAGGGTTTTTTCAGCCATCTCCAGATATGCACAGGAACATACACAGCTACTGCACACATCTTTTATTTTTTAATCCCTCACACTTTTGTGCTTCCCGATGTGTTTACACACATTCCATGCAAAAAAAATTAAAAATAAATGCATGTTGCTGTACTTTAAGAAAAAACAAAAAAAAGCACTGCACACAGTGGTATGAAGTAGGGTCACTTGAAAACATTGATTTTGCTGTACATGTTTTTAGGATTTGATTAACACACCTGAAAGCATCTGGTGATAAAAAGCCTTTAAACAGATGGTAGGAAAATAAAACATGTACTTTTACTATATGGTTTCAAAATCCAATTCATGGCCGTTGTACCCTTTACCGTATCTGAACAGAACACTATAGTCTACTACTTAGAAGTCTATGGTATTTAAATCGTAACACATGCTTAACATTTAAAAACTTTAAATAAAAAATAAATAAATCTAATATTGTGTCTGCAAAAACAGTGAACCACAAAAAAAAATACATTGAGAATACAAAATATCTTTAAAAAAAAAAAAAAAACACATTAACCAAATGCAAAAAAGGTTGACCAAACACAAAGTTAAAACACACAGGATTCAAGAACTTCCAACAAAAGCCAAATAAAAGGCTTAGGGCCTATAGCTCAACCACCATTTATTTAGCCAACCTGTACCTACCCTATAGCTCTAGCAAACCAGCAATGCAATAAAAAGTTAATGAAATTTCTACAGTGTGCCATAAATAAGAAGAAAAATATAACACTTACGTTAGAAGCATGCAGATCTGATGTAGCTTTCCAAACTCAACTTACTGTATAATGAAGGGATCTCACACACATGAAAGCTAACACAGGTCAATCCCCTCCCCCAAAACAGCCAGTAAGAGTCTCCCAGCCTGATGATAACATTTGGTAATAGGCATTGTTGGGGTAAGTTCATTGCATCTCAAAAGGGCAGCAGGATATGCACAGATGGTGCAACCCCCTCCCAAAAAACAAACAGTTAAGGGAGAGCCTTCAATCCTTGTTAAACCTGCTGATTAGGTATTCCCTCCCCCCAACACCACCAGAGCAATACTAAACGCCTTCTCATATACACTACTACTGGGCACACTTGTATCAAGTTTGGATTGCCTACAAGTTAAATGTAAAATTATTACTGTACTATAACTTATTAACTCCCCACAATAGGGAACATTGATTACACTGCATGACAATATAAAAAGTTAAATGTAAAAAAAAAAAATATATACTTATATACTATGTGTACATAATCACTTAATATCACTATGAAAACTAATTTAGAATTCTTAAGCCCCATTCACAGCTTGAAGCTCCAAAAAAGCTAGAGGGAGAAAATAAAAAATAAAATCAATTATTCTCTATGGAGATGGGTCACATCTCCACTCCAAGTCACCTGAGAGAAAAAAATAAAAAATAAAGTTTGAGCTTTTTTTGTTGTAGCTCAAAATGGGCAGATTTTCATTTTTTTTATTCCCACAGAAATGAATGGACACAAACAGCACACACTGTTGTGCATTTTTGCATTATTTTCTGCCTGAATAAAAAAAAATGAATAAATGCAACATAAATAACCGAAAATATAGCTATCTCTTCCCCCCCCCCCCCCCCCACGACAGATTAAGGGACTGCCATGTTGGGGAATGCTACTTTATATGCGTGGGTGATGCAATTGGTGTAATGCAAGCTAGTGTTCCCCATTTAACTACCAATATATAGTTAGTGATGTTAGAAAACCAACATTTTAAAGAAAAGATTAACTACCTTTAAAAATGTAAATAAAAAAACAAACACACATTAAAAACAAATTATAACAGTAGAATATAAAAGTGGTCAAAAATCAAGGGGTCCTATAGCCAGTTCGTACCAGGATGAGCAAGACTCCCTGGGTTTGTTTTGAACATTTTCTTATTCATGCATCTGTGACACTTACATAATGTACACAAGTAAGTTGTGTCTGTAGAACACAGAATCCAACAAATATTGGTGTACAGTATTATATCAAGTAGTGCTAATGTTTGGATATGCTTATCGGTGGCATCTCTTTTAATCAAAAAAGCCACTGCCAACACAGGGCAGACCCCCAGACTGTGGCCCACCGAACAGGCAATGCTACCCTAACAGACCTTCCTAGGGAGTAAAGCTGGCCATACACAAGTAGATTTTTAACTAACATTTGCATTTTTTTTTTTTTTTTTTACAACCCTAAAACAAGTAGAACATGTAGGATGTTCCCAAAGGTGAATGTATTCTTTAGGTCACTGTGGTTTTACCAAGGAAAAAGCTGCCACCATTATATAGTATAATTCTTGGGGGGGGGGGGGGGGGTGTGCGCCATGTGGTTTAAATGGATTCTGTCAGCAAATAGCCTCTCCAAAAACCTCTGAAGAAAGCAGACATCCCCAGGCTTGCACACTATACAATATAGTCTAGTTCTAGATTCCAGACTGCACTTGCAGTAAGGCTAAACAGATTGAACCTCTCCATCTCAAAACTATGGTGACTGACACCAGCAAACACTTTGAGTAGGAAACCCCAAACCAAATACACAATGACACATTCCCCATCTGCTGGTGACAGCTCCTGCAGGCATAATGTGATGAGGAGTGTGACCAATCTATAGATAGCAAAATGTACAACTGCAGAGGCCCAGGGCAGCCTATAGAAAAAAATGTGTCATGACGAGGCATGTGCTGATAGCATATGGGTCAGCTACCAGTTACTCTTTAAAGGGTTAAAACTGGTCAGTTTATAATTTAGTGTCTGCTTCCAGAGATGCAAAAAAACGCAAAAAAATAAGGGCAATTCCGCTGTGTCAGTCTTTACCTGAATGCGTGTCCCCCACTGGAAAATTTCCCTCCACCTCCTGCTCTGGTGACAACTAGAAATAAAACCTTATCACGTCTCAGTGAAATTGGGCACAGGACAAAGAAAGCAAGTCTAACTAATGAGAAAAATCCTGACAAAGTTTCTAATACATGCCCAATAAAAAAAATAATAAAAAAAGTTTTTGATAGAAATACACTTTACCTGTAAAAAAAAGTCTGCAGTGGAGCTCTCTCTGCGTTGCCATTTCTGATGAAGGGAATGCCTCTGACTTGGTTCCAGCCCAAAGCAAAGTCTGATTCATCCATTTAGACCTTGTTCATACCATGTACAGACAGGAGATTTTCTGCAGTGGTCTCTGCAAGGACACAAAGAAAACAATAGTTCTCTATGTGTCCTGTTCACACCATAACACTGGTATCACATGTGGATGATTGTTGTGCAGAAATATGCAATGTGTATGCAGTTATCTGCACAGAAAAAACAAAACAAAAAAACAAAAAACCACACCTCATGCGACAGCATTGTTCTGGTGTGAACAGGGCACACAGAAATCAATGGATTTCTTGGTATCCTTGAAGACCTACATAAAAATTACGCAAGTGATCTGCACATGGAGTAAACTAACCCATGCAAGTCAAATCTGCGCGTTTTTTTCCATCAGTTTTTATGCACGTATGGTGGTAACGAGGCCTAAAGGTTTTTATCAACTACTGGCTGGTCACAGAGGTGCTATCATTCTGTGATAGCTTGAAGTCATCTAGAAATGCACATAAGGGTCGCCTCCAATAGCTGCTTCCACTTTCCCTGCTGCTGGCTGAGCCAGTCAGTTCTGTCCTCAATTTAGTGGCAGTGGTTTATACATTTATCCCCACTGAAAACTATGGAGCCTGGTCATCACTGGCTGTGTCAACCTTACTTCAACCCATCAAATTTCATCATTTTTACTCAGTTTTGTCTGGGGAGTATAAAGTAGTGATGTTCTCCATCTCAAATGGTAAAGTTAAAGAGTAACTCAACTTTCGTGGAGGTAAAATAAAAAATAAAGTTATATTGTGATTGATTAAAAAATACATTTACTTTTCAATCTGCAGAAGTGTCATTTTCTGAAAATGTAATGCAATATGGCTACCTGGAGGTGTTCTGTACACAGAGTGTGTACAGTCCACTCCCCAGAAACAATTTCCCACCTGTGTGATTGGCTCACCAGTTTCCCCAGAAGTCTGCACTAAGATACAAGTCAGATTTCAGGCATCCCCTGCAACAAGTATCATTTTTGGTGAGATATTTCTAATAGGAACACATCTAAAGGGATGTAGGCCCAGCAGCTTTCCTCATTTGTGCCCCGCAGCAGCTTGATACTTATGAAACCACTCCTATTAGAGCCACTGAGAACAGGGGCACAGAAAAACAAACAGGGATTTCTTCAGAATAACAAAAGGTAGGAATCTGCAACAAAGTTTGTTAAAATCCTTGTAATGTACATATCACCCAGGGGGAGAATGTTTTTTTCCCCTCAAAAACAGTGGCGTTACGCATTAAAGTGGAAGGTCACCCTAAAATCTGTAAGTCTAAAGGCATCCATGATACAAGACTAACCTATCTCCCTGTAAAGAAGAAATTGAGAGTATATATATACACACACACACACACACACACACACACACACACACACCTTTTTGAAGCAGCTCCAATACGATCTCTAGCGGCGGAATCTCTGCAGAGGACACAGCCAACAACGGTTTGGAAATAAATGGGAAGGGATGTCACTAGGGCTGCAACTAATGATTATTTTCATAAATCGATTAGTTGGCCGATTATTGTTTCGATTAATCAGTTAATAACCATAAAAAAGGTGTGGTGTATAATTTAGTTAATATGTAAAGTTAAAAAAAAAAAAAAAAAAAAAAAAGGGCAATTTATTCTTAAATATCTCTATGCAGTGGGAAATGTAAATAACCAACTATATGGTTAGGGAGCAAAATATCTAATCCACTTTGAGAATAACAGACAGAAGAGATATACTGTATATACCTGACCCTTTCCAAATATGCAGCGGCTGAAAAAAGCATAGATGTGAACGTGTCCCATAGGAAACTATGTAAATGAACTGTAGTGCGTTTCTGCAAAAAGCACCAAAAAAACATAGATGTGAACCAGGTCTAAGACGTTAAAAAAATTAAAATTAGCCCTTTATAGTACAAAAAAAAAAAAATCAGATAATCACTACTGTAAGGGGTTCATTTTTCATTTCAGTAAGGGGTTCATTTTTTTACTGTAGAACTGTGAAAGCAATATTTACAGTAGCGATTTGCTCTTTTTGTAGTATAAAGGGCTCATTTTAGTTTCTTTTTAATCCCATTATGTTACTGGCCGATTAATCGATTATGAAAAAAGTAATCGATTAATTTCATAATCGATTAATTTCATAATCGATTAATCGATTAGTTGTTTCAGCCCTAGATGTCACCCATAGACTTACTATGGGGCTTCCGTTGTCTGCTGCCTCTTCTGCACCCGCCTCAAGGGAAGCCACCGCTGACAGCTCAGCGTGGGAGCAGACCGGAGCAGCTGCAAAAAAGGTATGATAGCGATTTCTTCTTCTCAGGGCTAGATAGGTCAGTCTTAGATTGTGGATGTCTGTAGATGGAGAGATTTTAGTGTTAGGGTGGACTCCTGCTTTAAACATGTGTGGAAGATTGGTCCAGGGCATAGTAGCTAGGGTGGCAAAATAAAACATATCCTATAGGGACCCATATGAAAAGCTCATCTCAATTCCCCAATATTATTTTAATAGGTTCCCTGCAAAGTAGGCAATAATATAATGTGTATGTGTAAGGTCCATCTGTCCACTGAAATGCTAGTAACTCGCTGACAAATGAGGAGGAAATATTAAACTGGGAATAAAAATTCTATTTCAATATCTCATGTATGATGTTCTCCGCTAATGAGGGTACATTTTTGGCACCAAAACAGGTCCAGTAAAGTTGAATGGAGCGTCCCCAACTCTCAGAAACCATTTAAAAGCACACTGAAACCTTAAAAACACCAAAGCCCAAATTTTGGCTTCCCCAGCAACTAAAATGCATTCTTTGAAACGTTGCTGAAACACCTTTTTACTTAAAACTGAACTGAACACATGATATTGCTGATTTCTAGTGCCATCCTTTCAGTCTTCCAACATGTCTATGTTGCCTTCATTGTACTCAACCAGGAGATTTTCCTTTACTTTTACTGTGACAGGAAGTGCAGGGGAAACTCCCCTATTGTACTGGCCATGCTATTCAAAACAAAAATGTAAGATAACTGTAGTTGGACTATTCCTGCGAGTGGAAATCTAGCTGATCCACCCTTACAAACCACTTTGGCCTACAGGCAAGCCTAGATTAAGGCTTACCTGTAGGTCCAAGAAATATCTCTTAAACCTACACGGTTTAGGCGATATTTACAAAAAGACAGGCACTGCTGTCTACGGCGCATGCGCCATAGACATCGGTGCGCAGGCGCACTGAGCAAGCCGCAGATCATGGCGATATGCCGCTCTTGGCGACTCCCGTGTGCATGCGCGGGAGTGATGTCCCACAGCGCCGGACCAGCGAGACCCAGAAGTCCCTCCGGGATTGATGGCGACGGAGGAGGACGTGGACGAGGGTCGCTTCGGGGGCTTCGTTCTCAGGTAAGTTATTCATAATGAGCTAGTATGCTATGCATACTAGCTCATTATGCCTTTGCCTTGCAGGTTCCATTAAAAAAATAAAAAAAAATCTGAGGCTTTACTTCCTCTTTAAATCCAAAATGTAATATTGCAGCTTACCAATCACTAGAAATGGTGGCTGCATTCGTTTTCACCTGGTGATCTGGCCAGTAACACTGCCTATATTTGAGAGTCCCTACTCTGGATGAAAGATCAGGGGCACAACAGAGAGCAACATTGTCAGCTGGTGGGAGGGCAAGGAGAGCAGATTTAGATACACTAACAAATTGAAGCCACGCTCCGGCTAATAATTTTACAGCAAACTTTTTTCTTTTGGGATAAATTCAATATAATGTTTGCTTTTAGGTTTAATTCAACGTAAAAGCCCAAACTGTCTTTTTTGAAAGATTGGGGATCCTCGCTTTAGTTTTAAATCTTGTGTCTCAGTTGAGAATTCTCCCATTAGCAAGTTGAAGTGAGGGGGATCTCTTAACAGAGGTTCTAACCCTTACCTCCCCATGCTACAAGAAAGAGAAAAAAAAAAAAACACACACTACTTGCAGTCGGTCATATTTTAACCTCTTCATGACCAAACACCACATATATGATGCGAAAGGAAAGGTGGGCTTGAACACACTGACCATGCGGTCTCCAAAAGTGCTCCCAATCAATCATGTTATCTGCAGTGAGAGCCAATCACAGCTGTAACGAGATTAGGAAGCTGTTCCAGCTCCCGGCATTAAAGTGGTATTAAACACAAAAGTGAGCATTATATTGCAGCTTGCCAATTTAAATGTCTGCCACTTTTTTTTTGAAGAAGCTTTCGATCCTTTATTTTTTCCTGGTGATCCAAGTCTGTTTTTCAACAGAACAAGCTCTCCTGCAAATGCAGCAGTTAGAATGTTGAGACAAACCATTTACCACTGACAGGGGTGCTTACATGTAAATCCTTTATCCCACAAGAAAAAAAAAAACTGTTGCTGTAACTGAAATGTTAGCTGTAGTTTGTCTTCAATTTGTTAGGGTATCTAAATTTGCTAATGCATTTGAAATGCCCCTCCAGACAGTTGCTGTGCCCCCTGTACTTATTCATCCAGAGTGGGGGCACTAAAACAGGAGGTGTGTTACTGACTAGATGAAAACGGGGGGGGGGGGGATTTAATACTGCTTTAAAGTGGTTGTAAACCCTTACAAACCACTTTGACCTACAGGTAAGCCTAGATTAAGGCTTACCTGTAGGTCCAATAAATATCTTCTAAACCTACACGGTTTAGGAGATATTTGCCAAAAGACGGGCACCATTGTCTACTGAGCGCGCCGCTGTAAACGGCGATATGCCACGAGTGGCGGCTCCCATGTGCAGGAGTGACGTCATTGCGGCTCCGTCGAATGACAGCGCCACCAAGAAGATGAAGGCGCCGTACACAAGAGGACAGCGGTGACTTCGTTGGCTCCTGTGTTAGGCAAGTGACACATAATGGACTACTGTGCGATGCATAGTAGTCCATTATGCTTTACCTTTGCAGGGAAACAAAGAGGAAGTAAACCCATCATGGTTTACTTCCTCCTTAAAGCACACTTATAAGGCTGCCAGCAGCTGTTGGGAAAAGGTGAATGTGGGATTAAACCCAAAACCAAATATTAAAGAGGAAGTAAACCCTGATGGGTTTACTTCCTCTGTTTCCCTGCAAAAGTAAAGCAGAATGGACTACTATGCATCGCATAGTAGCCCATTATATGTCACTTACCTGACACAGGAGCCAGCGAAGTCACCGCTCTCCCCTTGTGTACGGAGCCTCCATTTTCTTGGTTGGTCTCACTGCTCCGGGGCTGTCATTCGACGGACCCGCGATAACGTCACTCCCGCGGCATATCGCCGTTAACAGCGGCGCGCTCAGACAGCGGTGCCTGTCTTTTGGCAAATATCTCCTAAACCATGTAGGTTTAGGAGATATTTATTGGCCCTATAGGTAAGCCTTAATCTAGGCTTACCTGTAGGTCAAAGTGGTTTGTAAGGGTTTACAACCACTTTAACATGTTGCAGATTGCCAATCATTAGATGCGATGTTTGCATTAGGTTTTTTTAGGTGGGTTTCACCTGGTCATTCTGCCACCAACATGCCTCGTGTATTATGGTGCCTCTGGACGAAGAAGCAACAGAGACACCTTTGGAGCGCAGCAGTGTTAGACTACTTCCACACTGGGGCAGCTGGGCGTCATCGGTAAAGCGGTGCAATTTTTAGCAGCGCCTTACCGTCGCTTTAGTGGCACTATTCGGCCGCTTGTGGCCGAAAGAGGGTTAAAACAGCCCGCAAAGCGCCGCTGCAGCAGCGGTTTGCCGGCTCGACCCCATTGTTTTCAATGGGCAGGGGCGCTTTAGGAGCGGGGTGCACACCGCTCTTACAGCGCTGCAAAGATGCTGCTTGCAAGACTTTTACCGTCCTGCTAGCACACCGACAGAAGAGGCTCTTTACAGGCGCCATGTTTAGCACTGTAGCGCCTGTAAAGTGCCTCAGTGTGAAAGGTAGCCTTAATCTAAGAGGATTTCGATCAACTCCAGGCAGGAGTACACTACACTAAAATGTAGCCACCACATCTAAGAATTGTTAAGCTATATTAAATCAGGGTTTCTCCCCCTTTTCACCTTGGAAAAACGTAAAGGTTTGAGATCTCGGGGAACCCCTGAAATAATTTTCATATCTACAGCTCATGGAACAGAGATAGTATTAAATGGAATTTAAAAAAAAAAATAAAAAAAATAAAAAAAAAACTTGCCTTCTTTTCACAGCCCAATGTCTCGGTGTGCATGGTGGCGCAGAGCAAACAGCGAGGATCCACACTCCTTGCAGAATCAGAGCTAGTGTTTTTTACCCAAGCATTTTTTCATGATGTACTTTATCTTAATTGCTCAAATGTATAATTTTACTCTAAAGCCACATAACTAACATCAACAAACAGGAGACATTATATAGAGTGTATAGGAGGGAAAACTGTTCTTGTTCAGGTTTGTTTATAGAGCAATTGAGGGGGGGGGGGGGGACGAATTGGCAACAAATGACTGCAAGAACTGGTCTTCCAATACGCCTGATCATCAGGGAACTAGAGCAAAATATAGAACACACTGCCCAACCCTAAACTAGGGTTACACCGATACCATTTTAAGACCAAGTATTGATAATTTTTCTCAAGTACTCGCCGATACCGATATTTTTTTAATGTCATGTGACAGTGGACTTTAAAAGGTAAAATTGTAATAAAAAAAATGTAACTACTGACAAATATTTGTTACATTTTTTTTCTTATTTATCAACCTGTTGGTGGGCTTTGGGGAGATATCAGGGGTCTAAACAGACCCGACATCTCCCCTTTTAGACAGAAAAAGGGACTGAGGACACAGATTCCCCAGTCCTTTTCTCTGCAGCACTAAAGATGAATGGACAAGAGAGACAGCAGCTCCTGCTCATTCATAAACTGAGACATTGTAAACATAGTTCAAAGCTCAGTCAGTGATCACTGACTATTCATTCGGAAAAGGAAGGTGCCGGCGGAGCACAGAGGGGGACCAGAGGAGAACAGAGAGGGGGACCGGAGGACACGGGACAGTCAGGGATGATCGGTGCAGCAGTGAGGGGAGAAGTGGCTGTCAGATGCTTTATTGACCTCTATACAGGGAGATCGGTCCCTCAACTCCCCCCACCACTGCACCGATCATCCCTGACTGCTCAGGTATTGGGTCAAGCATCAGAGCATTTGCACAAGTACTTGGTATCGGAACCAATACTAGTATCCGTGTAACCCTACCCTAAATTGTTTGTTATCCCAACATTTCATATTCATGACATGTCTGTTGTACTTGTGTTAAATAGTATCCTGTCCTCTTTGCGTGGCTGCCTTTGTGTGAAATGTATGGTCCTGCCAGTCTCCCCGTTTTCCCATTTCAAACTGACCATGCTAGGCACATCCGCCCCAGCATGGTCAGTTTCCTGGCTAGGAGAACAGCCTGCCTGTCCCCCCTGGGATTATTTCAATAGGTAAGGCTTCATCACATTACCGCCAACGCCCCAGTGTGAAATTAGCCTTAAAGTGCGCCGCTTTACCGTTGTTTTTGCTGAGTTTTTCGGCTGCTAGCGGGGCACTTTTAACCCCTGCTAGCGGCCGAAAAAGGGTTAAAATCGCCTGAAAAGCACCAATAGGCTGGCAGTGCTGCTCATTGATTTCAATGGGCAGGGGTGCTTTAGGAGCGGTGTATAAACTGCTCCTACAGGGCTGCAAAGATGCAGCTTGCAGGACTTTTTTGGCATCCTGCCAGCGCACCGCTTCAGTGTGAAAGCACTTGGCTTTCACACTGGAGTGAGGATCTTTACAGGCGCTACGCAGGTGCTATTTTTGTGCTATATCGCCTGTAAAGCATCTCAGTGTGAAAGCAGCCATACTTTAATTCCACAATCACATTTAGGCAGGCCATACACGGAGCAAATTTTTCTTGCAACCTTGTGTTGCATGAAAGAAATTAGCTGGATTGCCCCCAGACTGTTTATGCAGGAGTCCATCCTGCTGGGCCATTGTCTTTTCTTGGCAGAGGGGAGCCATCTCCGCTGATTGAAGGCAGTGAATCACATGAGAATATGGCAAGCTGGTTATACCCAAGATGATTGATCATCCATTCACACTTGTGCGACTTAAAACCATGCAATTTCAACTTCATGTGACTGATGCGATTTTGGAGTGTGACTTCATCTTTGACCCATGTGATTGTGCTCTAAAACATTGCACACAAATCACATGTATATCATAAAGGTGCCAATTTCAAGGGTTTGCATTAAAGTCTATGGCCCTCAGGTTGCATGAAAGTCAGACCAAAGTAGTGCAGTAACTACTTTTAAGTCGCACAGATATAAAGGGTACTCATTGGGAAACGTGGGGTGCGACTGCTTGTTTCCTCCCCCTCCCCCAATAAGACCATTTTCACACAGCAGTGGCGGCGCTAGTGCTAAAGCACCGCTCATTTTAGCGGTGTTTAAGCTGCGATTTTCTGCCTGTAGCGGGGCGCTTTTAACCCATGCTAGTGGAAGAAGGGGTTAAACACACCTGTGTTGCAGCGCTGCCCATTCATTGAAATGGACAGGAGCATTTTGGGAGCGCTGTACACAGTGTTCCCAAACCACCCCAAAAGATACTGCTTGCAGGACTTTTTCTACCGTCCCGCAAGCGCACCGCCCTAGTGTGAAAACACTCGGACCTTCACATTTGGGTGGCATGGGAGGCACCAATTCTATCGCTAAAACGCCTGAAAACTGCCTCAGTGTGAAAGGTGTCTAACAGTTTTGATACTGGCTGATTTTGTCAGACTGGATATTTTTCTAGCTCCTGTAACAAGGCAAGGATAGAGAATCAAGGCACGTTGTTGGGTGAATGGTTACAACCGTTTTGTATTGTTGCCTGAGTTTAGATGGTTTTGTTTGGCTCATTCCTGTATGGTCGGTGGAACAGTGGACACGTGTGGTAGCAAAAATACTGACATAGGTTCTAATTATTATCTACTTTATTCAAAACAGCAACACTATTTGTCCACTATATACTAAGAATGGCTTCCTCAGAAGAGCCCTTGGAAAGGATTTTTAGAAAAGATTTACAAAAAACACTTGTACCCAGAGGGGAAGGTAGATGTTTTCAAGAACAATGGAAAGGGGAGGCACTTCCTGTCCTCGGAAACTGCCTTTATCATAACAGATACTCAAATGAAACCGTAAATAGCAGCCCTGTCCATTGTCCAATGTCCATTACCTAACCCATTTTATGTAGGTACCCTAAACCGGTAACATTCTCATGGATGCGCGAGTAGGATATATAGAAATTTACTAGATCTGTGCCAAATGAGGTGAGTTCTTAACACATGAACTCCTTGCAGAAACTGAAGTTGGGAAACAGCAATCTGAATATATAGCATTTGTACTACAGAAAGAGGTGTGTTAATGTAATACTCTGCTTGCCATTTTCTACAAGAAAACTGCTATATTTACTCTTCATAACTATATCATCACCTACATGACAGATTCATTATAGATAAAAGCATATATGCCAAATTTCTAAACCTGTGCCAGGTTAGTGATGTAGCGTTTGGAATCCGACCCATCAGCTGGACAGTCAGCCTTTTTAGCCTGGAAAGTAACGGGTTAGTGTTTCTAAACTGAAATTAAAGTGCATATATATCCATCGCCATCTATCTCTATCTACACACAGAACAGAGTTAATATGTACTAGTCAGAATTGGATGGAGGCTTTTTGGGAAATCGTTCTGGAGGTGAACTTACACTTTGAGCCCACGTTCACACTGGGCCGATTTGGCATGCAATTTGACATGTCAAACCTGCAGCTTTTGTCGGCAATGGCACTACCCAGATCGGTGCGACCCACAAGTTTGCAGCGCCGCACCGATTCCCAAAAGATGTTCCTGTACTACTTTTGGCGACTTCGGGGGTGATTTAAAATTGAAATCTGTGTATGACCCCGCACAGATGTCTGTCAAATCGCCCCCGAAATCGGACTGCATTACTGGTTTGAGTTCAGTTGAATTCGATAGATAGAAAGATATTATACACACACACACACACACACACACACACACACACACACACACACACACACACACACACACACACACTTGGGTTTGTCTATCCTTTAGGAAGACTTTCCAAAAACCCCCCCTAAGCAATTCTATATTCCCTGAAAAGTACATAACAGTGCCCCCTCACCCCCCCCCTCCTTTCCGAAGGACTGAATGTTACAGTAATGTACCCCCTAGTGGCTGCTCAGAAGACGGCTCTTCCCTCTTCTAGATGAGCTCAGGTGTGGCATTTCATCTGCATTGAGCTGCCGCTACTGAGTGCAGCTGAAACAGGGAGTGCGTAAGCAAGCAGTTTAACCACTTCAATACTGGGCACTTATAGACCTTCCTGCCCAGACCAATTTTCAGCGTTGTCACACTTTGAATGACAATTGCGCGGTCATACAACACTGTACCCAAACTACATTTTTATCATTTTGTTACCACAAATAGAGCTTTCTTTTGGTGGTATGTGATCACCTCTGGGATTTTTATTTTCTGCTACAAAACTTTGTAAATAAGTTCTCTCCTTCGCTGATGGGGCTGCACTGACGGGCACCGATGAGGTGGCATGGATGGGCACTGTCAAGTCGGCAGCTTTTGCCGGCAATGGCACCACCCGGATCGCTGCGACCCGCAAGTTTGCCGCACCGATTCCGTAAAGATGTTCCTGTACTACTTTTGGCGACTTTTGGGGCACTGGAGCTGTAGGAGCATCTGAATCTCCTATAAGGCAATCTTAGTGTTGTCAATATTTTATCTCAGTCATTAAAAAAAAAACATAACAACCAGCGACGTACCCATACATCACTGGACTTTTGGTTTTATACCAGGATGATGCCTGCAGCCATCATTCCGATACCGTTTTTTAGAGCCAGCGGTCAGCTCTCTTGTAATAGCAGTCAAAGTGGTTAGCCACTTGACTGCTATTACACGAAGCAGGAGGGGACATTCTCCCCCTCCTGTGGCTCTCAGGCTCTCCCATCCCACCGTCTGCCAGCTGGCCCTACAGCCAAGCAAAGCTGGGATCAGTTGTTTGTGATAGCAATATCACTTCCAGTTTAACCAGATGTCAATTTTGAAAACCAAACGTATTCAAGGACAGAGGAGGGATTTGGGGTCTTATAGACCTCAGATTCCTCCATGAAGAGTACCTGTTACGTGCGTATTGCTGTCACAAAGAAGGTTTACATTTACAAAAAAGTGTAAAAATAAAACAGTGATCATCCCACTGTGGGGCAAGGAGGGGGTCCTGTGCAAGTTCACCTTACAGATCTTTCACTTTAAGTCTGGGGGAGGAGGGGTGTTCCATGTAATAGCAGACCTAGATACACTATTTCAAGCCAAACTCCAGCTCCCACTTAAGCAGTTACTAGGGTTTCACTGGTACCCCTTTTTATAAAAAAAAAAAAAAAAAAAAAAAAAAAAAAAAAAAAAGTATACCAATATATTCTATATTCTCCCCCCCCCCCCCCCCAAAAAAAAATATTGCAATAAGTGTATATTGATTGGTTTGCACAAAAGTTATAGCATCTGCAAACTATGGGAAAGATTTACGCCATTTTTATTATGATATATTTTACTTGTAATGGCGGCGAACTGCGATTTTTAGCAGTACTGCGACATTGTGACAGACAGATTGGAGACTTGACACTTTTTTGGGACCATTGGCATTTATACAGCAATCAGTGCTATAAAAATGCACTGATTACTGCGTAAATGTCACTGGAAGGGATTAAGACTAGGCGGCAATCAAGGGGTTAAACGCGTGTTCCCTCAGCATGTTCCAGCTGTGGGGATGGGAGTGACTAGGAGAGGAGCCATATTGTTTTTTCCTACTTCGTAGGAACAAACAATATGGCTCCTCTCCTGACAGCACAGGGATTTGTGCGTTTACACATACAAAATCGCTGTGCTGGCAATTGCACATGCCCGCCGACCATGTGCATCGGTCCCCCACTGCGCCCTCTGGTGGCTGAAAACGGGTCAGATGTACCCGTACAGGATTTCCCCAAGGAGAGCCATTGTTCCCCAAGTATAGCTGCGTGACACTGTCAGGCAAGTGGTTAAGGGGAGTTAAAATAGGTTTCATAAACTGTCCACTAGATGGCGCTTCCCTTTCTTCACTGACACACACACGAGCGGTGGGGGAATCTAATGTGATACGACAGGAAACACTGCATTTCTGTTCAAATCACATGTGATTCTTTGCAGTGCGATTTGCACCCATTTTGTATTTGCGCAAATCGCGTGAATACAAAGTACCAGTTTCTGGAGCATTTTTCACAAGTAGGAGTGACACTACTGACAATACTAGGTATCAGCACAGATACCGGTATAAGGGCATTCTTAGCATCTACAGTAACAGTTTTTTTCACCCTTTTGGGATACATATTTTACATAAACGAATAAAAGCTGATCACTGTAAGCACCCCTATTAGTGGTAGGTAGTTTCAAACACCTCTAACTACTACATCTACAGGAGAGCTTGTTCTGTTGAAAAACAGCCTTACTAGCAAGATCACCAGGTAAAAAAAGTAAAGAAAGCCCAAGACTGCATTCACACATGATCGAGGGCAGAATCGCCGTAATTACTCCCCGCAATTTCAAATGGCTGCAAAACGCAGACCGAATTTGCGATGCCATTACTTATAATGGCCCCCCCAATTGCGCTGTGATTTTGCTGCAGTAAATTGCAATGTGTGAGGCTGTCTCCCAAAAGAAGCTCATATTCCTTTTTGAGCAACAACCGTTGTTTGCAGTGCAATTTACCTCACGACAATTGCTAAAGCGACCTGCGTTTTGCAGCCATTTGAAATTGCAAGGCAGAATCTCGCCGATTTGGCCTGCGGTCATGTGTGAATGCAGCCTAAAAAAGAAAGCCAAGTGGTTGGTCTCATCCAATCTTCTGGAGAGCCTGTGCTGTGAAAGACAGACTTGCTGGATTACCAGATGAAAATAGAAGGCCTTAAAAAGAAAACCAATACAGCCATCACATCTAAGAATTGTTAAGCTGTAATATAATAAAGGTTTGCTTTTGGATTTGACAAAATTGAGCAGATTGGACAAGGCAGAAGAATATCGTTTTGCATCAATCAGCATTACTAAAACTTTGTTGATGAATACAACTGAATTTCGATGAATTATATTATAAGATGGTGGAAACTGATGTGAATGTGATAACTTACAGTTACAAATGTAAGCCACCATTTGCGAGATTTTTCGCTCACTTTCTGGTATGGCAAAAGTTCCATCTGCAAACCAATCAATATACACTTATTTGTAATCTTTATTTTTTTTTTTAAAACCAACAATATGTAGCAAAATACATATTGGCCTAAATTGAAGAATTCTATTTTTTAAATTTTTTTCTCTTTTTGGATAGGTTTTAAAGCAGAAAGTAAGAAACTTTTTTTTTTGTAAAATGGTAGGTCTGTTTTTAGCGCAAAAAAAAAAAAAAAAAAAAAAAAAAAAACACACCACAGGAGGTGATCAAATACCACCAAAAGAAAGCTTCATTTGTAAGAAACATTGGACAAATTGTAGTGCGTCGTGCAAAGCTCTACCCATACAATTGTTAGTTAAATTAATGCAGTACCTTATCGCAAAAAAAAAAAATGCCTAGTCATGAAGGGGAATAAACCTTCCGAAGCTGAAGTGATTAAACATTTCACTATAGGCAAAACTTAACATTTTGGATAGAGCAAGGGAGGATTATAATCCCTTTCAGATATTTTTCGCCATCTGTGTCCCATTGCTGAGATTTCCCCCTCACTTCCTGTTTTATAGCCAAACAGGAAGTGAGGAAATCCATGCACATTAAAGTGGAAGTAAACCCTTCCATATGACTTTGGCCTACAGGTAAGCCTAGATTAAGGCTTACCTGTAGGTCCAATAAATATCTCCTAAACCTACATGGTTTAGGAGATATTTAGCGATGAAAAGGCATCGCTGTCTACGGCGCATGCGCCGTAGACAGCGGCGCACTGAAGATGCCGAGATCGCAGCAATATGCCGATCTCGTGCGCGGAGTGACGTCATCGCCGCTCCAGCTAATGATAGCGCTGGAGCGGCGAGACCCGGAAGTCACTCCGGCCCTGGATGGCGGTGAAGAAGATCGAGGATAAGGACGGCTTCGGGGGCTTCGTTTTCAGGCAAGTTTTTCATAATGAGCTAGTATGCTATGCATACTAGCTCATTATGCCTTTGCCTTGCAGGGTGTCTTTTTTTTTCAAGAGGCTTCACTTCCTCTTTAAGGGAATTCCTTGGGGACCCCCAGGTCACCAGAACTAGTGTCCCCGTTGGATGTTTTCCCCTGTATTACTTTTCCAGGAGACGACCTAAAATGTGGGCTTTTAATTTCAATAACAATGGTAAAACAGGACAAATATAGTAGTACAGTGGCACATGCAGCAATAAAAACTGACAAACACTCTAATCCTTCTCCACTATCCAAAACAAAAAGTTTTGCGCCTTTAATCAATTTTCAGCGTTCAGCACCGTCGCACAAGTACCCTCCACAGCAAGCAGCTTGCTATGGTGACTCAGCAGGGGAGAGGGCCCAGAGTGCCGGTGGGGGACCCGAGAAGAGGAGGATCAGGGGTGCTCTGTGCAAAACCAATGTACAGAACAGGAAAGTATGACATTTGTTGTTTTTTTTGTTAAATGCCTTTACAAACACTTTAAGGTAAAGAAAAAAAAAAAATAAATAAAAAAAAAAAATAAAGCATGTTTCGCTTCCCCTCACTCGATCAAATTCTGTGTCCAGAAGCAGAGGTTCCCTCCTCTCTGCATGCCCTGAAAATATAGGTTTACATTAGAATGTGTGTAAATATAAAAAGCAGTCCTGCGTTAAAAAGGTAAAACTTTTTTTTTTTTTACATGAAACTGCTTTAAGTGACTGTAAAGGCTCAGGTTTTTTTGGTTTTGCTTCCTATGGTGGAACATCTGGAGGCTCACGCCTGGACAGCCCCTTCATACCATTTATTAAAGTATTAAAATGTAACAACGGCTGTGGGGGGAGGAACCCGATTGTTGTCACAGTGAAGGGAGGGTGTGAGGAACATATTACACCCTAAATATGGGTGTAACATGTTCAAAAGGTAAACTTATCCTTAAAGAATGGTGCTACACATGTGATTAGTCACAACACCAGCCTTTTGATAGTTTAACTGCTTCAGATGCGCGCTATAGCCGAATGACTGCTACAGCGTGGACCTACTTTGCCGGGAGGACGTCTATTGACGCCCTCCCGTGCCCAAACTGCCTGCGTGCCGCCCGGCAGGGAACGCGCTCTGTGATCAGCAGGAGTATCCCGACCCCTTACCACGTGATCGGCTGTCAGCCAATAACAGCTGATCATGTGATGTAAACAGTCGGTAATCGGCTATTTTTTTCCTTGCGCTTACAGGGCGAGGAGAAAGAAAAAAAGCCGATCCCCATAGGCAGTGAGGAACATCGGTCCCAATCAAGGAGCGCTGCCGCCAACTCGTGTGTGCCACCTAGCAGTACACAATCAGTGCCCCCCCCCCCCCCCCCATCAGTACCGCCTTATCTGCCCCCTTTAGGGCTGTCTTAACTATGCCTATCAGTGCAGCCTATCAGTGCCCACCAGTGCCGCCTCATCAACGCACATCAAATGAGGAGAAAAATGACCCACGCAGTACACAGGACTACCAGGTTCCGAAGATGAATGGCGCCTGCGCCGTGAGTCCACTTTCAAGCCCCACCATCCAAGTGGACATAGAGTTAGAATATAAAAGAGCCTTTTCTAGCAAAAAATACTAATTTAAACTGGTAAACAAGTTCCAGAAAAGGCCTGGAAGTGGTTAAGCTTTTCCTTTACATAAAATATACATTAAGGCCTCATGCACACGAGACACTGTTAAACGCGCGTTCAGGTGCAGTTGAAAAAAAGTGTCCAACTGCCTCTGAACGCATGCAATGTTATCCTATGTGTCCGTTTTTATGCAGTTGCGTTTAACCTCGTTTTTTCCAGAAGCAAAAAAATGCGTTCAGACACTTTGCTTTTCAGACGCAAAACGCAGCTAAACGTGGCTAAACGCAGGCACCTGCGTTTATAAGCCTTTTTAAAGGAACCCAATTTTTTGGAGCAGAAAACTCAGAAATATGATGGTAAACCATAAAAAATACTAGAAAAAATTGTTTAAAATGTCGTAATTAGTTTAGATCGTTCATAGAGCATATATACTCACTGATGCATACATGTTTGTGAAATATCCAACGGACATTCGCTGTGCCATCAACGGATGGGTCCAATATCGACGAGCTCTGATTCTGGACCTCTCATGCAAATTTGCGACGACATTGCTACCGCATCAAGAGCAACATGAGGAGCATTTCCTGACATATATTCAATATGGGATCCATTTTAAAAAAAAAAAACACAGAAAGAGAGGCAAATGCAAGTGTACAACTGCTCTCTCTGATCAAATTGGCAGAAATAGTTAATACATGCTTTCTGAGCTTGGGGAGGGTCTATATGATGTTATCTTTACAAATGCTTATAGACGCAAACGCGTCTAAACGCGGCATGAAAACACAGCAAAACGCGTGTTTTTAAACGCAGGTTTTTGCTTTTTAAAACACGCGTTCAGCAGAGTTTGCATCTGCGTCTCGTGTGCATGGGGCCTTACAGTAAAGTGTAGATTTTAAGTATTTAAATGTTGACGATACTAAATATTAACTGTCCTTGTAAAAATACTGCAGTGTAGCTTTACACTATAAAGGGTTTTGTCTGAACTTTGATTTTTCTTCCTGTTAGAAAAATAAAAAAAATATATATAAAAGCCGAGCGCAGCGAGGCCGTGAGCGAAGCGTGGCGAGCCCGCAAGGGGCCCTCTAAGTTTGTGTAGCCCTATGTCCACTTGGATGGTGGGGCCAACACATCGACTCACGGCGCAGGCGCCGTTGATCTTCGGAGATTTTCCGAAAATCCTTCTGCTCCGTACTGCGCATGCGCAGTACACAGCGGACACTTGGTGATAGCCGGACTGTTCTTGTCAGAACACCGGTTGCAAAATTTTATAAACACACTATGAAACATGATTTTTTTTTTAAATTTTCAATCTTTGTTTAGCAAAAAACCCCAGCTGTGATTAAATACCACCAAAAGAAAGCTCTATTTGTTTGAATAAAATTATAAAAAATTGGGTACAGTGTTGTATGACCGCCCAATTGTTATTCAAAGTGCGTCAGCTCTGAAAATTGGTCTGGGCAGGTGGGGGGTTAAGTGCACAGTAAAGCCCCTTTCACACTGAAGCGTTTTTAAGACGCTACAGCGCTAAAAATAGCACCTGTATAGCGCCTGAAAAAAGCAGGTGCTTTAACTCCAGTGTGAAAGCCGGAGGGCTTTCATACTAGAGCGGTGCACTAGCAGGATGGTAAAAAAAAAGTCCTGCTAGCAGCATACCCATTGAAATGAATGGTACACCGCAGTAATACCGCCCGCAAAGCACCACTGCAGCGGCGCTTTGTGGGTGGTTTTAACCCTTTTTCAGCCGCTAGCGGGGGTTAAAACCGCCGCGCTAGCAGCCGAATACCGTGGCTAAAACGACGGTAAAGCAGCGCTAAATATAGTGCTGCTTTACTGCCGCCCGCACCGCCCCAGTGTGAAAGGGGCCTAAGCAAGTGGTTAACAGTTTGATGGAGAGCACAAGAAACTTTGACCGTTTGTGGCATGCCTTGAATGTAACGGTTTCAGGAAACTGTTAAACTGGTGGGTTCAGTTACATTTTAACCACTTCAATACTGGGCACTTTCACCCCCCCCCCCCCTTCCTGCCCAGGCCATTTTTTAGCTTTCAGCGTGGTCACACTTAGAATGACAATTGCGTGGTAACGCAAGAACTACCCAAATTTTCTTTTTATTTGCACAAATAGAACTTTCTTTTGGTGGTATTTTTTCACTGCTGGGTTTTTTTTGTAAAAAAAATAAAGACCGAAAATTACATTTTGTAAATAAGTAATTTTTCGCCTTCACTGATGTGCGCTGATGAGGCAGCACTAATAGGCGGTGCTGATGGGCATTACCGATGAGCAGGCACTGACTAGCATCACTTACGGGCACCGATTGGTAGCATACATGGGACTTTCCTGTAATCAGGGCACTGATGTCCAGGTCTCCTCTGCGCCGATTGGCACTCCTCGCCACACAGTCAGTGTGAGGCGAGGAGAGCCAATTCACAGCACTTCCGTCTTTACATGTGACCGGCTCTGATTTGACACAGTCGATCACATGGTTAAAGAGCCTCGGCTCTTTAAAGAGATCGGGTCATGCCGTGTCCTAGCAACACAGCACGGCCGCGATCGGCTTGCTGCGGGCACGTGCAATAGCAGCCATTCTGGGGCGACATCATACGACATCCTCCCAGAATGAGAGCCACACCGCCCCCTCCCTCATTTGACAGTGGGCGGGCAAGCGCTTAAAGCAGTATTAAGCCCTCGTTCACATGCAAGAGATTTGACAGGTCGAGCAACATGACAAGTCACAGCCTATTTCCAGCAATGCTGCGCCGATTTGCAAAAGTAAAATTTGATTTTGGTGCGATTTAGATACATAAGTGCATTAAGCCACACAATTTCAAAGCAGTGTTCAATGTGAACGAGGGCTAAAACCAAAAGCAAGCATATTGCAGCTTACAAATTCTTAGATGTGATGGCTGAATTTTATTTAAGCTTGCTTTCTTCTCTTTTCATACCGTAAGCCAGTCAGCAAGTCTGTTTTTCACAGCACAAGCTCTCCAGCAGATTGCATCACTTTACATGGATAAGAAAAACCACATAACACTGGCAGGGGTCATTTTAAAATGATCAAGTTTTACATAAAATCTTTACTCCAAAAGGAAACAAACTGTTGTAACTGCTTCTAAAGTGTGAGCTGGAGTTTGGCTTTATTGTATCTAAATCTGCCAACACCCCCCCCCCCCCCCCCCCCAGACAGCCAGACAGACAATGCTGCCGTGCCTCCTGTGTTCATTCCTCCTGAATCGTGTCTTTCTCCTCCAGGTGGTGTTACTGGCCAGGTTACCAGGTGAAAACAGAGGAAAAATGCCAAAGAAAAGAAAACTGATGCAGTCAACACGACTGGTAACTCAAGGTGGGAGTGAGGGCACAGGGGTGCTGCAGCAGTAATATGTTACACCCTGAATACAGAAGTAACATGTTATTAAAGGTGAACGTATCCTTTAAAGTGGAAGTAAACCCTCCTATTTTTTTCAGCCAAGGAAGCTGCCATCTTGGGCTCCGTTTGATCTTCAACTGCCATGGTGCTGCACATGTGATCAGTAAAGACACCAGCCATTGGATTGTTTGACAGCTTGGTTGAGCGCACAACCAATGTGACAGTTAACCTTCCCGGCAGGCTGGGAATGTAACTTGTTTTTAAACTGTTAAAACTATGGATTCTCTAGTTTAAAGTGGTAGTAAACCCGCTGACTTTTTATTTTTTCCTTCTACACCTGTAAGGCAAAAGGCATAATGAGCTAGTATGCACCGCATACTAGCTCATTATGAAATACTTACCTTAGAATGAGACGTTGGTATCTCACCCGGTCCACAGCAAGGGAGCTGACATTTTTCCTCGGCGTGTCTTCTGGGTTTTGCGGCTCTGACGCTGCGAGTGGCCGGAGCCGCAATGTCGTCACTCCCACGCATTCGCACGGGAGACTTCTTTTCAGCAAGGTCTGGCGTCTGCCGGACTTTCAGCTGAGAATCCCCGGGAGCGCATGCACCGTTGAAGTCAGCGGCTCATTGCAAGGAGAATATCTCCTAAACCGTATAGGTTTAGGAGATAATCTTTACCTACAAGTAAGCCTTATTATAGGCTTACCTGTAGGTAAAAGTTTAAAAAAATGACTTTACTACCACTTTAATGCTACTGATAAACTGCAGTATATCAAAAATAATTTTTTGCTTCCCTCCCAATAGTTACACTCCAAAAACCTAGAAGCCAATTGGTTTCTATGCAGAGCTGCACTACTGTTTACACTCGCTGATGCCAGAAAAAAATTCTATTCCCCCTGGCCATAGTCCAGCCCCCAAAGAAATGAAGGGCAGTAAACTGGCCCTTTGTGTATAAAGTTCGGAGACTCCCAGTCTAGGGCAGGGATGCCCAAACTACAGCCATCCAGCTGTTGCGGAAATACACATTCCATAAGGCATTGTAAAACTGACATTCACAGACATGACTAGGCACGATGGGAATAGTAGTTCCTGAAAAGCTGGAGGGCCATTGTTTGGAGACCCTTGGTCTAGGGCAGTGATGGCGAACCTATGGCACGCGTGCCACAGCTGGCACGCAGAGCCATCTCTGTGGGCACACGAGAGGGTCCAGGACAGAGCTAGAGGTCTCTCTCTCTCCTTTCAGCCCCCTCTTTTTCCGTCCCCCCCCGTTCCTTCTTCCTCTCACACCCCTCTTTGTCCCTCTTTTCTCTCTCTGTCCCCCTCCCTCTGTTCCTCTCTTTCAGCCCCTCAGCATCTCACACCCCTCTCTCAGCCCCTCTCCCTCTCTGCATCTCACACCCCTCTCTCTGCCCCCCCTCCCTCGGCATCTCACACCCCTCTCTGCGCCCCCTCTCCCTTTGTGCGCCCCCCCTCACTCTGCCACCCCTCTCGCAAATTGCTGTGTTGGTACTTTGCAACACAAAACCAATGTATTTATTTCAGTTTGGGCACTCGGGCTCAAAAAGGTTCGCCATCACTGGTCTAGGGGATGAAAAAAAAAAAAAAAAAAAAGCTTATACTTACCTGATCCTCCACTGCACCTGGAAACGCACTCCCACGTGATCCAGTGGTGGACTGTTCCTGACATTCTCATGTCCAGAGCATGTCTATGGGCATGATGACACCAGGAACAGTACACTGTACAAGACAGGGGGGGGGGGGGGGGGGCAGAAACCACAGGGCAGTCTCGTGCGTGGACGACAAGGCAAGTATATCTCAGTACCTCAGCCCCCTAAACCAGGGATTTCCAAACTACAGCTCTCCAGCTGTTGTGGAACTACACAGTACGGTGAGGCATTGCAAAACTGACATTTACAGACATGACTAGGCATGATGGGAATTGTAGTTCCTGAAGAACTGGAGGGCCGTAGTTTGGAGACCCTTGACAGACAAAAATGAGCAGTTGACCAGCGCAGTCTGGGTACAGCCCCACTGCATGAAAAAACATTTTTTGCACGGAGTTGTGCTTTAAATGAATGTTTTTATTTTTTTTTTAGCTAAAGATTTTTACATTTTTTGTACTTGAGGTTGGCAAACCTTGCCCTATGCGAATAGCTCAATCTTACACATTTATAACAATAAAACAGCTTCCATTAATTACAAACATTAAGAAACAAAAGTTAATTTTCCAATGTGTGCATCAGTAGAATTGCTACTGAAAATATAACAGCTGGTGGCATGACTGATGCAAAGTGTGATGACGATGCATGAGGGGGGGTGGGAAAGGGGAATCAAACACAGAATAATGACTTGACAAATACCAATGTTCCCATATGTAGTAAAAGAACTAGTATCAGCAGCCAAACCCCAGCAGAACTTCCTTAGTCACAGGGCTGAGCTGGTAACTGCAGCTCGTCTGTAACATGTGAAGGCAGCAAGTGATGAAATCTAAGCTAACACAAGGAACTTTGCCAAAAAAAAAAGGGCCTGAAAACGAGAAACGCAAGAGGGAAAAAAATAGAAATATCCCCAGCCACAAAGCACAGGCTAACCTTGATCACTGACGACAGACACAAAAGGCCCCATTCTCCGACCTCTGCACCAGATTTATTTTAACCACTTAATAGATTTTCATCGTGAAAAAAAAATAAAAAAAAATAGAGTTTTGGGCAAGGAGGACCCTGTGACCAGAGTGGCACAGGGCCTCAATAAGCAGCCTGCCCACATGTCAGGTAGAGGCCTGTACACACGTGTGCTGGGTGTACAGGAACATCCCTTTGCCGGTGTGCAGGTCACATGTGACTAGACCGGCTGCCTCATGATCCCACTTGTAAAAAAAGGGAACAAAGTACACGCAGGGTGACAGGCGGGTCATTGTGCCCCCCGGTGGATGGGATGAATGGGAGGCACACAGACCCCACCATCCCCCCTCACCCCAGTGACGTCACATGCCAGGAGCTCCCCTTCCCCCCACTATGCAGGTGAATGTCACCCTGTGGGGGGCGGGCACTGGCCTGGTCTCCTGACACACTCTAAGCGCTATAGACTGTATACATGTGCGGGTACACATATGATGTCAGTGCAGACGTGTGATGTCATTCATTCTCACGCTGGGCTCTGCCATACGTGGCACATGCCACCCTCTGCTACTCACACAGCGCCCCCCTTCCCCCTCCGGATACCAGTCTCAGCCTACCGCTTGTCAGGGCAGCGACTAATGCCGACCGGCACAGGGCTAGGCTGCCGGAGGAGGGGGGGGGGGGAGAGGGCCTGGGCGACAGAGCTCAGCCAGCCGGCTAAAGGAACACACGTATAAGGGCGGACCGGGCACACAGGCCTCCGTGCACCATGCGGATGAGTGCCAGGCACCGGAGAAAACGGCTACAGTAGAGGATGGAATCGGATTCGTAGCCGGGCCCCGCCGAGTCTCACCTGCTCTCCTTAGTCCGCGCAGCCGGGCGCAGCCGCACCAGCCAGATAGCCCATTTCCGGATCCCGGCGACGTACTACGCAAGCGCACATTCCAAACACGTGACGTAGGGGAGCGGAAAAGGCAGAGCCTCGCTAAGAGCTGCGTCGGCTTCCACGCTGATGTCACGTGGGGGCTGTGCAACCGGCGAGTGCAGGGGGTGGGCGGGGTTAGGGCATGTGATATGTACATAGGACTGTGCGGGAGGATGGGCGGCATGTAGGCTTATTAGATGCAGATGGTGCTTAGTGGGGTTTTCTGTGCTGTGTACGTGCAGTGGGTTAGTGCTTCGGTACTGAAGCCACAGGGTCCCTGTCATGGGTCTATATCCAAGGGTCAGGGATGGAGACACAGAGAGTGGGCTATACTATGTTACAAGGAGTTGGGAAATAGTAGGCTATACCATGTTTATAGCTCCCAACTGTCCCTGATTTGGAGCAATGTCCCTCTTTCTTCCTCATTTGTCCCTCATGTTGGTCTGATCCATATAGCTGTATATAAAATGCACTATTTATCTTTCAAAAAGTGCTTCTAGCGCTAAACTTTTCATCTGATTTCTAAGTGGCTGCATTTGTACATTTTAATAGCCAATACAAAGGAATAGTAGTGGTTAAAACAAAGCCCTTGTGGATTTAATTAACCTTATTTTTGGTTAATTCTCCTTTAAGGGGGTGTGGCAGGGTGTGTGTCCTATGCCTACATACGTTTGGTAGTAGGGGTCCCTCATTCCCATCGCAAAATGTTGGGAGATATGCATGTTACAAGGAGTTGGGTAATACCACATTACAAGGAGTTGGGGAATAGTGGGCTATACCACGTTACAAGGAGTTGGGGAATAGTGGGCTATACCACGTTACAAGGAGTTGGGGTATAGTGGGCTATACCACGTTACAAGGAGTTGGGGAATAGTGGGCTATACCACGTTACAAGGAGTTGGGGAATAGTGGGCTGTACCACGTTACAGGAAGTTGGGGAATAGTGGGCTATACCATGTTACAAGGAGTTGGGAATAGTGGGCTATACCACGTTACAAGGAGTTGGGGAATAGTGGGCTGATACCACGTTACAAGGAGTTGGGCAATAGTGGGCTGTACCATGTTACAAGGAGTTGGGGAATAGTGGGCTGCTCCACATGACACTGTATGTGATAATATATGCTGTTTCACATTACACTGCATGTGATAATACCCAGGGGTTGACAGACAACTTTTGACCCTGGGGGCAAGTACAACCCAGAAGCAAAGTAGTGCACTGCTCAAGGTAGTCACCCTTGAAGTTCCACCTCCACTGCACAAGCAAAGGGCCCTGCACATAGCAGAAAGTCTGAAGTAAAGAAGAGACAACCCAGAGGCCCATGGTGCAGTGATTTGACCCCCTCTCACTGTCCCTCTTCCCTGCCTCCTCCCATCCCCCATTCCATGTTGAAGCTCCTCTCCAGGTACTCTCTGCTCACCGAGCAGGTTGGGCTGGACAGCACCAACTCCACAGACTCCGGGTTCCTGAACTGACCGGCCCGGGGGCTGCAGGGGGGAGCTGGGGCAGGCCAGGGGAGAAGAGCCTCCTGTAAGGCACGGAGTCGGCCTTGGCTCAGACATGGCACGCACCATCTATGGGGGTGCAGCACTCAGTTCCTGTCCTCTACAAATGGCCACTGCCTAAACTTATAACTGGCCTCTGCAGCAAGGAGCACATGGAAGGGTGACACATTTTAAACAAAACCAAAGAAACTTGCAACCAACCAAATTATCCTAACAGTACACGTTAAAAACAGGTTTGCACAAATTTGCAAATACTGTACATGCATGAGCTGCAGAGCCACTTCACAGCACCCCATTATTATCTGCAGTCCTAAGGCTGGGTTCACACTTATGTGAACTGGATGCGGCTTTCTCCACATCCAATTCGCATGACAGGAGAGTATGACCGGCTCTCAATAAAGCTGTTTCACACATCTCCGGGGCAGCCGCAAAGCTTATAGCAACTGGGTCCTTTGCATCTTTGGCTCCGTTTTAGGTCCAAATTCAGACCGTGAATGGGGACGCACTGGACCCCCTGCTGTGCCCCGTACATAGTGTGAACCTAGCATAACTACAAATTTTAAGAGCCTCAATAGTAGAAACACATGCATTATAATGGGCAGAGGGCCGGTAAACCTTGAGGGAGCCCACCCCTCCTTAAAGGCACAGGGGCACACTGGACACCCAGATTATAGAACAATGGCAGCAAAGGTACCCAGTGTGTCCCCTCGCCAGTATTCCAATAGTACAAACAAATGGCCACTGCCCCCACCTGTAACGTGCCTTCATAGCAAGAAGCACATGGAAGGGTGATGCATGTCAAACAAAACCAAAGAAAATTCCCAGCTCAACTTACCGACCAGCCAGCCACCAGCCAAATTATCCTGTCTAACAGGATCCTGTCAATCTGGGCTCACATGTTCTCTGCCTATCCATTGTAATGCATGAGTTAGGACTGCAGATAATACTGGTCAGAGCCATGTGAAGTGGCTCTGCAGCTTACGCATGTATTTGCAAATGCGTGCAAACTAAGGGTCCTTTCACACGAGGCGGATCAGTGCTAATCCGCCTCTGATCCGCCCCGTGGATAGCCGCTTGCTCAGCGGGTATCGCCGGAGCGATCTCCGCTGAGCAGGAAGATGACAGGTCCGTCTCTGCACACAGCGCAGGGACGGACCTGTCAGAGCGCCGCTCTCCCCTATGGGAGATCGGGTGACGACGGACCGTAGAGTCCGTCGTCATCCGATCCGCTCTGCAGACGGATGAAAAAATAGGGTTTTCCTCCGTCTGCAGAAACGGAGCATAGCGGACACGGTCGAGAGCGGGTGTCAGCGGATGCTCATCCGCTGACACCCGCTATCCCATAGGGATACATGTATATCCGTTTTTCATCCGAAAACGGATAGATGAAAAACGGACATACGGTCCGTCCGTGTGATAGAGCCCTAAACATGTTTTTAACGCAAACTGTTAGGATAATTCCATTGGTTGCAGGCTGGTTGGTAAGTTGAGCTAGGAATTTTCTTTGGTTTCGTTTGACTGTTCCTGTCCTCATACTGCACTCAGTAGGACACTGGCAGGAAATTTTTACTTCTCTTCTCCAGGAAGCCTTTAGGCATGTGTGCCAGCGTTGCCAACCTCCCAACAAGAAATGTATTTCCAGGACCCCGAAAATTTTGTGACAACACCAATTTTTTATTTACAAAACTCACTAAATTTACTGACAGCAAACATTTTTACTGCCACTTCAAAAAAGTACATACAATTACAATTTTCTTTGCAAAACAGGGTGAATATGATTTTATTTTTTAATTTTTTATCTATAACAGGGAACAGGGCCCATTCGGGCCGATACCTTTAACAAAGTAATACAAGTGTAAAAAAAAACAACTTATTCAAAACAGTCAAAATTTTACATGCAGAAAGAAAAGCAGGACTTAACCATATCCGAGTGTGGCTGAACAGGGAAGGGTCACTCTCTGTGGCGGGTTGTCACATATTGTGTTTGGGATAATGTTAGTTTCATTTGGAGTATTGGGACCCACAAACATGGGTCATTAGTAAATCAAACGTGTGTGTCAGATGAGATTTGCAGTGGCAAAGTGTAACTCCGTGTATCTGTTGAGGTTCCCTTCAGCGCCTGGCCTTCGGCCGAGTAGATGAAGATGATCCACAACTGCCAGGTGTTAGAGAATGTTTCTTGTCTATGCTGCGCTGTGAGGACAAGGTCCTCCATACATCTTATTTCCTCCACTCTAGTTATCCATGATGCTATGGTAGGTGGGCTTGTGGATTTCCACATTATCGGTATGCAGGCATTGGCTGCATCTAGCAAGTGTCTGATTACCGACTTTTTGTATGTTTTTTCCGGAGTGTCTGATGCGTGGAGTAGAAAGAAAGCAGGGTCTGCTGGTATGGGGCGGTCTGTGAATTTTTGGATGACCTCTCGCACCTTTTTCCAAAAGTGGTTTAGTATAGGGCAGGATCAGAATATGTGCAGCAGTGTTCCCTTCTCTGCTCGACAACGCCAGCAAAAGTCTGGAGTCATCGAGAGGAATCTGTGGAGCAGTTCTGGGGTTCTGTACCATCTCGACAGGAGTTTGTAGTTGGTCTCCTGGATTTTGGCGCATATTGAGGATTTGTGTGTAAATTTAATTGTCCGTTGTTTTTTGGCTGAGCTGAAGTAGCAATTCAGTTCTCATTCCCATTTAGTCAGTCCTGGTGGGGTGAAATCTGTTTGTGGTATGTTTAGCAGGCTGTAGGTTTGTGAAAGCGTGTGCGTTATGGTACCCGATGTGCTGCAGAGTTCCTCCAGGGTTGTGAGATGAAGGGGTACTGTCGGGGGGGGGGTTTCAAAGAGTGTAGCAAGTGGCTCAGCTGGCGGGCTCTCAGGAAGTCCAGCCGGAATGGTCCTGTGGTGTTGGAGAGTTCTGTTATTGTGAGCCATCGACCATTAGTACTAAAGTGGTAGGCTTGGTGTGTGCCCGCATCTTTCAGTCTTCGAAATTCCGCGTCGTGTAATCCTGGTGTAAATCCGGGGTTCCCCAAGATAGGGAAAAGGGGTGAGTTAGGGGATGATATGGAGGTCGTCGAGAGGAGATGCGCGCAGACCTGTGCTGTATTTCCTATTAGCGGGTGTCGCTTGATTTCTGCTGGCAGGGACGGGTAGCACCAGGGGGCCCTGTTAAGTGGGGCTTCGCTTTGGTGTTGCTCCAGTTGTGTCCAGAGCTTAGTCTCCTGGTGACGGCACCAGTCTATAAGCCTTCCCAGGTGTACCGCTTGGTAGTATGTACGAATGTTCGGTAGTGCGAATCCCCTGTGTTGTTTAGGCAGAACTAAAAGTTTGTAAGAGAGTCGTGGCCTTTTCTTAGCCCACACAAAGTCTGTGAATATGGTTTGTACTTGCTTGAAGTAGGATGTAGGGATGTGTATAGGTATCGCCTGCATAAGATAGAGGAATTTCGGGAGTATCATCATTTTGAGGATGTTGCAGCGGCCGATCCATGAATGTAGGCCAGTGTGCCAGTTTTTTAGTAATATTTTAATTGTTTTCAAGAGGGGTGGGAAGTTAAGCTCATATAACCGCGAGAGTGTGCAGGGGATGTATGTACCCAAATACTTCAGGGCTGTCTTTGTCCATTTCAAATTTAAACTTGATTGTAGGTGTGTAAGTTGTGCAGGTTGTATTCCTACTCCCATTGCCTCGGACTTAGTAAAGTTAATTTTTAAGTTGGAGATGGCTCCATATATCGTGAATTTTCACAGAAGGTTGGGGAGGGAGATTGAGGGGGTGGTGAGTGTGAACATGAGGTCGTCAGCGTAAGCTGACACCTTATGTTGCGCTTGGTGTACTTTCACTCCCGAGATATTGGGGTTCTGTCTTATGTGGCATAGGAATGGTTCCAGAGTGAGGGCGAATAGAAGGGGGGACAACGGACATCCCTGCCTTGTCCTGTTGGTAATCGGGAAAGGGTCTGAGGGCACTCCATTGGCCCTGACTCTGGCTGATGGTTTTTCATAGGTTGCGGCTATCCATTTTAGCATGTTGTCAGCCAACCCTATATGTCTTAATGTGGCAAACATGAAGGCCCAACTAACCCGATCAAACGCTTTTTCAGCGTCTGTGCTTATGAAAACACTGGGCGTTTTGGTGCGGGTGACTGTGTGAAGCAGGTTCAGGACCTTGGTGGTGTTGTCCCTTGCCTCTCTCGTGGGGACAAATCCCACTTGGTCTAAGTGTATTAGGTGGGGCAGGTGGGGCAGGTGGGTCTGCAATCTGGTTGCTATTATTTTGGTGAATAATTTGAGGTCCGAATTAAGTAGGGAGATAGTCCTGTAGCTCCCGCAGTTAGTCAGGTCTTTACCTTCTTTCGGGATAACGGATATTTGTGCCTGTAACGTGGTGGCGTGTAATTTCCCTCCTTTGGTGAGGCCGTTAAGTTCATTAACTAGGTGTCCGCCTAATACCGGGAGTAGTGTCTTGTAGTAGTGGGGTGTGAGGCCGTCCGATTTTAGTACTTTTTAACGCTAGTTGCACCTCCGATATTGTCATAGGTGCTTCCAACAGATCTCGAGTGTCAGTGGAGAGGGTGGGCATATGGGAGGTGGCAATATAGTCGGTTATGTGTTCTAATGGTGGTGGCGTGTTGGTCAGGTTGTAGAGCGATTCATAGGACTTAAATTCCCGTGTTATTTGTTGTGGCAGGGTTATCTTCTGTCCCGATGGTGAGCGTATGGAAGGTATGTATGACGCTGTTCTTTGGTCCCGTAGTGACTGTGCTAGTAGTCTGCCGCATTTGTTGCCCGATTCATAGATCTTTTTACGCAATATTTGTAGTGCCGTATTTGCTTTAAAATTTAGCAGGTCAGTGACTTGCGTGCGTAGTGCGTCAAGTTCACTCCCTATCTGGTCAGTCGGGGTTTGCTTGTGTCTGATTTCTAGGGTTTGAAGTCTGCTAAGGAGAGAGGTCAATTGGGCTCTCTGATGAAGGTAAAGACGGAAACGCGTCAGCGCGTTGCTACGCAGCAACCCCCAGTGTCACTCATCTCGTATCTCTCCTACCCGGGAACACCGCAGGAGCGGTGAGAGGTTAGAATGGGATTGCAGTGGCAAATTTTATTGATTATAAATACGTTCTTGTTTTATGGATATATAGTGAGTGTTTTATCGTGAGATGTGCTTTTAAAAATAAAATAGTGTGATACAGGATTACGCTATGTGGCATTCTTTTATTCATTGCTTGTAATGAGCATAACACAGATGGGATGGGCCCAGAGAATTGGAGACTATTTATCAGCCTGATAAGTGCATAAACCAGCTGGGTCTGGTAAGTAGATGTCCTGTAGGGCTACGGCACAAGTGGTGTGGTGAAGGAGTCTTTTTTCTACACTGGAATTGCTGACAGCTTGTTCTCTGGATATTCCACATGACACTAATACATTTTGCACTTTATGGGCTTGAATTGATTATTGTATTATCATTATATTGACTCAAGCCCCATACACACGCTCGGATTATCCGAGGACCAGGTCCGTCGGATCATGTCCATCATACTTTGTCCGATGTTGGTTTTGCGTACACACGGTCGGACAAAGTTGTCGGAAAATCCGATCATTCTGAACGTGGTGACGTTTGTTGCCTACGACGGGACTACGTAGAGGCTAGTAGCCAATAGCTTTGGTCTTGTAATGTGATCTGAGCATGCGTAGCACTGTGTCAGTCAGACAACGGTACACACGATCGTATTTGGTGTGATCGGACCGTGTTGTCGGAAAATCTATCCAGCAGGAGATAGGACTTTGTCCGTCGGACAATCCGACGTACACTGTCCGATGGTGCATACACACGGTCGGATTTTTCAACAACATTGTCCGATCGGACAGAATCCATGCGAAAATCCTACCGTGTGTATGGGGCTTCACAGTGGATTTAATCGTATTATTCATTGTTATACCAAATAATTTTGATTGATGGTATTTTATTTAGGCAGCCTCCACGGTTTCCTTTGTTTTTTTTGAAAGTCTGTCAGGGCATAGCTCAAGATAGCTGGGGCGTGATCTGACCAAGTAATTGAACCTAGTGAGGTTTTTTTAACGGCTTGAAGTTGGTTGTGTGGTATCAGTAGGTAGTCTATGCAGGAATATGCGTTGTGGGGGCATGAATAGAATGTATAATCTCGTTCACCGGGGTGGAAGAGGCGCCAGGCATCTGGGATCTCTGGAGTGCTATGTGAATGGCCTTGCGTGTGTTTCTCGAGGTTGAGGAACTCCCTGTCGAGGTATCCTCCTCGGGTATTAGGGGGATATTCAAGTCACCTCCTACTATCAGTTGCCCCTCAGTAAAGTTTCGTAGTTTGGTCAAGTGTCTTGTAAGGAACGTATCTTGTTGGGTGTTTGGGGCGTAGAGGTTTGCGAGTGTTATTTTGATGCCGCCAATTTGGCCCTTGAGAAATAGAAATCTTCCCATCGGATCTGTCAGTATGTCTGTCAGGGACCATGGGATTTTAGCTGAAATTAATATTGAAACTCCTCGTGATTTGGCTTCTTTGTAGGACGAGTGATATACCGTCGGGAAGTATCTGTTTTTGAGACGCAAGAGTGTTTGCGAAATGCATAGAGGCTGCTAAAACACGGACTACGTCACTTCCGGTTAAACAAAAGGAGGCTTGGGACACACGCTGACATAGGAGAGACAGGCAATACCCTCAGCCATCTGTACCCATTCGAGCGGCTGGATAAGTTTGGTGCCAACTGATAGGAACTTAAAAATGTGAGTGAACCCATTTGTTTTTAACTTTTTATAAATAAAAGCACAGACATACTGCGCAATGATCGTTGTTTATTTTTTATGAGGTTGGACATTGGTAAATCTGTATATTGGAAACAGCATAGACCTGAGAGGAGTGGAGTGGTTATCCCTACTAATGAACCAAAGGCATTCATTATATTAACATCTGGTGAGTGGCCAATTCTTATGGTGGTGGTGGTGTCGTCACTATAGTGGTGGATAAAGGAAGCACGGACACAAGAATTAGGAGGATTGAAACACTTTTATGCTGAAGATTGCTTTCTCAGCACCAGCAGAAATCACTACGGACATTTATTGTTGTTTTTTGGTTTCGTTTGGTTTGTTTTGCCTAAATTAATTTGTTTTTTTTGGCACGCAATAATTAATATTGGAAGTCACGGGTGAACAGCAGAAGAAAATATTGATTTTAATTATTATTATCACTAATGTATACAAACTTATAAATTTATTGTGGTATATTTAAATGTATATTTTGCTTGAAGCACTTTAAAAACACATAATACAAGGGGTAGCGCAGTCAACACATATATATTTTTTATATATTTTTTCTCATACTTTTGAGAATTGGGAGTGTGTTTTCTCGGAAGTGTGTCTCTTGCAAGAGAACAATGTCTGCCTTTAGGCGTCTCATGTCATTAAGCAACATTCTCCTTTTTTCCGGGACGTTGAGTCCCTTCGCATTTAAGGTGACAATAGTAATGTCGTCCATGTTCTTGGGGGGGGGAGAAGTACAGTAAAGTGTTAGAGAGATATAAGAAGGAGAGATAAGGATGTAGTAGAAGAAGGTAGTTGTAGTAGACCAGTACTAAAAGGGTATGAAATGCGCCCGCCGGCGGCCTAGTGCCTATAGCGGTTGCCTACCAATTTAGCTGGTGTTCTAATGTGTGTGCAAATTATTTGCTAAGACGCTCTCCAGGTAACCTGGGTATCGTGCGTCGTCCTACGTGGGGGTGAATTCAGCAAGGGTCCTTGGGAGTCTCCCGGTCCCTTCCCGACCACCCGGCCTCTCCTCATATATAAGTGTGTGGCCATGTACGGTCAATGGTGAATAGTAAATTGGCATGTACATTTCAGGTTATAATATATAATATAATACAAGGACATGTAATTTCAATACTTACTCAGTTTCTAGATATCAATAACTTTAACCAGAAAACGGTGACAACAAAACATCACTAGCTAAATGCATAGGCTATATCATCTAACCAATTGTTCCCCCATATGAGCCAACCATCCCCCGCCCGCATAGTTGTTTTAGAGTATCTCTGTAGTGGGTTAGGGTCCAGAGCAATTTGGTGCAACCCTATCATTCCTCCCCTTCCCCCCCCCATTTGTGTCCCCTCCTTCGATCCGGCATCGCACCCCTCCCACCCCCAAATACCCTCCAAGGGCACGTCCTTTCCCCTGATTTATCCACTGAAGGTTATCTGTCCTGGTCACCCCATTGGTCTGGTTTGACAACTCACTTGCGTTGGGGTCAAAGTACCACTCCCTCCTAAGCAGCCACATCGTATACAACCTGCTCCCCTGTGTTCCCCCACAAGTCACATTTGTGGGTGTAGGTCCTGTTACCTAGGGGGTATCTTGGCACCTCCTGTCTGTTGGATTCTTCCTGGTTAGGTGTCTGCGTTGCTGCTGCAGTGACAGTGGTGCCAGATAAATACATGGGTAGTTCTCTGCATGTGGAGCAAAGGTTGATGCCTGTAGGAGGGGCACTTCAGTTTGACAGTCCATGTGGGCTCCTGGGTAGGCTGGGGTTCGGTGTCCTATCCGGGGTAGTGTGTCAAGAATGTGACCCCAGACGTGTGCCCTTGGGGGGGTGGGGTGTATTTCCCCTTTCACACCGTGTGACACCCCATCTCCAGATAAAAAGAGGATAAACTTAGGGGGGCTGGGGCGGCGCTCATGAGATCAGTCATCTCCGGTGTGTCATTTGTACTTAGTTCTGGGGGGTCTGCGGTGCAAAGGACATCGCTCCTGGGGGGAGTCCCGGACTGTGGTATATAGAGTGTTGGGAAGAGGGGGGGTCGCCTAGGCGAGGACAAGTGTGCAGAGCTGCTCTGTGGTGGACCGGTCTCCCCGTTCAGATTCTTAGGTGCTGGGGCGACCCGGTCGCAGTACCGGATCTCTGGTGAGGCTTCCGCGTGGCTCACGTGTTCCATCGACAATGACGGTGCTGGAGTGGGATCGGCCCTGGTTCCTCTGCGAGCGGGGTGGTTGGTTGGATCTGCTCGTTGCTGGACCCGAGCGTCCCGGTGTCTTCGGTAGCCTCATTAGCCAGTTGGGGACCTGGACTGGCTCGGTTCCTATGAAAGAGAAGAATCCTGGCAGGTCTGCAGGCGTTCTTAGGATGAAGGAGGTCTGCGCCGTTCGGAAGATGACCGCCAGGGGGTATCCCCAGCGGTAGGTGTAGCCGCGTCTCCTCGCAGATTCCAATGCCGGCTTCAGCATAGCCCGGCGCTGTAGGGTTGCCCTGGAGAGGTCCGGTAGGATCTGAATAGTGGCCCCTTCGAATTCAATATCGCCTGCTTCCCAGGCCTTGCGCAGTGTGTTTTCCTTGATTGTGAAGCGATGTAGACGGCAGAGCACATCGCGTGGCCTGGCTGGGTCGGTGGATCTGGGGCCCAGGGTGCGGTGTACCCGGTCGATTTCGAGCGTCGGCGGGGGGGACTCCAGCAGTCTTTGGAATATTTTGGTCACTGTCTCCGCCAGGGCTTCTGGGCCCGTGGCTTTAGGTATCCCCCGCAGCCGCAGATTGTTGCGGCGGCTGCGGTCTTCCATCTCCTCCAGGTGTAGCTGCATTTCCTGGGACTCCATCGTGTGCGACGCTTGTGCCTGTTCCAGGGCCTGTATACGGGTCTCGAGTGTAGACACTCGCGTCTCCCCAGATGTCACCCAGTCTGACACTGTGTGCAGCTCCGCTTTCATCTCCTGGATGTCTCTGCTGTGCGCCTCCGCTATCCTCAGGATCAACGCTTCGATGTCGGCCTTGGTTGGTAGGGCCTCAATGTCGGCTCTGGTAGGAAGGGCCCGCAGCATGGCGTGGAGATCGGCGTCTAAGCAGCCTTGTGATGTGTCTGACATGTCTGAGCGGAATGCTGCCGGTGTCTCTGCAAGATAATCCGGGTCTTCTGGCTGTGCCGGCGAATTGCTTTGGGGTAAGCCCGGGGTCTGTTCCATGTGAGGCCCACGTGGCAGGGCTTCTATGGCGCCTGTTGCTTGTCTCGGTGTACCTCCAAAAAAGTTGTGGATACTGGTTTGTGAGTTCTGGGATCTGGTCCCTCTTGAAGTCGAGCGTGTCCTATATTGATTTGGGGTGCTTATGCCGTGCCCACATGAGTTGGATGGCAGGTAATGGCCACCGTGGATCAGGTTAGGCCGGGAGCTCTGTCGGTGCGCGTCTTTACTCGGCCATTGCTAAGCCACACCCCCGAATATGAATTTTTAAGCTACAAACATGTACCCAGTGTTATTAGCAATGTGTTTAAGGTATAACAAAAGGCAAAAAACATATTTCTCCATTTATATGAAGGTCAAGTTAATATAACCCAGCACAGAGTTCCCCCTTAGATCAGAGTATGCAGGATTCCCCCTTACAGTGTATAGGGAATGCTGGGGATCATGATCTAAGGGTCAATGCTGCAGACTTTGGGGGGACACCTGATTAGAGAAGGTTTTTTTACCTCAATGCAGAGAATGCATTAAAGTAAAAAATCTTCTACCATTACAACCACTTTAAGTTATTGATGTGTATTGAATAATACAAGGAGAATAAGGATATCATTTAATGTTACTTTATAGTGGGCCTAGCATCGTATTATGCATCTTAAGTGCAAGTACTTGGTAAGTGTAACACTTATATGTGTTTATTACCTTTTTACAGAGATCACAGTATTCCCTCTTTACAAAAGGCCAGAACCATCTTTGTACAGGCATTATCCAGAGTAAGCATCTATTTCCTGCACTGAGATGTTGGCTCAGAGATTACACATTCTTATAAATTCTGGTAACCCAGCGGTTCTTGGCTATTTTTGCACATACTTTATGTAGCAAGGTCTCGGACCTCCAGAGTTAAGGAGAGCTGACATCCTTCTTGGTAGAGTGGGTTACAAGGCATGGTGGGTGTAGTACCAACTGAAGTGATGGGCACCAGACACTTTTTGAATGCAAAGAGATTTATTGTCTCTTGAACAAGAACTGTGAGAGAGAGGGTTAGGGCCAGGACACCCTTAAGTAGATGCAATGTTAATTGGCAGACTCCGAGACTTCTATAGGTAGACAGCTATAAAGTGGAAGGCCTCCAGCCAGACACCACTTCTGTATAGGTAGGACCGCTGTTTCCTATGGCAGCAAATCTTGTAATAGTCACTAACGGTGGTTGTATTTAAAGTGGAAGTAAACCCCCCTATCGTTTTCAGCCAAGGAAGCTGCCATCTTTGCCTCTGTTTAATCTTCAACTGCCACAGTGCTGCACATGTGATCCGTTATGACACCAGCCATTGGATGGTTTGACTGTTTGGTTGAGAGCACAGCCAATGTGCAGTTAGCATTCATGGCATGCCTTTTTTTTTTAGACTGTTAAATCGATGGGTTTACTTCCGCTTTAACTATTGGTAACACAAATAGTTCTCCTCGCACTCTACAGTCTCTCACTGTAGGTCTCCACTCACTGAGCTCCCAGTCTCTCATTAGACTCTTAGACCCAATCGCCACTGGATCTCCTGAGCTCTTCCACTTCCATAACTCTGTATCTTCCTCAAGTGTCACCCCTGTTGGGTCGCTGGCTTTGGCAATCACAGATACTCCTCAAGCGTCACCCCTGCTGACCCGCTAGGTCCCTGGCTTGGCACTCACTGATGCTCCTCAAGTGTCACCTCTGCTGTCCTGCTGGGTCCCTGGCTTGGCACTTGCTGAAGTTTTCCCACTTCTTCACCGTCCCCGGCTGGTGAGAAGACTGCTCTGGTACTGGCTCCAGCTTACTCACAGTGGTCTCCGGTAACAAGGTGGATGGTCCCTTAGTGGCGACACCTTCCCCTACCTCCGACCACAACTGGTTCCCCATCTGGCTGATCTGTTACTCTCGGTTAAACTCCAATCCTGCAGTGCCAACCCTGCGCTGTTTCTCCTGCTTCTGGATAGGTCCTCAGACAGCATAGCAGTCAGATGTCCCCTGGATAGGCCTCAGGCTTCTGGCCTAGTAGCCCAGGGCAGCATAACACATGTCCACCAGACAGACGTCCAGGTGGCAAAGAACCCCGATCACCCGACTTCACCCAAATAAATAGGCTCTCCTAGCAGGCCAAGGGACTAAAGAAACCCCTGCCAATTGGCTGAGACGCTCCATCCATTCATTACCTGACCTTGCTAAGCCCTTGTCTATCCAATGTCACCAGCATAATGCCACCTAGCGACAGAAGAGAGAAGGTGCAGAAAGTCCAGAACTAGAGAGGAATCAGTGGATCTACTAACAATTAACCAGGACAACTACCGCCAGGCAAACTAAATTTACTAGCAACCCTGCCTAAACACCAGGGTGCTACATTTATGTTACCCAGATCAGCCTCTTATTTCTGACTTTCTACACAGTTACAATGTTACAGTCTGATCACCAAAGGGAAAGGGAATGCTTATTCCTGCCTACAGCAGTCGCTTGACTGGAACTTATAAACAACTTTGTAATGATAAAGGGTACAGCTTTTCTGAAAAGGTTTACTTTGGCAGTACATTGTGACATGTCAGCAATTCATTTATGGAGAATACAGCTACAATGAGCTTACACACGCTGAAAGGCTTAACCGCTTACCCCCGCCTGCCATCATATGTCGGCCAGGCAGCGCGGCTCTTGTTTTGGGCAGGCGTCATATGATGTCCGTCCATTTAAACAGGGCATGCGCACGATCGTGTGCACGCAGCCCTGTACCTTCGGTGGCGGTGTGTCACGGAGACACCGCTCGCCACTGAGGGGGGTGAACAGCCATTGGACATGGCTGTTTACCACGTGATCGACCGTGATGAAGTCATGGTGTCAGGGCTGGGCTCCGCCCTTCCTTCTTTGAGCTGGCCGCTCAGCTGTCGGCTAATTGCCAGCTCCCATCTCTCTCCAGTTACCCAGCTGTTGTTGATCCTGCTCGTCAGTCCTGCCTACTTAAGCTGTCCAGTCCAGAGGAGCTCTGCCTTTGCCTTGGTCACATCACAAGAAACTATCGCCTGCATACCTGTTTAAAGACTGGCTTTGCTGACATCCCTTCAGGCTACAGATCCTGCTTGCTGTTCCACTACTTTGATCCCTGACTCCTGGCTTGGCTGACGATCCGTTCCGGTTACTGAACTTTGGCTATGTTTTGACTACGTGTGTTCTTTTTACTTTTATTATTAAACAAGTGTAATTTAACTGTACTTCTGTCTCGGTCTGATTTCATGGTTTCTGATAGAAGGCGAAGGCCATGAATTCAGAAGATACAGTCAATCCACTTGTTGGTAATATTTTTTCCAGATTGGATGAGCAAGATCACTGCATGGATGAGTTTGCCATAGCGTTACAAACGCTCCAGAGTCGCACGGCTCACCTGGAATCTCCCCCTGTGGCTGCTCCGGTACAACCTGAGTTGCTGGCCATCCCTGCTGCTGCATCAGTCTCTGTGCAGGGACCCGCCTTGGGTATTACCTCTATAAGAGGTATATCTGGTTCCGCTCCGCATCCCCAGCGATTTGGGGGCGATCCAGTTCAATGCAGAGGGTTTGTCAACCAGGTTGAGATATACTTTGAGATGCTACCCCAGGCATTTCCCACAGACAGAAGCAAAGTAGATTTCATGATATCTTTGCTTTCTGAGAGAGCCTTGGCCTGGGCAAACCCTCTATGGGAGACGCAAAAACCTGTTGTCTTGAGTTAATCTGAGTTTGTGGCCTCCTTTAAAAGGGTATTTGACGTTCCCGAATGCTCCGCTTCTGCTGCCAAGTGCCTCATGTCCATCAAACAGAGTACGAGAACTGTTGCCGACTACGCCATTGAATTCTGTACTCTGGCAGCAGAGGTTGCTTGGAACAATGAGGCCCTCGTGGCTGCTTTTTCTCATGGTCTCTCGGATTCCATCAAGGATGAGAGAGCAGCCCGAGATATACCCACTGAGCTGGAGAAGTTGATCACGTTTGCCATCCTCATTGGCTCCAGACTCAGAGAAAGACTCTCCTTTAACTGCTTCTCGACCGGCGCACACACATATACATCGGCACGGACATTCTGGCACGGACAGGCAAATGGGCGCACAGGTACGCCCCTTTAAATTTGCCGCCGTGTCATCGCATGCGCGCCGACGGCGGCGCTCGCACCGGACGGGACCTCCGTGAGTCAAATCGCGGCTACCACGGACTCGATCGCCACGGGGATACTAACGATCATCTCATGGGGAGAAGGAACGGGGAGATGCTAAAGTAAACAAGCATCTCCCTGTTCTTCCTAGCAACAGTGTCAGTGATCTATGCTCCCTGTGATAGGAGCAGAGATCAGTGATGTGTACAACACAGCCACGCCCCCCACAGTTAGCAACAGTTAGCAACACGCCCCTAGGACACACTTAACCCCTACACTGCCACCTAGTGGTTAACCCCTTCACTGCCAGTGTCATTTACACAGGAATCAGTGCATTTGTATAGCACTGATTGCTGTATAAATGACAATGGTCTCAAAAATGTGTCAAAAAATTCCGAAGTGTCCGCCATAATGTCGCAGTCACAATAAAAATTGCTGATCGCCGCCATTATTAATAAAAATGCCATAAAACTATCCCCTATTTTCTAAACGCTATAACTTTTGCGCAAACCAATCAATTATCGCTTATTGCAAATTTTTTTTTAACCAAAAATATGTAGAAGAATACGTATCGGCCTAACCTGAGGAAAAAATATGTTTTTTTATACATTTTTGGGGGATATTTATTATAGCAAAAAATAAAAAATAATGTGTTTTTTTCAAAATTGCCGCTCTTTTTTTGTTTATAGCGCAAAAAATAAAAACCGCAGTGGTGATCAAATACCACCAAAAGAAAGCTCTATTTGTGGGAAAAAGCGATGTCTTTGACAAAGGTCAAGCCGATAGTTTGCCTCCACACTGGCCGTATGATTGCGCAATTGTCCTTCAACCTGGTGCCATAACCCCTCGTGGCCGGGTTTACCCTTTGTCGGTCTTGGAGGATAAGGCCATGGAGGAGTATGTTGCAGACGCACTTTCTCAAGGTTTCATCTGCAAATCTTCATCTCCTGCTGGTGCTGGTTTCTTCTTTGTGAAGAAGAAGAGTGGTGAACTGAGACCTTGTATTGATTATAGGGGTCTCAATCGTTTCATGATTAAGAATGCCTATCCGATTCCATTGATTACAGAGTTATTTGACCGCCTCAAGGGAGCAACGGTTTTCACAAAGCTTGATTTGAAAGGGGAATACAATCTTTAATTAAGGAGGGCGACGAGTGGAAAACTGCATTTAATACCAGAACAGGTCATTATGAGTACCTCGTAATGCCTTTTGGCCTTTGTGACGCCCCAGCAGTTTTCCAGGAATTTATTAACAATGTCCTCCTAGATTTGTTGCAGTTATGTGTGGTGGTTCATCTCGATGATATCCTCATATTTTCCAAGTCCCTGGAGAGCCACCACACAGATTTATGTCGTGTGCTTAAGAAACTAAGAGAGAACAATCTTTATTGTAAACTGGAGAAGTGCGAGTTCCATCGTGAACAGCAGTGGCGGCCCGTCCATAGGGGGCGCCCGGGCGCGGCGCCCCCCCGCCCCCCCCCCCCCCCCCCCCCCATGCAGTAACAAAAAAAAAATGTTTAAAAAAAAAAAAAATGTTAAAAAAAAAAAAAAATAAAAAAAAAAAAAAATGTTAAAAAAAAAAATAATATATTTAAACCTGTCCCTTTAAAAAAAATAAAACATTTTTTTTAAGTCTTTATGTGCACTCGCCCCCCCTCTCCTGTCACTTTCTATATACCATAGATAGATTCATGCATTGCATGAATCTATCTATGGTCTCTGCTGACACCCCCTATTCAGGTGTCCGGCCCCTTTGCGGTCACCGGGTGCCTGAATTACAGTGGTGGGGGTGTTTTTTGGAAACACCTGATTAGCGCTGTAGGCGCTAATAGGCGTCCAAAAAGGTGACAAGCGGGCGCAACGCTGTGCGTTCCTTGTCACTCAGCACTGATGTTAGCAAACCGAAGGAATTCGGTTTGCTAACATTGTACTGCCCCTTAGCCAATCAGGAGCACAGGTCCGTGTGACCTGTGCCCTGATTGGCTGAAACGACAGGCGCTGTGATTGGGCGCCTATCAGGCGTCCAATCATAGCAGAGGATGAGAGGAGGAGCGGGCAGAAGAGGAAATGGAGGACACGATGCCGCCGTCATCTGAGACAAGGTAAGTGCAGGGCGAGGGGGGGGGCTCCAAGACATGTCACCGGCTGGTGATCTTGCAGGTAACAGTAAGGTGTATTTCCTGTGGTTGCTGGAAGAGCAGAGGAGGGGAAGGGGGGGGGGGGGGGGGGGGGGAGGAGATAGTATAACAGGTTTTTTTTTTTTTTTTTTAAATACAAAATGACAATTCCACCGATCTATCAATCGTGTCACCATTGGACAGTTGTGCCAGCACACAGATGGTGTGGTCAATAATGCTGCGTTTTGATGGGCACATGTAAACAAGAAGTGGATGCAAAGAGGCTGGAGGAGATCCACAGCAAAGGATGCAAAAGGGTGCATCCTTTGCACTGCCCAACTGCCCTGTGGCAGTTGGAATACTGGATTAGGTGGGTAGGGCAGTCCTCCATCATCATGTTAACAAAAGTGCCACTTGTTTCAGTGTGGTGCAAATTTAAAAGAAAAAAAAAAAACTGTTTGCAATTCTTTTCTGCAATTTGTCATGTGTAGGGCAGCCTATTGAAATGAATGGCCCATTCATGCTGTCACACCTGCATAGGTGCAAACTAAGCCTTAAGAGGTGCCAACATGGCGCTCCTGCGTTTTGATGGGCAAAGTGGCTGCGTTTTGATGGGCAAAGTGGCTGCGTTTTGATGGGCAAAGTGGCTGCGTTTTGATGGGCAAAGTGGCTGCGTTTTGATGGGCAAAGTGGCTGCGTTTTGATGGGCACAGTGGCTGCGTTTTGATGGGCAAAGTGGCTGCGTTTTGATGGGCACAGTGGCTGCGTTTTGATGGGCACAGTGGCTGCGTTTTAATGGGCACAGTGGCTGCGTTTTGATGGGCTTTTTTTTCAGAATTATTTGCGCCCCCCCAAAAATTTTGAGCACCAGCCGCCACTGGTGAACAGGTTAAATTCCTGGGCTATGTCATTTCCACTGCTGGTTTTTCGAAGGAACCCAGAGAAACTTTCAGGAATCCTACAGTGGCCCGACCCGTGGGTTTACGTCCTCTGCAGCGATTCCTGGGCTTTGCCAACTATTATCGGAAGCTTATTCGTAACTTCTCGTCTCTGGTCAAGCCCCTGACTGATATGACCAGAAAGGATGGTAACCCACAGAGTTCTCCGGAGTCCATTAAGGCATTTGAGAGTCTCAAGGCTGCCTTTGTTTCTGCTCCTGTGTTGGCACATCTTGATCCTATGTTACCTTTTATCCTTGAGGTTGATGCTTCTGAGACTGGTGTTGTCACCCTTCTGTCTCAACGTCCTACCTCTGAGAGCGCTATGCATCCTTGTGGCTACTTTTCCAAGAAATTATCACCTGCGGAGTGCAATTACGAGATTGGTGACAGAGAGCTGTTGGTGATCATTTTAGCCCTGAAAGAATGGAGACATCTCCTCGAAGGTACCACTGTGCCGGTTCTCATTCTTACTGACCACAAGAATCTCACATTCTTGTCTGAGGCTAAACGCCTTTCTCCCAGAAGGGCACGATGGGCTCTTTACTTGTCAAATTTCAATTACATTGTCTCATTCTTACCTGGGACTAAGAATGTAAGGGCTGACGCCTTGTAACGACAATTTTCCTCCACTTCCAAGTTGGAGTCGGTATCCGGTTCCTGTGATTCCTCCTGATCGTATTCTGGCTTCGGTTCGCACCAGTCTCACTTCTCCTTAAGGTGGCAAAATTCTTGCTACTCAGGGACAGGGTCTGGCTGTCATCTCGCAACCTCCGTCTTTGTGTTCCCTCACTGAGGTTCGCACCTCGGTTTATTGGGCCTTTCCGTATTCTTTGCAGGATTAACCCAGTGGCTTACGCATTAGACCTTCCTTATAATATGCGTATTTCAAATGTATTTCATGTCTCCTTATTAAAACCTTTGGTCTGCAACCGCTTTACCACCTCAGTGCCATGTCCTCACCCTGTACAGGTTGAGAACCATGAGGAGTATGAAGTACAGTCCAGTGGCGCATACAGTACCTGGTGCATTGGAAAGGGTACAGTCCGGAGGAACGCTCTTGGGTCTCGTCCTCGGACGTACATGCCCCTGTCTTCCTCCGTGATTTCCATAGACGTTTTCCCCTCAAGCCTGGTGGTCTTCTGAGGGGGAGGGGTCGTTGAGGAGGGGGTACTGTCAGGGCTGGGCTCAGCCCTTCCTTCTCTGAGCTGGCCGCTCAACTGTCGGCTAATTTCCAGCTCCCACCTCTCTCCACAGTTACCAAGCTGTTGTTGATCCTGCTCATTAGTCCTGCCTACTTAAGCCGTCCAGTCCAGAGGAGCTCTGCCATTGTCTTGGTCACATCACAAGAAACGATCTCCTGCGTTCCTGTTTAAAAACTGGCTTTGCTGACATCCCTTCAGGCTACAGATCCTGCTTGCTGTTCCACTACTTTGATCCCTGACTCCTGGCTTGGCTGACGATCCGTTCCGGTAACTGAACTTTGGCTATGTTTTGACAACGTTTGTTCTTTTTACTTTTATTGTTAAACAAGTGTGATTTAACTGTACTGTTAACTGTCTCGGTCTGATTTCATGGTTTCTGAAACAACGGCCGATCACAGATGGTACGGCCCCACTTTGCACGGCACATGCATGTGATTGCTAGAGCACTGTGTGTGCACGTCATGGCGGCGTGTTCCCAGGAACACGGCTCGTCACCGACAATGGTAAACAGCCATTGGCCGGCAGCTGTTTACCACATGATCGGCTGTGATCCTTTCACAGCCGATCACTAAATGTAAACATAGAGCGGTAACGAGATGTTACCAGGTTCTTCTCCTCACACACCAATTGTGTGTGAGAAGGAGATTGCGGTAACATCTCGTTACCACTTAAAGTGTATACCAACACACACTGATTGCCCCCCAATAAAGAGGACCTGTCATCACCCATCAAAGTACCTATCACCAGCCATCAAAGTACCTGTCTCAGTTCATCTGAGTACTTGTCACAGTTCATCTGAGTACCCGAGTACCTGTCACAGTTCATCTGAGTACCCGAGTACCTGTCACAGTCCATATGAGTACCTGTCACAGTCCATATGAGTACCTGTCACAGTCCATATGAGTACCAGAGTACCTGAGTACCTGTCACAGTTCACCTGAGTACCCGAGTACCTGTCACAGTTCATCTGAGTACCCGAGTACCTGTCACAGTCCATATGAGTAACAGGGTACCTGAGTACCTCTGAGTACCCGAGTACCTGTCACAGTTCATCTGAGTACCTGTCACAGTTCATCTGAGTACCCAAGTACCTGTCACAGTCCATCTGAGTACCTGTCACAGTTCATATGAGTACCTGAGTACCTGTCACCGCTCTTCAGAGTAACCGAATACCAGTCGCCAGCCCATTAGGAGTACCCGAGTACCTATATGTAGCCCATCAGAGTACCCAAATACCTGTCACACAGCCCAGAGTAACCGAGTACCTGTCACCAGCCCATCAGAGTACCCGAGTACCTGTCACCAGCCCATCAGAGTACCCGAGTACCTGTTACCAGCCCATCAGAGTACCCGAGTACCTGTCTGCAGCTCATCAAGTTACCCGAGTATAAAAAAATAGAAGGTAATCTTGCGCCGGCACACCGAATGGCAACTAGGGTGGATGCAGCGCACACTTAAGGGAAATGTCTGAACCCAGAGAAGTTAGATAAAAGGAGGATAGTGGCGCGCAAATAAATTAAACTAAACTAAATGATGAAAAGACAAGAAAAGGTCAGGTAATAAAGGTAAGGAGATCCTAGTTATAATATCCTGGTTAACACAGTATAAAACACATCATAATGGATAAAAAATAAATAAATAGTAAATAATATATCCAATAGATAATTGCAGTGCTTCTGATTGTGCGTAAAATGACGTGACAATATAAAACCAGTAATAAAATTAATCCTGGCTAAAAATGTGTAGTAGACAACGCAATTAGTGACTGGATGAAAAGTGATAGTGCATCCAAGTGTGCATAAAGCAGTGATCCAAATAAATAGTTAAATAGGCGTGATAAAAAATGCATCAAAGTATGAATCCAAAAAAAAGGAAGGTATAACGGTGATCCAAAAGGGTATTAGTCAAAAGAACATGATTAGTTGATGTATCAAGATATGTGATATAAAAGAGTAAACAGCAAAACAATTGCTAAAGTGATCAAGTGCGAGAGAGAAATTTCTCCGGATACCGCGGAGGAAATAATATATAGTGGTGGTCTCAGATGTGTACCACATATGCCGTAATAAAAATGGCTATAGTGAAAAATGAGATAAATAAGGATAAGTAAAGATGATAAACGATAAATAAATAGAATTTGTAACTGGTGAGTGGCGATCAAAATAAAATTGCAAAGAAAGTAAATGTCCAATCAGGGATCCATATGTAACAGTGGTGCAGTATGGAGGCAGTATCTTCAGCCCAAAGGAAAGAGTGTCAGTGCTGAGATATAGGCTGGTGACCGGGAACAATCTAGGAATTCCTGTGCAGTGATCCGTGAGTTTCCGTGTAATCCTATTGGGGATATGGGTGGCCCCTTACCTTACGGCTGTAAGGTTACAGCGGTGTGGTATAGGTCTTTATGGTCCTTGGGTGACCTTCCTCACGGGTGGGGGGTAGGGGTTCCGGCTGCGTGTCCCAGGTATTTCCTATCAGCTTTCTCTTTATCCAGGCAGGGGGGGGGGGGTGATTTCACCTCAGTATGTATAGGAAATGAAATGCCTCATAGTGTAGTATATCAAGTAACAAGTATTTATTTCCAATATAACATTTAAAATGGGTACTCACATCTAACATATAAAAACAAATGCAGGGTATAAACGAGCTCCGAGCTCGATGGCGTCACTTCCGGTAGGTCGTCCCGACGAGTGTTCGTCACTGATCACGTGACTTCATCAGGGGTGCCTAGTGCCTCTAGAAGTGTCTTTAAATAGGCTGTCTAATTGTTAATTACGGCGGCCATTTTGCCGTAGTGCCGATCACCTGAAGTAGTCACGTATATGTTGCCGGAAGTAGCGCGGCGGCCATTTTTTTGGAAGTCAAAGCAATGATACGGCTCGAGGATTGCATTAGTGTCAGCAGAGTGTGTCATTAGGCCGGAAACAGCGGCGGTAAACTCTAGCTGATTGGCCAATGCATCTTAGACGGTGACTGATTGGACAACTAGAAGTAAATAGTCCATGACCGAGGGGACAAAATATGTACATATAAAGATGGGGCTAAGATGATATAGTGTCAAAAAAGACATAAAACGAGCCAATTTAGACATTTAAAAGTGCCATAGAATCTATGTATATAAAACCGGGGGGGGTTGTGGCCGCATTTTTTTTATACGTTTTTATGTATTATAATGCGGCCACAACCCCCCCCCCCCGTTTTATATACATAGATTCTATGGCACTTTTAAATGTCTAAATTGGCTTGTTTTATGTCTTTTTTGACACTATATCATCTTAGCCCCATCTTTATATGTACATATTTTGTCCCCTCGGTCATGGACTATTTACTTCTAGTTGTCCAATCAGTCACCATCTAAGATGCATTGGCCAATCAGCTAGAGTTTACCGCCACTGTTTCCGGCCTAATGACACACTCTGCTGACACTAATGCAATCCTCGAGCCGTATCATTGCTTTGACTTCCAAAAAAATGGCCGCCGCGCTACTTCCGGCGACATATACGTGACTACTTCCGGTGATCGCCACTACGGCAAAATGGCCGCCGTAATTAACAATTAGACAGCCTATTTAAAGACACTTCTAGAGGCACTAGGCACCCCTGATGAAGTCACGTGATCAGTGACGAACACGCGTCGGGACGACCTACCGGAAGTGACGCCATCGAGCTCGGAGCTCGTTTATACCCTGCATTTGTTTTTATATGTTAGATGTGAGTACCCATTCTAAATGTTATATTGGAAATAAATACTTGTTACTTGATATACTACACTATGAGGCATTTCATTTCCTATACATACTGAGGTGAAATCACCCCCCCCCCCTGCCTGGATAAAGAGAAAGCTGATAGGAAATACCTGGGACACGCAGCCGGAACCCCTACCCCCCACCCGTGAGGAAGGTCACCCAAGGACCATAAAGACCTATACCACACCGCTGTAACCTTACAGCCGTAAGGTAAGGGGCCACCCATATCCCCAATAGGATTACACGGAAACTCACGGATCACTGCACAGGAATTCCTAGATTGTTCCCGGTCACCAGCCTATATCTCAGCACTGACACTCTTTCCTTTGGGCTGAAGATACTGCCTCCATACTGCACCACTGTTACATATGGATCCCTGATTGGACATTTACTTTCTTTGCGATTTTATTTTGATCGCCACTCACCAGTTACAAATTCTATTTATTTATCGTTTATCATCTTTACTTATCCTTATTTATCTCATTTTTCATTATAGCCATTTTTATTACGGCATATGTGGTACACATCTGAGACCACCACTATATATTATTTCCTCCGCGGTATCTGGAGAAATTTCTCTCTCGCACTTGATCACTTTAGCAATTGTTTTGCTGTTTACTCTTTTATATCACATATCTTGATACATCAACTAATCATGTTCTTTTGACTAATACCCTTTTGGATCACTGTTATACCTTCCTTTTTTTTGGATTCATACTTTGATGCATTTTTTATCACGCCTATTTAACTATTTATTTGGATCACTGCTTTATGCACACTTGGATGCACTATCACTTTTCATCCAGTCACTAATTGCGTTGTCTACTACACATTTTTAGCCAGGATTAATTTTATTACTGGTTTTATATTGTCACGTCATTTTACGCACAATCAGAAGCACTGCAATTATCTATTGGATATATTATTTACTATTTATTAATTTTTTATCCATTATGATGTGTTTTATACTGTGTTAACCAGGATATTATAACTAGGATCTCCTTACCTTTATTACCTGACATTTTCTTGTCTTTTCATCATTTAGTTTAGTTTAATTTATTTGCGCGCCACTATCCTCCTTTTATCTAAGTTACCCGAGTACCTGTCTCCAGCCCATCAGAGTACCTATCGGCAGCCCATCAGAGTATCCGAGTACCTATCTGCAGCCCATGCCTCATAGAATATACGCTGGGGTATTTGCTTTCCAAAATGGGGTCATTTTGTGGGTAATTCCACTGTCCTGGTGCTCCAGGACCTTCAAAAGTTTGATAGGTAGGAATGAAATGAGATGTGCAATTTATGCTCCTAGAACGCCTGAAGATACTACTTCAATGTTGGGCCTCTGTATGTGGCCAGGCTGTGTAAAAGTCTCACACATGTGGTATCGCCATACTCTGGAAGAGTAGCAGAATATATTTTGGAGTGTAATTTTTGCTTTATACATGCTATGTGTTAGAAATATCTTATAAATTGACAACTTTGTGTAAAAAAAATGCATTTTAATTTTTTTTTCCCATATTCCAAAAACTTCTGGAAAAAAATAAACCGTTCAAAAGACTCATTATGCCTCATAGATTATACATTGGGGTGTTTGCTTTCCAAAATGGGGTCATTTTGTGGGCAATTCCATTGTCCTGGTGCTCCAGGGCCTTCAAATTGTAATAGGTGGTTGAGAAAGGAGATGTCAATTAGGCTCGTAGAACGCCTGAAGGTTCTACTTCAATGTTGGGCCTTTGTATGTGGCCAGGCTGTGTAAAAGTCTCACACATGTGGATTCGCAATACTCAGGAAGAGTAGCAGAATGTATTTTGGGGTGTAATTTGTTGTATGCATATGCTGTGTGTGAGAAATAACCTGATATTATGACAATTTTGTAAAAAAAAAAAAAAAAATTTCTTACTTTTGCAAAGAATTGTGGGAAAAAATTACAACTTAAAAAAACTCACCATGCTACTTACCTAATACCTTGGAATGTCTACATTCTAAAAAGGGGTCAATTGGGGGGTATTTGTACTTTCCTGACTTGTAAGACCCCTTTCACACTGAGCCGTCCTGAGCGTAAGCGGTAAAGCGGGGCTATTTTTAGCTCCGCTTTACCGACATTCAAGCTGCGCCATTCGGCCGCTAGTGGGGCGGTTTTAACCCCCCGCTAGTGGCCGAAAAGGGGTTAAATCCGCCCGCAAAACACCGCTACAGCAGCGCTTTGTCGGCGGTATCACGGCGCTGCCCCATTGTTTTCAATGGACAGGAGCGGTGGAGGAGTGGTGTAGGAAAGAAGCTGCTGCCAGGACTTTTTGTGACGCCCTGCCAGCGCAGTTGGCAGCTGAGGCTTTTTTTAGGCGCTTTACAGGCGCTATTTTTAGCACTGTAGCACTTGAAAAACACCTCAGTGTGAAAGGAGTCTGAGGCCGGGTTCACACTGGTGCAACACGACACTCGTCCTACTTTGGATCCGACTTTGCCCTGCGACTTGAAGTCAAAGACGCGTCTGACTTCAATGAACGGGGATCCGACTTGGATCCCTGCCAATACCAGGCACTGTGTTTGGTATGAATCTTGAGGGGGAACTCCACGCCAAATTTTAAATCCAAAACCAGCATGGGTTCCCCCTCCAAGAGCATACCAGGTCCTTCGGTCTGGTATGGATTTTAAGGGGTCCATACCATAGAGTCCATACCAGACCCTTATCCGAGCACGCAGCCCAGCCAGTCAGGAAAGGGGGTGGGGACGAGCGAGCACCCCCCCGAACCGTACTAGGCCGCATGCCCTCAAAATGGGGGGTGGGTGCTTTGGGGCAGGGGGGCAGCCTCTTTTCCCGGTCTCCGGTTCTTCTCCCGCTCTCCAGTGTCTTCTGCCGGGCTCCTCCGCTAGCTTCTGCTCTTTTGCCCGCTCTTTTGCTAGCGTTGGCCCTGTGTAAGGAAAGCTCTGCTGGGCCTAGTAGTTCCTCGTTGGTGCGATCGGGTGCGCGGGCACGAGCGGGTGTGCGAGCTAGTGCGCATGCGCAAGAGCGAGCGCGTGCGCGGGCACGGGCGGGTGCGCGCACGGGCGCGCGCACGGTCACTGGCGCCGAGCGGGCTATTTAAACTGGCCATCTCCACACAGTTCTTGCTGCCTGATCTACAGCGTTACGCATGTCCTTCCTGAACCTCTCTGTCTCTGTGTTTGTGACCCGGCCTGCTTCTCAACCTGCTCTGCTGTCTGCCTGCCCCGACCCCGGCTTGTCCACGACCATCCACCTGCTCATCCCTCTGGCTTATCTGCATTGTGCTCCACAGTTACCAAACCCGGCTTGTCTGACCATTCTGTGCACCTGTCCTGGAGTGACCTGTTGCCTGCTGGTTCCTGTTGTCCGCTGCATGCCGGTTCCTGTGACCACTTACCTGCCAGTTCCTGTGACCTGTTGTCTGCTGGTTCCTGTTGTCCGCTGCTTGCTGGTTCCTGTGACCAAGTACCTGCCAGTTCCTGTGACCTGCTGTCTGCTGGTTCCTGTTGTCTGCTGCTTGCTGGTTCCTGTGCCCAAGTACCTGCCAGTTCCTGTGACCTGCTGTCTGCTGGTTCCTGCTGTCTGCTGCTTGCTGGTTCCTGTGACCAAGTACCTGCCAGTTCCTGTGACCTGCTGTCTGCTGGTTCCTGTTGTCTGCTGCTTGCTGGTTCCTGTGACCAAGTACCTGCCAGTTCCTGTGACCTGCTGTCTGCTGGTTCCTGCTGTCTGCTGCTTGCTGGTTCCTGTGACCAAGTACCTGCCAGTTCCTGTGACCTGCTGTCTGCTGGTTCCTGTTGTCTGCTGTCTGCTGGTTCCTGTCATCCCCCTGTCCAGGTCTGCTGATCATCACACAGCCTTCTCTGCATCACCTGACCTACCTGCAGCTGTTGATCCTGCCAGACACTCGTGCTCCCTTCGACTCCTGCACCCCCTGTCTCCACTATCAGGGGCTGCAAGTCTGGGAAGTAAGAGAGGTCTCCTACTGCAATCCGGGCTCGCCACTAGGTACGTGACAGTATCAGGCAGCCATGACCGAGCCCGGGCAGGGAGCCTCTCCAATGGAAGAACTCTGCCTACATCTAGCAGGCCTGTCCCAAGCGGTCAAGAACCTCCAGGAAGGCTACACACGCCTTGAGGAACATGTCCTTGCCCAAGGACCACCAACCGCCTCGGCCAACCTGCCTACCCCACCGGCAGTCGTGATGCTACCCCCGGAACCTCGAGTACCCGCACCTGAAAGGTTCTCCGGTGAGCGTAGCAAGTTCAGGACTTTTCGTAATGCCTGTGAGCTTTACTTTGCCCTCCAGCCGTGAACATTTTCCTTGGAAGCCACCAAAGTAGGCTTTGTGATTTCCTTGCTCCAGAATGAGCCCCAGCTCTGGGCCCACCGCCTTCTCGAACAGAAGGCTGCTGAACTTACCCACTTAAGTACTTTCTTTGATGCAATGGCCCAAATCTATGAGGACCCACAGCTCTCCGCAACGGCAGAGGCCGCCCTCCATGCACTACTACAGGGGCGCAGGCCCGCAGAGGACTATGTTTCTGAATTCAGAAGATGGAGTACTGACACCAACTGGAACGACGTGGCCCTCCGCTACCAGTTCCGGTTGGGGTTGTCGGACCCCCTTAAGGATGAACTTGCTAGAGTGGGGGTTCCTCAAACCCTTGAGGAACTCATTAATCAAGCAGTACAGATTGACAGGCGCTTACGTGAGCGACGGTCCGAGAGACCCTCCGTTCCGCCACGTCCCACTTGGATGCTGCCCAAGGTACCCCACTTCTCCAGGGGCCCACCTCTGGCTCGATCTCCATCCTCCGCAGAAAGGCCGGAACCCATACAGCTGGGCATGCTTCGTCCAACACTCACCCCTGAGGAACGACAAAGACGCCGCCTGGACAATCTGTGCTTGTACTGCGGGGAGCCGGGACACTATGTGAGATCCTGTCCAGCTAAGATCCGTAAGTGGCGTCTTCCTCCAGTTGATCAGATCCTGGCAGTCACCGATACCTCTTCTCACCTTGCCCTTTCCATTTTGTTGCAGCTCCCCGGAAGGAACATTTCGGTCCCCGCCATCATTGATTCAGGAGCCTGCAGTTGTTTCATGGACTCGGCCTTTGCTACAACCCATTGCATCCCTCTGCAACCCAAGACCCAAGGACTGCAGATACATCTGGCCGACGGTTCGGCCATCCGGTCTGGGCCCGTTACCCAGGAAACCCAGCCTATCTCTGCCAGCATAAATTACCTCCATCAGGAACTTCTGTGTCTGGACATTATCTCTTCCCCCCTGTTCCCAGTTATTTTGGGTATGCCTTGGCTCCGCGCCCATAATCCCTGTATTGATTGGATTACCAAGGAGGTTACCTTTTCTTCTCCCTACTGCTCCCAGCACTGCCTCCCCAGGTCCGCTACTCAGCCTACCGCCCTAATGTGTCTGTACAGCGAAGCCCGCCAGTTGGTCCCCAAGGCCTACCATTCATTCATGGACATTTTCAGCAAAAAGGGGGCCGAGACCCTTCCTCCTCATCGGGTGTATGATTGCCCCATTGAGCTCCTCCCCGGGGCCGAAGTACCCTTTGGAAGGATCTTTCCTCTACCTGAGCTGGAGCTAACTGCCCTCAAAGAATACATTGATGACAACCTTAGAAAGGGCTTTATTCGTTCCTCTACATCCCCGGCCGGAGCTGGCATCTTCTTCGTGGAAAAAAAGGACCACACCCTTCGGCCATGTATCGACTACAGGGAGCTCAATAAGGTGACCATTAAAAACCGCTATCCTCTGCCGCTAGTTCCAGAACTGTTCCAGAGGCTGGGGGCAGCTGTTATCTTCACCAAGTTAGATCTCCGCGGGGCCTACAACTTGGTTCGCATCCGGGAAGGCGATGCATGGAAGACCGCCTTCCGTACACGATTCGGACATTTCGAATATCTTGTGATGCCCTTTGGGCTCTGTAACGCCCCCGCCACTTTCCAACACTTTATCAACGACATTTTTCGGGACTATTTGGATTTGTTTGTGATCATCTACCTAGACGACATTTTGATCTTTTCCTCCTCTATTGACAGCCACCGCCAACACGTCAAGTGTGTGTTGGGGCGACTGCGGCAACATGGTCTGTACGCAAAACCCGAAAAATGCGAGTTTGAACAACAGAGCATACAGTTTTTGGGGCTCATCATATCTGTCGAAGGCATCAAGATGGATCCCCAGAAAATTTCCGCCATCCTTGACTGGCCTGCCCCGGTGGATAAAAAAGGAGTGCAGCGGTTTGTAGGGTTTTCGAACTTCTACCGGAAATTTATTAAGGGCTTCTCAGCCATCATTTCCCCGATCACGCAACTAACCAGACAGGGGATTCGGTTTCAGTGGACGCCCGAAGCCCAGTCCGCCTTCGTTGCTCTCAAGAAGCTCTTCACCTCCGCCTCCGTGTTGAAGCACCCTGATCCAGCTCTCCCATTCGTCTTGGAAGTTGACGCATCTGAAGTCGCTGTCGGGGCGATACTCTCTCAGAGACAAGGCCCCAAGGCCCTTTTGTTCCCTGTCGGGTTCTTCTCCCGCAAGTTGACGCCTCCTGAGCGGAACTATGATGTAGGTGATCAGGAATTACTGGCAATCAAGGCGGCATTGGAGGAGTGGCGGTACCTTCTGGAGGGAGCGGCCCATCCAATCCTTATATATACCGACCACAAGAACCTGGAGTACTTAAAAGCTGCAAAAAGGCTAAAACCACGCCAGGCCAGGTGGGCGCTGTTCTTTTCTAGGTTCACTTTTCACGTTACCTATAGGCCGGGTTCCAAGAACACCAAGCCCGATGCCCTGTCACGGATGTTTACTGACCCTAAAGAGCCTACTTCACCTGACACCATCCTAGCTGCAGAGAATTTCCTTTTTTTACAGGAAGACTTATTAAGCCGGATCAAGCAGGCGTCCAGGAAGAACCCTCCACCTGCTGAGTCAGGAGCTTCAACCAAAGATGGCCTATTCTGGTCCAACGGCAAAATTTTCATTCCAGAAAGTCTCCGGGTCACCATACTTGGACTCTGCCATGACCATGTACTGGCCGGACATTTTGGCATTTCTAAAACCATAGACCTGGTTCAACGTACATTCTGGTGGCCTCAACTTGCGAAGGACTCCAAGAAGTATGTGGAATCATGTACCACTTGTACCCGCAACAAAAGCAGCAAAACCAAATCCTGGGGGCTACTCAAACCCTTACCTGCCCCTGAAAGACCTTGGAAACTAATCACCATGGACTTCATTGTGGAACTTCCTCCTTTTGAAGGCCATACGGCCATCTTCGTGGTGGTGGACCGGCTATCCAAGATGGCCCACTTCATCCCCATGAAGGGAACCCCTTCTGCACCAGAGACGGCCCAAGCCTTCATTAACCACATGCCGACCGGCGCACGACGATATACGTCGACAGAATGGCACGTACAGGCAGGAGGGCGTATATATACGTCCCTCCTTTCGCCTGTCCGTGCCATCGGGAGCGCGCCGGGAGCGGCGCGCTCCCGCGCCGGTCGGGACCCCCGTGAGTCCGGCCGCGGTCCCCGCGGACTCGATCGCCGCGGGGACTCCCGCGATCGTCTCACGGAGCGGCTGAACGGGGAGATGCCGAGATAAACAGCATCTCCCTGTTCTGCCTAGCAACTAGTGACGCCGATCTCTGCTCCCTGTGATTGGAGCAGAGATCAGCATTCACTAGCTGACAGCCACGCCCCCCCCCACAGTAAAAAACACACCCCTAGGCCTACTTAACCCCTACACTGCCACCTTGTGGTTAACCCCTAAACTGCTAGTGTCATTTATACAGAAATCAATGCATTTAAATGCATTAATTGCTGTAAAAATGACAATGGTCCCAAAAATGTGTCAAAAATGTCCGATGTGTCCGCCATAATGTCGCAGTCACAAAAAAAATCGCAGATCTCCGCCATTAATAATAAAAAAAAAATTATTAATAAAAATGCTATAAAACTATCCCCTATCTTGTAAACGCTATAACTTCTGCGCAAACCGATCAATAATCGCTTATTGCGATTTTTTTTACCAAAAATATGTAGAAGAATACGTATCGGCCTAAACTGAGGAAAAAAAATGTTTTTATATATATTTTTTGGGGATATTTATTATAGCAAAAAATAAAAAATAATGCATTTTTTTCAAAATTGTCGCTCTATTTTTGTTTATAGCGCAAAAAATAAAAACCGCAGGGGCGATCAAATACCACCAAAAGAAAGCTCTATTTGTGGGAAAAAAAGGACGTCAATTTTGTTTGGGAGCCACGTCGCACGACCGCGCAATTGTCAGTTAAAGCGACGCAGTGCCGAATCGCAAAAAGGGGCCTGGTCCTTTGGCTGCAAATTGGTCCGGTCTGAAAGTGGTTAAGGGAATTGTCAGACTCCATGGGGTCCCAGCTAACATCATCTCTGATAGGGGAGTTCAATTTACATCCCGGTTCTGGAGAGCACTCTGCAACTCCCTTGGCATAGAGCTATCCCTATCTTCTGCCTACCACCCTCAGACAAACGGGCAAACGGAAAGGACAAACCAAACTCTTGAGCAGTACCTGCGTTGTTTTTCATCCTTCTCCCAGCAAGACTGGCTTTCCTTGTTACCATTGGCTGAATTTGCCTACAATAATTCCACTCATTGCACTACCAAGCAGACCCCGTTTTTTGCCAATTATGGTTACCATCCGTCATTTTTGCCTAACTCAGTACCCGAATGCTCCGTTCCTGCTGTTCTTGAGGCCGTGGATTTTTTTTCTACTAATAACAAGCTGTTACAGGAAACTATGACCCGGGCACAAAATCTCAACAAGGAGGTCTTCGACAGGGGCAGACGGGGGCAACTGGTCCTGGAACCTGGAGACAAAGTATGGTTGTCCACAATCAATCTACGGCTCGCTTGTCCCTCAAGGAAGTTAGGCCCCAGATTCTTGGGACCTTTCGCAGTCAAGCGAAAGATCAACGAGGTGGCATATGAGCTAGAGTTACCAGAGTCACTTCGGGTGCACCCAGTTTTTCATGTCTCGCTCCTAAAACCAGCTGTCTCCAATTCTTTTCCTGGACGGTCTACAGATCCCCCAGCTCCCATAATGGTTAACGGGGAAGAAGAATTTGAGGTGGAAGCGATAGTGGATTGCAGGAAGAGAAATAATCAGGTACAGTACCTCATCAAATGGAAGGGGTAAGGTGCAGAGGAAAACTCATGGGAACCTGAAGCTAACTTGCACGGCAAGCACTTGATCCAGGCTTTCAAGAGGTCACACCCTGAAAAACTGACCCAATTGGGCATCCGGAGGCTGCCCCTTGGGGGGGGGGGCAATGTAAGGAAAGCTCTGCTGGGCCTAGTAGTTCCTCGTTGGTGCGATCGGGTGCGCGGGCACGAGCGGTTGCGCGAGCTAGTGCGCATGCGCGAGCAGGTGCGCGGGCACGGGCGGGTGCGCGCACGGTCCCTGGCGCCGAGCGGGCTATTTAAACTGCCCATCTCCACACAGTTCTTGCTGCCTGATCTACAGCGTTACGCATGTCCTTCCTGAACCTCTCTGTCTCTGTGTTTGTGACCCGGCCTGCTTCTCAACCTGCTCTGCTGTCTGCCTGCCCCGACCCCGGCTTGTCCACGACCATCCACCTGCTCATCCCTCTGGCTTATCTGCATTGTGCTCCACAGTTACCAAACCCGGCTTGTCTGACCATTCTGTGCACCTGTCCTGGAGTGACCTGTTGCCTGCTGGTTCCTGTTGTCCGCTGCATGCCGGTTCCTGTGACCACTTACCTGCCAGTTCCTGTGACCTGTTGTCTGCTGGTTCCTGTTGTCCGCTACCTGCTGGTTCCTGTGACCAGTTACCTGCCAGTCCCTGTGACCTGTTGTCTGCTGGTTCCTGTTGTCCGCTGCTTGCTGGTTCCTGTGACCAAGTACTTGCCAGTTCCTGTGACCTGCTGTCTGCTGGTTCCTGTTGTCTGCTGCTTGCTGGTTCCTGTGCCCAAGTACCTGCCAGTTCCTGTGACCTGCTGTCTGCTGGTTTCTGCTGTCTGCTGCTTGCTGGTTTCTGTGACCAAGTACCTGCCAGTTCCTGTGACCTGCTGTCTGCTGGTTCCTGTTGTCTGCTGCTTGCTGGTTCCTGTTGTCCGCTACCTGCTGGTTCCTGTGACCACTTACCTGCCAGTCCCTGTGACCTGTTGTCTGCTGGTTCCTGTTGTCCGCTGCTTGCTGGTTCCTGTGACCAAGTACCTGCCAGTTCCTGTGACCTGCTGTCTGCTGGTTCCTGTTGTCTGCTGCTTGCTGGTTCCTGTGACCAAGTACCTGCCAGTTCCTGTGACCTGCTGTCTGCTGGTTCCTGCTGTCTGCTGCTTGCTGGTTCCTGTGACCAAGTACCTGCCAGTTCCTGTGACCTGTTGTCTGCTGGTTCCTGTTGTCTGCTGCTTGCTGGTTCCTGTGACCAAGTATCTGCCAGTTCCTGTGACCTGCTGTCTGCTGGTTCCTGCTGTCTGCTGCTTGCTGGTTCCTGTGACCAAGTACCTGCCAGTTCCTGTGACCTGCTGTCTGCTGGTTCCTGTTGTCTGCTGTCTGCTGGTTCCTGTCATCCCCCTGTCCAGGTCTGCTGATCATCACACAGCCTTCTCTGCATCACCTGACCTACCTGCAGCTGTTGATCCTGCCAGGCACTCGTGCTCCTCCTGCACCCCCTGTCTCCACTATCAGGGGCTGCAAGTCTGGGAAGTAAGAGAGGTCTCCTACTGCAATCCGGGCTCGCCACTAGGTACGTGACACCCTGTCTTCTCCGTCGTCTTCTTCCCTCCGGTCTTCTTCCGAAGTTGACACGATGCTCTCTCCCGCTGTAATGCTGTATGCGCGGTGCGACTTATATTGGCATAGGGTGTGGTCCCCGGGTGATGTCATCCTGTGACCCCGCCCCTTTTGACATCCCCCCCGGGGCGTGATGGGGCGTTGATGTCATAAGGCTAACGCTAGCAGAAGAGCGGGCAAAAGAACAGAAGATAGGAGAGCGGGAGAAGAACCAGAGTTCGTGAGAAGAGGCCGGAGAGCGAGAGAAGAGGCCGGAGAGCGCGAAAAAGAGGCCAGAGAGAGCGGAGAAGTCCGAAGAGACCCCCAGAACTGCCAAAAAAAAACGGTCTAGTGTGTTTCTTTAGTTGACACTTTTTCCCCCTAGGTGAATGGATAGGGGTATGATGTACCCCATACTCATTCACATAGGGTGGGGGGCCGGGATCTGGGACCCCCTTATTCCGATAAGCCCCCTGCCCGCAGACACCGACAACCAATGGCCAGGGTTGTCGGGAAAAGGCCCTTGTCCTCATCAACATGGGGACAAGGTGCTTTGGGGTGGGGGGCCGCAAAGCACCCACCCCCCCATGTTGAGGGCATGAGGCCTGGTAACCTTTCCTGACCTGCCAGGCTGCATGCTCGGATAAGGGTCTGGTATGGATTTTGGGGGGACCCCCACGCTATTTTTTCGGCGTAGGGGGTTCCCCTTAAAATCCATATCAGACCGAGGGGCCTGGTATTGTCACAAGTACTCACCCGGGCCGAAATGCTGAGAGCTGCTCCCCTTGCGACTAGGTGCACGATGCCTCTGGAGTGGGTACAGAGGTCACCGGGCACAAAGATGCACGGTTTGCCAGCAGGTGTGTTGCAGGTGGTGTGCAGTAGCGACGTTGACCAGGAGAGGCTGATGCTGCACTGGAAGTAGACACCTGGCAGGACCGTGATGAGGCAGAGGTTATGGAGGTACCAGAACGTGTACTGGAGGAGGACCCTTAGGTGCATGTGAGAACTAGAAGTCCAGAACACCGAGCAGAGGGTCAAACACAAGTAACTTCAGAGAATGTCCAGTAGGCAAGCCGAGGGTCAAGCACAGGTAATCAGGCAGCAGAGGTATCAAGGAAGCAGGCCAGGGGTCAAACACAGGTAAGTAACTCAGAGAATGTCCAGTAAGCAGGCCGAGGGTCAAGCACAGGTAATCAGGCAGCAGAGGTATCCAGGAAGCAGGCCAGGGGTCAAACACAGGTAAGTAACACAGAGAATGTCCAGTAAGCAGGCCGAGGGTCAAGCACAGGTAATCAGGCAGCAGAGGTATCCAGGAAGCAGGCCAGGGGTCAAACACAGGTAAGTAACTCAGAGAATGTCCAGTAAGCAGGCCGAGGGTCAAGCACAGGTAATCAGGCAGCAGAGATATCCAGGAAACAGGCCAGGGGTCAAACACAGGTAGCAGCAGCGGTGGTCAAGCAGGTTCCGGGTCAGGCACAGGTAATCAAGCAGGTACAGGATACAAGGTACTGGATACAGGGTACAGGATACAGGATACTGGATACAAGGACTGGAGCCAGGACTCAGGAAGAGACAACAAACCAGCAATTGTGAGGAGACAGAGGAAGCCTTTTATAGGCCAGGTAAGTGGTCAGGTGGGATACCCGGACGAGTGCGCATGCGCACTCGTCATCTGTCAGCGCCGCGCACAGCGGTGAGCCGCACTGGCTGGGCTGCATCAGATACCCGAGCGCCATGGACCCGCGCATGCGCACCCGCTACCCGGCGTACCTGTACTGTTCGCTGAGCCGCTCTACCGTGCGTGCGCATACCCGGAACCCGGCGACGAAGTACGGTATTTCCCTGACAGTGCCCCCCCCCCCCCCTAAGGGCAGCCTCCGGATGCCCAATTCAGGGTGTCTTCGGTGGTATTCTCGTATCAAACGGGAGGCATGGATATTTTCAGCTGGTTCCCAGGAGCTGTCTTCAGGGGGATACCCCTTCCATTTGACTAAGTACTGAACCTGCCCTCTTCTTTTACGGAAATCCAGGATCTTCTCGACTTCGAATTCTTCCTCTCCTTGAATGGTGATTTTGTTGAGTTCCCTGTAATCCACACAGGGTCTGAGAGAACCGTCTTTTTTTTCCACAAAGAAGATCCCAGCCCCTGCTGGAGAAGAGGATGGCTGAATGAACCCTTTAGCGAGGTTTTCATCGATATACACCCGCAGGGCTTCTAGTTCGGTCTCTGATAAAGGGAAGATTCTTCCAAAGGGGATCTCAGCCCCTGGCAGGAGATCAATTGGACAGTCATATGAACGGTGCGGAGGAAGAACTTCAGCCTTTTTTTCGTCGAAGATGTCCATAAAATCCCGATAGGGTGCTGGAACATGTTGCAGGTCCTTGGGACTGGGTTGCATGGCAAGACAGGTGGGAGGTTCTGAGGTGACATCTGGGAAACAGTTCTGCAGGCAATAGGGGGAAGAAAACACCACTTCTCTGCTGTTCCAGTCAATCCGAGGGTTGTGGGCCTGTAACCAAGGATAACCCAGGATGATGGGAAACATTGGGGAGTGGATTATATCGAAGCGTAAAAGTTCATGGTGCCCCGAATTGGTGTAGGTCAGGATGGGATCGGTCTCCTGGGTCACAGGTCCTGAGCAGGGTGGAGAGCCATCAGCCAACTGAACTTGGAGAGGTTGCTTCTTGATCTTTAAAGGAAGGTTCAGGTGCCGTGCCAGGGTCAAGTCCATGAAGCAACTGCATGCCCCTGAATCAAGGATGGCTCCCAGTTGGAAGGCCTTTCCCGCCACCTGTAGGGAGAGTGGAACAGTCAAGTGAGAATGAGGAACTCCAGTAGTGTGTGAGCTCAAGAGGGACCGAGAAGGGCACTTACTGGGTCTCACGGGGCATTTCTGTAGATAATGACCGGTGCCTCCGCAGTAGAGACAGAGGTTAGCTTGTCGACGACGGAGTCTTTCTTCAGCAGACAGGGGGGACCGTGCCAGGCCCAACTGCATAGGTTCCCCATGGGGGGACGAGCGGGAATTCCAAGAAGAAGCAGGTGCCAGGGGAACCGGGGGCATCATCCAGGTGGGCCGGGGACTTTGGAGCTTCTCTGCCCGTCGTTCCCGCAACCGACGATCAAGTTTAGTGACAAGTTGGCAGAGGTCTGCCGAGGTGGTTGGGACTTCTCCCCGGGCCAGTTCATCCTTTAATACTTCGGATAGTCCCAAACGGAATTGGTACTTCAGAGCAGACTCATTCCACTCTGTATCTGCGGCCCATTTGCGAAAGTCTACTATATAGTCCTCTACAGGCCTTCTACCCTGGGATAGGGTGTGCAGAGTGGATTCTGCCGTACCTGTGCGTTGAGAATCCTCATAGAGTGCCGCCATGGCGAAGAAGAAAGTCTCTACAGAATCCAGCTGTGGGCTCTTTTGTTCCATCAAGTGGTGTGCCCAGGATTGGGGTTCATCCGAAAGCAGAGAGATAATGAAACCCACCTTGGTGGGTTCCAACTGGAAAGTCCTGGGTTGCAGGGCCAGGTGTAATAAACAGGAATTTTTAAAAGAGCGAAATTTCTTTCGATCCCCGGAAAAACGTTCTGGTGTGGGGACCTTGGGATCAGGATTAGACATGACATAGGTAGGGGGAGCACCTCCAGGTGCTTGAGAGAGAGTGGAGGTGCTGGCTGCAGGAGGTGACTGGTCCGCTTGATTCGGAGAGAGGGTCAAGTGCTGAAGACGTCCCTCGATCTGGAAGTATCCATCCTGGAGGCGTTGTACAGCCTGAGTAAGGGCTGTCACCTGCTGGCATAAGACCTCAAGGGGTGAACCAGCTCTGTCGGCCTCGGACATTGGCTGGTTTGTACTGTCACAAGTACTCACCCGGGCCGAAATGCTGAGAGCTGCTCCCCTTGCGACTAGGTGCACGATGCCTCTGGAGTGGGTACAGAGGTCACCGGGCACAAAGATGCACGGTTTGCCAGCAGGTGTGTTGCAGGTGGTGTGCAGTAGCGACGTTGACCAGGAGAGGCTGATGCTGCACTGGAAGTAGACACCTGGCAGGACCGTGATGAGGCAGAGGTTATGGAGGTACCAGAACGTGTACTGGAGGAGGACCCTTAGGTGCATGTGAGAACTAGAAGTCCAGAACACCGAGCAGAGGGTCAAACACAAGTAACTTCAGAGAATGTCCAGTAGGCAAGCCGAGGGTCAAGCACAGGTAATCAGGCAGCAGAGGTATCCAGGAAGCAGGCCAGGGGTCAAACAAAGGTAAGTAACTCAGAGAATGTCCAGTAAGCAGGCCGAGGGTCAAGCACAGGTAATCAGGCAGCAGAGGTATCCAGGAAGCAGGCCAGGGGTCAAACACAGGTAAGTAACTCAGAGAATGTCTAGTAAGCAGGCCGAGGGTCAAGCACAGGTAATCAGGCAGCAGAGGTATCCAGGAAGCAGGCCAGGGGTCAAACACAGGTAAGTAACTCAGAGAATGTCCAGTAAGCAGGCCGAGGGTCAAGCACAGGTAATCAGGCAGCAGAGATATCCAGGAAACAGGCCAGGGGTCAAACACAGGTAGCAGCAGCGGTGGTCAAGCAGGTTCCGGGTCAGGCACAGGTAATCAAGCAGGTACAGGATACAAGGTACTGGATACAGGGTACAGGATACAGGATACTGGATACAAGGACTGGAGCCAGGACTCAGGAAGAGACAACAAACCAGCAATTGTGAGGAGACAGAGGAAGCCTTTTATAGGCCAGGTAAGTGGTCAGGTGGGATACCCGGACGAGTGCGCATGCGCACTCGTCGTCTGTCAGCGCCGCGCACATCGCACACTGGCTGGGCTGCATCAGATACCCGAGCGCCATGGACCCGCGCATGCGCACCCGCTACCCGGCGTACCTGTACTGTTCGCTGAGTCGCTCTACCGCGCGTGCGCATACCCGGAACCCGGCGACGAAGTACGGTATTTCCCTGACAGGTATGCTCTTGGAGGGGGAACCCATGCCTTTTTTTTATTTAAAATTTGGCGTGGAGTTCCCCCTTAAGATCATCAGAGCACAATCGCATGCCAAAGTCGGATCAGGCAAGACAGCGATTCGACTTTGATCCAACTTCAATGATATTCAATGGGCTGAAGTAGGATCATAGTCGGACCAAAGTAGTGCAGGGAGCATTTTCCAAGTCAGACTGACTTGTGTCGGACCAGTTAAGAGGGCTCCCATAGGGAAACATTGATTTTCTCACGTCATGCGACATGAGCTCCCAATGCCTCCAGACACCTGCTGTCCCAGTCCAGGACCTCCAGATACCCCCTCTAAATTGGGGACTCCAGATATACTATTCTACAGCCCCCCCCCCCAAGTTCAGAGCCTCCTCAACACCCTGCCCTCCGAATTCAGTTTTTTTGCCACACCAACACCACTTTTCAAGTCCAGGGCCCCCTCTACACCCCCCAGACCAGGGCCTCCTCTGCATCCCCTAGTTCAAGGCCTCCTCTGCACTCCCCTGCTAGTCCAGGGCATTCTCTGCACCTCACCTCCAGGGGCCTCCTCTCCTAATCCACTTTGCCACCCTTTTATAGTCCAGGGCCTCTTCTGCACCTCCCCCCCACTCCAGTGCCTCCTCTGCACCCCCCCAGTCCAGGACCTCCTCTGCTCCTCCCTTAGTCCAGGGCCTCCTCTGCACCCCCCCAGTCCAGTGTCTCTTCTGCACCCCCACAGTCCAGTGTCTCCTCTGCACCCCCCCCAGCCCAGTGTCTCATCCACAACCCCCATCAGCCCAAGGCCCCCACTGCACCCCCCAGCCCATGGTCTCCTCTGAGCCCTCCAGTCCAGGGCCTCCTCTGCAACCCCCCTCAGCCCAGGGTCTCCACTGTAACCCCCACCAGCGTAGAGCCACCTCCGCAACCCCCATCAGTCCAGGGCCTTCTCTGCACAATCCCAAGCCCCCCACTACTTTGCCATAGCAACCCCAACTTCATAGTCCAGGGCCTTCTGCACACAAACCCCTCTACTTGTCCTAATAAATGCCTTTCAGTTCTTCGAAGGCTCTCCCATGCTGAAGCGTCACTCTGGAATGCTTTTCTGGAGTGCTGGCGGGTGGGAGGAACAGAGTGATTCAGTGCTAGTGTGCCTGTGCAATCTCCCTCCTATTTGGTTCTCTGGTATTTGGCAAACTATACAGAGGGCGCTGCCTGTCCATTACACTTGATCGGACAGCAGTCTCACCCTTAGAGCAGCGCTTCCCAGTGCGGGTGGGGGTGACAGTACCCCTGGCGGTGCTCCCCTAGATGTGTCACCCGGGGCGTCTGCCCCCCCTAGTTTCGGCCCTGCCCAGGATCTATGAATACTTTGATTGCCTGGAGGCTGGGGGTCCTGGTACTGGGGAGGAGGCTCTTTTGTATGAAGAACGCTTGCGCTTCCTTTTAATTGGTACAATGGTACTTTTATCACTAGAAATTTTTTGGCTGTATTTATCCAAATCCTCCCCAAATAACCGTTCCCCGTGAAAGGGATAACCAGCCAATAGCTTTTTACATGGTAGCTTTTTCTTGTAAATAGCCATACCTTGTTGTCCATAAGGACAAGGTGATGCTGCGTCCCCACCCAACCTTTTTGCCTAAGGTAGTGTCAGGTTTTCATCTGAACCAAGACGGGGTCCTACCCTCCTTTTTTCCGCAGCCTCGTTCTGCAGAAGGAAAAATGTTACACTCTCTAGATGTGGTAAGTGCAGTGAAGGCCTGAAGGCAACAGCTCAGATAAGGAAAACTGATGTTTTGTTTGTGCTGCCAAATGGCCCCAGGAAGGGGCAGGCAGCAACAAAATCGACCATTTCAAAATGGATTTGTCAAGTTATTATTCAGCCCTATGGCCTGAAAAGGAAAGTTCCACCTTTTCAAGTAAAAGCGCACTCTACCAGGGCAGTCAGTGCTTCTTGGGCAGTGCATCACCAGGCTTCTATGACGTTGCAAAGCCGAAACTTGGTCATCAGTGCATACATTCACAAAATTCTATCAGGTGGATCTCAGATGGCAGGAGGATGCCGCCTTTGGGCGCAGTGTACTGGAGGCAGCAGTTTAGATCCTCACGTCTAATGGTGGCCTGCCTTATTTGTGTCTCCCTCCCCTCAGTTGGCATTGCTTTGGGACATCCCACATAGTAATTACTATGGCTGCTCTGTGTCCCGTGATGTACGATAAAGAAATTAGGATTTTTTAACAGCTTAACAGTAAAATCCTTTTCTTGTAGTACATCACGGGACACAGAGGTCCCTCCCCTCTTGTTGGGATATAGGTATATTGCTTGGCTACAAAACTGAGGTGCTCCCGGTATGGGAGGGGTTATATAGAGGGAGACTTCCTGTCTTTGAGTGTACCAGTGTCCATTCACCTATAGGTGGCGTATAACCCACATAGTAATTACTATGGCTGCTCTGTGTCCCGTGATGTACTCTAAGAAAAGGATTTTACCAGTAAGCTGTTAAAAAATCCTAATTTAAGCTTCAAAGTGGGAAACACATAAATCAAAGTATATTGGCCCCACTATGCCACTGAGGAATCCTCAAGGGAATCACTGGACCTTGCAAAAAACTGCCTAGTTTACAGTTGAAATAGCATGCCATCAAATCACTTGCTGCGCTCTCTACTGCTGACAAATCTGTTGAAAATCCTCTTGGAAATATGCTTGCTGGATTTCTATGCTGGTAATGTGCATTACCTGGAGGGCCACAACTCACTGTGCCTCCGATTTGAGAGGCATTGTTATTCCCCTTTGGTGGTTAACATATGCTAGAACCAGTGATGTAAGTAACTGAGTTAAAATAAACTGAGTTACCTAACGCAGTTACTTTAGAGGGTAACTAGTAATCTAACTGATTACTTTTCCCCTCATGGTAACTCAGTTCCCATTACTTTGGCTTAGTTACCCCAATTACATCTACCGCCACTAGATGGCAGTAGTGTAATTCCGGTGTCCTGCCGGAAAAAGTTCCCCTGCCGGATAAGGACCCCCTGTACTGCGCAGGCGCAGGGCTTGCGCAGTACGAAGGACTACGGAGCTTCCGAAAATTGCCGAACCTAAACAGCTCTGAGTGAACACTACACCGCGCAGGCGCAGTTAACATGTAATTGTACGAGGCGATGCCGCACGCTCCTGATGCTCGTGCTACTCTGCAAGGGGTGTCTATCGTGTAAGTAAGGGGCGGGTCTAGTATTACTGTAACCAAGGGGCGCATTTATTATTATTGTTATATATATCGAGCTCTGCCCATTAATTTAACATTTGCCCTCTTCTGTAGCCATCCGCCCCTTACACGATATAATAATAATAGACCCGCCCCTTGCTTACACGCTATAACAGATCTGCCCCTTGGTTAGAGTAATAATAGAGCAGCCCCTTGGTTACACGATATATAACAATAATAATAAATGCGCCCCTTGGTTACAGTAATACTAGACCCGCCCCTTAGTTACACGTATAGAATATTTAAAAAAAAAGTCAGTTACTTTGCTGCGTAACTAATTACTTTTCCAATGTAGTAACTGAGTTACTAACGCAATTACTTTTTGGGAGAAGTAACTTGTAACTTAACTAATTACTTTTTTAAAGTAAGATGACCAACACTGGCTAGAACCATGACATTTGACTGAACTCACATTGGATTGGACTTCGAAAGGGGTAGTCCAGTGAATCAGAGACAGCTGTATCTATGACAGTTTCAACAAAGCTGGATGAGATAAGATCGAGAGATTGGAATCCTCTGGGGACCAACAACCCTGCACTAACAGGGTGCCCAGAACCAGGGGTCTCATACACTTGTGCAGGGAGTAGCAGCACTATGTCCTGATCTCCGTGTCTGTAGTTTTTCCTGCGGAATGAACATGCTTTCCAATCCAGTGTCCAGGATCAGACCTAGATATTTCAACCAAGAGATTAAAGCCTCGTACACACGATCAAATTTTCGGACGACCTTTGTTGTATGCTAGTCTCATGTCGAAAGTGAAGAGGTTACTCACCATACAAAAAAATTTGTACGACAGATTACAACTTCAGAAGTGATGTCATCTTTTGAATAGTTTTGTATGTATTCTTTAGTTTCTGAGCATGCGTAGTCTTGCTCTTACGATTTTTTTCATACGAAAACCGCACTAATTAAATGAAAATCGGACGTTGAGTTCACGTACGACAAAAATGTTATATGTATTATCTGTTGGATCCTTGTAAAGAAAGGGCATTTTGATGGGAATGACATTTCCGGAGAGAATGGGGGAGGGGTGCATAGCTCTTTTTTTGGGGGAAAAATCTTCCACAAATGGGTAAATACTTCAAGGAAAAATACAGGTTGCCTCCACTCCTTGCACAAATGATCATTAAACACAGGATAAAAAAGGAAAACCTTAGCAGAACGCTTAGATTTTAGGAGACCAGAGCAGCTGCCTTGTTGGAAGAAGGAACAGATGGGTCCTTCAACCTAAAAGTTTCAAAATATGTGTTGGTTTAGCCTCTATTAAATAATGAGAAGGGGTAGGGGTGGGTATCATCATCCTAAGCAATTAGTGTAAAAGGATAGGTGCAGTTGTATGGACTACTCCCTAATGTGGCCATACGACACCTGTGGGAATGATGGACTATCTCGATACCCAGAAATTTAGACAATAAGTATATAAAAATTTCAATTTTTATTAGAGAGATAACGATAAAGTACACAAATAGACATTTACATATATGTAGCCCAAACGTAGGGCTGCAAAAACAATATTACAAAAATTAAGACAAAAAAGTTATAGTTTACATAGTTCCGAAATCCCTAAGACTAAGGTAGACATCACTCACCGCTCGGGTCCCACGGGGGTCCAGAAGGAGGCACCTGGGGTCCCCACACAGGGGGATATCCCGTCCAGGGCGGACACGGGAGGCTAGATGTATGGTATAGTGCAATTAATGCTGAGGGAACAAGATTAGTGAGGGGATGGGGAAGGAAAGAAGGGTGGGGAAAAAGGGGGGGGAGGGGGGGGAAAGGGAGAAAGCAAGGGAAGAAGGAAACGGGAAGGGGAAGAGGAAAAGGAAGAAGGGAACCCAGAGTGTTGAAGGGATTGGGAAGGTGAAAGGAAAAACAAGGAAAAGGGGGAAAGGGCGGGGGGGGGGGGGGAGAAAAGAGAAAGGGAGGGGAAAGAAAGAGGGAAAAGAGGGGTAGGTTTGGGGAAGGGAGAAGGAGGGGCAGAGGGGGTGGGGAAGGGGGAAAGGGGGATGAGCATAGTGCTGGGTTGGGAGGGGAAGAAGGATGGCAGAACATTTATATTAGATGACAGCTTGGTTGGTGTTTGGGGAAAAGAGAAGGATACCTACCCTATAGCAGTTGCAATTGGGCTTAGAGTGCACCCGGGATTCGGGACATACTGAATTGGATTGAAAGTTCTGGTCACAGTCCTCCAGTAAGAGGAGGAGCCTTGCTGGGGTAGCAAGGTTAGAATTCAGGTCGTAGCCTTGTTAGAGTGACGAGATTAGAGTTTATGTCCTGTGAACATTTGGGGAGGGTAGCAGTTACCAGCTGGATAGCCATATTAAGGTCACAGAAAGGGGAAAAACAACATCATAGTAGGATGTGGAGGTGCTTACCTAGTTTGAAGTAGTCCAATTGAGTCCCGGGTGCTGAGCCTCCCACAAATAAAGGCGGCTAAACAGCCGCCTTATAAGCCTCCAACCCGGAAGTCTGAGATCGGCGCAAGCCTCCAACCCTCCCCCTCCCCCCCCTCCCCCCTTTCCCCCCTCTTTTTTCCCCACCCTTCTTTCCTTCCCCATCCCCTCACTAGTCTTGTTCCCTCTCATGTTTTTCCCCCCCTTCTCCCCCCCCCCTTTTTTCCTTAACCAATGGCACTACCATTTTGAATAAGCATAATTTATCTATATCTACAAACTTAACCTTTCCTGGTTTACCTACCCCCGGCATTAATTGCACTATACCATACATCTAGCCTCCCGTGTCCGCCCTGGACGGGATACCCCCCCCTGTTGGGACCCCAGGTGCCTCCTTCTGGACCCCAGTGGGACCCGAGTGGTGAGTGATGTCTACCTTAGTCTACTCCCACTGTTATCACTACTTTTTATCAGTGCTATTGGTTTCAATGTAAAAAACAATGTTTTACAGCTTTAAGATTGTATTTTCTCTTGCCCCAGATGCCCTAAACTCTCCTGAGGAAGCGATTTTTCGCGAAACTAGTTGAGAAACATTGTCGGCATCCACTTCTCTTCCCCCTTACAAGGGATTTCGGAACTATGTAAACTATAACTTTTTTGTCTTAATTTTTGTAATATTGTTTTTGCAGCCCTACGTTTGGGCTACATATATGTAAATGTCTATTTGTGTACTTTATCGTTATCTCTCTAATAAAAATTGAAATTTTTATATACTTATTGTCTAAATTTCTGGGTATCGAGATAGTCCATCATTCCCACAGGTGTCGTATGGCCACATTAGGGAGTAGTCCATACAACTGCACCTATCCTTTAACCTAAAAGTTTCAACTACAGCCTGTATGAGACCTATAGTAAAACCTTCTCATTTCTTTATGAGGAGAAAGTTGTCAATTGCTTCTCGCTGCTAAGCGAAGGAAGGGATTCTGCCTTAAAGGAGTGTGCTGCAGATACCACATCTACAGCTCAGAAGACACTGGCCGATCCAAGTCCAACAGGGTATTAGTAGAAGGAGGGAACACTTCCTGTAACAATGCCTTTCAGACTGGAAGCCTAATGCCGTGTACACACGAGCAGACGTTTTCGACGGACTAGGTCCGACGGTCTTCCTGATGGACTTTCGGCGGAGTTCCAACGGACTTTTTGAACGAACGGGCTTTGCCACACACAAGCACATCATTTCCGACGGATTTGAACGTGATGACATACGACCGGACTAGAATAAGGAAGTTCATAGCCAGTAGCCAATAGCTGTCCTAGCATCGGTTTTCGTCCGTCGGACTAGCACACAGACGAACGGATTTTTCGACCGAACTCGAGTCCGTCAGAAAGGTTTGAAACATGTTTTATTTCTAGGCCCGTCGGACTTTTGGGAAAAAAAAAGTCCGCTGGAGCCCACACACGATCGAATTGTCCGACGGATTCTGGTCCGCCGGACATAGTCCGTCGAAAAGTCAGCTCGTTTGTATGCGGCATAAGAGAAAGTCTGAGCAAATTGACCAGTTACAGTGAGGTAAATAGTTGTAGTTGTCCCTGATGACTCCAAAGTGGGTTCCTATGTGCAGTCTGTCACTAGCATTAACACAAAAGATTTATCCCAATAACATAACAAACAGGGTCAGAATTATACTTTTTTAAGGCTAGGCCAGCTACTTTGTGCTACTCTCAACACACACACACACACTAAAGTGACCTGTGGAGAAGGGCACTTACTTCCCTTTCATTCTGTCTCCGTGGTCATGTAATAGGTTTGCCTTCACACTCCAATAGGCTTCCCTAATGACAGGAGTTCCGTGTAAGGCTGCAAAGCTGTAAAGCTTAGTAGATACATTGATTTCTAATGCCTCCCAGTTATGCCCATTCAAGCAATGCCTGGTTCTGGAATGCAATTTTCCAACACAGGGCCCCTACTACTACTCTTCAGTGTCCTAGCTTCCGCAAGACATTAGAAAAACTAAGCTGCAATGGTGCCCTAGGCTGTGAAAAATCTGTCCTTGCTAAAGGGCAACGTGAGAGCACATCGCCTGTGTTTTCTGCTCTGCTGTCTTTTTTGCTCTATTTCCTCTGTGCTGTAAACTTATAGGTAATAAATTGCTTCTAAATAAGCCTCTAAACATTTCTAACTATACTCTATGCAAGTTAAGTTAACCAAATGCACTATAAATTACATTAGATCTCTGCATAGATACTGTGGCTAATTTACTAAAGGCAAATAGACTTTGTACTTTGCTATATTTACTAAGCTCTGGAGCAACTGCACTTGCAAAGTCTTCAGCCTCTTCCAGTCTAATGAGGACCTTTAAGGCCAAAGATAGCTGACATCCTTCAATATGTAGTGGGTTGTGAGACATAGTGGGTGCAAAATGGTGAAAGTCATTGGGTGCCAGACA